>CM060945.1:968601767-969261669 GCA_030765085.1 Allium cepa | reverse complement strand
GCAGATCTATTCTATTTTTGTACGTACAATTTCTGTTCTTATCTGCTCCTGCTCAATGGTGAATAACCCAAACCCTAAATTACAATTCCAAATCAAATCGAAAAATTCAAACTGCTCAAACCCTATTATATATTATACACCGCGAAGCTCTCGGTGAACGTAATCTGCATTTGCAATTCGTTTTCCGATTGGTGGTTTCGTTTGTCCAGAGATTGGTAAACATTCTCGGCCGTTTATGCTAGGGTTTCATGTTTAATGATCCATCGTCGACCAATCGACGATTGGGAAGCGCTGGAGCATAGAGGGTGATGAGGCGAATGCATCTATTGTAGTCGATCACCTTGGATCGCCACCAGTTCACCAAAATTGGAAGCAAAGGCCACAGCGGCGAACAGCCATTGGCGGCATCGGAGGTAGTTGCGGCGTCAGTGTAGGCGAAGATGGACGAGGGGTTCTCGCGGCGAGGTTCGATTTAGGTGAAGTGATGAGGATCAACGGCGATAACCGATTGTTGGTGGCAGCTGTAGGTGTACGTGCGTGAGTTTGATCGATCGAGCTAGGGTTGAGAAGGTATACGATATTACCAAATTTCGCTCGTTTGTTTTTAATTTAGTTTTAAAATTTCAAACTTCTAACACACATACTTTTGCATGCGAAATCGGATTTGCACGCGGTTTCTTCCATTGAGATTGTATCAAAATTTCGGACAGAATGTAAATGGTTTGGTTGGATTTGGATACTGTTGTAATTTTGGGCTTTTAATGGATTTTTAATCGGCTATAAATCAAAGGTGAATGATTTAACCCACTCACATAATACTAAATCTTCTTATGTTAGTCGAATCAAATTTATAATGTGATAAGAATGTTATTGGTTGTTGTTTGGTAGTCAAATTGACATTTAATTGAAATTGAATTTTATATTGAATTAAATTGACATTTAGTTAACATTGAAATTAATTGCTAGTTAAACATCTCCAATTGATAATTATTAAATGTTGTGATATGTTGGTTGATTTGGATGTTGTTTGTTATTATATGTTATTTATTGATGTTGGATGTATGGTTGTTTATTTATTTTGGATATACCCCTGTTACAACCCTATTTATTATTTGAGATTATATAAATTATCATTTATATTATCTGGAATGAACTAAGAAATAGTTGAAATGATATATACCTATGTCATAAAATTTTGGTTCGAAATTATATATATCCATTCATGTAATTAAAATTGAATTAACTGATCACTTGGCCATAGGGTAAAAGTTTATATACGGACACCAGACTGGTTAAATTCAATGGTTTCAAAAAATTTTATTTTTGGATTTTGATTAAATGATATTGTTTTAAAGGAAATGAATTGTGGATTTATATGAAATGAATTATTTTTTATTCAAGCTTTGAAATGTGAAATTGAAATTGGTTAAAAGGAAACTGTTTTAAAGAATTAAAATTGAAATGTGAGGTACAATCAATATATGACTTCAATTTTTGGAAATTTAATTATTTTAACGTTTGAACCATAAATTGAACAACGAGGTTTAATTTAATTTAAGTGATTTAAATTAGTAAATTGAAATTGATATAAATTGAAATAGTTTAAAATAAGAACTGGATTGAAGTTTAAATCATTAAATTGAATTATTGAATCAAATTTGAAGTTAAAAATGAATGTTTCAAAGATTGGAGTTAATTTGAATTGAAATCGAAATCAAGTTTATTCGAAACTGAATCGAAATCGAGTCAATTAAATTGAAATATTAGAAATTTATTTTTGTTGATTAGAAATTTAGACATGGGCCTAGATTTGTTGTAATTGAAAGAAACACTTTGATTTGATATTATTTTCAAAATAAATTATTTCAATAAAAAATGTTTAAAATCCTTTTTTCAATACTCAAATTATTTTGATTTTCCAAACTATTTTACTATGTAAATCACTTTCAATGCTCAAACCATTTTATATCAAACTGTTTTAAGTCTTTAAGCCTATTTTTTAACTATTTAAACTATTCAAACTATTTTCTAAAATTTCAAACTGTTCAAAGTTGGAATGTTTATATTTAAATCGTTGATTTAAATGCAAATGTGGTTAAATGAGGTTATAACCTCGGTCGGAATTTGAAATGATATTTTCAAGTGAATATGACATATTTTGAGTAAATATGACGATTTTGAAATGAAGGATATTTTAAAGTGAATATGATATTTTGATATCAAATATAAATTGGTTTTGAAATGTAAAAGAACTAACCGATGTGAAAAATGATGTTTGACTGTTAAAGAGACCGGGACCTCTTATTGGCATACTCTGTCAATATTGGAACCACTTTAACAATTGTGTACGTGGTGGATGATCCATAATGAAGTAGTTGGATTTGGTGCACGTTTGTTGGATTTGAAGAAAGAGAAGGATGATGGATGACCCCGGCACTTGTACCAATCTGAAATTACTTAAATATGATGGCTTGTCAGGACCAAGTGGGCTAGCTGCCCCTAGCAGACACACCTTTTCGCATTACTATATTGATGTTGGTTTGATAGGTGCACCTTGATTTGATTTTAGGGGTGTTGAACATGGTGGGAGGTTGTGGCTACAATGTGTTACCACCAGCCCTACGACTCGAACTTATAGTAACCTACCTTGGGCATTGCCTCACTTGCCGTGTCATACTTTTATCCTTATACACGCCCACTATGATTTTGTTTTCGCATGATACCTATAAGGGACTCACTGGCTACTGACGTTACAAGTTGTGTTACAGGACCTGCATAGACTAGCCTCTTAAAAATCTGTTAAAGGGGGTTAATGTAAAGCCTTAATGCTATTTTAATATTTATTTTATTGATAGACACTACATATATAGTGTACCTTACTACATACAGATAGTTTATCGGATCCTTAGGAGATGGAAAATCCTATAACATCTCTTAAATTAGTGCACTCATGTTATACACTGGATAGGAGATGTAAAATCCGTTAAACATATCTAAAGCTATTACACTCAAATTTACTTGTCGTTTATTTAACTTACATAAGAACTTTTAGTTCAGATTCACGTGTTTTGTCTTTTCATTACGCTCGATTCAGCCTGAGCATTTCAGTTTTTGAAGACATTATTTCTAGAAGATGAAGATGGAGTTTGCTACACCGTATTTACTATTATTATTCCACTGCATTATTTTGGTATTTCTATTGCTTGTACTCTGATTCTGCTGTAAAAGTTGTGTAATCAAATCTATATTATAAAAGAACTTAATGAACTGTTTATTTGATTATTATATTTTTTCATTCCACTGCGAGATTATGTATTTTGTTTTCCTTCTTTTCTCTTATTTTCTTATTAAATCTCATTGACAATCCTCCCTTTTGAATGGTTAGAGTTAGACATGTGTGGTTTATTGTCGATTTAAACCGTCCAATAAGGTGGATCATCACAACAAGGGAAAAAGTAGATCGAGAGAAGGGTCGGAGCTGTAGGGGTTGGGCGGAGTTCTAAAGTTATAGAAGCCAGCGATGGTTATTAAAAGAAAGGAAAATGTCGATGTATGGAAAAAGCTTAAAATTAAGGGTAGAATAATTTTTAGGGTTTAGACATAAGATTGGAAGGGTAGAGAGGTGTGCGAAAAGAATAGAGCAAATGGGTGATGGATGAGTTTAAATTTTTATGAAATTGGAGGCGGCTTCTAAAACGTGGATACCAAACTCGTTAATCATAGTATAGTATAGATAACTAATTAAAAGGGCCATTTTGGTAATTTTGCATATAACTAGAAAATTGAGTTTATGAAAATAAAGGAATTTGGGAAATCTAGCTTTTCATTGAGTCAAATAGATGGTTCCAATCTAAATTCATATATAAAACATTTGAAACAGACAATGAATGAAGGAGATACAAAATGTTTACCATAACGTGCTTTTCGTAGTGAAACAGGTCAAGACCCAAGTAGTGCTGATGGAATTTTGGGTTTTGACTGTAAATTAGAAGGATACATACTCCCTGCTCAGCCAATCTCATTTCTCTTCATCCATAATCAATGCTATACGTAGATCTGAAAATTCTATTCTATTTTCCTTCTTCCTAAATTTTAAATCAGATCTTCAAATTAAAACAGAAAATCAAAAAATGGAGAAAATCAAATCAAAAAAGGGATTTTGAAAAATTCTACCATAAACTTACCAAAGCAATGTATAAAGGTGAGTAGGTTTATCTATGAAATGAATATATTATTAGATAAGTATTTAAATTTCACTTACATATCTATTTTGGTTTAAATATGGTTTAGAAATCAAACTGATGCTTTGAAACTGATGATTTATATGATTTGGGTAATTTGGAAAAATCCAAAACACTATCGTGATGATAGAAATTTTTATGACTTAGGGGAATAGTAGGTTGACTAATAATTCACCCTTAAAATTATATAGATCAATTCTATGCAATGGATATGAATTAATTTAAATGAATAAAAGTGAATCTATGTACAAATGGATCATAGAATAGTTTATATGGTTAAGTGAATAAATTACATAAAATTTTGGATATAATAAAATTTGTAAGTAGATATAAATTATTGTTAAAAAGTGAGATTATAAGAATTCAAAATTTATACTTTAGAAGATTTAACGATAAACAATTAAAATTGGATAAAACTAACAAGTTAAAAATGTTGAAAACCATATTTTTATGCAAGTAGTCGACTGATCACGCTAGAACGGTCAACTAGCTGGCTCCAAGTGAATGCAGAATAAATAAGTGTCTAAGCTAAGGAAAATAGTTCATTTTTGATCCAAACCGTTGACTGACTGTAAACCATTAGTCAACTGAAGCCTTAAGGATTCGACTGACTGAACTTGAAAATCGGCCGATGACCTATTGAAAAAAGGGTTAAAGGCAAATAGTCGATTGATTATGTTTATCCAGTTGATTATTATGCTACTAAAAGGAAAAATATACAAAGGCAACCAGTCAATTGGTCATGTCCATTCAGTCGACTAGACGCCTGTAGGTAGTTCAGGTTGAACCTTAACCTAAAGCAGGCTAAGTAGGGATGTTTTGTGACTTTTATTCCCCCTTAATTGATGTTCTGAAGTTTGCATAGCTTCATGCTGTTGTGTAATGTGATTTTCAATGCAGTGTGCGATTATATCGCAATTAGTTGCTCTTATTTTTACTATAGTATCACGGTTATATATCTAATCTTATGGACCGCATAAGGGAAACATAGATATCCATGTTAGTAGGGTTGGCATCATTCGACTTGATGCATGTACGGGAGAAGTAAAATTGTTTATCGACCCTTTATGCTATTAATTAATAATGTGGAGCATATGATACGTTTACCATTGATATTGTATATTCGATGCTTTAACAGGCAGTCCACCATTGGGATTGTATATTTGATGTGTGCCTTAGGCATTGTTAACCGGGTTTTTGACCCAACAAAGTTCAAAGGAAGTCAGAACATCTACGTTAAGTCAGAGCAATTCAAGAGCCAACCAAAAGGACTAGAACAATCAACTGAGAAAAGTTAGAGAAAAAGAAGGCAAAATTAAGCTAAGGTGATGGATCGCTAGCGATCCATCTCCTATGGGTCTCTAGTTATCCATAAGGATCGCTCGTAGATCCTCCAATCCTCTTGCAACATGATCCAATAGATATTCTAGGAATGGTTGCTAATTATGATGGAATTCCAAGTGGGTTAGATCGAGAAGTGAGCATTCATCAGATTCAATCAGCAGTTCAATGCAACTAGTGTATGAATCATCATTAAAACAAAGCGACTAGCTACGAAATTGCATGGAGACCACCTACATAAGATAAGGAGTACAACCTAAAAGAAGAAGGCAAAAAAACCCCAAGTATATGGATCACCGGCGATCCATGCCCTATGGATCGCTAGCAATCCATTGGATCAAGTTAGTTTGCTATGGAATTTTCGAAAAGGATGAGGGGAAATGTCCCAAGTAATTGTGTGATAACCCGAATTTTCGAATATCTGTTAATTGATAATTAACTGGGTTAATTAATAGAAATACTAATTTATAGATTGAACAAATAGATCTGATAATAAATATTCAAATATATATATATATATATCTGTGTGTGTGTGTTGATTTTAAATTTGATTTTAAATTGAAATTGAATTTGAATTGGAAACTCAAAAGATAAATATCTTAAAGTGGAAATTAGCCACAAGGGCCTCTTTAGCAAGAGCAGTTAGTTTCTAGGACACACAACTGAAATAATTACTTTTAAGGACAAAATGCAAAATAATTAGTTTCTAAGGCCTTAAAACCTATGAAATTATGTCCTTGAAAATAATTGGATTGCTCACTTTGTCCTTAAAAGTAATTATTCTACTGACTTTGGCCTTGAAATTAATTTCTGTGGATGTGTGTCCTAGAAACTAATTGAACTGCAAAGTTTGTCCTTCTAGTGAAATGCCCATATCTTAAAATATTTTGGATTTAAAAATTATATTTTATATGATTTTATTTCTTTTATATTCTTTGTTTCATATTATTTTATCTAAAAGATTTATAATATAAATTAAAATAATGTATTTACTTATTAGGAAATATATATAAGTTTTATAAAAAATCATTTAAAAACATATTAATACATGGAATTACAAATGTAAGTTAAAAGTTTACATAATTACAAGTGGAAGCCTAAGAATATATCTAATGACAAGTGTAAGCCAAAATTTACAAGTGTCTTAATTTTTATTTTTAATAAAGGATAAACTAAGTTATATAATCCTCTCCACTTCTCTCTCATTTTATATGATCAATCCAATTTCAAAAACAAATCAAGGAGCAAAGAAAAACAAAAGTCTGTAACAAAAATACAAACCAAAAAAAAAACAAAATCCTGGAAATTAAATCAAACCATGAACAAAAGAAAATCAAGAAAGATCAAAGGCATGTAAATTCATCTCAACAAACTACCTGAAGAAATTCAAATCAAACACAAGCTTCAGCTCATAACAATCAAGAAAGATCAAGGGCAAACTGTAGTTTCAAATCCAAGCTTGCACCTTCAAGATCAAATAAAATTCCAGATTTGCAAAAATAAATTCAAGCCTGCTTCTCTGTATGCATATACTGGTGAGTAAACATTTATTTAAAAAGCTTAAGTAAATAAATGTCTGTTGCATGTGAATTTCTATGATGAAGATTGCTTTGCATGTATATATATAAGTGAATTTTCTGAATATATATGAATGTGTAGAAGTGTGCATGCCTGATGAATTTGTGTCAGCTCTGTTCTTAGTTTCAGAGCTTATTTGATAAAAATTCAAAATCTCCTTAACTAATCACTGTTAGGCCTTGGATTTAAAGAAAATATATTTGTTTGAACATAAATTAAGATGTAAAATATATGTAAGCTCACAAGTTTATATATCTCCGTAAATCAAGGAAACATAGTAGAAGTTTAAAACCTGTAAAAATTCAAGCATCAAACTTCCTTGTTTCACTTATATAATCTTGATCGTCATCAATATTCATGAATTTTAAGACTAAAATAAAAAAAATAGATTTGGATTGATTGAGCATTTCGGGGATGGCCAGAAAATGGTTTTGGGCTATTTTTGGCAATTGATAGGTAGTGAGGCCTCGGGGTCTTTGCTGGAGGAGGCCAAGGTGTAGTCGAGATCGGCAAAAATGGTGGAAGGAGGTTTAAGCCACCGTGGCGGCGGTAGTGGGTCGAAATGGGTTTTAAACCCTAATTTGTGTCGAGGCTAGGAAATGGGTCACCACGTCGTGTCTATGGCATTGGAGATCATCGGATTTGGTGGAAAGGCAGCCTGGAAGGTTAGCGGAGGTGTGGCCGAAGTTGCAGCGGTACTAGTGGTCGGCGTCTTGGGTTCGAGGAGTTTTCAGGCGATGGTTGTTGTCCCAGGTTTTCCCAGATTACCTCGATTTCAATTTCAGGCTTGTGACGTCGAAGATTTGGTGGTCGGGATCAGTTATAGGGGTGATCGTCGATATATTCGAAGCATCGACGGTGGTCGGAGTCACCATGGTCGCTGGTGCATGTGTGCGGCAGAGTTGGATGTTTCAGTGGTTTGGGTTGTGGAGCTGACTCAAAGGGAACTCGGGGGGTAAGGCAAGGTGACTCGGGTTTATCTACGGGTTGGTATGAGTGTTTTACGTGCATGGGTTTTAGTTTAAAATTTAATCCTAGTTTTTTTTAAAAAAAATGAAAAAAATAGATAAGGGATGAAAATGGGTTTACTCAGAGCAGGGCTCAATAGTTATCGGGTGGAACCCGAAGCAAGAATTTAACAAGATTTATTTTTTAAAAGTTTTTAAAAGCAAGGTTTTAAAGTTTAAATAATTTAGTTTAAAACTTTTCTTTAATAAATTTTAAATGTTTTCTTTAAACATTCGATTAGGAAGCTATAATTTGTTAACTTTAATTTGTTAAGTTGAATGTTTATTTTATTTTAAAACTTAAACTAAATGATTTAATTAAGTAAGTTAATTATAAAGACAAAATGTTTTAAAATACGTTAATGATAATTAGATAATTAATAAAGGATAATGGTTTATCTTAAAGTTAATTAAGTTTTTGATAATTAATGAAGTAATTGATAAAGTAACTAATTAGTTTAATTAATTAATAATTTATGATTAATTAATTTTTATGGGTTAAGCTAATTAAATAACGATTAATTATTTAATAATTAAGAATTAATTAAGTAATTAAGATTAATAAATTTATAATTAAAGATTAATTAATTTTGTAATTAAGGTAATTAATTAAGTAATTAGAAAGAGAAATTAATCAATTAATGTTTAAGGATTAATTAATTAATAATTAAGGCTTATAAGTTAATTAATTATATATTAATTAATTAGTAATTAGAGATTAATTAATGTTAAGTAATTAGAGATTAGTTACTTAAATGATAATTACTTAATATAAGTAATTAAAGGATAAATTTGTTAAGGATTAATTAATTTAATTAGTAATTAAAGGTTGAATTAATTAATAAATAAAGGTTAATTAATTGAGGATAATTAACCAATGGGATATTTACTTACTGGAAGTAATTATGGATAATTAATGGATAGATTAAGGATGATTAATTAATTAGGTTATAATTAATTAATGATTAAGTAAGAAGGATTTTAAAGGTGATTGAAGTAATTAATTTAATTCATTTAAATTATTTTAATTTATTTAAATTAATTAGAAATGGTGTGAATAATCAAATCTTGCTTATGAATGATTGAATGATATCGTATGCCTTAGATTAGTTGATATCTCTGATATGTGATTTGTGATGTTTTGTGATATAATATGTTTGGGTTGAACAGTGATAATGTGGTTATCTATGGATGATGAATTGCTGTATAAAAGTGACATCTTGTATTTAAAATTTAATTGTTTAAACAACTTGGATTAAAGGTGACAATGGATTCGAAGAGATCGGGGTCGGGTATCAGTAAATACCCGAAACCACTTCGATTTGGAATCTACAATAATTATTTATAGTTTGAAATGTGAAATCATTAGGCTAAAATGGTATAATTTAGATATCTGGACCATTGAAACTAAGTAAGAGTACTTAGGGTTTAATTTGTGAAATAAGTGATGATTATAACAAGATAGAACTCGTAAGTAAGGTATGAGTTACCCCGGGTTTTAAATAAGTTTTATGCATTGGTATTTCATGATAGATGGGTTTACTCATGCTGGTTTCCAACCTGACCTGGGTGTTACTTTGATGTAATTCTCGGGTCAGACCGAGTATTACAGATTTTCAGGTTAGGACGTTCTGGAGCTCAGGAGACGAGCTGGATGGCAGGAATATATGGAGTTTAACGCTGTGTATTTGAGTTGTATTGATTGTAGTCTGGTACAGGTTGATATAACTGTCCAGTTATGTGTATATGGTTGTAACTCTGATGTATTGAATGTAAAGTAACAATTACAGCTTTCTTTGTATAAATGCTACTATTTTGATATTATATTTTGATCCGCTGCGAATGTGAGATGTTTTTGTTCTGTTATTCTTCTACTTTTTTTCTACTTTTCTCTAACAATCCAGAATTTTCGGAGCTGAAAATTCTGGGTCGTTACATTTGGTATCAGAGCTGAAGGTTAAGCAAGAACCTTGGCTCTGGTGGGTTTACTCATTAAGGATAGGGTCAATAGTAACCTAGAATGAGTTGAGTGTAGTATATATGAGGGCGTATTTGTTATTTTCTTATAAAATGATTTTAAAATTGATTCTTATATAAGTTTATATTTTGATATATATAAAGAAATAGTTTTTTCTCATATATTAAGGTTATTGGTGTTGTATTGTTTGAATTAAAATAATAATAAGAATTAAGTGGTAATAGAAATACAACCAAATAAAAAATTGGATAATATGAACTATATAAATAAGATAAGCTAGAAATGGATTCAAATTAGAAAATAAAATCCGGAATTTGTAAGAGTGTTTTCAGAATGTTGAATTAAGTGACCCTAATTTTATTTTCCAATAAATTATAAGATAATAATGAATTGGTTTCCAGATATGATAATCTTGGTTATTACCATAAAAGGCTGTTGTGTTTAATAATGAATTGTTTGTTAATGATTAAGAAAAATGAAATGTTTTAAGGAAGTAAACATTTTGGTGAGTATGATTTATAAATTGGAATTGAAGATAATTTAAATTGTGAAGTTTTAAATCTAAATCCAGAAAATTTGGAATTTGTTTCATAATAAATAGTATGATTTACAATGTAATTGAATGAAAAGGGCATGTTTCAAACAAGAGTTGTTTGGAAATTTAGAGAATTTGTTTTGAATGAAAACCAAAGGTGGTTTAAAATTTAAGGATAACTTGGTGTGCAAAGGAAATAAATATTTACATATGAGGGATATACATAATATCAAAGATGGTTTGAAATAAACTCTAAGTGTTGATTTTTAATTTTTTACTTGGAATATGATGTAAAAACCCAAAGTGATAAGTTTATGAACTTATAATGGGAAGATGATTAACATGAAGTTTAAAATTTGAAATGGGAATTTAAATTGGGTAAAGTTGACTGGATAATTGAATTGAGATTTAACTTGGGAAGTTAAATGGTTGATTTGAATTGGGAGTATGTGTGATCTCAAAATGGGTTTGAGATCTGGAATTTGGAAATGGATTGAGGTAATATGCATCCATTACTGAAATAAAATAGAAAGAAGATTGAACGTATAAAAAGGAAAATTTCTTTAAACTTAAAGATTTAAATGTTAGAAATGAGCTTCCTGAAAAATTTGATAAGAACTGATTTTGAAGTTAAAATTGAGTATCGAATTGGAATCTGAAGATTAAAATGTTTAAAAGGGATTTGAACTATGATTTGAATCTAGAAATAAGTTCATTAAGAAGTAAAGGTGATTCAAAATGGAATTCTAAAATTTGGACTAAGAATTAAATTGTTTTAAGATTTAGGCTGTTGAATTAAAGGTAAAGGTTAATTTGATTCAAAGGAATTAAATCAACATTTAAAAATTTAACTCGAATATATGAAATTCGAGATGGTTTTAAGTTGAGATTTGAATAGAATTAGTTCAAATTTAAATTGATTTGAATTAATTTGAAGTGAAATTGAAGTTAATTCAAATTGAATTGGAATTGAATCAAATTAGACAGAAGAGGAAATTGGAAATTGTTTGGAAATGGAGATTGGGAATTGGACAGTTTGGCTCTGAACTATTTTTTTCAAATAAATTGTTTAAATATAACTGTTTTTAAATCTATTTTTCCTAGATATTTATTATACAACTTTTCTTTTTAAAGCCCAAAACTATCTTTTACTACTTTTGGAACTATTTAACTATTTTACAACACTTTTTACAACTGTTTTGTAAACCTACTACTGTTTTACAACTATTTTGCAGTTATCTTGCTATTTTATAACTACTTGTCTATTTTACAACTATTTTATAACTACTTAACTATTATACAACTATGCTGTAACTAATAACTATTTTTCAACTACTTATTTATTTTTAAAAAAAATTCAAGCTATTTTCTTAATACAAGTTGGTCAGAGTGCAAATAGTCTATAATTGAATACCAATTGTGATAAAAATTGAAGTGTTAACCCAAATAGAAATTGGGAGCAATTGTAGATGAGTGAATAGAATCAAAAATGAAGGTGGATAGGAAAGAGAATTGGTTTATCTGATAATCAATGAAGATAAATACGTAGTATGTATGTATATTATTCTATTTGCACAGTGATTTGATCCGGATTCGAGCACAGAATTTCGAGATAGTATATCGATCTGAGTTGGGATTTTTCACTCGATTTTCGACGACGAACCCTGAATATGGATTTTTGATTGGTTCTGGAAATTCTCTATCATAGTTGGGCTATGCAAGGAGAATGACGGTTTCTGATCAAGAAACTAGAACCGAGTCCGCACTAGGAAGTCGGGTGGACGATACTAGTTCAGAAGAGAAATTATGTGATTGAGTGAGCGATCAGATTTGATATTACGTACGGATGGTATATGTACATCATACGTGCTTAAATGAAATAGATATTGAAATTTTGAAAGAATGAGAAATGGTTTTGAAAGGAAAAGTATATTTTGAGAAGCATATATAAATAAAGATGGAAGTTGGATATCTTTTGAAATTCACTTTATGGAAGGTAAGTGATATGGTAAGTAACTTTATAAGACAAAATCAAATTCTAATATTTGATTTGGTATAAATAAATTTATATATATTTGTTATGTATGATAAACTCTCCTTGATGAATCTATAGCCAGAAGAAAGGTTTTTGAAAGTATTTGAAGTATAAAGATGAAATTTATACAAGTATAAATTGATCCAAAGATTTTTTTTTTCAAGATTATATATATCTATATATAGATGATTTATGAGAATGATTTTGAAAAAAGGTTTGGAACCTATGGATTTTGGAAAAGGCTTTTGATTTTTGGAAAAATCAATTTTAGGAATTTGGAAAGCCAAGTTTGGAACTATCAATTCGAGATATCGATTTGGTGTAAAGGAAATTTTGATGTAAATCATAAAGGGTGTGATTTGAAAGATACTATAAGTGTATAGTATAAAGTGTTTTGAGATTGGCTCTAGGGAAAAAGGCACTCCCATTGGAATGAACTTCATTAAGAGATCCATGGGATGGGTCTACCTTGAGCCCTAAGGGGGA
Source organism: Allium cepa (assembly GCA_030765085.1). Lineage (NCBI taxonomy): Eukaryota > Viridiplantae > Streptophyta > Magnoliopsida > Asparagales > Amaryllidaceae > Allium > Allium cepa. The sequence continues at coordinate 969,248,468 of CM060945.1, read as the reverse complement.
GGCTCTAAATTTAATCCTGTGAGGAAGTCCGGACAAACTGAAGTTCCTAAGAATTATGTGTAGTGGGTAGCGAAAGTCGTGGACGCTGATGCCTATAGAGACATGTGGGTTATGCTGTGACGACAGTGTAACCCGATGTCACTGCGATCTACTACGACCATAGCGGAAGTCATGTGTGTTGTTTAGAGCCAACGGTCTACGTTTGATTTTGCCGTGATGGCAACATAACATTGGTAGAATGTGATCTATGAAGCCATAGCGAAAGCCGAGAGGCTGTGAGATCCTAAGGCTACATTGGGACTTGACTGATGTAGTTTGCGACCAATATGGGAGTGGTGAAGTTTCATTTGACAGCGAAAATCGAGGGCATTGGTGCCTACAGTTACATGGACTTTTGTCGTGATAGCAACGTAACCTGGGATGCAACTGCGATCTGTGGCGGGTTCCATGGCGTAATCGAGGGACGCGGAGTGCCTACAGTTATCTATGGATTTTGCTGGGATGACAACGTAACCATCGGGTTAACTGGGACCATGGAGGGGGTGATGATTTCCAGAGCATTCTCACCAAAGATGTTTCCTCTATTTCAAAAATGTTTCCTATATATTCACAAAGTTTTCGAAAATGTTGTCCAAGTATTTTCACTGGATGTTGAAAATGGGTCTGCTAAGTACTTATAGTAATCAACGTATGTCCGAATTTCTGTGAGAACAAGGATGGACAGGTTGAGATATCGAGTTATTAAAAGTATTTTATAAAAAATATTTTATAATATTATGTGGATTTTAAAAGTGTTTTAGAAATTATCAAAGAATAAATTTATCTGGTTTTAAGTTATTTAATAAATTCTAGCTTCGTTCCTTTTTTAGGATGAAAAGATTCAAAAGGGAGAGGAATGTGATAACCTGGATTTTGGAAAATCTGTTAATTGATAATTAACTAGGTTAATTAATAGAAATACTGATTTATAGATTAAACAAATAGATGTGATAATAAATATTCATATCAATATATATATATATATATATATATATATTTGTTGATTTTAAATTTGATTTTAAATTGAATTTGAATTTGAATTTGAAACTCAATAGATAAATATCTTAAAATATTTTGGATTTAAAAATTATATTTTATATGATTTTATTTCTTTTATATAATTGGTTTTATATTATTTTCTTTAAAATATTTATTTATATAAATTAAAATAATGTATTCACTTAATAGGAAATATATATAAGTTTTATAAAAAATCATTTAAAGACAAATTAATATATGGAATTATAAATGTAAGTTAAATGTTTACATAATTACAAATGGAAGCCTAAGAATATATCTAATGACAAGTGCAAGCCAGAATTTACAAGTGTCTTAATTTTTATTTTTAATAAAGGATAAACCAAGTTATATAATCCTCTCCACTTTTCTCTCTCATTTTCTTTGATCAGTCCATTTTCAAAATCAAATCAAAGAGCAAAGAAAAACAAAAGTCTGTAAAAAAATACAAACCAGAAAAAAACAAAATCCTGGAAATTAAATCAAACCAGCAGTAAAAGAAAATCAAGCAAGATCAAAGGCATGTAAATTCATCTCGACAAACTACCTGAAGAAATTCAAATCAAACACAAGCTTCAGCTCATAACAATCAAGTAAGATCTATGGCAAACTGCAGGTTCAAATCCAAGCTTGCAGCTTCAAGATCAAATAAAATTCCAGATTTGCAAAAATAAATTCAAGCTTGCTTCTCTGTTTGCATATACAGGTGAGTAAACATTTATTTAAAAAGATTAAGTGAATAAATGTCTGTTACATGTGAATTTCTGTGATGAAGATTGCTTTGCATGTATATATATAAGTGAATTTTCTGTATATATATGAATGTGTAGAAGTGTGCATGCCTGATTAATCTGTGTCAACTCTATTCTTAGTTTCAGAGCTTAAATTTTGATAATTATTCAAAATCTCCTTAAATAATCACTGTTAGGCCTTGGATTTCAAACAAAATATATTTGTTTGAACATAAATTAAGATGTAAAAATATATGTAAGCATCACAAGTTTATATATCTCTGTAAATCAAGGAAATACAGTAGAATTTTAAAACATGTAAAAATTAAAGCATCATAATTTCTTGTTTCACGTGTATAATCTTGATCGTCATCAAGATTCATGAATTTTAAGAGTAAAATCAAAAATTTAAGATTTGGATTGAGTGAGCATTTCGGGGATGGCCAGAAAATGGTTTTTGGGCTATTTCTGGCGATCGATAGGTAGTGAGGCCTCGGGTTCTTTGCTGGAGGAGGCCAGGGTGTAGTCGAGCTCGGAAAACATGGTGGAAGGAGGTTTAAGCCACCATGGCGTCGGCGGTGGGTCGAAATGGGTTTTAAACCCTAATTTGTGTCGAGCTGGGAACTGGGTCACTCCGTCGTGTCTATGGCATCGGAGATCATCGGACCTGGTGGAAAGGCAGCGTGGAAGGATAACCTAGGTGCGGCCGGAGTTGTAGCGGTGCTAGTGGTCGGCATCATGTGTTCGAGGGGTTTTAAGGTGATGGTTTTTGTCCCAGGTTTGCCTAGATTACCTCGATTTCGATTTCGCGCTTGTGACGAAGATTTGGTAGTAGGGATCAGTTATAGGGGTGATCGTCGATATGTTCGAAACATCGGCGGTGCTCGAAGTCACCACGGTCGCCGGTACATGTGCACGGCAGAGTTGGATGTGTCAGTGGTTTGGGTTGTGGAGTTGACTCGAAGGGAACTCGGAGGGTGAGTTAAGGTGGCTCGGGTTTATTTGCGGGTTGGTATGAGTGTTTTACGTGCACAGGTTTTAGTTTAAAATTTAATCCGAGTTTTTTTTAAAAAAAAATAGGTAAGGGAAGAAAATGGGTTTACTCAGGGCCGGGCTCGAGTAGTTATCGGATGGAACCCGAAGCAGGAATTTAACAAGATTTTTTTTAAGTTTTTAAAAGCAAGGTTTTAAAATTTAAATAATTTAGTTTAAAATTTTTCTTTAATAAATTTTAAATGTTTTATTTAAATATTTTATTAGGAAGTTATAATTTGTTAACTTTAATTTGTTACATTAAATGTTTATCTTATTTTAAAACTTAAACTAAATGATTTAATTAAGTAAATTAATTATAAAGATAAAATGTTTTAAAATATGTTAATGATAATTAGATAATTAATAAATGATAATGGTTTATCTTAAAGTTAATTAAGGTTTTGATAATTAATGAAGGAATTTAGGATTAATTAATTTATAAGGGTTAAGTTAATTAAGTAAGGATTAATTAATTGACAATTAAGAATTAATTAATTAAGTAATTAAGATTAATAAATTTATAATTAAAGATTAATTAATTTTGTAATTAGGGTAATTAATTATTTAATTAGAAAGATAAATTAATTAATTAATGGTTTAGGATTAATTAATTAATAATTAAAAGTTATAAGTTAGTTAATTATAGATTAATTAATTAATAATTCGAGATTAATTAATGTAATTAATTAGAGATTAATTACTTAAATGATAATTACTTAATGTAAGTAATTAAAGGATAAATTTGTTAAGGATTAATTTAATTAGTAATTAAAGGTTAAATTAATTAATAAATAAAGATTAATTAATTGAAGGTAATTAACCAATGGGATATTTACTTAATGGAAGTAATTATGGATAATTAATGGGTAGATTAAGGATGATTAATTAATTGGGTTATAATTAATTAATGATTAAGTAAGCAGGATTTTAAAGGTGATTGAAGTAATTAATTTAATTTACTTAAATTAATTAGAAATGGTGTGACTAATCAAATTTTCTTATGAACGATTGAATGATATTGTATGCCTAAGATTAGTTGATATCTTTGATATGTGATTTGTGCTTTTTTGTGATATAATATGTTTGGGTTGAACAGTGATAATGTGGTTATCTATCGATGATGAATTGCTGTGTAAAAGTGGCATCTTGTATTTAAAATTTAATTGTATATACTTAAACAACTTGGATTAAAGATGACATTGGATTTGAAGAGACCGGGGTCGGGTATCAGTAAATACCCGAAACCACTTCGATTTGGAATCTAAAATAATTCTTTATAGATTGAAATGTGAAATCATTAGGCTAGAATGGTATAATTTAGATATCTGGACCATTGAAACTAAGTAAGAGAACTTAGGGTTTAATTTGTGAAATAAGTGATGATTATAATGAGATAGAACTCGTAAGTAAGGTATAAGTTACCCCGCGTTTTAAATAAGTTTTATGCATTAATGATAGATGGGTTTACTCACGCTGGTTTCTAGCCTGACCCGGGTGTTACTTTGATGTAATGCTCGGGTCAAACCGAGTATTACAGATTTTTAGGTTAGGACGTTCTAGAGCTCAGGAGGAGAGTGGATGTCAGGAATGTATGGAGTTTACCGCTGTGTATTTGAGAGTTGTACTGATTATAGTCTGGTACAGGTTGATATAACTGTCCAGTTATGTGTATATGGTTGTAACTCTGATGTATTGAATGTAAAGTAACGATTACAGCTTTCTTTCTATAAATGCTATTATTTGATATGATATTTTGATCTGCTGCGAATGTGAGATGTTTTTTTCTATTCTTCTTCTACCTTCTTTCTTCTTTTCTCTAACAATCCGGAATTTTCGGAGTTGAAAATTTCGAGTCGTTGCAAATTAGATAACAAGAAATCCACAATCTATGGATCTCCAGCGATCCATCGCTTATGGAACGCTAACGATCCATCAGATTAGCTTGGGTCATCATTAAACTTTCGAACTTCTTTGTGGCATCATGTGGAGGCTTCTGGCAAAAGCGGCCTAACCTTATAGTTCTTCAATCCCTATAAATACAATCTTACCTGCAATATAAACATGATCTTCTGGACTGGCTGCTAGAAACCACTCTTCTCCTCCCGCACAACAGTCATCTAAAGCGTTCGCTGTGATTCTCCATTGAACTCTAACACTAATCACTTGATCTAATCTACAAGATTCAATCACATTGTAACCAGATTCAACTTGTAATTGCATCAGTCAATAATAAAAGTTATAAAGTGCACGTAGGCTTCGTTAATAGCCGAACCACTATAAAAATCTCTTGTTCGTTTACTTTCTTTGCGATTTACTATTGCTTTTTCTATTTTATTTGCCTTGATAAACAAGGCTGGTGCTTTCATACTCAATCTAAGGCATTGATCCATTTTTTGGGTTAATAGGAATTGCGATTTTATACTCAATTAGCACATAAAATGATTTACCTTCGATATTGTTTACTCAATGTATAATTAAGTGGTTTACCATTGGGACTGCATACTCGAGGCACTGTAGTGTATAGTAGGTTTACCATCGAGACTATATACCTGATGCATTACTTGGTTTACCAAGTTTATGGACGTCCAACCTTTAGGTGGAAATCTTTGTGGATTTTTATCATATTTTATGCATAGTATGGGTTTTTTCCCCATACGATGTCAATTGGTAAATTCGTTAGATGTAGTACACACATACAAATAAACATCCTTAGGTTATGAGGAATATAAATGATAATTTAATTGTCTATCAACAACATACCACTAGTGATCTTTCTTACTTACCAAAGTTTTTTCGATTTCATCCATTTCCCCCTCTTTTAGTCTACTTATAGGTCAACAAGATAGTAGGATGATGTGGCAAGAGTAGTAAGATATGTGAAAAAGGTGACCATGCGCTTTGGAGTTTCTTTTCTAGTAGTTATTGCATACGTATCTTATTGCATTTGTCAGGCTATCATTCATTATATTTCATGTTGTATACTATTGGGAACTTTATTTAGATGTTTCTCTTATGGGCCATTATCGTTTTAAAATATGGATGATTTGGTTTACTTCAATATTTATATTATATTTCTTCTACCATAAGATCTGAAAGTGTAGAATTTTTAGAGTTTATATTTACCTCTGTACCATTTAAATCATCTAAAACTAATGATATGTACTTCTTTGCAAGAAGCGAGTTCGAACGTTGTATTTATGTGTTAAATCGATATGTCTGAAGGTGCTGGTTGTTATATTTGATATTAGAGCCTAGTTTTAGAGTTCCATAGAGATTAACATGTTCTAAGGGAGTATACTTGCATATTTTAAAAGTTATTATGTGTGTGTAAGTATAACATGGATACGCCCATAAAATTTTAGTAATGGATAGTATTATCCGAGGAAGGTTGCTAATAATTCATGTTAGGATAAGTGATAATGAGCAATCAAACTGTAAATAGTTCTGGTAAGGCAGCAGTTGAGATTCCAAGCGTGAACATTCCAGCATGGTTCCGCTGGTATCTGCGGGAAATTGGCTGGACTAAAATTTACCCCAACAGAGGACCCGTAGCCTAAGCATATGATGTAGTTCCAACTCCTCCGCCTGCTTTGTCTTTTCCCTAACTATTTCAGAATTTCTATAGTTTGGGCGAAAATAACTATTTGGTACCGAATCATTTGTCGTGACACTGGCATGGCTAAGGAATTGCGATAGAATATTAGCTATGATAGGTATGGAGGATGCGATGAAGAGGCCGTTGGCTTCATGGCACTTGCTAGGAATGAAGTAATTGGGAAGTCTACAGTGGTGAATTGAATAGATTTCAAAAAAAATCCCTATTTGGATCGTAGTGGGCCTATGAAGTCTACTAAGTTTCACTATATCAAATCTAGTTATTTTTTAATAAGATCATATTTTATTAAAATTGTCTTATTCTTGTTAATTAAATCTATGTTAATTAACTTTGAAATTTGAAAGAGTTTGAATATATCAAATATATTCATATTTTAAAAGACATGACAAATATGTGAAACTTATAATGTGGTAACTGTTTAGTGTTTAAGAATGAGAACATAAATGAAATTGGATTTGGATATAATTACAACAAGATCTAAATGGAAAGAGATAAATGAAGAATTATTCCACCTTTCTTCTTTTGCAAACATTTAATTGTTACTACATTTATTTAATTTATAAGGGGTGATATATTACAATATATGTATGACAAAAGCAATAAGCAATAATATGATCAATATATGCATCAGTCTACCATGTATATATCTGCTATTTATATATACATATATTATTGCCTCAATTCAAAGTGTTCGATAAAATTAAACTATAAAAATTTTATTTCAAAAACACATGCCTTAATAATATAAAATGTAAATATAAATATTTAAACACGCACACGCGCGCGCACACACACACACATATAACGTGATTAAGCCAAAATAATCTCCATTTGATTCAAAATAAACAATCATGTTACATTAAACCTTCCTGATGTATTTGATGTATACGCCAATACATATACACATACATACTCATACACATACACACATACATGTATCTACGTATGTATGTATGTATGCACGTATGTAAAGTTTCAACCCAAAAATAAATTTTTATCTTAAAACAGTCAAAATATTTAAAACCAAAATTGCATACATCAAATCAAATGAAGTATCAACAATCTTTATATTATAGGATTGATTAAGAAATTCAAATATAAAAAATTTAAAATGTATCATTAAAGGTGATCTTAAAACATAGATCATAACTCATAACATTATCTTATACATTTGTAAATCTTGGTTTTAAATTATCAGGTTTAAACATATCAAATCATTAATAAGTTGTTTAAATTGTATTACTAGTTTTAATTCAAGACAAGGCAATAATATGTATATATAAAATTATGATAAATATGGAACATTTAAGAAACTAAATTAAATTTTAGAATATATCTTGAGATCTAACAATTAAGTGACAGTTTGATTTGGAATTCTCTCCTTAAATCCTTAAATCAACACAGAAATTTGCAAGAAAAGGATAAATCGCATATTTACTTGATGCTTTTTGTTTTGGAGTTGATTTTTATTTAGAAGAGGAGGGAGCATTTTTGGTCATGGCAACGAGAAAATAAGGAGAAAGAAAACAACCGAAGGAAATAAAATTAGTGGGATTTTTTAACAGAGTTTGGAATCCTTTGAATAAAAAATTCCCTAGTTAATCCTCCTTAAATTTTCAATTAATCCACCCTTATCTTATCCCTTGACTGATCAGCCATATTTTACCATTTATACTGCAAAATTTCCAAAATTCTTAAAGTAATTTTATCTCATATAAACCTTGTTTAAAAGTATTCCAATACCATATATCGATATGTGAAAATATATCTCAATATATCCATTTAAATAATTACCAACAACACTCAAAAAAATAAATAAATTAATAATAATCAATATTCCTTAAATATAAATTAATTTAGCCAATTCATAACATTTTATAAACTAAATAAATCATGTGGTTTTTTTAGAGAAGTCACAACTAGGTTGTGAGACTCAGAGGTGAGAATTCTATCAATGATTAATTTTGAATAATTTAAATGCTAACCTTCACGCGTCACCTTATTTAGTGGTGTGATAGTTTGGCTGAATTTATCGTTTACAGTTCTTTTCAATAAAATTCAATTTCCTATTTACTTAAGCGGTACCTTTAGTAATGATTATTTCCACACGTTCTTTTCATCGAAACTATATCACTTTAGGACATATGGAATTTGGTATTGATACCAATATCCGTAATTAACTAAGTTATTCCAAAAAACAAAGTCCTTGTTTCAATAATAACATTTATTATTAACCGTACTACTCTAACTAGAGAGTTTGACTTTGAATTGACTATAGTTGATCGTTTTACTTATCTCATACAAATGAGGACACGAATTCTCTATTGCATAGTGCTTCATTTTTAGTGCTTTAACTTAAACCCATCTATAGTCATTCGATGGATCGCCATGCCAGGATCTGACTGTAACCGAATAAGAGTGTTCACATTAAAGTTCCGTAAGCATTCTCAAGTCGAGAGAATTGTGTAACATCGTCAGATTGATATTTTCAGTTTGACCTAGTTGTTATCAACCAAAAGGAAACCCTTGGACAAGTCATTCCATAGTCATTCAGTAACTATAAGTACGTAATCCCTCGGTGCCCCTAGAGCCTTGAGTAATACGCTGCCCAACATTTGGAGTGCGTTACACACTTTGGTCTTAACAGATGAATCAATATCTTTTTCTTGAGACATCTTGACTAGAAATATTTAAAACAAATATCATTTTATTTTGTGACTAATTACTCGTGGTTGCAACTATTTGTAATCACATAACATTTCGTTTAAGGATTTTCTTGCTATATACTTTAAATTAATTACTTAATTAAGTATATCATAATATAAAAAAGTCATTACGAAAAAGTATATTTTGACAACCCGCACCTCCTGACACACCGATCCAAAAGCCTATAGCGATTTTCGGGCTCAGTCGGTGCCAAGAAGTGCAAGCTATCGTGTTTCGAACATTATAATGATTAAGGATAAACACATATGATCTAAGACATTCTACACTTTCAGATCTCACAATGGAAGGCAACAAAATATATATACAAAAAATAACCATCTCAGAAAATGTCTAAAAACACATTCTTAGTAAATAGTACTTAGTCAAATTCACAATATAGAAGTGGATTAAAATTAGTATGATAAATATTAAATATGATAAGTAAATATAGGGAGAGAAATTGTGACGACTCGGGTTTTCTGATGTCTGCGATTGGTAAATTAACTGATTTATTTTTGAAATATTAATATTAATTAGTCAAACGAATAATTTTTGATATCTAAAATATTTGGATATACAAGCTTTATGATAGTAAATATAAGTATACAAATAATATATATATATATATGTGTGTGTGTGTGTGTGTGTATAACCATACATATAAGTAAAGGGAAAATATATAAATCTAAATGTGCATGATGATGACCAAATATAAAATGCATATGGAAATATATATAAACCCATAAATTAAATTAAAGATAAAATGTTCAGATATATTTTTATATATAGATAAACATATAGACAAGTATTATGATGCTAAATGAAATGGTGGAAGTGATAAATAGAAATATACATATGATGTATGTATGTACAAGGGTATATGTAAAAAAGAAAAAAAAGAAAGGGTAATGTATATGGGAATATGTGTAAGTGCAAGTATACACTTACGTACAAAAAGGTATATATATATATATATAGATTCATATATATATTGGTAAACTTAAAAGAAGATAACATCATATAAATTCCTTTAAGCTCACAAAAACATTTCATCAATGTCAAAGCAAAAATCAAATCATTTTAATAATAATAATAATAATAATAATAATAATAATAATAATAATATCAACCACTATAGCTTCTACCACACACTTCTACTCTTCATAATATATGTATCACTGCCTTGCTCTTGGTCACCTTATCGCATTTGTATTCATTCGAGCCAAACTAAAGCAAAAGGAAAACAAGCTGCCATTTCACAATCTAAAAGATCAAACAAGACAACTCTACAGGAGGATCAAAATCAAACTAGAGCAGGCAGCAGTTATTTCAAAACCATTATTGTTTGTTCCAAACCTTTATCGGTGAGTAAACTTCATTTTGAAAATCAAATCTTTTATAAATTCATGATTTGGGTTTTAAGATAAAAATAGAAATAACAGATTGGAGTGAAATGTTGCATAGAAATTAAGTGTATATGCCTGTATATGGGAATATGAAAAACCTATACATGTTTGTTGCCATTGTTTAGTCTTCCCTGGTATGTTCAACTCTTCAAAAATCGATATCTCATCCTCTAGTTAGTTTTAGGCAAAAATGTCTGAAGGGTTTCTGTTTGCATGTGAGTGTACTTAATTTTAAAAATGATTTCATAGGATACCATCAAGTAATAACACTGTAAACAAGAAAGGCAGTAAATAATCAATTTTTCAAGAAAAGTCGACTATGTTGATTTGTGGTTTCACCTACATGAATGGAATCGGTATTTGTAACAGTGAATTTTGGGAGCATTATCTTGATTTTTAGTGGTGTAATTGTTGAGGAAGGGAGAGATGACCAAAGGCAAGACTTTGGCCAAATCTCGGTTACCATATAGTCGTGGGGCCATGTCGTTTGGCCTAAAGGTTGCTGGAATGAAGATGGAGTTTGGAAAATTTGTTCGACATTTTTCCATTGTGTGATTTGGCGGGTCGTGATCGATTAGGGTTAGAAATCAAGTGGGGTCGAGCTCAATTTTGGTTCGATGGTGGCGTCAGTAGTCGATCGGAGTCGTGCGCATGAAAGGGGACGGGTGAAGTGGGTTGTGACGGAGCTTTGGCTGAGGTCTAGTTGTAAATGGCGGCTGTATGAGGATGAGCGAGGCCGTTTTCGGGTATGGTGTCGACCGGGGTTTGGGTGGAAGGTTCGATTCCTTCGAAATCAAAGTTTCAGTCAAGTTCTAGAGGTAGCTGTGATGGTAGAAGTATAGGCGACATGAGGGACGAACGACAGCTAGTTTTCGATGACAGAAAGTCGCGTACATGTGCACGCATTAGTGCAGAGAAGGATGAACTCGAATGAGTGATAAAAAAGAAGAAGAAAGAATAGGAAGAAGAGGAGGGAAGAGATTTGGCCGGGTCAGGCCAGAGAATTGCATAAAATAAGAAAGAAAAGGGAAAGGCAAAATAAAATAAGAAAAGAAAGGGGAAAAAGAAGAAAAGATAGGAAAGGAAATTTCTACGTTTTATAACTTAGATATTTTAAAACTAGAATTCGATTAACATTTGAATTGAATCAACGTAAATTCTACACATCGAAGTCCTATCTCCTAGTATTTTAAACTCAACTAGTTTTGAAAAATATAAATTATTTTATGATAATTAAGAGAAGTAACTAAAAATTTTTAATTAATTATTTAGACTATTTTATAATCTCTTGAATGCGTAACTTAATTGTATTTAAAATAATAAATGGACTAGGTTAACTAAAGTTGTTGAAGTTCAAATATGAGTAGTTTGATATTGTTATAGATTGTTAATTTGGTTAACGATCTATACCTTTGCTAAATTCTATTGGATGTTTTTTTATAATTATTCCTGTCTGTGGCAACGAATGGCCGGACATATTAAAATAGTTAGATTAAAGTAATAATACGTTTTACTTGAAATAAAAATTTGTAACAAGTTCCTAATTCAATGTGGTCACCTTAAATGATAAACTGTTCATTTTAAGCAATTTACCCTCTTAAATTTATTATTGGGATTCGAAGAGATCGGGATCGGATATCAGCATTACCCGGGACCACTTCGAGTTAATAAGCACTACAAAATCTTTACGGTTTTGAGTTTAGGGTCTAATAGGTTGGAATTGAATAAATTAAGTGAATCTGGTTATTTTGAATAAGTAACTGTACTTGGATATTATCTTAAATACCAATGGATAGGTGCAATAAGTGTTTGGCCAAAATAAGATAAGAACTCGTAGTAATGTACGAGTTACCCTGGCTTTTTAAAGAGGTTTATAACCTTTATATTTCATATTAAATGGTTTAATTATGCTGGTTTCCAACCTGACTCGGGTGTTACTTTATTATAATGCTCGAATCAGAATGAGTATTACAGATTTTTAGGTTTGGACATTTGGAGCTCAGAAGACGAGCTAGATGGCAGAGACGTGTTGATCAGTTTCTGCTGCGAAGTATAGACTGTATAGACAGTGGTTGAGGACAAGTTGTTATAACTATGCAAATCATTTTTTTAATGTTGTACTCTGATATTTGTATATATATTGATAGTTACATCTTTTCTTTGTAAAATGCTGCTATTGTATATTATATTTGTTTCTGCTGCGATTGTGAGATTCTGTGCTGTTATTTTCTATTTTTTTCCTCCCTTTTTTCCACTTAACCCTAACAGTCTGGGATTCTCGACACTCGATTGCTCGGCACTCTATACACTGAACGTACTAGTGTCGATTTTCGGGATCGAAAATTTCCGAGCCGTTACATTTGGTATCAAAGCAGAAGGTTAAGCGAAAATCTTGGCTCTATCGGGGATTACTCATTAGAGATAGGGTCAGTAGTACCCTACAATGAGTTGAGAGTAATATATGAGAGTGTACTTGTTATTTTCTTATATAATGATTTTAGAAACGGTTTTAAAAATGATTTATATTTTGATATGTAAAGCAATAATTTTCAAATTACTATAATACATTAAGATAATTGGTTGTTGAAATTGAAATTAAATAAGACCATAAGATTTAAGTGATAAAGAACATATAACCAAATAGAAATTTGAGTAAGGTTTAACTTTTAAAATAAGCTAAGTAAAAAAGGGATTCAAACCTTGAAATTTAATCTTGGAAAATTCAAAAGAATTTTCAAAGTGTTTCAAATAAGTTACCTTTATTATATTTATATTGCATTATGATGGAATGTTTGGTGTGTTTGATTTCTTGATATGGTAATAATCATAAATTGGTTGTCGGGTCTTAATAAAGGGATGTTTATTACAAATAACCCATAATAAAGCAAAATGAAATGTTTCAAGGAAGTAAACACTTAGATAAGTATGACTAGTAAATTAGAATGGATTTAAATTGCAAAGTTTTAAAATCTAAGTCCAGAAAATTTGAAATTGTTTCAAAAGTGTTATAAAATATTATAAATAATATTGTTCAAAATATTTTTGAATGTGGGAATCTTGTTATAAAACAAGAGTTGTTTTGAAAATTCTATAGGAATTTGTTGAATTAAAAACCAAGAATGGTTTAAAATTGAAAGTATGACTTGGTGTGCAAATAAAATAAATATGTATATATATGTGGATATACATAATATCAAAGTTGGTTTGAAATAAATACTAAGTGTGGAATCTAAAATCTCTTGAGAATGAGATGTAAACCCAAAGTGAGATAAGTTTTTAGACTTATAAGTGGAAGGAATATTAATAAGAAAATTTAAATTTGAAATGAAAATTTAAATTGAGAAGTCTATATGGATTAACGAATTGGAATTTAACTCCGGACAAGTTAAAAAAGTTGTGGACTTATACCTGAAATGAGAGATTTCAAGATGAAATTAAGATTTAACTAAGGGGAAGTTAAATAAGTTTAGAACGAACAACCTGAATTGGAAATTTCAAGGTGGAATTAAGGCAAGTTAAATGGGGTAAGTGTAAAGAGAAGTATGGATTTGACAGAGGTTGTGTATGAATAATTTCAAAACAGCTTTTGAAATTAAAATGGCTTTCAAATTCTGAAAATGTATGATGGATGATATTGATTGATGCTTTGATAATTTGGATGCTTATTTACTTTGATATCCTGATATCATCCTGTTGTTATTGATAGTAGAGTGAAATGATATACATCCATTACTAAAAGTAAATGGAAATAAACCTTTATTTTGAAACTATTTAAAAGGATTTGATTTTTGAAATGAAATTGAAAAAAAAAGGGAATGGAATCACTTTGAACTTAAGATTTAAATGTTAAAAATGAACCGGCAAACTGAAATTGTTTAAAAATTGGTTTCAAAGTTTGAAGTTTAAATTGTGTAATAAATTGAATTCCGAAGATTAAATTGTTTAAAAAGATTTGAACTCTTTCTCGAACCTTGAAATAAGTTAAGTAAACATAATTTAAAATGAATATTTGAAATTTGGACTTAGAACTAAATTGTTAAAGACTTGGGGCGTGGATAAAAGTTTAGGGGTTAATTTGATTTAAAGGATTAAGTCAACATTTGAAAATTTCACTTGAATTTGTATAAATTGAGATGGTTTAAAATTTGAAAATGGAATTGGGATTAATTCAAAGGTGGAATTGAAATGAATTAATTGGAATTGTAATCGAAGTTGAATAAGTTTAAATTCAAATGCGAATTGATTTGAATTGGAGTGGGAATCGAAGTTAATTCATGTTGAATTGGAATTGAATTAATTGGAAATTGATTTGTTTGAGATTGAAAAATTGAATCAGTTTGACTCTGAAACTATCTTCAACCAAATTAGTTTAATGTAAATTGTCTTAGATCTATTTTCTTAAATATTCAAACTATTTTGATTTTCCAAGCTATTTACTGTACAGACCATTCTTTTTAAAACTCAAACTATCTTATAATAACTATTTAACTATTTCTCAACTATTTTACAACTACTAACTATTCTACAACTATTTTACATCTAATAACTATTTTACAACCACTTAACTATTTTAAACTTTTCAAGCTATTTTCTAAATTAAACCGGTCAGAGTAGAAACCGTTTATAATTAAATACCAATTGAAATAAGAATTGAAGTGATCAAATGGAAATTGAAGTAATTATGAAGTGGAAGCGAAATCGGGTATTGAAAAAAGATGATTTTGAAATAGAAGAGTATATTTTGAGAAATATATGATTGAAAAATGGAAGTGAATAACACTATAACTGAAACTCACTTTATAAGAAGTGAGAAATGTTATAAATGACTTGTAAGGGAAATCAAATTAAATGTTGATTCGGTATAAATAAAGTTATATATATATATATATATTTGTTATATATGATAAACTACCCTTATTAAATCTATAATCAGAGAAAAGATCTTTGAAAAATATTTGAGGTATAAAAAGGAAATTTATATAAGTATGAAGTGATCCAAAGTTTTTTCAAGTTGGAAGAATAAACTTATATATATCTATATGTATATGAATAAATATACGAGTATGGATCTGGGAAAAAGGTTTTTGGAACCCACTAATTTTGAAAGGATTTTGATTTTGGGAAAAATAAATTTTGGGAATTTGGAAAGCCAAGTTTGAGAACTATCGATTTTGAGATATTGATTTTGTGTAAATGGGATTTATATGTGATACATATTAATAGTATGTTTTGAAAGATATTGTATGTGTATAGTATAAAATGTTTTGAGAATGCTATGGCAAAAAAGGCGCTCTCATTTAGAGTTGAAACTTATAGTAGGGGATCCACTTGGTGGTTCTGCCTTGAGCCCTAAGGGGGGTTCTAAATTTTGATCCCAGAGGATGTCCGGACTAAACTGTAGTTCCTATGGATTGTGGTTAGGGTAGCGAAAGTCGAGGGCGCTGATGCCTATAGAGACATCGGGGTTATGCTATGACGACAGTGTAACTCTAGTGTAACAACGATCTACTGCGCTTCCGTAGCGTAAGTCGAGGGGCAATGATTGCCTAAAGTCTATGTTTGATTTTGCTGGAAGAGCGACGTAACATCGGTAGATTGCGATCTATGTGGTCCATAATGGGTGCCTATAGGCTAAATTGGGACTCGACTGATGTAGTCCGCGATCTATGTGGTGAAGTTTCATTTGGAAGCAAAATTCGAGGGCGCTGATGGCTACAGTTACATTGTTTTTGTCGTGATGGCACCGTAACCCTGGGTGTAGCTGCAATCTGTGGCGGTTTGCCTACATTTTTTCTATGCATTTCGTCGGGATGGCGACGTAATCATCGGGCTAACTGTGACCATGGTGGGGGTGATGATTTCCAAAGCATTCTCACAAAAATATTTTCTACACTTTCACAAAAATGTTTTCTAAGTCTTTTCACTAGATGTTGAAAATGGGTTTACTAAGTACTTATAGATTTTCAGTCCTACGCCTGATCAACGTATGACCGAATTCCAATGAGAACAAGGATGGACTAGTTGAGACATCGAGTTATAAAAAGTATTTTTATAAAACTATTTTGGTAATATTATGCAGATTTTAAAGTGTTTTAAAACTTTAGAATAAAAAGAGTAAAAAGTTAAAAATGGCTGAAGAATAATTTAACTGATAATAAACATTATAATTTAAGCTCTTGCTTCATTCCTTTTCGAGGACGAAAAGTTCAAAAAGGGGAGGAATGTGACGACCCGGGTTTTCTGACGTCCGTGATTGGTAAATTAACTGATTTATTTTTGAAATATTAATTAGTCAAATGAATAATTTTTGATACCTAAATATTTGGATATACAAGCTTTATGATAGTAAATATAAGTATACAAATAATATATATGTGTGTATATAACCATACACATAAGTAAAGGGAAAATATATAAATGTAAATGTGCATGATGATGACCAAATATAAAATGCATATGGAAATATATATAAATCCCATAAATTAAATTGAAGATAAAATGTTCAAATATATTTTTATATATAGATAAACATATAGACATGTCTTATGATGTTAAATGAAATGGTGGAAGTGATAAATAGAAATATACATATGATGTATGTATGTATAGGGATATATGTAAAAAAAGAAAAAAAAGAAAAAGGAAGGGTAATGTATATGGGAATATGTGTAAGTGCAAGTATATACTTACATACAAAAAGGTATATACATATATACATTCATACAAATATTTGAAAACTTAAAAGAAGACATCATCATAGTAAATTCCTTTCAAGCCCACAAAAACATTTCATCAATGTCAAAGCAAAAATCAAATCATTTTAAAATAATAATAATAATATCAGCCACCATAGCTTCTACCACATACTTCTACTCTTCATAATATATGTATCACTGCCTTACTCTTGGTTACCATATCTCATTTGTATTCATTCGAACCAAATTAAAGTAAAAGGAAAATATGCTGCCATTTCACAATCTAAAAGATCAAACAAGACAACTCTATAGGAGGATCAAAATCAAACTAGAGCAGGCAGCAGTTTTTCAAAACCACTGTTCTCTGTTCCAAATCTTTATCGGTGAGTAAACTTCATTTTGAAAATCAAATCTTTTATAAATTCATGATTGGGGTTTAAAGATAAAAATTGAAATAACAGATTGGAGTGTGTTGTTGCATATAAGTGTATATGCCTGTATATTGAAATATGAAAAAACTGTACATGTTTGTTGCCTCTGTTTAGTCTTCCCTAGTATGTTCAAATCTTCAAAAATCAATATCTCATCCTCTAATTAGTTTTAGGCCAAAATGTTTGAAGGGTTTCTGTTTGCATGTGAGTGTGCTTAATTTTAAAAAGATTTCATAGGATACATCAAGTAATAACACTGTAAATAGGAATGGCAGTAAATAATCAAATTTTTCATGAGACTGCGTTGATTTGTGGTTTCACCTACATGAATGGAATCGGTATTTGTAGTAGTGAATTTTGGGAGCTTTTTCTTGATTTTTAGTGGTGTAATTGTCGAGGAAGGGAGAGATGATCGAAGGCAATACTTTGGCCAAATCTCGGTTACCATGTATTCATGGGGACATGTCGTTTGGCCTGAAGGTTGCTGGAAAGATGATGGAGTTGGGAAAATTTGTTCGACATGTTGTGTGATTTTGGCGGGTCGTGATCGATTTAGGGTTAGAAATCATAGCAGGGTCGAGCTCGGTTTTGGTTCGATGGTGGTGTCGATAGTCGATCGGAGTCGTGCGCACGAAGGGGGATTGGTGAAGTGTGTCGTGATGGAGCTTTGGCTGAGATTTAGTGGTAAATGGTAGTTGTATGAGGCTGAGCGAGGCCATTTTCGGGCATGGTGTCAACCGAGGTTTGGGTGGAAGGTTCGATTCCTTCGAAATCGAAGTTTCGGTCAAGTTCTGGAGGTAGCTGTGATGGTAGAAATATAGGCGACGTGAGGGATGAATGGCGGCAAGTTTTCGATGACAGAAAGTCGCATGCATGTGCACGCGTTAGTGCACAGCAGGATGAACTCGAATGAGTGGAAAAAAAAGAAGAAAGAATGGGAAGAAGAGGAGGAAAGAGATTGGGTCCGGTCGGGCCAGAGAATTGCATAAAATAAGAAAATAAAAGGGAAAAAGAAAAAAAGATAGGAAAGGAAATTTCAACGTTTTATAACTTAAATATTTTAAAACTAGAATTCTATTAATATTTGAATTGAATCAACATAAATTCTACACATCGAAGTCCTATCTCCTAATATTTTAAGCTTAACTTGTTGTGAAAAGTTTAAATTATTTTATTAAAATTAAGATAAGTAATTAATAAATTTTTAATTAATTAGATTAGATTATTTTATAATCTCTTGAATGCGTAATTTAGTTGTATTTAAAATAATAAATGGACTCGGTTAACTAAAGTTGTTGAAGTTTGAATATGAGTTGTTTGACATTGTTATATATTGTTAGTTTGGTTAACGATCTATACCTTTGCTAAATTCTATTGGATGTTTATTTCTAATTATTCCTATCTGTGGCAACGAATGGCCGGACAGATTAAAATAGTTGGATTAAAGTAATAATATGTTTTACTAGAAATAAAAATTTGTAACAAATTCCTAATTAATTGTGGTCACCTTAAATGATAAACTGTTCATTTTAAACAATTCACCCTCTTAAATTTATTATTGGGATTCGAAGAGACCGGGATCGGATATCAGTGTTATCCGGGACCACTTTGAGTTAATAAGCACTACAAAATCTTTACGGTTTTGAGTTTAGGGTCTAATAGGTTGGAATTGAATAAATTACTTGAATCTGGTTATTTTGAATAAGTAACTGTACTTGGATATTATCTTAAATACCAATGGATAGGTGCAATAAGTGTTTGGCCAAAATAAGATAAGAACTCGTAGTAATGTACGAGTTACCTTGGCTTTTCAAAGAGGTTTATAACCTTAGTATTTCATATTAAATGGGTTTACTCACGCTGTTTTCCAGCCTGACTTGGGTGTTACTTTATTGTAATGCTCGGGTCAGACCGAGTATTACAGATTTTCAGGTTTGGGTGTTTTGGAGCTCGGAAGACGAGCTGGATGACAGAGACGTATTGATTAGTTTCCGCTGTGAAGTATAGACTGTATAGACAGTGGTTGTGGACAAGTTATAACTGTCCAGATCATTTTTTTATATTGTACTTTGATATTTGTATATATATTGGCAGTTACAGATTTTTCTCTGCAAAATGCTTCTATTGCATATTATATTTGTTTCCTCTGCGATTGTGAGATTTCGTGCTGTTGTTTTCTGTTTTTTTTCCTCCCTTTTTTCCTCTTAACCCTAACAGTCTAGGATATCCGGCACTCGATTGCTCGATACTCTATACAGTGAACGTATTAGTGTTGATTTTCAAGATCGAAAATTCCCAAGCCGTTATAGAAATGGGAAATATATAGCAACTCAAAGCTAAGCTCATCTCTCCACATACCGATCTCATGCTTATCGCCTACTGCTCTGTCCTTCAATGGTGAGGGCAAAGAAAGGAAAAGGGGTGGGTCAGATAAAAGTTTGGTGAATTAGTACATTATTAATATATGGTGATCACATGCATTTGATTTTAGTAATACTCTACGAAACCTGGAATGTCCTACAAGTGTTCGTGAATTACTTATTTTATACGCTAAAGTGGTTTACCTCGACACACACATACACTAACTACTTGTGCATGCTCATATTTATGGTCGAATAACTAATCGAACCTTTAGATAACTAATGATAGGCTAATAGCTACTTGAAGTATTCCATATAGGATTACCCTACCATTTCCCACACTACGACTACACGGAACTATTTTGACATGGATTTCCCTACAATTCCTACCATAGAACTAAGTTTCCCACAAATATGACTATATGTATCCCAGTTATGCATTGAGGGGGAGCCCACAATGCTGACTCATCGAAGTGTCCCGTCGTCTACAGCGGTGTCCATCTCTCAGTAATAACGTAATGCCTCTTATTGTACCACGTAAGGATACAACAACAACACAGCATCACATCACATCATCCATGAACACATAGAACTTCCATTAGTGTCGGGATGCACACTTCATAAGGCTTCATCATTAGTGTTGCTCGTCCAGCGTAGAACCTTATGTGAGTGCAATTTACGACAAAATAGCCCCCTTTTAATTAAATATAGAACGCTGGCAGGTAAGTAGCACTTATCTGGTCCCACAACGTCCTAATGTCACCTCATTAGAACTGGCTTCCCTACTTATACTACCATCCATGACACACACACACACACACACACACACACACACACATATATATATATATATATAATATACACTACTAATGATTTTATTTATAACCTAGGCCTCAGGCCGAGGTTCATATTGAGCTTTGGAAATCCCAACTGGTCGACAACTATATGCTGGAGTGGTCGACTGCTTGTTGTTGACCGCTCCAGTAAGAGCAGTCGACCTGTCATCACTGTTTAATTAGGGATTATTGTTTTCCGTAATTATTATTACTTAATCACGTTTGTTCCTAAATTTCCATTATAGTAACCTACAATTTCATCTTATAGCAATTACAGTGAACCCAAATTTGCAATTATCACAACTTCCTATACAAATTCAATTTGCATATTTACAGTAAACAGTTTAATCTAGGTTTACTATTAACATCACAAGTTATGTCAATTCTTGGGTTTACCAATTTATGTTAACAGATCTAGATTAGAAAAGGGGAATATCTAATTTAATTACATAATTTTTTTCAATTTGATTTCTAACAATCTAGATCTAATAGGGTATACTTAAATTAACGGTATGAAAATCATTTTAATAACAATATACCCACTCACTTCAGATCCAAGCTCTTCCCTTTGAATCACGTTTGAAAATCTTCCCCCGTTCGTTAGTTCTTCGCTTGATTTCACCTTTTTATTCTCTCTACGGTTTTTTTGTAAGTTGAGGAAGAGATTAGATTTTATTGACAAACTACCATTATCATGTGACACTTTTGGAGTATGTTTCATCATATGGGCCCTAGTGTCTTTTAAGATCTATATCATGACATTATTTTCACAAAATACAAAGCCATGGGATTCTCAACACTTGGAATCAACCTTAGCACAGTTATAAAGTTGTGCATATTTATACTTGTAGCACTGTTCAAGGCAAGGTACTTAGCCTTTCAGTTGAATCAGCAACCACCTTTTGTTTGGAACATTTCCAACTTAAAGCTTCTTAACTAAGGTTGAACATGAATATAGGATTGACAAACTATGTTTGATATCATTTATGAAGTTTGAGTCTAATCCCTCTTTCATATGGAGTACATCGTTTCAATAAATAATTCTCTATCATTTTATAAATACTCGAGAATACTCATAATTACCAGTTAGTGATTTTAATTCTGATTTGTTACTCGTTGAATGTACTAATTACATAAGCGGATTACAGTATAGTGGCACATATGATAATTCTTAACGTCGATGCATAAAAAGTTAATCTCATATGTTCTCTATTAAACATTTTAACATGGTGCCTGTATATATCAGTTGGGAGAATCCCCACAACCTTACTCACAGTTTTATAAATATTTTAGTGCCTTTTAATATTCTTTTTTCGTAGACACGTTCTTCTTTTGCATTTTGACCGAGAATTAAACTATTTGATTTCTATGTCAAAATATTTATTCAACTCTGACACTTGTAAAACGATTCTATTGTATTCATTCTTGGATCTTATCCAACACTTACAATCCTAGTTATCACTCCCACTGACGTCATGACATTTATCATGTGCAAATATTCTATTCTCAATCATTATTCAAAGTTTTTTTTCTACAAAGATGTACCAAAATTCAAAGTTATTTTGGATGATAAATTTGCGAGTAGAATCTAAAATAGCTCAAGCACGTTGATTGATGAATCTGCTATGCTAATTTCAACAATTGAAATTTAAGAGGTTATTTTAATCGATGTCGCTTAAAATAATCCAACTACATTGGTCTTACTTTTGTAGACACAACTGGGGCCGATGGATCATATCCCTTAAGATGCAATTATCAAGATAATATTTTGATAATGCGTTTGGAATCTACTTCAAATTTAAGCACCGTCTCGTATGGTAGAGTCTATCTTCTTCATGGCTTATTGACAATGGGATTGTTATCACTAACAATCCTTTTTCTCAACCTTTTTCTCAACAATGATACTAAATCCTTGGTTTCTCTTTAAGGTGCTAGGACATCATAATGAGTGGAGTACTAGCCTAGGTAAATTTCATTTCATCTTAAATAATCAATTTCTATGTTAGAGTCTTTTGGTCTTATCCAATACTTACATAAAACTGATTCAATTTTGAGTTCACAAAGTTATATTTATAACATAAATTAGTCAACCATTGTTGGTCGGTCCTAAAATCCTTTGGGGTGATCTACACAAGATATCACACGACCAATTTTTTTACATGAAGCCTCTCATCTCACATAACCTGTCAACTATTTGGCCAAGAACATATAAGGGTTTCATATTAGTTCATAAATCCTATATGTATTTGTAAACAGTGTTTTAGATGAAATTAAATTTAATATGTGTACTTACTCTTAAATACATATCTATATAGAAAGAAGCTAATTTAATGTGACGACCTCTGATACCAAACAAATAGTGTATTGTAACAGTATCCGATCGGTGTAGACTTGTAGTTAGGGGTAAAATAAAATGATCCAAAACAGAACATGTCTGATGTGCACGCAAATGTGCATATTTTTTCCACCATATTTAATCATATTGGGTATTTTAACTTGTTTAAACCAAAATTCAAATTATTTTTAAATTGTCACATATTCATCTTCATACAGGGGTAAAATGGTTATTTCTATGCATTTATTAAATTGTGAAAATTTACTTAGAATTTTCAATGTTGTTTTGTAGAAAATATGGTGAATTTTACAAGTGGTTTTATGATGAAATATGCATGCACAAAGAAGACACAAAAGAATGAAGATGGAAATAATTCAAAGTGAAGAACATGGAGGACCCCACCCATTTACCTTGATGTACAAATTAGAGGCTAATTGTAACAACCCGATATTTTCAGCCATTCGCATCCGCACATGTCAGACTTGAATTGCTCAAAATACCGCGTTGTAAATAAATTTGGAGAAAATGAAATGCAATCACAGAATCACAGATACAGAAATATCAGAATAACTCGCAGCGGAAATTAAAATACCATAGTAGTTCATGAAGCTACTATAACAAACTCTCAAAACATAATACATAATATCAGTTTGAAAAACATATACAATAGAAATCTCAATTACATAGCAGTTTATCAATACCAAAGCCTAAATAGAACAACTGAAACTGAAGGGATAGATAACTAGACAAGCAGAATCTCCAGCAATTCCTAGCTCCGGAAAGAAATCCAAAGCTAAGCTGTAAATACTCAGGCTGACCCGAGCGTAAAGTAAAACACAAAACACTCGAGTCAGGACAATATATACTTATATAATGTAAACCAACTCAAGTGAACTATAGTAGAAATGCACAATAACTTAAAGGATGCTTGGAATCGCCCATCCTTTAAGAATCAGTTAAACTATAAATTAATTACATCCCATGGTTAAAATTTCAAAATGGTATTTTATACTTCAAAATCAAATATCATTTCAAAATTCAATATCATTCAAAATCCATTTCAAAATATCAAAAATATAATATCTTCCAAACCACATTCATTTTTATTTAATTTAAATACCATTACAAAACACATTTCAAAATAGTTTATATTTCAAAACAAATTACTTCATATTAAATCATAAAAATGAAGTTATTATATTTAATAATTAAATTATTAAATTTACAAAATTTTAGTCTTTCAAAATTCATTTATCCACTTAATTTATTAAAACAGATGAAAATTCAACTTTCGCAGCATTTAGAAATTGCTACAGAAAGTTACATTCAAAACGGTTCAATTTAACAAAAGATAGCAAAAAAATGCTGTGATAGGGTTACATTAGTTTCAAATAAAACTTAGTTAAATTCAACCATTATAACATTTACAAAAATGCTATGATAGCCTTTAATTAAACTTAGCCATTTGGTTCACTATTATCAACTACAGCATTTACAAATGCTGTGTTATCCTTTACATTAGAATTAATAGCATTTTTGAAATGCAGTTAATTAACTTCAAATATTCAGTATAATTTCACAAATAATTATATTTTTATTTAAATCATTTTTAACTTATAAAATCATATAATTTCACTTCTAAAACAATCATTCAAATACCATTATATTCATGATTTTATAAAGTTAAATCTCCATTCAAAAATCAAAATTTAATAATAATTCACTTATTAAATTCCAACATAAAATTTCAAATTCATTAAATTAAATTTAACTTAACACTTAAGTTTAAAATTTTCAAATATAACTTAACTTCATTTTTATTTACTTAACTTAAAATTCACTTTTAAGCCATATTCACAAATTTCCAATTTTAGTTATATTTCAAAATTTCAACATAAATATTCATTCATTTCACATTTAACTTTATTCAAAAATCATTAATGTATTACAAAATCATTTCAATTCATTTGATTCAAAATATCATAAACTTATCATATTTCCATATTTAATTTAAATTCCATTTATCACCAAAATATAATTTCCAAAATAACTTACATTTCAGATTTCTAACTTTACCCTTTATTTATTTCACTTATAAATTTTCAGAAAATCAATAATGCTTTACAAAAATCATTTTTAATCAAATATAATCAAAATATTATAATATTTACATTTCTAAAATATTTTAAATTTTTTTAGAAAAACATATTTTAACAACGGGTCTGTATTTCATTTTCTAGCCTAGGTAAAGTGATATGGGTAATATATCATTTCAACCCGTAATTTACAAAGAAAACCCGGGTTTGATCATTTCAAACCCGCAATATCAAGTAAAAGAAAATAATTGAAAATCATTCAGGCCTATCATTTCAGCCCATAACGATTTTCTCCTATTCTAAAGTCCGTTCGGGTATGTATCATTTCAACCCATAGTGATTCTAGTCTACAGGGAACTTGCAGTGTGATAAACTGATGAAAGTAATAGAATAGCATGAAATAACAGTCACATATGATATAACAGGTGTAAATATAGGTGTGAACATCATATGAATATGATATAGCAGTTATAACAGGATGATATGCATTTACAGATTCAGGTGATGTCAGTTTATCACTACATAAGTACATATTAGTCTGGTGAGATTTACTCACTGTTTTGAGCTGATGACACAACGACGAATTGCACAACGGGATCTACAGAAGCACAAAAGCACAATACAGATACGAAATGGAGGAGCCAAGGATTAATTCCCTTGAATACAAATCAAACAAACAATATAACCATTATAAGGTTTAAGACCAAAAATACGATAAACGATGCTAGAAATAACTTCATAAAACAAAGCTGAAATGCTTTGCACTTGCTTCCGACATCTCGTAGGCTCGGCCAAAGGTAGAGTACAGGTCTAAGACAATGATTTAGGGTCAGGTCTGGGTTGCTAAGGTCGGCCTAACATGAGTTTGAGTGATGGTGTAAAGGTGGGTGAAGGAAAGAACACAAAATCATGCATACACATGGGTTTTGGGCCATGAATTGGGCTCGGCCAAGGCCCTAGGTGTCACGGCCAGAGGAGTGGGGTCCACTGTGGTGGTGTGGCCATGGGTGCTGGAGGTGGTGGAGTAGGGGCGGCCATGGTTGGTGGAAGTGGTGGATGTGGAAGCTAGTGCTCGGCTAGGTCAATATGAAGGGTGTTTTGAAACTTTTGCGGATATGCATCACCAAGGGGGTTCATGGCTTGGGTGGCTGGTGAGGAGGAGGTGCTGGTGGTGTGTCATCAGGTGGTGGAGGCGGCTAGGCAGCAAGGTGGCATGGTTGAACCTACATGAGGTGAAGCAAGTGCAAAATCAAACTAGAAAAATCAACATAAGTGAACAAAAGAAGATAAAAGGAAATAGAATTTTACCAAACTTCTCAATCAAGAGGAGGCCGAAATTTTTTTAGGAAGGAGGAAAAAGATGTACGTGAATGAAGAATGGAGGTAGGCAGCTGAATTATGTGAGTAGTTATGGCTAATTGATGGCAAAAGTAAGTTAAAATGTGAAAAGGTGGAAAAATCAAAAGCCATAGGAAACAAAAGGTCACAAACCCTTTCAATTTACCTTTTATTATTTATATAAATTTATGTAGCTGAAATAATAATAATATCAGATAATATTTCGAAATTTTTAACAAACATACAAATATATATAATATTTATCAATTATGTAAAGTAAAATTAAGGAAAATAGTTAAAACAGTGAACTAGACTAGCAAAATTTGAAGTTAAATGAAATAATTTTTAGAAAATTCAAATAAGCTTGTAAAGTATTTTTAAACATAAATAATAACATAAAATATAAATATATTCACAAAATAAATATTTAAAATTTAATTTAAATAAAAAAAATTAATGCAGAAAATAGCAGAAAATGGGAAAACAGCCCTTAAAAATAGGAAATCAACACAGTAATTTTTGGAAAAATTCTATTATTATTTTAAAAATTTTTAGAGATGAATTTTCAAAAATAAAACAAATTTAAAATAAAATAAAGAAATTTAAAATGAAGAAAATGGCAGAAAATTAGAAAACAGCCTTTAAAAATAGGAAATAAATACAGTAAATTTTGGAAAAATTATATTATCATTTTAAAAATGTTTAGAAATGATATCACATTATTAAAACAAATTTAAAATAATTTCAAAATGAAATAAAGTCAAATTTAAATATATAGTCAAAATCTAGGGTTGTTACACTCTCCTCCACTCAAATCTTTTCGTCCTCGAAAAGGAAGGAAGCGGAGAAACAATAAGAAAGAGCAATAGGTTGGAATACATCCCCGAAAGAAGGTAGGGAAAAAAGATAGCTAGGAGGTAAAGCAGGTTGAAAGACAAGAATGAACCATTATTTGAACCATTATACATTTCAATTTAATAAAAAAAAATTAGTATGATGAATAGTCATTTGATTCAAATCTAATGGTTCAAGGTAAACAATATTTAAAACATTTTAAATTTTTAGAAGGGAAAATAACTGATCAAAATATTCTTTATACAGTACTTTATCAAGATGCTTTTATCAAAATACTTTTATAACTCGATGTCTTAACAAGTTTACTTTCGTTCCTGCAGACTCTGGCTATGCGTTGATCAGGCGCAAAGCTAGAATTCTCCAAGTACTTAGTAGACTTGTTTCAACACCCAGTGAAAATAATGAAAACACTTTTAAAAATAGATATGGAAAGTACAATCCAAACAAATCAACCAAACCGAAACAGTTGTCTAACCATGGATTGCAGATACACAATGGTTACGCCTGAATCCCCCAGGAAACAATCCATATCCGTAAGCTTTCTCAGCCCTGCGAGTTACGCCATGATGACGAGTAGAATGCAAGATACACAATGGTTACGCCTGGATCCCCCAGGAAACAATCCGTACCCCCAGGCCAGCTCAGCCAGGCATTTGCGCTACTAATGCGACGTACATAGAGTGTAGGATACACAATGGTTACGCATGTATCCCCCAGGAAACAATCCGTACCCCTAGGCCAGCTCAGCCAGGCAGTTGCGCTATGCAGTCGCGATCAGAAGACCACGGGGATCGCCGTGGAATTCGATGGACACTCGAGTATCATATCCGAAAAACCCAAATCAAAGAGAGAGAATAATATCGATAGAATGAATCCACAGTGTGGCCACAAAGCGGATATCAAGCAGAAGGCACTTTCCATGTCTTTACTTCGAAAATATGTATCATATAGTACCTTTCAAAATCACTTCCAAATATCATACTTATATAAAGTTCATTTTATATAAGGTTTCATTTCAAATCAAATACTTTTCAAAACAATAGTATATCAAATCACACTTATATAGATTTCGATTATATAAGATTTCACTTTTCAAAATTGGGTACCTTTTCAAATCAACAGTTTTCAAATCAATAGTTTTCAAATCTACTGCATACTTATACAAATCAATTTTATACAAGTTCGATGACTCCCAAATCAAAATATTTTAAAAAAAAGGTTGTCAATTTTAATTCATTTCAATAGTATTTCGGTTTAAAAATCATATTTGATTTCACCAAATCATTTCTTCCAAATTACATATATTCAGTTTCAAAGTTTCTTAAAACAATAGATATAGAAAATAATCCAAATTTCCAAATCTACAAAATTTAAGTCAAACAAATTCATTTCCATTTCAAACATATATTCACTTCAAAAGTCATAATACTTTCAAAGTTATGAATCTTTCGAAACCAAAATACTTGAAATAATTACACTTCGAAAATCATAACATTTAGAAATCATGCATTTGAAATCATAAAACATTCCTTTAGTTCTTTACATTTCACAAATTTATTCAATTAAACCAAAATCTAAAATTTCCAAATTTTAATACAATTCAAACCATCAGTTTCAATTTAGTTTTCCGACAAAACCATTTCAAATATTATCAATTTCAAATATAGATTTGATTTACAAAATAAACTATTCAATCTTAAATATGTTTCAAGGCTTAAATATACCATATTTCAAACTAAATTTTATAATTTCATATATCTCAAATTTTACTTCATTATTACTTAGTGTTGAAATATTTATTTCATAAATCCATTATTTTTAAATAAACTCAAATTACAGGTAAACCAAATATCCTTTTATACTAATATAAACTTCAATTATAGATTTATCAAGATCAATGGTTTTCAAAATCATTTTATACTTACATAAAGTTTATCTTATATAAGGATCAAAATTTTCAAAAAAAAAATTCGCTTCATGAAAAGCCATATGGGATTGAACATCTTTGCTTACTAAAAGATTTTTAATTAAGAATAGTTTTGCATATAAAATAGTTTTTATGAAAAACCACTATCAAATTTAAAACCATTTTTCAAAACCATTTTTCTTTTTCTTAAACTATGGTTTTTCATAAAAGAAAAATTCCAATTAAATTACAAAGATATCCAACCCGACAACTTTCAATTTCAGCGTCAAGTGTACCAATGATATTAGGATATAAGATGTACATATGTCATCATTTCGCAACATTACCTTCGATCGCTCGCTCGATCACACAAGTTCGCTTTCGAACTAGTATTGTCCATTCGACTTCCCTAATGCGGACTTCGATATGGTTTCTCGACTAGAAGCCATCAGTCTCCTTGCATAGCCATATACTATGATAGAGAATTCTAGAATCAAGCCCAAAATCCATATCAAATGTTCGCCATCAAGAATCAAACGAAAAATCCTAACACGAAATGGTGTAATTCACCTCGAACTTGTGTACTCAAGCTTGGATCAAATTAATTATGCGAATAAAACAACATACGTACAACTTATGTATCTATTCCAACTTGTTAAATAAATAGTTTTATAAAGATGTTACTAAGTTAAAACATTTAAAACCAAAATTTTCTCAAACATTTGAAGACTAATTTTTATCCAAAATATTTCAAAACTAAATTTCATATTAGTATAATTCAAAATAGTCTTATTTATTTACTTAACAAAACAGTTTCAACTTATAAAAAACCATATTATTTCATACTTGAAACATACAAACTAAACTTATATTCTTTATCAAATACCTTATACCTTTCAAAAAAAATTAGCTTTGAAAAATTAACCTTGATTTGGAAGTGCTCGAATCTTAAAATAGTCGAAGAAGTCATATTTTCAATCCAAAAGTTGAAAATCAACACTAAATCAGTAAATCAATTTCAAAAGTTAGGTTTCAAAATCTGAAACTCGAGAACTGAACACCGGCTTACTTTAAATCTTTTCAAATATATATATACACGGATCTATCTTTCGAATATCAAACCATACTTTGAAATCTGAAATCAAAATTGGTTTCGTGAAATCACTCGCATAGCAAAGCTACTAGAGTGGCCTCTCCCTCACTCAGAATCTCGAAAATCAATGTCGATGATGCATGCATTCATCATCCAAATTATTTTCCAGCGACATAAGTGAGTTCTGAACTTCAATTAACTTTGAAAAACTTCTTTGAAATTCCTTCGAAATCATTGAAATTCATTCGAATACTTTGAAACATTTCTTATTTGAAAAAAAAATATCTTTAAATCATATTATTATTATATATTTTCCAAAATCTTAAAACCGATTTCAAAACACCGGAATTCGATTGCTCGAAATTCAAATTCAGAACCCTTCAGTTATAAACCATTTTTGTATAAATCAAGTTCTTATAAAATTTTCAAATTTTCAAATTCTTTCGAAATTTCAAATTTTCATTTTGAAAGGTATATAGTTCTTATCGAAAAAAATTCACTTTTATATATAAAAATATGGCCATCCTTAATAATTTCGATGTATGCACAATTTCAAAATACAACCAAACACAAATTTCCAAAGGATGATTCAAGGAAGGATTTCAAACAAACGAAGATTCAAAATTAGAGGAACTCTAATCAAATAGAATTCTAGTTCGAAGATAAACTCAAACAAAGATGAGATAATTTAATTACCAAATAGAGGAGGAGATAAAGAGCATCGACATCCGAGGATACAGAAATCTTCGGTGAATCAATGCCAATTAAAAAGGAATTTCACCCCTTTATAAATCATTCAAAGATTTATGGAATCACCGCTCTGAAGAGAAGTCATTCCAAAGTGGGGTTACGGAATGCCAAAATCAAATGGGTAAAATAGGGAAGACAAGTGTAACAACCCGCATATTTGTCGATTTTATATTTAAATATTTTATTTAAATATTTTATCGTTAGTCGGATTTTAGTCCGAAAAGCTACTTTTTGCATACGGTCGAATTAGGACTCGGGACCACTCCCATTGAGTTTAAAATGCCGTTTGCGACCTTTTTGAGTATAAGCTTCGATATGTTTGGAGAAAGTTGATTTTTGCTACTTTTTACTTTGGGTTTGGTTTTTTGGGCTCAGCCCTATGTTAACTTATACTCCAAAACTGAACCACTCTCCCCATTCTCCCTCACTTCTTTCTCTTTTCAGTTTTCTTAGCTTTAATGGTGGGAGAGATTGGAAATTAAAACTCCAAAACCCTAGTTTCTCTTGCAAATCAAATTCCAAGCTCCAAACTCAAGAAGAACCCATTGGTAAGCTTCTCTTCTTCTTCTCCAACTTATTCTCTTACCAATTTCAGAAATTCCTAAACCTAATTTTGGGAATGTTCTTGTTTTGAGCATAGATTCAAGCTCATTTGGGTTGTGTTGAAGAGAGGTTGATTCTCCATTTGCTTTCAAGCTTCTTCTTGTTCGATTTTGTGAAAAGGTGAGATTTGTAATCTCACATCTAAGTCTATGAATTATCTACAAATGTTAGGTATGAATTCCTAACACTTATTCGTGTGCATTTGCTTTTGGTTTGGATTGAATTGCTGTATATTCCAATTTTTGGTGTTTTGAGTTCAATTCGTTAAAGATCCAAACTTCTATGTTTGAACATGTTTTGGTGATGCATCGAGGAGCATATAGGGCCGGGTAGTCGATTGGCATAAACCCTTAGCACCGTTGCTTGAGAGAATGAAATTTGGTCAAGATTGAACCTCATATGTTATAGGCATAAATAGGCAGAGCATCAGGTTCGGCCGACCGACCCCCTGGTCCGGTCGACCGACCTGATGCCAAGTGCATAAGCACTTTCTGTTTTAGGGTCCGGTCGACCGACTACAGGGGTTCGGTCGACCGACCTGATGCCGAGGAGTTTTTCAATACAAGGTTCGGTCGACCGAGCACTGTATGTCGGCCGACCGACCTGATGATTTTTGCCTACTTGGCCTTATTGCTTGAATTTCCAACTTAAATCGATTCGTGTTGTTTCCTATCGATTGTTATCAATTATTATGACTTTGATGACTCCTTTTTAGGGATTTTTGAATATCCATTTCGATGGATTCTTTATCGGTTTCGTTGGATATTTATTCACATCTTCGTGTGTGAATTATAGTGATTGATTGTTCCTACAATCTTCTTTGTGTTTTGTCACTTTAAAAATATAAAGGTTTTCTATACTAGTAGTAAATATCAAAACTCTTTCCTCAAACGATTTCAATACTATTTAATACCAAATTCGTTTATAAAACCGTTTTCCAATCTATTAGTATATATAGACCTTTACCTCACTCGTATGAGAAATCTAATTAAACGACTTAGTGAAACAAGTGGTATGAAACGCTTGCGTTCACTTTGACGGTTAATTCTTGGACTTGTTCGATTGAATCTTTTGTGACAATTTTCTAGTGGAAATCTACAATTTGTTCGTAAATATATAAGTTAAGCTAGTGGTTATGGGACATGAAGCTAAGCTCATATATTTACTAGCTTACTGTAATTGACACTTCTTGATGATCATGACAATCATTTTTGTGATTTAGACTAGCAATGTGCGATGTCTCTTTGTCTGTAAGGGAGACTAAACCCCGTTTTGTGGAGTTTCGACTCAAATTGGTGGGGTAGCAACCCACGGTCTTCGGACCATTCGTGTGTCAGGTCTTCGGGCCATTCGTGTGTCAAATTAATGGCTAGCTACCATGAGATAGCTTCTCGTTCGTGTGTTACAGCTGTTGGTGAGTTTTCATGCTTCCGTTCATGTGATAGGCCTTCCCCCCTTATTTTGTGTGATTTCTGGATTTCGTGTGTCGAATTCTGGAATTTTCTTCTTCACCTATTTTTGTGATTTCTATTGATATGATTTATCAATTCTTGTGCATAGGTGAATTCGTGTGTCATTGACTGGATTTCTTGTGTTGATTTCTGGAATTTATGTTTCACCAACTTTGTGATTTCTATTGATATGATTTATCAATTCTCGTGCATTGGTGAATTTGTGTGTCATTGACTTTTGTGATTGACTTTGATATAATCGTCAATATTTGTGGTTGGATGAACGAAATAAGGAGTAGGACATTTCCTTTGATTCTTGTGTAGAATTTTGAGACATTGAATAATCCTTTAATGATTTTCAACTGCTTATATATCACAGCTTGGCATTGTGATTATTATGTGTTTAGTCATATCTCTTATTCTATATCATTTCATATGTTATTTATAGTTAGACTGATCCGTTTATTATTTTCTTATTAAATAATACTCGGGTCAGACCGAGATGTTACAGGTGCTTCAGCTTGACTTCTCTCTTGGGATTGATTTCTCTGACTTTTGGTTGACTACTTAGATTAGTAGTTTTTGTTGTATACATTTGAGATATAGACTCCTTAATGTATACTTATTCTTTTGTGTAGTTCGTGTAACTATTCTTTTGTGGTATTGTGGATCTTTTTAGACCACTACTCTGATGTACACTTTCTAGTGTAATATTCATATCTTATTCCGTCTTTGTGATATGAATTGTCGGTGACTGATTAGTGTTATGCTTATTTCTGTATTTGTTTTCCGAAGGATTTATATAGCCACCGTGTAGTAGCTTTGAGTTTGTGTCGGTATGTCGGATTTCCTCTGGAAATAGAATGCATGTTATATTATCTGACATATCGGTGCTCGCGCAAAGAAATTACACGGATGGTCGCTCCTCAACAGCCTTATTCTCCGTGCTAGTCGACAGCATTCACCGTAATGTTTTTGTCTAGCGTGGGTATAGAGGTGGGGCATCACAGCTTGGTATCAGAGCCAAACTTCGGAACAATATGGAATAATATAACAAGGATCATCGTCCTAAGTCCATCTTAGGAGTCGTGCTTTAGGATTTAATTCGAGTCTTCGTACCGATTCATCCTATTTTCCTTATGATTCCTTGTTTATCTATCAAGATTGCTTGATATTCAATTTGGTGAATAACCTTTTTCTTCTTCTTCTTTCTTTCTAAAGGGAGAAAAATGTCTGGACCAGGCCGCCCCAGAGCCGTACCGTCTAGCACTCCACCCCAAGATGGAGTTTTTATGACTACTCAACAACTTCTTGATTTAGTGACGAATGCTCAAGCAGCTGGAGCTAACCCGGAACCTACTCACCCAAAGTTGGGTTTTGCACGCTTGTGTAGCGATTACACTAATTTGGGTGGGGAGCCATTCAGAGGTTCCGAAACTGTTATTGAAGTAAGGCTTGGCTAAGGTCATGCGATCGAATCTTTTCTCGCATGAATCTTATTGACCTTCACCGAGTTCAGGTGGCCTCTAGTATGCTCCGAGAAAGAGCATTGGACTGGTACGAGCTTCTTATTTCTGAAACTAATGAAGCGGATCTCACTTGGGAGAAATTCTGAGAACGCTTCGAGTTAAAATTCGTACCAGAAGCAGAAAAAGTGACATTGGCTCGACGATTTATAGACCTTGTTCAAGGTGAGTCCTCCGTGACTGATTACGTCGCCTCCTTCGAGTCGCTTTTCAAATATGGGGTTGAATACATCAACACCCCTCTGAAGAAGAATCAGAGATTTGTTTATGGCTTAAACAAAAGTCTCAAGAAGCCATTACTTCTAAAGTTAGAAGTTTCTTTTGATCAACTCGTTGATATCGCTCTTCGTCTTGAAGAGGCGGATAAGGAGGGTGATGTTGAAGTGGTGGGAGATAAACCAAACTTCAACAGCAAGAAGAGACCAAACAAATTCAAAGGTCCTTATCCCAATAGGAAAGGGAGGCAAGCAACTCCTGCTGCAAAGACCTTTTCCTCTACTGAAGGGAAATGCTATAACTGTGGATCCAGAGACCATTTTGCGAACAAGTGTTCAAAGCCTCGTACTTGTCGCTATTGCAAAAGCCCGGATCATTTTATGCATGTATGTCCCAAACTTCAAAATAGGAAGGAGGGAAAGCTTAATGTTGCTCAAGCCCTTGGCGACACATCTCGTGGCCAAGGTATTTCTCATTCTATTCTAGATGGAATTATTTTATTTCGTGATCATCCTATTCGAGTTCTTTTTGATACGGGTGCGTCCCATTCTTTTATTATCAAAAGAACTTGTTGATACTTTTTCTTTGGATGTTTTGTGTTTAATGACTTCTTTGAGAATTGCGAATCCGGTTGGTGGATCCGCAACAATCAGTTTATTGTGTAAAGATGTCGAAATTATTTTGTGTGATTTTTCTTTCCGAGCCGATTTGCATGTCATGCGTTATTTAGGCTTTGGAATGATTTTGGGAATGGATTGGCTCAACCGTTATGGAGCTCATATCCTATGTCCTGAGCGGACTATTCATCTTCGACATCCTCAATCTGTTAATCAGGTTTCTGTTATTCTTAAAGATTCAGATTCTGCTTTGGTTGCATCTTTATATTCTTTAAATCCTTGTGATGACGATGATGATGATGAGGGTGATATTATTTCTCTTATTCACGTCGTTTGTGAATTTTCCGACATATTCGAGCCCGTTTTAGGATTACCACCTAAGCGAGCAATTGAGTTCAGAATTAATCTTATTCCTGGAGCTCAACCTATCACTCGTCCTCCTTATCGTATGTCCAATAAAGAAAACGAGGAGATGCGTAAACAATTATCTGAATTGGAAACGAAGCAATTTATTCGCTCTAGTTCCTCGCCTTGGGGAGCTTCGGCTATTTTCGTGAAGAAATCCGATGGTACACTTAGGCTTTGCGTTGACTACCGCAAGCTTAATGATCTTACTATCAAAAATGAATATCCTTTACCTCGGACTGATGATCTATTCGATCAGCTTAGTGGTGCTAGAGTCTTTTCACAATTGGACTTGGCTACCGGTTTTCATCAGCTTCGTATTGCGGAGGATAGCATTCCTTTGACATCGTTCCGTACTCGGTATGGATCTTATGAATGGCTTGTTATGCCATTTGGGTTAACGAATGCCCCGGCTTATTTCGTTGACTTAATGAATCGAGTTTTTAAAGACTTTCTCGACCGGTTTGTTCTCATCTTTATCGATGATATTCTTGTGTATTCTAAAACCGAGGAGGAGCATGAAAAACATCTTCGGATTGTGTTGGAAACTCTTAGGAGTAATCAATTAAAGGAAAATTTTTCTAAATGCCACTTTTGGCAATCTCGTGTGAAGTTTCTCGGTCATATTATTTCCGAATCCGAAATTTCCGTGGATCCTTCAAAGATTGAAGCGATTCAAGATTGGAAGAGACCGGAGAGTGTGATAGGGATTCGTAGTTTTCTTGGATTGGCAGGCTATTACCGTCGTTTTATTAAAGACTTTTCTAAAATTGCCGTGCCTCTCACTAGCTTGACGAAGAAAGGTGTTAAATACATTTGGTCGGACAAATGTGAAGCTTCTTTTCAGAAATTAAAAGAACTCCTTTCTGATGCTCCTATTCTTGTTATTCCCGATGGGAATCAAGATTTCGTTGTTTATACCGATGCTAGTCACATTGGTTTGGGTGCCGTTCTTATGCAAAAAGAACGTGTTATTGCTTATGCTTCTAGGCAATTAAAGCCTGCTGAGACTAGATATGCCACTCATGATTTAGAGCTCGCGGCTATTGTTTTTGCTCTTCGGATTTGGCGTCATTATCTCTTAGGAGAGAAATTTGTTCTTTACACAGATCATAAGTCTTTGAAATATTTATTTTCTCAAAAGGAACTTAATTTGCGTCAACAACGTTGGCTCGAGTTTCTTGCTCCTTATGATCTTGATATTCTTTATACTCCCGGAAAGGGTAATCGTGTCGCCGATGCTCTTAGCCGAAAACAACAAGCTGTTGTTT
This sequence comes from Allium cepa, assembly GCA_030765085.1. Classification (NCBI taxonomy): domain Eukaryota; kingdom Viridiplantae; phylum Streptophyta; class Magnoliopsida; order Asparagales; family Amaryllidaceae; genus Allium; species Allium cepa. Next base: position 969,211,134 of record CM060945.1, on the reverse strand, counting down.
CTATGATGATATCCGAATGGAACGATCTCGAGATTTTATCCACTTGCGAAATTCGAGACCGTGTTTCCGATTTATGCTCATCATTTGTTTTATGTAGCCTTGAGGCTCATCCTTCTCTTTTAGACCGCATTCTTGAAGCCCAAGGGTTAGATCCTGAATTGGCTCTTCTCGGCCAAAATATTAGGGATAAAATTGATATTGAAGGATTGAAAGACTTTGATATCGATTCTCGTGACGGCATTCGGAAATTTGGTAGACTTGTCGTGCCAAATATTGGTGATCTTTGTAAAGATATTTAAGAAGATTCTCATCGTTCTAAATTTACCATTCATCCCGGTAGTAGTAAAATGTACGCGGATATGAAGCGACTTTATTTTTGGGAGGGAATGAAACTTGACATCGCTAACTTCGTTAAGCGTTGCATGACTTGCCAACTCGTTAAAGCCGAACATCAAAGGCCCGGTGGGCTATTGCAACCTTTAGAAATTCCAATTTGGAAGTGGGACCAAATTTCCATGGATTTTATAGATGGCCTTCCCCTTTCTCGTTCGGGTCATGATAGCTTATGGGTGATCGTTGATAGACTTACTAAATCCGCCCATTTTATTCCCGTTCGATCTAATCGAACCGTTCCTCTTTTGGCCAAAATATTTATCAAAGAAATTGTTAAATTGCATGGTGTTCCTACTTCTATTGTTAGTGATCGTGATCCATTGTTTACTAGTGGATTTTGGAAGAGTCTTCAAAAAGCTTTGGGAACGAAGCTTAATTTTAGCACCGCTTATTACCCCCAGTCCGATGGACAAACCAAGTGTGTTAATCAAATTCTTGAAGATCTTCTTCGTGCTTGTGTGCTTGATTTCGGTGGAAGTTGGGAAGATCATATTTCTCTTGTTGAATTTTCCTACAATAATAGCTTCCAATCTAGTATTGGTATGGCACCTTTTGAGGCACTCTATGGAAGGCCATACCGATCTCCTTCTTGTTGGCTTGAGGCCGGTGAGAAGCTGGTTTTAGGTCCAGATTTTATTCGTGATTCAACAGAGAAAATTGAACTTATTCGACATAGGATGTAAGAAGCCCAGAGTAGACAAAAATCCTATGCCGATAACCGGAGAAGGAAGTTAGAATTTTCTGTGGGAGATCTTGTGTTCATTCGTGTTTCACCTATGAAGGGTGTTGTACGTTTCAGTCGTTCGGGAAAACTAGCGCCTCGATATATTGGTCCATTTCCTATCACCGAACGTATTGGTTCCATGGCTTATCGCCTTTTATTACCGGCTCAGTTTTCTGCTATGCATGGTGTGTTTCACGTTTCTCAACTTCGAAAATATCTTCAAGATTCCGATTCTGTTCTTGAACCCGGTGCTGTGGAAGAGATTGAAGTTTCGCCTGATTTAACTTATGAGCAACATCCTATTCGTATCATTGCTTCGGAAGTCAAACGACTTCGAAATAAAGATGTTCCGCTTGTTAAAGTTCAATGGTCTTCAAATCCTAAGGATTGTTCTTGGGAATCTAGAGAGTACATCGAGCGTACACATCCGGACTTACTTTCTCGTGCTCTTTGAGGTGAACTTCTTATTTCCAACTTCTTTTGTGTTGAATATGCTTTTATGGTTGTTACTATATATCTTCTTCTTAAATATTGCGAGGACGCAATTTCTTTAAGGAGGGGAGTCTGTAACAACCCGCATATTTATCGATTTTATATTTAAATATTTTATTTAAATATTTTATCGTTAGTCGGATTTTAGTCCGAAAAGCTACTTTTTGCATACGGTCGAATTAGGACTCGGGACCACTCCCATTGAGTTTAAAATACCGTTTGCGACCTTTTTGAGTATAAGCTTCGATATGTTTGGAGAAAGTTGGTTTTTGCTACTTTTTACTTTGGGTTTGGTTTTTGGGCTCAGCCCTATGTTAACTTATACTCCAAAACTGAACCACTCTCCCCATTCTCCCTCACTTCATTCTCTTTTCAGTTTTCTTAGCTTTAATGGTGGGAGAGATTGGAAATTAAAACTCCAAAACCCTAGTTTCTCTTGCAAATCAAATTCCAAGCTCCAAACTCAAGAAGAACCCATTGGTAAGCTTCTCTTCTTCTTCTCCAACTTATTCTCTCACCAATTTCAGAAATTCCTAAACCTAATTTTGGGAATGTTCTTGTTTTGAGCATAGATTCAAGCTCATTTGGGTTGTGTTGAAGAGAGGTTGATTCTCCATCTGCTTTCAAGCTTCTTCTTGTTCGATTTTGTGAAAAGGTGAGATTTCTAATCTCACATCTAAGTCTATGAATTATCTTCGAATGTTAGGTATGAATTCCTAACACTTATTCGTGTGCATTTGCTTTTGGTTTGGATTGAATTGGTGTATATTCCAATTTTTGGTGTTTTGAGTTCAATTCGTTAAAAATCCAAACTTCTATGTTTGAACATGTTTTGGTGATGCATCGAGGAGCATATAGGGCCGGGTAGTCGATTGGCATAAACCCTTAGTGCCGTTGCTCGAGAGAATGAAATTTGGTCAAGATTGAACCTCATATGTTATAGGCATAAATAGGCAGAGCATCAGGTTCGGCCGACCGACCCCCTGGTCCGGTCGACCGACCCGATGCCAAGTGCATAAGCACTTTCTGTTTTAGGGTCCGGTCGACCGACTACAGGGGTTCGGTCGACCGACCTGATGCCGAGGAGTTTTTCAATACAAGGTTCGGTCGACCGAGCATTGTATGTCGGCCGACCGACCTGATGATTTTTGCCTACTTGGCCTTATTGCTTGAATTTCCAACTTAAATCGATTCGTGTTGTTTCCTATTGATTGTTATCAATTATTATGACTTTGATGACTCCTTTTTAGGGATTTTTGAATATCCATTTCGATGGATTCTTTATCGGTTTCGTTGGATATTTATTCACATCTTCGTGTGTGAATTTTAGTGATTGATTGTTCCTACAATCTTCTTTGTGTTTTGTCACTTTAAAAATATAAATGTTTTCTATACTAGTAGTAAATATCAAAACTCTTTCCTCAAACGATTTCAATACTATTTTAATACCAAATTCGTTTATAAAACCGTTTTCCAATCTATTAGTATATATAAACCTTTACCTCACTCGTATGAGAAATCTAATTAAACGACTTAGTGAAACAAGTGGTATGAAACGCTTGCGTTCACTGACGGTTAATTCTTGGACTTGTTCGATTGAATCTTTTGTGACAATTTTCAAGTGGAAATCTACAATTTGTTCGTAAGTATTTAAGTTAAGCTAGTGGTTATGGGACATGAAGCTAAGCTCATATATTTACTAGCTTATTGTAATTGACACTTCTTGATGATCATGACGATCATTTTTGTGATTTAGACTAGCAATGTGCGATGTCTCTTTGTCTGTAAGGGAGACTAAACCCCGTTTTGTGGATTTTCAACTCCAATTGGTGGGGTAGCAACCCACGGTCTTCGGACCATTCGTGTGTCAGGTCTTCGGACCATTCGTGTGTCAAATTAATGGCTAGCTACCATGAGATAGCTTCTCGTTCGTGTGTTACAGCTATTGGTGCGTTTTCATGCTCCCGTTCAAGTGATAGGCCTTCCCCCCCTTATTTTATGTGATTTCCGGATTTCGTATGTCGAATTCTGGAATTTTCTTCTTCACCTATTTTTGTGATTTCTATTGATATGATTTATCAATTCTTGTGCATAGGTGAATTCGTGTGTCATTGACTGGATTTCTTGTGTTGATTTCTGGAATTTATGTTTCACCAACTTTGTGATTTCTATTGATATGATTTATCAATTCTCGTGCATTGGTGAATTTGTGTGTCATTGACTTTTGTGATTGACTTTGATATAATTGCCAATATTTGTGGTTGGATGAACGAAATAAGGAGTAGGACATTTCCTTTGATTCTTGTCTAGAATTTTGAGGCATTGAATAATCCTTTGATGATTTTCAACTGCTTATATATCACAGCTTGGCATTGTGATTATTATGTGTTTAGTCATATCTCTTATTCTATATCGTTTCATCTGTTATTTATAGTTAGACTGATCCGTTTATTATTTTCTTATTAAATAATACTCGGGTCAGACCGAGATGTTACAGGTGCTTCAGCTTGACTTCTCTCTTGGGATTGATTTCTCTGACTTTTGATTGACTACTTAGATTAGTAGTTTTTGTTGTATACATTTGAGATATAGACTCCTTAATGTATACTTATTCTTTTGTGTAGTTCGTGTAACTATTCTTTTGTGGTATTGTGGATCTTTTTAGACCACTATTATGATGTACACTTTCTAGTGTAATATTCATATCTTATTCCGCCTTTGTGATATGAATTGTCAGTGACTGATTAGTGTTATGCTTATTTCTGTATTTGTTTTTCGAAGGATTTATATAGCCACCGTGTAGTAGCTTTGAGTTTGTGTCGGTATGTCGGATTTCCTCTGGAAATAGAATGCATGTTATATTATCTGACATATCGGTGCTCGTGCAAAGAAATTACACGGATGGTCGCTCCTCAACAGCCTTATTCTCCGTGCTAGTCGACAGCATTCACCGTAATGTTCCTGTCTAGCGTGGGTATAGAGGTGGGGCGTCACGACAAGACTGGATTTCAGAACAAGTGGGAGTGTTCCACAGTTCAAGGAATCTTAATCAATAAGAATCCTAACCAAGAGATTTCTAACAAGGTGGATACAAAAGTAATGAAGTTCAAAAAAATCTTGATTCCAAAATAAGAAAATTTTTATACCAAAATAATCTTTGAAAATCCTTTAAAAATCATTTGGAAATCATTTTATACTTCGAAAATACGTTCTCTCACAAGGAAAGGATTCTGAGATTGATTTCACTCGTTCTAGGGTATTTCTACCCTATCTCTAATGAGTTTTGCTCCGCAGGCTAAGGTTTGCCTAAAACCTGGCTCTGATACCAACTGTAACAACCCGATATTTTCAGCCATTCGCATCCGCACATGTCGGACTTGAATTGCTCAAAATACCACGTTGTAAATAAATTTGGAGCAAATGAAATACAATCACAGAATCACAGACACAGAAATATCAGAATAACTCGCAGCAAAAATTAAAATACCATAGTAGTTCATGAAGCTACTATAACAAACTCTCAAAACATAATACATAATATCATTCTGAAAAACATATACAATAGAAATCTCAATTACATAACAGTTTATCAATACCGAAGCTGAAATAGAACAACTGAAACTGAAGGGATAGATAACTAGACAAGCAGAATCTCCAGCAATTCCTAACTCCAGAAAGAAATCCAAAGCTAAGCTGTAAATACTCAGGCTGACCCGAGCGTAAAGTAAAACACAAAACACTCGAGTCAGGACAATATATACTTATATAATGTAAACCAACTCAAGTGAACTGTAGTAGAAATGCACAATAACTTAAAGGATGCTTGGGATCGCCCATCCTTTAAGAATCAGTTAAACTATAAATTAATTACATCTTGTGGTTAAAATTTCAAAATGGTATTTTATACTTCAAAATCAAATATCATTTCAAAATTCAATATCATTCAAAATCCATTTCAAAATATCAAAAATATAATATCTTCCAAACCACATTAATTTTTATTTAATTTAAATACCACTACAAAACACATTTCAAAATAGTTTATATTTCAAAACAAATTACTTCATTTTAAATCATAAAAATGAAGTTATTATATTTAATAATTAAATTATTAAATTTTCAAAATTTTAGTCTTTCAAAATTCATTTATCCACTTAATTTATTAAAACAAATGAAAATTTAACTTTCGCAGCATTTAGAAATTGCTACAGAAAGTTACATTCAAAACAGTTCAATTTAACAAAAGATAGCAAAAAAAAATGCTGTGATAGGGTTACATTAGTTTCAAATAAAACTTAGTTAAATTCAACCATTATAACATTTACAAAAATGCTATGATAGCCTTTAATTAAACTTATCCATTTGGTTCACTATTATCAACTACAGCATTTACAAATGATGTGTTATCCTTTACATTAGAATTAATAGCATTTCTGAAATGCAGTTAATTAACTTCAAATATTCAGTATAATTTCACAAATAATTATATATATTTTTAAATCGTTTTTAACTTATAAAATCATATAATTTCACTTCTAAAACAATCATTCAAATACCCTTATATTCATGATTTTATAAAGTTAAATCTCCATTCAAAAATCAAAATTTAATAATAATTCACTTATTAAATTCCAACATAAAATTTCAAATTCATTAAATTAAATTTAACTTAACACTTAAGTTTAAAATTTTCAAATATAATTTAATTTCATTTTTATTTACTTAACTTGAAAAATTCACTTTTAAGCCAAATTCACAAATTTCCAATTTTAGTTATATTTCAAAATTTCAACATAAATATTCATTCATTTCACATTTAACTTTATTCAAAAATCATTAATGTATTACAAAATCATTTTAAATTCATTTGATTCAAAATATCATAAATTTATCATATTTCCATATTTAATTTAAATTCCATCTATCACCAAATTATAATTTCCAAAATAACTTACATTTCAGATTTCTAACTTTACCCTTTATTTATTTCACTTATAAATTTTCAGAAAATCAATAATGCTTTACAAAAATCATTTTTAATCAAATCTAATCAAAATATTATAATATTTACATTTCTAAAATATTTTAAATTTTTTTAGAAAAACATATTTTAACAACAGGTCTGTATTTCATTTTCTAGCCTAGGTAAAGTGATATGGGTAATATATCATTTCAACCCGTAATTTACAAAGAAAACCCAGGTTTGATCATTTCAAACCCGCAATCCCAAGTAAAAGAAAATAATTGAAAACCATTCAGGCCTATCATTTCAGCCCATAACGATTTTCTCCTATTCTAAAGTCCGTTCGGGTATGTATCATTTCAACCCATAGTGATTCTAGTCTACAGGGAACTTGCAGCGTGATAAACTGATGAAAGTAACAGAATAGCATGAAATTACAGTAACATATGATATAACTGGTGTAAATATAGGTGTGAACATCATATGAATATGATATAGCAGTTATAACAGGATGATATGCATTTACAGATTCAGGTGATGTCAGTTTATCACTACATAAGTACATATTAGTCTGGTGAGATTTACTCACTGTTTTGAGCTGATGACACAACGACGAATTGCACAACGGGATCTACACAAGCACAAAAGCACGATACAGATACGAAATGGAGGAGCCAAGGATTAATTCCCTTGAATACAAATCAAAAAAACAATATAACCATTATAAGGTTTAAGACCAAAAATACGATAAACGATGCTAGAAATAACTTCATAAAACAAAGCTGAAATGCTTTGCACTTGCTTCCGACATCTCGTAGGCTCGGCCAAAGGTAGAGTACAGGTCTAAGACAATGATTTAGGGTCAGGTCTGGGTTGCTAAGGTCGGCCTAACATGAGTTTGAGTGATGGTGTAAAGGTGGGTGAAGGAAAGAACACAAAATCATGCATACACATGGGTTTTGGGCCATGAATTGGGCTCGGCCAAGGCCCTAGGTGTCACGGCCAGAGGAGTGGGGTCCACTGTGGTGGTGTGGCCATGGGTGCTGGAGGTGGTGGAGTAGGGGCGGCCATGGTTGGTGGAAGTGGTGGATGTGGAAGCTAGTGCTCGGCTAGGTCAATATGAAGGGTGTTTTGAAACTTTTGCGGATATGCATCACCAAGGGGGTTCATGGCTTGGGTGGCTGGTGAGGAGGAGGTGCTGGTGGTGTGTCATCAGGTGGTGGAGGCGGCTAGGTAGCAAGGTGGCATGGTTGAACCTACATGAGGTGAAGCAAGTGCAAAATCAAACTAGAAAAATCAACATAAGTGAACAAAAGAAGATAAAAGGAAATAGAATTTTACCAAACTTCTCAATCAAGAGGAGGCCGAAATTTTTTTAGGAAGGAGGAAAAAGATGTACGTGAATGAAGAATGGAGGTAGGAAGCTGAATTATGTGAGTAGTTATGGCTAATTGATGGCAAAAGTAAGTTAAAATGTGAAAAGGTGGAAAAATCAAAAGCCATAGGAAACAAAAGGTCACAAACCCTTTCAATTTACCTTTTATTATTTATATAAATTTATGTCGCTGAAATAATAATAATATCAGATAATATTTCGAAATTTTTAACAAACATACAAATATATATAATATTTATCAATTATGTAAAGTAAAATTAAGGAAAATAGTTAAAACAGTGAACTAGACTAGCAAAATTTGAAGTTAAATGAAATAATTTTTAGAAAATTCAAATAAGCTTGTAAAGTATTTTTAAACATAAATAATAACATAAAATATAAATATATTCACAAAATAAATATTTAAAATTTAATTTAAATAAAAAAATTTAATGCAGAAAATAGCAGAAAATGGGAAAACAGCCCTTAAAAATAGGAAATCAACACAGTAATTTTTGGAAAAATTCTATTATTATTTTAAAAATTTGTTGAGATGAATTTTCACAAATAAAACAAATTTAAAATAAAATAAAGAAATTTAAAATGAAGAAAATGGCAGAAAATTAGAAAACAGCCTTTAAAAATAGAAAATAAATACAGTAAATTTTGGAAAAATTATATTATCATTTTAAAAATGTTTAGAAATGATATCACATAATTAAAACAAATTTAAAATAATTTCAAAATGAAATAAAGTCAAATTTAAATATATAGTCAAAATCTAGGGTTGTTACACTCTCCTCCACTCAAATCTTTTCGTCCTCGAAAAGGAAGGAAGCGGAGAAACAATAAGAAAGAGCAATAGGTTGGAATACATCCCCGAAAGAAGGTAGGGAAAAAAGATAGCTAGGAGGTAAAGCAGGTTGAAAGACAAGAATGAACCATTATTTGAACCATTATACATTTCAATTTAATAAAAAAAAATTAGTATGATGAATAGTCATTTGATTCAAATCTAATGGTTCAAGGTAAACAATATTTAAAACATTTTAAATTTTTAGAAGGGAAAATAACTGATCAAAATATTCTTTATACAGTACTTTATCAAGATGCTTTTATCAAAATACTTTTATAACTCGATGTCTTAACAAGTTTACTTTCGTTCCTGCAGACTCTGGCTATGCGTTGATCAGGCGCAAAGCTAGAATTCTCCAAGTACTTAGTAGACTTGTTTCAACACCCAGTGAAAATAATGAAAATACTTTTAAAAACAGATATGGAAAGTACAATCCAAACAAATCAACCAAACCGAAACAGTTGTCTAACCATGGATTACAGATACACAATGGTTACGCCTGAATCCCCCAGCAAACAATCCATATCCGTAAGCTTTCTCAGCCCTGTGAGTTACGCCATGATGACGAGTAGAATGCAAGATACACAATGGTTACGCCTGGATCCCCCAGGAAACAATCCGTACCCCCAGGCCAGCTCAGCCAGGCATTTGCGCTACTAATGCGACCTACATAGAGTGTAGGATACACAATGGTTACGCTGTATCCCCCAGGAAACAATCCGTACCCCTAGGCCAGCTTAGCCAGGCAGTTGCGCTACGCAGTCGCGATCATAAGACCACGGGGATCGCCGTGGAATTCGATGGACACTCGAGTATCATATCCGGAAAACCCAAATCAAAGAGAGAGAATAATATCGATAGAATGAATCCATAGTGTGGCCACAAAGCGGATATCAAGCAGAAGGCACTTTCCATGTCTTTACTTCGAAAATATGTATCATATAGTACCTTTCAAAATCACTTCCAAATATCATACTTATATAAAGTTCATTTTATATAAGGTTTCATTTCAAATCAAATACTTTTCAAAACAATAGTATATCAAATCACACTTATATAGATTTCGATTATATAAGATTTCACTTTTCAAAATTGGGTACCTTTTCAAATCAACAGTTTTCAAATCAATAGTTTTCAAATCTACTGCATACTTATACAAATCAATTTTATATAAGTTCGATAACTCCCAAATCAAAATATTTTAAAAAAAAGGTTGTCAATTTTAATTCATTTCAATAGTATTTCGGTTTAAAAATCATATTTGATTTCAACAAATCATTTCTTCCAAATTACATATATTCAGTTTCAAAGTTTCTTAAAACAATAGATTTAGAAAATAATCCAAATTTCCAAATCTACAAAATTTAAGTCAAACAAATTCATTTCCATTTCAAACATATATTCACTTCAAAAGTCATAATACTTTCAAAGTTATGAATCTTTCGAAACCAAAATACTTGAAATCATTACACTTTGAAAATCATAACATTTAGAAATCATGCATTTGAAATCATAAAACATTCCTTTAGTTCTTTACATTTCACAAATTTATTCAATTAAACCAAAATCTAAAATTTCCAAATTTTAATTCAATTCAAACCATCAGTTTCAATTTAGTTTTCCGACAAAACCATTTCAAATATTATCAATTTCAAATATAGATTTGATTTACAAAATAAACTATTCAATCTTAAATATGTTTCAAGGCTTAAATATACCATATTTCAAACTAAATTTTATAATTTCATATAACTCAAATTTTACTTCATTATTACTTAGTGTTGAAATATTTATTTCATAAATCCATTATTTTTAAATAAACTCAAATTACAGGTAAACCAAATATCCTTTTATACTAATATAAACTTCAATTATAGATTTATCAAGATCAATGGTTTTCAAAATCATTTTATACTTACATAAAGTTTATCTTATATAAGGATCAAAATTTTCAAAAAAAAATTCGCTTCATGAAAAGCCATATGGGATTGAACATCTTTGCTTACTAAAAGATTTTTAATTAAGAATAGTTTTGCATATAAAATAGTTTTTATGAAAAACCACTATCAAATTTAAAACCATTTTTCAAAACCATTTTTCTTTTTCTTAAACTATGGTTTTTCATAAAAGAAAAATTCCAATTAAATTACAAAGATATCCAACCCGACAACTTTCAATTTCAGCGTCAAGTGTACCAATGATATTAGGATATAAGATGTACATATGTCATCATTTCGCAACATTACCTTCGATCGCTCGCTCGATCACACAAGTTCGCTTTCGAACTAGTATTGTCCATTCGACTTCCCTAATGCGGACTTCGATATGGTTTCTCGACTAGAAGCCATCAGTCTCCTTGCATAGCCATATACTATGATAGAGAATTCTAGAATCAAGCCCAAAATCCATATCAAATGTTCGCCATCAAGAATCAAACGAAAAATCCTAACACGAAATGGTGTAATTCACCTCGAACTTGTGTACTCAAGCTTGGATCAAATTAATTATGCGAATAAAACAACATACGTACAACTTATGTATCTATTCCAACTTGTTAAATAAATAGTTTTATAAAGATGTTACTAAGTTAAAACATTTAAAACCAAAATTTTCTCAAACATTTGAAGACTAATTTTTATCCAAAATATTTCAAAACTAAATTTCATATTAGTATAATTCAAAATAGTCTTATTTATTTACTTAACAAAACAGTTTCAACTTATAAAAAACCATATTATTTCATACTTGAAACATACAAACTAAACTTATATTCTTTATCAAATACCTTATACCTTTCAAAAAAAATTAGCTTTGAAAAATTAACCTTGATTTGGAAGTGCTCGAATCTTAAAATAGTCGAAGAAGTCATATTTTCAATCCAAAAGTTGAAAATCAACACTAAATCAGTAAATCAATTTCAAAAGTTAGGTTTCAAAATCTGAAACTCGAGAACTGAACACCGGCTTACTTTAAATCTTTTCAAATATATATATACACGGATCTATCTTTCGAATATCAAACCATACTTTGAAATCTGAAATCAAAATTGGTTTCGTGAAATCACTCGCATAGCAAAGCTACTAGAGTGGCCTCTCCCTCACTCAGAATCTCGAAAATCAATGTCGATGATGCATGCATTCATCATCCAAATTATTTTCCAGCGACATAAGTGAGTTCTGAACTTCAATTAACTTTGAAAAACTTCTTTGAAATTCCTTCGAAATCATTGAAATTCATTCGAATACTTTGAAACATTTCTTATTTGAAAAAAAAATATCTTTAAATCATATTATTATTATATATTTTCCAAAATCTTAAAACCGATTTCAAAACACCGGAATTCGATTGCTCGAAATTCAAATTCAGAACCCTTCAGTTATAAACCATTTTTGTATAAATCAAGTTCTTATAAAATTTTCAAATTTTCAAATTCTTTCGAAATTTCAAATTTTCATTTTGAAAGGTATATAGTTCTTATCGAAAAAAATTCACTTTTATATATAAAAATATGGCCATCCTTAATAATTTCGATGTATGCACAATTTCAAAATACAACCAAACACAAATTTCCAAAGGATGATTCAAGGAAGGATTTCAAACAAACGAAGATTCAAAATTAGAGGAACTCTAATCAAATAGAATTCTAGTTCGAAGATAAACTCAAACAAAGATGAGATAATTTAATTACCAAATAGAGGAGGAGATAAAGAGCATCGACATCCGAGGATACAGAAATCTTCGGTGAATCAATGCCAATTAAAAAGGAATTTCACCCCTTTATAAATCATTCAAAGATTTATGGAATCACCGCTCTGAAGAGAAGTCATTCCAAAGTGGGGTTACGGAATGCCAAAATCAAATGGGTAAAATAGGGAAGACAAGTGTAACAACCCGCATATTTGTCGATTTTATATTTAAATATTTTATTTAAATATTTTATCGTTAGTCGGATTTTAGTCCGAAAAGCTACTTTTTGCATACGGTCGAATTAGGACTCGGGACCACTCCCATTGAGTTTAAAATGCCGTTTGCGACCTTTTTGAGTATAAGCTTCGATATGTTTGGAGAAAGTTGATTTTTGCTACTTTTTACTTTGGGTTTGGTTTTTTGGGCTCAGCCCTATGTTAACTTATACTCCAAAACTGAACCACTCTCCCCATTCTCCCTCACTTCTTTCTCTTTTCAGTTTTCTTAGCTTTAATGGTGGGAGAGATTGGAAATTAAAACTCCAAAACCCTAGTTTCTCTTGCAAATCAAATTCCAAGCTCCAAACTCAAGAAGAACCCATTGGTAAGCTTCTCTTCTTCTTCTCCAACTTATTCTCTTACCAATTTCAGAAATTCCTAAACCTAATTTTGGGAATGTTCTTGTTTTGAGCATAGATTCAAGCTCATTTGGGTTGTGTTGAAGAGAGGTTGATTCTCCATTTGCTTTCAAGCTTCTTCTTGTTCGATTTTGTGAAAAGGTGAGATTTTTAATCTCACATCTAAGTCTATGAATTATCTACAAATGTTAGGTATGAATTCCTAACACTTATTCGTGTGCATTTGCTTTTGGTTTGGATTGAATTGCTGTATATTCCAATTTTTGGTGTTTTGAGTTCAATTCGTTAAAAATCCAAACTTCTATGTTTGAACATGTTTTGGTGATGCATCGAGGAGCATATAGGGCCGGGTAGTCGATTGGCATAAACCCTTAGCACCGTTGCTCGAGAGAATGAAATTTGGTCAAGATTGAACCTCATATGTTATAGGCATAAATAGGCAGAGCATCAGGTTCGGCCGACCGACCCCCTGGTCCGGTCGACCGACCTGATGCCAAGTGCATAAGCACTTTCTGTTTTAGGGTCCGGTCGACCGACTACAGGGGTTGGGTCGACCGACCTGATGCCGAGGAGTTTTTCAATACAAGGTTCGGTCGACCGAGCACTGTATGTCGGCCGACCGACCTGATGATTTTTGCCTACTTGGCCTTATTGCTTGAATTTCCAACTTAAATCGATTCGTGTTGTTTCCTATTGATTGTTATCAATTATTATGACTTTGATGACTCCTTTTTAGGGATTTTTGAATATCCATTTCGATGGATTCTTTATCGTTGGATATTTATTCACATCTTCGTGTGTGAATTTTAGTGATTGATTGTTCCTACAATCTTCTTTGTGTTTTGTCACTTTAAAAATATAAAGGTTTTCTATACTAGTAGTAAATATCAAAACTCTTTCCTCAAACGATTTCAATACTATTTAATACCAAATTCGTTTATAAAACCGTTTTCTAATCTATTAGTATATACAAACCTTTACCTCACTCGTATGAGAAATCTAATTAAATGACTTAGTGAAATAAGTGGTATGAAACGCTTGCGTTCACTTTGACGGTTAATTCTTGGACTTGTTCGATTGAATCTTTTGTGACAATTTTCTAGTGGAAATCTACAATTTGTTCGTAAATATTTAAGTTAAGCTAGTGATTATGGGACATGAAGCTAAGCTCATATATTTACTAGCTTACTGTAATTGACACTTCTTGATGATCATGACGATCATTTTTGTGATTTAGACTAGCAATGTGCGATGTCTCTTTGTCTGTAAGGGAGACTAAACCCCGTTTTATGGAGTTTCGACTCAAATTGGTGGGGTAGCAACCCACGGTCTTCGGACCATTCGTGTGTCAGGTCTTCGGGCCATTCGTGTGTCAAATTAATGGCTAGCTACCATGAGATAGCTTCTCGTTCGTGTGTTACAGCTGTTGGTGAGTTTTCATGCTCCCGTTCATGTGATAGGCCTTCCCCCCCTTATTTTGTGTGATTTCTGGATTTCGTGTGTCGAATTCTGGAATTTTCTTCTTCACCTATTTTTGTGATTTCTATTGATATGATTTATCAATTCTTGTGCATAGGTGAATTCGTGTGTCATTGACTGGATTTCTTGTGTTGATTTCTGGAATTTATGTTTCACCAACTTTGTGATTTCTATTGATATGATTTATCAATTCTCGTGCATTGGTGAATTTGTGTGTCATTGACTTTTGTGATTGACTTTGATATAATCGTCAATATTTGTGGTTGGATGAACGAAATAAGGAGTAGGACATTTCCTTTGATTCTTGTGTAGAATTTTGAGACATTGAATAATCCTTTAATGATTTTCAACTGCTTATATATCACAGCTTGGCATTGTGATTATTATGTGTTTAGTCATATCTCTTATTCTATATCGTTTCATCTGTTATTTATGGTTAGACTGATCCGTTTATTATTTTCTTATTAAATAATACTCGGGTCAGACCGAGATGTTGCAGGTGCTTCAGCTTGACTTCTCTCTTGGGATTGATTTCTCTGACTTTTGGTTGACTACTTAGATTAGTAGTTTTTGTTGTATACATTTGAGATATAGACTCCTTAATGTATACTTATTCTTTTGTGTAGTTCGTGTAACTATTCTTTTGTGGTATTGTGGATCTTTTTAGACCACTACTCTGATGTACACTTTCTAGTGTAATATTCATATCTTATTCCGCCTTTGTGATATGAATTGTCGGTGACTGATTAGTGTTATGCTTATTTCTGTATTTGTTTTCCGAAGGATTTATATAGCCACCGTGTAGTAGCTTTGAGTTTGTGTCGGTATGTCGGATTTCCTCTGGAAATAGAATGCATGTTATATTATCTGACATATCGGTGCTCGCGCAAAGAAATTACACGGATGGTCGCTCCTCAACAGCCTTATTCTCCGTGCTAGTCGACAGCGTTTACCGTAATGTTCTTGTCTAGCGTGGGTATAGAGGTGGGGCGTCACAGCTTGGTATCAGAGCCAAACTTCGGAAAAATGTGGAATAATATAACAAGGATCATCATCCTAAGTCCATCTTAGGAGTCGTGCTTTAGGATTTAATTCGAGTCTTCGTACCGATTCATCCTATTTTCCTTATGATTCCTTGTTTATCTATCAAGATTGCTTGATATTCAATTTGGTGAATAACCTTTTTCTTCTTCTTCTTTCTTTCTAAAGGGAGAAAAATGTCTAGACCAGGCCGCCCCAGAGCCGTACCGTCTAGCACTCCACCCCAAGATGGAGTTTTTATGACTACTCAACAACTTCTTGATTTAGTGACGAATGCTCAAGCAGCAGGAGCTAACCCGGAACCTACTCACCCAAAGTCGGGTTTTGCACGCTTGTGTAGCGATTACACTAATTTGGGTGGGGAGCCATTCAGAGGTTCCGAAACTGTTATTGAAGTAAGGCTTGGCTAAGGTCATGCGATCGAATCTTTTCTCGCATGAATCTTATTGACCTTCACCGAGTTCAGGTGGCCTCTAGTATGCTCCGAGAAAGATCATTGGACTGGTACGAGCTTCTTATTTCTGAAACTAATGAAGCGGATCTCACTTGGGAGAAATTCTGAGAACGCTTCGAGTTAAAATTCGTACCAGAAGCAGAAAAAGTGACATTGGCTCGACGATTTATAGACCTTGTTCAAGGTGAGTCCTCCGTGACTGATTACGTCGCCTCCTTCGAGTCGCTTTCCAAATATGGGGTTGAATACATCAACACTCCTCTGAAGAAGAATCAGAGATTTGTTTATGGCTTAAACAAAAGTCTCAAGAAGCCATTACTTCTAAAGTTAGAAGTTTCTTTTGATCAACTCGTTGATATCGCTCTTCGTCTTGAAGAGGCGGATAAGGAGGGTGATGTTGAAGTGGTGGGAGATAAACCAAACTTCAACAGCAAGAAGAGACCAAACAAATTCAAAGGTCCTTATCCCAATAGGAAAGGGAGGCAAGCAACTCCTGCTGCAAAGACCTTTTCCTCTACTGAAGGGAAATGCTATAACTGTGGATCCAGAGACCATTTTGCGAACAAGTGTTCAAAGCCTCGTACTTGTCGCTATTGCAAAAGCCCGGATCATTTTATGCATGTATGTCCCAAACTTCAAAATAGGAAGGAGGGAAAGCTTAATGTTGCTCAAGCCCTTGGCGACACATCTCGTGGCCAAGGTATTTCTCATTCTATTCTAGATGGAATTATTTTATTTCGTGATCATCCTATTCGAGTTCTTTTTGATACGGGTGCGTCCCATTCTTTTATTATCAAAAGAACTTGTTGATACTTTTTCTTTGGATGTTTTGTGTTTAATGACTTCTTTGAGAATTGCGAATCCGGTTGGTGGATCCGCAACAATCAGTTTATTGTGTAAAGATGTCGAGATTATTTTGTGTGATTTTTCTTTCCGAGCCGATTTGCATGTCATGCGTTATTTAGGCTTTGGAATGATTTTGGAAATGGATTGGCTCAACCGTTATGGAGCTCATATCCTATGTCCTGAGCGGACTATTCATCTTCGACATCCTCAATCTGTTAATCAGGTTTCTGTTATTCTTAAAGATTCAGATTCTGCTTTGGTTGCATCTTTATATTCTTTAAATCCTTGTGATGACGATGATGATGATGAGGGTGATATTATTTCTCTTATTCACGTCGTTTGTGAATTTTCCGACATATTCGAGCCCGTTTTAGGATTACCACCTAAGCGAGCAATTGAGTTCAGAATTAATCTTATTCCTGGAGCTCAACCTATCACTCGTCCTCCTTATCGTATGTCCAATAAAGAAAACGAGGAGATGCGTAAACAATTATCTGAATTGGAAACGAAGCAATTTATTCGCTCTAGTTCCTCGCCTTGGGGAGCTTCGGCTATTTTCGTGAAGAAATCCGATGGTACACTTAGGCTTTGCGTTGACTACTGCAAGCTTAATGATCTTACTATCAAAAATGAATATCCTTTACCTCGGACTGATGATCTATTCGATCAGCTTAGTGGTGCTAGAGTCTTTTCACAATTGGACTTGGCTACCAGTTTTCATCAGCTTCGTATTGCAGAGGATAGCATTCCTTTGACATCGTTCCGTACTCGGTATGGATCTTATGAATGGCTTGTTATGCCATTTGGGTTAACGAATGCCCGGCTTATTTCGTTGACTTAATGAATCGAGTTTTTAAAGACTTTCTCGACCGGTTTGTTCTCATCTTTATCGATGATATTCTTGTGTATTCTAAAACCGAGGAGGAGCATGAAAAACATCTTCGGATTGTGTTGGAAACTCTTAGGAGTAATCAATTAAAGGCAAAATTTTCTAAATGCCACTTTTGGCAATCTCGTGTGAAGTTTCTCGGTCATATTATTTCCGAATCCGAAATTTCCGTGGATCCTTCAAAGATTGAAGCGATTCAAGATTGGAAGAGACCGGAGAGTGTGATAGGGATTCGTAGTTTTCTTGGATTGGCGGGCTATTACCGTCGTTTTATTAAAGACTTTTCTAAAATTGCCGTGCCTCTCACTAGCTTGACGAAGAAAGGTGTTAAATACATTTGGTCGGACAAATGTGAAGCTTCTTTTCAGAAATTAAAAGAACTCCTTTCTGATGCTCCTATTCTTGTTATTCCCGATGGGAATCAAGATTTCGTTGTTTATACCGATGCTAGTCGCATTGGTTTGGGTGCCGTTCTTATGCAAAAAGAACGTGTTATTACTTATGCTTCTAGGCAATTAAAGCCTGCTGAGACTAGATATGCCACTCATGATTTAGAGCTCGC
This sequence comes from Allium cepa, assembly GCA_030765085.1. Taxonomy (NCBI): domain Eukaryota; kingdom Viridiplantae; phylum Streptophyta; class Magnoliopsida; order Asparagales; family Amaryllidaceae; genus Allium; species Allium cepa. The sequence goes on along the minus strand of CM060945.1, from coordinate 969,192,736 downwards.
GGCTATTGTTTTTGCTCTTCGGATTTGGCGTCATTATCTCTTAGGAGAGAAATTTGTTCTTTACACAGATCATAAGTCTTTGAAATATTTATTTTCTCAAAAGGAACTTAATTTGCGTCAACAACGTTGGCTCGAGTTTCTTGCTCCTTATGATCTTGATATTCTTTATACTCCCGGAAAGGGTAATCGTGTCGCCGATGCTCTTAGCCGAAAACAACAAGCTGTTGTTTCTATGATGATATCCGAATGGAACGATCTCGAGATTTTATCCACTTGCGAAATTCGAGACCGTGTTTCCGATTTATGCTCATCATTTGTTTTATGTAGCCTTGAGGCTCATCCTTCTCTTTTAGACCGCATTCTTGAAGCCCAAGGGTTAGATCCTGAATTGGCTCTTCTCGGCCAAAATATTAGGGATAAAATTGATATTGAAGGATTGAAAGACTTTGATATCGATTCTCGTGGCGGCATTCGGAAATTTGGTAGACTTGTCGTGCCAAATATTGGTGATCTTCGTAAAGATATTTTAGAAGATTCTCATCGTTCTAAATTTACCATTCATCCCGGTAGTAGTAAAATGTACGCGGATATGAAGCGACTTTATTTTTGGGAGGGAATGAAACTTGACATCGCTAACTTCGTTAAGCGTTGCATGACTTGCCAACTCGTTAAAGCCGAACATCAAAGGCCCGGTGGGCTATTGCAACCTTTAGATATTCCAATTTGGAAGTGGGACCAAATTTCCATGGATTTTATAGATGGTCTTCCCCGTTCTCGTTAGGGTCATGATAGCTTATGGGTGATCGTTGATAGACTTACTAAATCCGCCCATTTTATTCCCGTTCGATCTAATCGAACCGTTCCTCTTTTGGCCAAAATATTTATCAAAGAAATTGTTAAATTGCATGGTGTTCCTACTTCTATTGTTAGTGATCGTGATCCATTGTTTACTAGTGGATTTTGGAAGAGTCTTCAAAAAGCTTTGGGAACGAAGCTTAATTTTAGCACCGCTTATTACCCCCAGTCCGATGGACAAACCAAGTGTGTTAATCAAATTCTTGAAGATCTTCTTCGTGCTTGTGTGCTTGATTTCGGTGGAAGTTGGGAAGATCATATTTCTCTTGTTGAATTTTCCTACAATAATAGCTTCCAATCTAGTATTGGTATGGCACCTTTTGAGGCACTCTATGGAAGGCCATGCCGATCTCCTTCTTGTTGGCTTGAGGCCGGTGAGAAGCTGGTTTTAGGTCCAGATTTTATTCGTGATTCAACAGAGAAAATTGAACTTATTCGACATAGGATGTAAGAAGCCCAGAGTAGACAAAAATCCTATGCCGATAACCGGAGAAGGAAGTTAGAATTTTCTGTGGGAGATCTTGTGTTCATTCGTGTTTCACCTATGAAGGGTGTTGTACGTTTCAGTTGTTCGGGAAAACTAGCGCCTCGATATATTGGTCCATTTCCTATCACCGAACGTATTGGTTCCATGGCTTATCGCCTTTTATTATCGGCTCAGTTTTCTGCTATGCACGGTGTGTTTCACGTTTCTCAACTTCGAAAATGTCTTCAAGATTCTGATTCTGTTCTTGAACCCGGTGCTGTGGAAGAGATTGAAGTTTCGCCTAATTTAACTTATGAGCAACATCCTATTCGTATCATTGCTTCGGTAGTCAAACGACTTCGAAATAAAGATGTTCCGCTTGTTAAAGTTCAATGGTCTTCAAATCCTAAGGATTGTTCTTGGGAATCTAGAGAGTACATCGAGCGTACACATCCGGACTTACTTTCTCGTGCTCTTTGAGGTGAACTTCTTATTTCCAACTTCTTTTGTGTTGAATATGCTTTTATGGTTGTTACTATATATCTTCTTCTTAAATATTGCGAGGACGCAATTTCTTTAAGGAGGGGAGTCTGTAACAACCCGCATATTTATCGATTTTATATTTAAATATTTTATTTAAATATTTTATCGTTAGTCGGATTTTAGTCCGAAAAGCTACTTTTTGCATACGGTCGAATTAGGACTCGGGACCACTCCCATTGAGTTTAAAATGCCGTTTGCGACCTTTTTGAGTATAAGCTTCGATATGTTTGGAGAAAGTTGGTTTTTGCTACTTTTTACTTTGGGTTTGGTTTTTGGGCTCAGCCCTATGTTAACTTATACTCCAAAACTGAACCACTCTCCCCATTCTCCCTCACTTCTTTCTCTTTTCAGTTTTCTTAGCTTTAATGGTGGGAGAGATTGGAAATTAAAACTCCAAAACCCTAGTTTCTCTTGCAAATCAAATTCCAAGCTCCAAACTCAAGAAGAACCCATTGGTAAGCTTCTCTTCTTCTTCTCCAACTTATTCTCTCACCAATTTCAGAAATTCCTAAACCTAATTTTGGGAATGTTCTTGTTTTGAGCATAGATTCAAGCTCATTTGGGTTGTGTTGAAGAGAGGTTGATTCTCCATCTGCTTTCAAGCTTCTTCTTGTTCGATTTTGTGAAAAGGTGAGATTTTTAATCTCACATCTAAGTCTATGAATTATCTTCGAATGTTAGGTATGAATTCCTAACACTTATTCGTGTGCATTTGCTTTTGGTTTGGATTGAATTGGTGTATATTCCAATTTTTGGTGTTTTGAGTTCAATTCGTTAAAAATCCAAACTTCTATGTTTGAACATGTTTTGGTGATGCATCGAGGAGCATATAGGGCCGGGTAGTCGATTGGCATAAACCCTTAGCGCCGTTGCTCGAGAGAATGAAATTTGGTCAAGATTGAACCTCATATGTTATAGGCATAAATAGGCAGAGCATCAGGTTCGGCCGACCGACCCCCTGGTCCGGTCGACCGACCTGATGCCAAGTGCATAAGCACTTTCTGTTTTAGGGTCCGGTCGACCGACTACAGGGGTTCGGTCGACCGACCTGATGCCGAGGAGTTTTTCAATACAAGGTTCGGTCGACCGAGCACTGTATGTCGGCCGACCGACCTGATGATTTTTGCCTACTTGGCCTTATTGCTTGAATTTCCAACTTAAATCGATTCGTGTTGTTTCCTATTGATTGTTATCAATTATTATGACTTTGATGACTCCTTTTTAGGGATTTTTGAATATCCATTTCGATGGATTCTTTATCGGTTTTGTTGGATATTTATTCACATCTTCGTGTGTGAATTTTAGTGATTGATTGTTCCTACAATCTTCTTTGTGTTTTGTCACTTTAAAAATATAAAGGTTTTCTATACTAGTAGTAAATATCAAAACTCTTTCCTCAAACGATTTCAATACTATTTTAATACCAAATTCGTTTATAAAACCGTTTTCCAATCTATTAGTATGTATAAACCTTTACCTCACTCGTATGAGAAATCTAATTAAACGACTTAGTGAAACAAGTGGTATGAAACGCTTGCGTTCACTTTGACGGTTAATTCTTGGACTTGTTCGATTGAATCTTTTGTGACAATTTTCTAGTGGAAATCTACAATTTGTTCGTAAATATTTAAGTTAAGCTAGTGGTTATGGGACATGAAGCTAAGCTCATATATTTACTAGCTTACTGTAATTGACACTTCTTGATGATCATGACGATCATTTTTGTGATTTAGACTAGCAATGTGCGATGTCTCTTTGTCTGTAAGGGAGACTAAACCCCGTTTTGTGGAGTTTCGACTCAAATTGGTGGGGTAGCAACCCACGGTCTTCGGACCATTCGTGTGTCAGGTCTTCGGACCATTCGTGTGTCAAATTAATGGCTAGCTACCATGAGATAGCTTCTCGTTCGTGTGTTACAGCTATTGGTGAGTTTTCATGCTCTCGTTCAAGTGGTAGGCCTTCCCCCCCTTATTTTGTGTGATTTCCGGAATTCGTATGTCGAATTCTGGAATTTTCTTCTTCACCTATTTTTGTGATTTCTATTGATATGATTTATCAATTCTTGTGCATAGGTGAATTCGTGTGTCATTACTGGATTTCTTGTGTTGATTTCTGGAATTTATGTTTCACCAACTTTGTGATTTATATTGATATGATTTATCAATTCTCGTGCATTGGTGAATTTGTGTGTCATTGACTTTTGTGATTGACTTTGATATAATCGTCAATATTTGTGGTTGGATGAACGAAATAAGGAGTAGGACATTTCCTTTGATTCTTGTGTAGAATTTTGAGACATTGAATAATCCTTTGATGATTTTCAACTGCTTATATATCACAGCTTGGCATTGTGATTATTATGTGTTTAGTCATATCTCTTATTCTATATCGTTTCATCTGTTATTTATAGTTAGACTGTTCCGTTTATTATTTTCTTATTAAATAATACTCGGGTCAGACCGAGATGTTACAGGTGCTTCAGCTTGACTTCTCTCTTGGGATTGATTTCTCTGACTTTTGATTGACTACTTAGATTAGTAGTTTTTGTTGTATACATTTGAGATATAGACTCCTTAATGTATACTTATTCTTTTGTGTAGTTCGTGTAACTATTCTTTTGTGGTATTGTGGATCTTTTTAGACCACTACTCTGATGTACACTTTCTAGTGTAATATTCATATCTTATTCCGCCTTTGTGATATGAATTGTCGGTGACTGATTAGTGTTATGCTTATTTCTGTATTTGTTTTCCGAAGGATTTATATAGCCACCGTGTAGTAGCTTTGAGTTTGTGTCGGTATGTCGGATTTCCTCTGGAAATAGAATGCATGTTATATTATCTGACATATCGGTGCTCGCGCAAAGAAATTACACGGATGGTCGCTCCTCAATAGCCTTATTCTCCGTGCTAGTCGACAGCATTCACCGTAATGTTCCTGTCTAGCGTGGGTATAGAGGTGGGGCGTCACGACAAGACTGGATTTCAGAACAAGTGGGAGTGTTCCACAGTTCAAGGAATCTTAATCAATAAGAATCCTAACCAAGAGATTTCTAACAAGGTGGATACAAAAGTAATGAAGTTCAAAAAAATCTTGATTCCAAAATAAGAAAATTTTTATACCAAAATAATCTTTGAAAATCCTTTAAAAATCATTTGGAAATCATTTTATACTTCGAAAATACGTTCTCTCACAAGGAAAGGATTCTGAGATTGATTTCACTCGTTCTAGGGTATTTCTACCCTATCTCTAATGAGTTTTGCTCCGCAGGCTAAGGTTTGCCTAAAACCTGGCTCTGATACCAACTGTAACAACCCGATATTTTCAGCCATTCGCATCCGCACATGTCGGACTTGAATTGCTCAAAATACCACGTGGTAAATAAATTTGGAGCAAATGAAATACAATCACAGAATCACAGACACAGAAATATCAGAATAACTCGCAGCGAAAATTAAAATACCATAGTAGTTCATGAAGCTACTATAACAAACTCTCAAAACATAATACATAATATCATTCTGAAAAACATATACAATAGAAATCTCAATTACATAGCAGTTTATCAATACCGAAGCTGAAATAGAACAACTGAAACTGAAGGGATAGATAACTAGACAAGCAGAATCTCCAGCAATTCCTAACTCCGGAAAGAAATCTAAAGCTAAGCTGTAAATACTCAGGCTGACCCGAGTGTAAAGTAAAACACAAAACACTCGAGTCAGGACAATATATACTTATATAATGTAAACCAACTCAAGTGAATTGTAGTAGAAATGCACAATAACTTAAAGGATGCTTGAGATCGCCCATCCTTTAAGAATCAGTTAAACTATAAATTAATTACATCTTGTGGTTAAAATTTCAAAATGGTATTTTATACTTCAAAATCAAATATCATTTCAAAATTCAATATCATTCAAAATCCATTTCAAAATATAATATCTTCCAAACCACATTCATTTTTATTTAATTTAAATACCATTACAAAACACATTTCAAAATAGTTTATATTTCAAAACAAATTACTTCATTTTAAATCATAAAAATGAAGTTATTATATTTAATAATTAAATTATTAAATTTACAAAATTTTAGTCTTTCAAAATTCATTTATCCACTTAATTTATTAAAACAAATGAAAATTTAACTTTCGCAGCATTTAGAAATTGCTACAGAAAGTTACATTCAAAACAGTTCAATTTAACAAAAGATAGCAAAAAAAAATGCTGTGATAGGGTTACATTAGTTTCAAATAAAACTTAGTTAAATTCAACCATTATAACATTTACAAAAATGCTATGATAGCCTTTAATTAAACTTAGCCATTTGGTTCACTATTATCAACTACAGCATTTACAAATGATGTGTTATCCTTTACATTAGAATTAATAGCATTTCTGAAATGCAGTTAATTAACTTCAAATATTCAGTATAATTTCACAAATAATTATATATTTCTTTAAATCGTTTTTAACTTATAAAATCATATAATTTCACTTCTAAAACAATCATTCAAATACCCTTATATTCATGATTTTATAAAGTTAAATCTCCATTCAAAAATCAAAATTTAATAATAATTCACTTATTAAATTTCATCATAAAATTTCAAATTCATTAAATTAAATTTAACTTAACACTTAAGTTTAAAATTTTCAAATATAATTTAATTTCATTTTTATTTACTTAACTTGAAAAATTCACTTTTAAGCCAAATTCACAAATTTCCAATTTTAGTTATATTTCAAAATTTCAACATAAATATTCATTCATTTCACATTTAACTTTATTCAAAAATCATTAATGTATTACAAAATCATTTTAAATTCATTTGATTCAAAATATCATAAATTTATCATATTTCCATATTTAATTTAAATTCCATCTATCACCAAATTATAATTTCCAAAATAACTTACATTTCAGATTTCTAACTTTACCCTTTATTTATTTCACTTATAAATTTTCAGAAAATCAATAATGCTTTACAAAAATCATTTTTAATCAAATCTAATCAAAATATTATAATATTTACATTTCTAAAATATTTTAAATTTTTTTAGAAAAACATATTTTAACAACGGGTCTGTATTTCATTTTCTAGCCTAGGTAAAGTGATATGGGTAATATATCATTTCAACCCGTAATTTACAAAGAAAACCCAGGTTTGATCATTTCAAACCCGCAATCCCAAGTAAAAGAAAATAATTGAAAATCATTCAGGCCTATCATTTCAGCCCATAACGATTTTCTCCTATTCTAAAGTCCGTTCGGGTATGTATCATTTCAACCCATAGTGATTCTAGTCTACAGGGAACTTGCAGTGTGATAAACTGATGAAAGTAACAGAATAGCCTGAAATAACAGTAACATATGATATAACAGGTGTAAATATAGGTGTGAACATCATATGAATATGATATAGCAGTTATAACAGGATGATATGCATTTACAGATTCAGGTGATGTCAGTTTATCACTACATAAGTACATATTAGTCTGGTGAGATTTACTCACTGTTTTGAGCTGATGACACAACGATGAATTGCACAACGGGATCTACACAAGCACAAATGCACGATACAGATACGAAATGGAGGAGCCAAGGATTAATTCCCTTGAATACAAATCAAACAAACAATATAACCATTATAAGGTTTAAGACCAAAAATACGATAAACGATGCTAGAAATAACTTCATAAAACAAAGCTGAAATGCTTTGCACTTGCTTCCGACATCTCGTAGGCTCGGCCAAAGGTAGAGTATAGGTCTAAGACAATGATTTAGGGTCAGGTCTGGGTTGCTAAGGTCGGCCTAACATGAGTTTGAGTGATGGTGTAAAGGTGGGTGAAGGAAAGAACACAAAATCATGCATACACATGGGTTTTGGGCCATGAATTGGGCTCGGCCAAGGCCCTAGGTGTCACGGCCAGAGGAGTGGGGTCCACTGTGGTGGTGTGGTCGTGGGTGCTGGAGGTGGTGGAGTAGGGGCGGCCATGGTTGGTGGAAGTGGTGGATGTGGAAGCTAGTGCTCGGCTAGGTCAATATGAAGGGTGTTTTGAAACTTTTGCGGATATGCATCACCAAGGGGGTTCATGGCTTGGGTGGCTGGTGAGGAGGAGGTGCTGGTGGTGTGTCATCAGGTGGTGGAGGCGGCTAGGCAGCAAGGTGGCATGGTTGAACCTACATGAGGTGAAGCAAGTGCAAAATCAAACTAGAAAAATCAACATAAGTGAACAAAAGAAGATAAAAGGAAATAGAATTTTACCAAACTTCTCAATCAAGAGGTGGCCGAAATTTTTTTTAGGAAGGAGGAAAAAGATGTACGTGAATGAATAATGGAGGTAGGCAGCTGAATTATGTGAGTAGTTATGGCTAATTGATGGCAAAACTAAGTTAAAATGTGAAAAGGTGGGAAAATCAAAAGCCATAGGAAACAAAAGGTCACAAACCCTTTCAATTTACCTTTTATTATTTATATAAATTTATGTAGCTGAAATAATAATAATATCAGATAATATTTCGAAATTTTTAACAAACATACAAATATATATAATATTTATCAATTATGTAAAGTAAAATTAAGGAAAATAGTTAAAACAGTGAACTAGACTAGCAAAATTTGAAGTTAAATGAAATAATTTTTAGAAAATTCAAATAAGCTTGTAAAGTATTTTTAAACATAAATAATAACATAAAATATAAATATATTCACAAAATAAATATTTAAAATTTAATTTAAATAAAAAAATTTAATGCAGAAAATAGCAGAAAATGGGAAAACAGCCCTTAAAAATAGGAAATCAACACAGTAATTTTTGGAAAAATTCTATTATTATTTTAAAAATTTTTAGAGATGAATTTTCACAAATAAAACAAATTTAAAATAAAATAAAGAAATTTAAAATGAAGAAAATGGCAGAAAATTAGAAAACAGCCTTTAAAAATAGGAAATAAATACAGTAAATTTTGGAAAAATTATATTATCATTTTAAAAATGTTTAGAAATGATATCACATAATTAAAACAAATTTAAAATAATTTCAAAATGAAATAAAGTCAAATTTAAATATATAGTCAAAATCTAGGGTTGTTACACTCTCCTCCACTCAAATCTTTTCGTCCTCGAAAAGGAAGGAAGCGGAGAAACAACAAGAAAGAGCAATAGGTTGGAATACATCCCCGAAAGAAGGTAGGGAAAAAAGATAGCTAGGAGGTAAATAAGGTTGAAAGACAAGAATGAACCATTATTTGAACCATTATACATTTCAATTTAATAAAAAAAATTAGTATGATGAATAGTCATTTGATTCAAATCTAATGGTTCAAGGTAAACAATATTTAAAACATTTTAAATTTTTAGAAGGGAAAATAACTGATCAAAATATTCTTTATACAGTACTTTATCAAGATGCTTTTATCAAAATACTTTTATAACTCGATGTCTTAACAAGTTTACTTTCGTTCCTGCAGACTCTGGCTATGCGTTGATCAGGCGCAAAGCTAGAATTCTCCAAGTACTTAGTAGACTTGTTTCAACACCCAGTGAAAATAATGAAAACACTTTTAAAAACAGATATGGAAAGTACAATCCAAACAAATCAACCAAACCGAAACAGTTGTCTAACCATGGATTGCAGATACACAATGGTTACGCCTGAATCCCTCAGGAAACAATCCATATCCGTAAGCTTTCTCAGCCCTGCGAGTTACGCCATGATGACGAGTAGAATGCAAGATACACAATGGTTACGCCTGGATCCCCCAGGAAACAATCCGTACCCCCAGGCCAGCTCAGCCAGGCATTTGCGCTACTAATGCGACCTACATAGAGTGTAGGATACACAATGGTTACACCTGTATCCCCCAGGAAACAATCCGTACCCCTAGGCCAGCTCAGCCAGGCAGTTGCGCTATGCAGTCACGATCATAAGACCACGGGGATCGCCGTGGAATTCGATGGACACTCGAGTATCATATCCGGAAAACCCAAATCAAAGAGAGAGAATAATATCGATAGAATGAATCCACAGTGTGGCCACAAAGCGGATATCAAGCAGAAGGCACTTTCCATGTCTTTACTTCGAAAATATGTATCATATAGTACCTTTCAAAATCACTTCCAAATATCATACTTATATAAAGTTCATTTTATATAAGGTTTCATTTCAAATCAAATACTTTTCAAAACAATAGTATATCAAATCACACTTATATAGATTTCGATTATATAAGATTTCACTTTTCAAAATTGGGTACCTTTTCAAATCAACAGTTTTCAAATCAATAGTTTTCAAATCTACTGCATACTTATACAAATGAATTTTATATAAGTTCGATAACTCCCAAATCAAAATATTTTAAAAAAAAGGTTGTCAATTTTAATTCATTTCAATAGTATTTCGGTTTAAAAATCATATTTGATTTCACCAAATCATTTCTTCCAAATTACATATATTCAGTTTCAAAGTTTCTTAAAACAATAGATTTAGAAAATAATCCAAATTTCCAAATCTACAAAATTTAAGTCAAACAAATTCATTTCCATTTCAAACATATATTCACTTCAAAAGTCATAATACTTTCAAAGTTATGAATCTTTCGAAACCAAAATACTTGAAATCATTACACTTTGAAAATCATAACATTTAGAGATCATGCATTTGAAATCATAAAACATTCCTTTAGTTCTTTACATTTCACAAATTTATTCAATTAAACCAAAATCTAAAATTTCCAAATTTTAATTCAATTCAAACCATCAGTTTCAATTTAGTTTTCCGACAAAACCATTTCAAATATTATCAATTTCAAATATAGATTTGATTTACAAAATAAACTATTCAATCTTAAATATGTTTCAAGGCTTAAATATACCATATTTCAAACTAAATTTTATAATTTCATATATCTCAAATTTTACTTCATTATTACTTAGTGTTGAAATATTTATTTCATAAATCCATTATTTTTAAATAAACTCAAATTACAGGTAAACCAAATATCCTTTTATACTAATATAAACTTCAATTGTAGATTTATCAAGATCAATGGTTTTCAAAATCATTTTATACTTACATAAAGTTTATCTTATATAAGGATCAAAATTTTCAAAAAAAAATTCGCTTCATGAAAAGCCATATGGGATTGAACATCTTTGCTTACTAAAAGATTTTTAATTAAGAATAGTTTTGCATATAAAATAGTTTTTATGAAAAACCACTATCAAATTTAAAACCATTTTTCAAAACCATTTTTCTTTTTCTTAAACTATGGTTTTTCATAAAAGAAAAATTCCAATTAAATTACAAAGATATCCAACCCGACAACTTTCAATTTCAGCGTCAAGTGTACCAATGATATTAGGATATAAGATGTACATATGTCATCATTTCGCAACATTACCTTCGATCGCTCGCTCGATCACACAAGTTTGGTTTCGAACTAGTATTGTCCATTCGACTTCCCTAATGCGGACTTCGATATGGTTTCTCGACTAGAAGCCATCAGTCTCCTTGCATAGCCATATACTATGATAGAGAATTCTAGAATCAAGCCCAAAATCCATTTCAAATGTTCGCCATCAAGAATCAAACGAAAAATCCTAACACGAAATGGTGTAATTCACCTCGAACTTGTGTACTCAAGCTTGGATCAAATTAATTATGCGAATAAAACAACATACGTACAACTTATGTATCTATTCCAACTTGTTAAATAAATAGTTTTATAAAGATGTTACTAAGTTAAAACATTTAAAACCAAAATTTTCTCAAACATTTGAAGACTAATTTTTATCCAAAATATTTCAAAACTAAATTTCATATTAGTATAATTCAAAATAGTCTTATTTATTTACTTAACAAAACAGTTTCAACTTATAAAAAACCATATTATTTCATACTTGAAACATACAAACTAAACTTATATTCTTTATCAAATACCTTATACCTTTCAAAAAAATTTAGCTTTGAAAAATTAACCTTGATTTGGAAGTGCTCGAATCTTAAAATAGTCGAAGAAGTCATATTTTCAATCCAAAAGTTGAAAATCAACACTAAATCAGTAAATCAATTTGAAAAGTTAGGTTTCAAAATCTGAAACTCGAGAACTGAACACCGGCTTACTTTAAATCTTTTCAAATATATATATATACACGGATCTATCTTTCGAATATCAAACCATACTTTGAAATCTGAAATCAAAATTGGTTTCACGAAATCACTCGCATAGCAAAGCTACTAGAGTGGCCTCTCCCTCACTCAGAATCTCGAAAATCAATGTCGATGATGAATGCATTCATCATCCAAATTATTTTCCAGCGACATAAGTGAGTTCTGAACTTCAATTAACTTTGAAAAACTTCTTTGAAATTCCTTCGAAATCATTGAAATTCATTCGAATACTTTGAAACATTTCTTAGTTGAAAAAAATATATCTTTAAATCATATTATTATTATATATTTTCCAAAATCTTAAAACCGATTTCAAAACACCGGAATTCGATTGCTCGAAATTCAAATTCAGAACCCTTCAGTTATAAACCATTTTTGTATAAATCAAGTTCTTATAAAATTTTCAAAATTTCAAATTCTTTCGAAATTTCAAATTTTCATTTTGAAAGGTATATAGTTCTTATCGAAAAAAATTCACTTTTATATATAAAAATATGGCCATCCTTAATAATTTCGATGTATGCACAATTTCAAAATACAACCAAACACAAATTTCCAAAGGATGATTCAAGGAAGGATTTCAAACAAACAAAGATTCAAAATTAGAGGAACTCTAATCAAATAGAATTCTAGTTCAAAGATAAACTCAAACGAAGATGAGATAATTTAATTACCAAATAGAGGAGGAGATAAAGATCATCGACATCCGAGGATACAGAAATCTTCGGTCAATCAATGCCAATTAAAAAGGAATTTCACCCCTTTATAAATCATTCAAAGATTTATGGAATCATCGCTCTGAAGAGAAGTCATTCCAAAGTGGGGTTACGGAATGCCAAAATCAAATGGGTAAAATAGGGAAGACAAGTGTAACAACCCGCATATTTATCGATTTTATATTTAAATATTTTATTTAAATATTTTATCGTTAGTCGGATTTTAGTCCGAAAAGCTACTTTTTGCATACGGTCGAATTAGGACTCGGGACCACTCCCATTGAGTTTAAAATGTCGTTTGCGACCTTTTTGAGTATAAGCTTCGATATGTTTGGAGAAAGTTGATTTTTGCTACTTTTTACTTTGGGTTTGGTTTTTTGGGCTCGGCCCTATGTTAACTTATACTCCAAAACTGAACCACTCTCCCCATTCTCCCTCACTTCTTTCTCTTTTCAGTTTTCTTAGCTTTAATGGTGGGAGAGATTGGAAATTAAAACTCCAAAACCCTAGTTTCTCTTGCAAATCAAATTCCAAGCTCCAAACTCAAGAAGAACCCATTAGTAAGCTTCTCTTCTTCTTTCCAACTTATTCTCTTACCAATTTCAGAAATTCCTAAACCTAATTTTGGGAATGTTCTTGTTTTGAGCATAGATTCAAGCTCATTTGGGTTGTGTTGAAGAGAGGTTGATTCTCCATTTGCTTTCAAGCTTCTTCTTGTTCGATTTTGTGAAAAGGTAAGATTTTTAATCTCACATCTAAGTCTATGAATTATCTACGAATGTTAGGTATGAATTCCTAACACTTATTCGTGTGCATTTGCTTTTGGTTTGGATTGAATTGGTGTATATTCCAATTTTTGGTGTTTTGAGTTCAATTCGTTAAAAATCCAAACTTCTATGTTTGAACATGTTTTGGTGATGCATCGAGGAGCATATAGGGCCGGGTAGTCGATTGGCATAAACCCTTAGCGCCGTTGCTCGAGAGAATGAAATTTGGTCAAGATTGAACCTCATATGTTATAGGCATAAATAGGCAGAGCATCAGGTTCGGCCGACCGACCCCCTGGTCCGGTCGACCGACCTGATGCCAAGTGCATAAGCACTTTCTGTTTTAGGGTCCGGTCGACCGACTACAGGGGTTCGGTCGACCGACCTGATGCCGAGGAGTTTTTCAATACAAGGTTCGGTCGACCGAGCACTGTATGTCGGCCGACCGACCTGATGATTTTTGCCTACTTGGCCTTATTGCTTGAATTTCCAACTTAAATCGATTCGTGTTGTTTCCTATTGATTGTTATCAATTATTATGACTTTGATGACTCCTTTTTAGGGATTTTTGAATATCCATTTCGATGGATTCTTTATCGTTGGATATTTATTCACATCTTCGTGTGTGAATTTTAGTGATTGATTGTTCCTACAATCTTCTTTGTGTTTTGTCACTTTAAAAATATAAAGGTTTTCTATATTAGTAGTAAATATCAAAACTCTTTCCTCAAACGATTTCAATACTATTTAATACCAAATTCGTTTATAAAACCATTTTCCAATCTATTAGTATATATAAACCTTTACCTCACTCGTATGAGAAATCTAATTAAACGACTTAGTGAAACAAGTGGTATGAAACGCTTGCGTTCACTTTGACGGTTAATTCTTGGACTTGTTCGATTGAATCTTTTGTGACAATTTTCTAGTGGAAATCTACAATTTGTTCGTAAATATTTAAGTTAAGCTAGTGGTTATGGGACATGAAGCTAAGCTCATATATTTACTAGCTTACTGTAATTGACACTTCTTGATGATCATGACGATCATTTTTGTTATTTAGACTAGCAATGTGCGATGTCTCTTTGTCTGTAAGGGAGACTAAACCCCGTTTTGTGGAGTTTCGACTCAAATTGGTGGGGTAGCAACCCACGGTCTTCGGACCATTCGTGTGTCAGGTCTTCGGGCCATTCGTATGTCAAATTAATGGCTAGCTACCATGAGATAGATTCTCGTTCGTGTGTTACAGCTGTTGGTGAGTTTTCATGCTCCCGTTCATGTGATAGGCCTTCCCCCCCTTATTTTGTGTGATTTCTGGATTTCGTGTGTCGAATTCTGGAATTTTCTTCTTCACCTATTTTTGTGATTTCTATTGATATGATTTATTAATTCTTGTGCATAGGTAAATTCGTGTGTCATTGACTGGATTTCTTGTGTTGATTTCTGGAATTTATGTTTCACCAACTTTGTGATTTCTATTGATATGATTTATCAATTCTCGTGCATTGGTGAATTTTTGTGTCATTGACTTTTGTGATTGACTTTGATATAATCGTCAATATTTGTGGTTGGATGAACGAAATAAGGAGTAGGACATTTCCTTTGATTCTTGTGTAGAATTTTGAGACATTGAATAATCCTTTAATGATTTTCAACTGCTTATATATCACAGCTTGTCATTGTGATTATTATGTGTTTAGTCATATCTCTTATTCTATATCGTTTCATCTGTTATTTATAGTTAGACTGATCCATTTATTATTTTCTTATTAAATAATACTCGGGTCAGACCGAGATGTTACAGGTGCTTCAGCTTGACTTCTCTCTTGGGATTGATTTCTCTGACTTTTGGTTGACTACTTAGATTAGTAGTTTTTGTTGTATACATTTGAGAAATAGACTCCTTAATGTATACTTATTCTTTTGTGTAGTTCGTGTAACTATTCTTTTGTGGTATTGTGGATCTTTTTAGACCACTACTCTGATGTACACTTTCTAGTGTAATATTCATATCTTATTCCGCCTTTGTGATATGAATTGTCGGTGACTGATTAGTGTTATGCTTATTTCTGTATTTGTTTTCCGAAGGATTTATATAGCCACCGTGTAGTAGCTTTGAGTTTGTGTCGGTATGTCGGATTTCCTTTGGAAATAGAATGCATGTTATATTATCTGACATATCGGTGCTCGCGCAAAGAAATTACACGGATGGTCGCTCCTCAACAGCCTTATTCTCCGTGCTAGTCGACAGCATTCACCGTAATGTTCTTGTCTAGCGTGGGTATAGAGGTGGGGCGTCACAGCTTGGTATCAGAGCCAAACTTCGGAACAATATGGAATAATATAACAAGGATCATCGTCCTAAGTCCAACTTAGGAGTCGTGCTTTAGGATTTAATTCGAGTCTTCGTACCGATTCATCCTATTTTCCTTATGATTCCTTGTTTATCTATCAAGATTGCTTGATATTCAATTTGGTGAATAACCTTTTTCTTCTTCTTCTTTCTTTCTAAAGGGAGAAAAATGTCTAGACCAGGCCGCCCCAGAGCCGTACCGTCTAGCACTCCACCCCAAGATGGAGTTTTTATGACTACTCAACAACTTCTTGATTTAGTGACGAATGCTCAAGCAGCTGGAGCTAACCCGGAACCTACTCACCCAAAGTCGGGTTTTGCACGCTTGTGTAGCGATTACACTAATTTGGGTGGGGAGCCATTCAGAGGTTCCGAAACTGTTATTGAAGTAAGGCTTGGCTAAGGTCATGCGATCGAATCTTTTCTCGCATGAATCTTATTGACCTTCACCGAGTTCAGGTGGCCTCTAGTATGCTCCGAGAAAGAGCATTGGACTGGTACGAGCTTCTTATTTCTGAAACTAATGAAGCGGATCTCACTTGGGAGAAATTCTGAGAATGCTTCGAGTTAAAATTCGTACCAGAAGCAGAAAAAGTGACATTGGCTCGACGATTTATAGACCTTGTTCAAGGTGAGTCCTCCGTGACTGATTACGTCGCCTCCTTCGAGTCGCTTTCCAAATATGGGGTTGAATACATCAACACCCCTCTGAAGAAGAATCAGAGATTTGTTTATGGCTTAAACAAAAGTCTCAAGAAGCCATTACTTCTAAAGTTAGAAGTTTCTTTTGATCAACTCGTTGATATCGCTCTTCGTCTTGAAGAGGCGGATAAGGAGGGTGATGTTGAAGTGGTGGGAGATAAACCAAACTTCAACAGCAAGAAGAGACCAAACAAATTCAAAGGTCCTTATCCCAATAGGAAAGGGAGGCAAGCAACTCCTGCTGCAAAGACCTTTTCCTCTACTGAAGGGAAATGCTATAACTGTGGATCCAGAGACCATTTTGCGAACAAGTGTTCAAAGCCTCGTACTTGTCGCTATTTCAAAAGCCCGGATCATTTTATGCATGTATGTACCAAACTTCAAAATAGGAAGGAGGGAAAGCTTAATGTTGCTCAAGCCCTTGGCGACACATCTCATGGCCAAGGTATTTATCATTCTATTCTAGATGGAATTATTTTATTTCGTGATCATCCTATTCGAGTTCTTTTTGATACGGGTGCGTCCCATTCTTTTATTATCAAAAGAACTTGTTGATACTTTTTCTTTGGATGTTTTGTGTTTAATGACTTCTTTGAGAATTGCGAATCCGGTTGGTGGATCCGCAACAATCAGTTTATTGTGTAAAGATGTCGAGATTATTTTGTGTGATTTTTCTTTCCGAGCCGATTTGCATGTCATGCGTTATTTAGGCTTTGGAATGATTTTGGAAATGGATTGGCTCAACCGTTATGGAGCTCATATCCTATGTCCTGAGCGGACTATTCATCTTCGACAACCTCAATCTGTTAATCAGGTTTCTGTTATTCTTAAAGATTCAGATTCTGCTTTGGTTGCATCTTTATATTCTTTAAATCCTTGTGATGACGATGATGATGATAAGGGTGATATTATTTCTCTTATTCACGTCGTTTGTGAATTTTCCGACATATTCGAGCCCGTTTTAGGATTACCACCTAAGCGAGCAATTGAGTTCAGAATTAATCTTATTCCTGGAGCTCAACCTATCACTCGTCCTCCTTATCGTATGTCCAATAAAGAAAACGAGGAGATGCGTAAACAATTATCTGAATTGGAAACGAAGCAATTTATTCGCTCTAGTTCCTCGCCTTGGGGAGCTTCGGCTATTTTCGTGAAGAAATCCGATAGTACACTTAGGCTTTGCGTTGACTACCGCAAGCCTAATGATCTTACTATCAAAAATGAATATCCTTTACCTCGGACTGATGATCTATTCGATCAGCTTAGTGGTGCTAGAGTCTTTTCACAATTGGACTTGGCTACCGGTTTTCATCAGCTTCGTATTGCAGAGGATAGCATTCCTTTGACATCGTTCCGTACTCGGTATGGATCTTATGAATGGCTTGTTATGCCATTTGGGTTAACGAATGCCCCGGCTTATTTCATTGACTTAATGAATCGAGTTTTTAAAGACTTTCTCGACCGGTTTGTTCTCATCTTTATCGATGATATTCTTGTGTATTCTAAAACCGAGGAGGAGCATGAAAAACATCTTCGGATTGTGTTGGAAACTCTTAGGAGTAATCAATTAAAGGCAAAATTTTCTAAATGCCACTTTTGGCAATCTCGTGTGAAGTTTCTCGGTCATATTATTTCCGAATCCGAAATTTCCGTGGATCCTTCAAAGATTGAAGCGATTCAAGATTGGAAGAGACCGGAGAGTGTGATAGGGATTCGTAGTTTTCTTGGATTGGCGGGCTATTACCGTCGTTTTATTAAAGACTTTTCTAAAATTGCCGTGCCTCTCACTAGCTTGACGAAGAAAGGTGTTAAATACATTTGGTCGGACAAATGTGAAGCTTCTTTTCAGAAATTAAAAGAACTCCTTTCCGATGCTCCTATTCTTGTTATTCCCGATGGGAGTCAAGATTTCGTTGTTTATACCGATGCTAGTCGCATTGGTTTGGGTGCCGTTCTTATGCAAAAAGAACGTGTTATTGCTTATGCTTCTAAGCAATTAAAGCCTGCTGAGACTAGATATGCCACTCATGATTTAGAGCTCGCGGCTATTGTTTTTGCTCTTCGGATTTGGCGTCATTATCTCTTAGGAGAGAAATTTGTTCTTTACACAGATCATAAGTCTTTGAAATATTTATTTTCTCAAAAGGAACTTAATTTGCGTCAACAACGTTGGCTCGAGTTTCTTGCTCCTTATGATCTTGATATTCTTTATACTCCCGGAAAGGGTAATCGTGTCGCCGATGCTCTTAGCCGAAAACAACAAGCTATTGTTTCTATGATGATATCCGAATGGAACGATCTCGAGATTTTATCCACTTGTGAAATTCGAGACCGTGTTTCCGATTTATGCTCATCATTTGTTTTATGTAGCCTTGAGGCTCATCCTTCTCTTTTAGACCGCATTCTTGAAGCCCAAGGGTTAGATCCTGAATTGGCTCTTCTCGGCCAAAATATTAGGGATAAAATTGATATTGAAGGATTGAAAGACTTTGATATCGATTCTCGTGGCGACATTCGGAAATTTGGTAGACTTGTCGTGCCAAATATTGGTGATCTTCGTAAAGATATTTTAGAAGATTCTCATCGTTCTAAATTTACCATTCATCCCGGTAGTAGTAAAATGTACGCGGATATGAAGCGACTTTATTTTTGGGAGGGAATGAAACTTGACATCGCTAACTTCGTTAAGCGTTACATGACTTGCCAACTCGTTAAAGCCGAACATCAAAGGCCCGGTGGGCTATTGCAACCTTTAGAAATTCCAATTTGGAAGTGGGACCAAATTTCAATGGATTTTATAGATGGCCTTCCCTGTTCTCGTTCGGGTCATGATAGCTTATGGGTGATCGTTGATAGACTTACTAAATCCGCCCATTTTATTCCCGTTCAATCTAATCGAACCGTTCCTCTTTTGGCCAAAATATTTATCAAAGAAATTGTTAAATTGCATGGTGTTCCTACTTCTATTGTTAGTGATCGTGATCCATTGTTTACTAGTGGATTTGGGAAGAGTCTTCAAAAAGCTTTGGGAACGAAGCTTAATTTTAGCACCGCTTATTACCCCAGTCCGATGGACAAACCAAGTGTGTTAATCAAATTCTTGAAGATCTTCTTCGTGCTTGTGTGCTTGATTTCGGTGGAAGTTGGGAAGATCATATTTCTCTTGTTGAATTTTCCTACAATAATAGCTTCCAATCTAGTATTGGTATGGCACCTTTTGAGGCACTCTATGGAAGGCCATGCCGATCTCCTTCTTGTTGGCTTGAGGCCGGTGAGAAGCTGGTTTTAGGTCCAGATTTTATTCGTGATTCAACAGAGAAAATTGAACTTATTCGACATAGGATGTAAGAAGCCCAGAGTAGACAAAAATCCTATGCCGATAACCGGAGAAGGAAGTTAGAATTTTCTGTGGGAGATCTTGTGTTCATTCGTGTTTCACCTATGAAGGGTGTTGTACGTTTCAGTCGTTCGGGAAAACTAGCGCCTTGATATATTGGTCCATTTCCTATCACCGAACGTATTGGTTCCATGGCTTATCGCCTTTTATTACCGGCTCAGTTTTCTGCTATGCATGGTGTGTTTCACGTTTCTCAACTTCGAAAATATCTTCAAGATTTCGATTCTGTTCTTGAACCCGGTGCTGTGGAAGAGATTGAAGTTTCGCCTGATTTAACTTATGAGCAACATCCTATTCGTATCATTGCTTCGGAAGTCAAACGACTTCGAAATAAAGATGTTCCGCTTGTTAAAGTTCAATGGTCTTCAAATCCTAAGGATTGTTCTTGGAAATCTAGAGAGTACATCGAGCGTACACATCCGGACTTACTTTCTCGTGCTCTTTGAGGTGAACTTCTTATTTCCAACTTCTTTTGTGTTGAATATGCTTTTATGGTTGTTACTATATATCTTCTTCTTAAATATTGCGAGGACGCAATTTCTTTAAGGAGGGGAGTCTGTAACAACCCGCATATTTATCGATTTTATATTTAAATATTTTATTTAAATATTTTATTTAAATATTTTATCGTTAGTCGGATTTTAGTCCGAAAAGCTACTTTCTGCATACGGTCGAATTAGGACTCGGGACCACTCCCATTGAGTTTAAAATGCCGTTTGCGACCTTTTTGAGTATAAGCTTCGATATGTTTGGAGAAAGTTGGTTTTTGCTACTTTTTACTTTGGGTTTGGTTTTTGGGCTCAGCCCTATGTTAACTTATACTCCAAAACTGAACCACTCTCCCCATTCTCCCTCACTTCTTTCTCTTTTCAGTTTTCTTAGCTTTAATGGTGGGAGAGATTGGAAATTAAAACTCCAAAACCCTAGTTTCTCTTGCAAATCAAATTCCAAGCTCCAAACTCAAGAAGAACCCATTGGTAAGCTTCTCTTCTTCTTCTCCAACTTATTTTCTCACCAATTTCAGAAATTCCTAAACCTAATTTTGGGAATGTTCTTGTTTTGAGCATAGATTCAAGCTCATTTGGGTTGTGTTGAAGAGAGGTTGATTCTCCATCTGCTTTCAAGCTTCTTCTTGTTCGATTTTGTGAAAAGGTGAGATTTTTAATCTCACATCTAAGTCTATGAATTATCTTCGAATGTTAGGTATGAATTCCTAACACTTATTCGTGTGCATTTGCTTTTGGTTTGGATTGAATTGGTGTATATTCCAATTTTTGGTGTTTTGAGTTCAATTCGTTAAAAATCCAAACTTCTATGTTTGAACATGTTTTGGTGATGCATCGAGGAGCATATAGGGCCGGGTAGTCGATTGGCATAAACCCTTAGCGCCGTTGCTCGAGAGAATGAAATTTGGTCAAGATTGAACCTCATATGTTATAGGCATAAATAGGCAGAGCATCAGGTTCGGCCGACCGACCCCCTGGTCCGGTCGACCGACCTGATGCCAAGTGCATAAGCACTTTCTGTTTTAGGGTCCGGTCGACCGACTACAGGGGTTCGGTCGACCGACCTGATGCCGAGGAGTTTTTCAATACAAGGTTCGGTCGACCGAGCACTGTATGTCGGCCGACCGACCTGATGATTTTTGCCTACTTGGCCTTATTGCTTGAATTTCCAACTTAAATCGATTCGTGTTGTTTCCTATTGATTGTTATCAATTATTATGACTTTGATGACTCCTTTTTAGGGATTTTTGAATATCCATTTCGATGGATTCTTTATCGGTTTCGTTGGATATTTATTCACATCTTCGTGTGTGAATTTTAGTGATTGATTGTTCCTACAATCTTCTTTGTGTTTTGTCACTTTAAAAATATAAAGGTTTTCTATACTAGTAGTAAATATCAAAACTCTTTCCTCAAACGATTTCAATACTATTTTAATACCAAATTCGTTTATAAAACCGTTTTCCAATCTATTAGTATATATAAACCTTTACCTCACTCGTATGAGAAATCTAATTAAACGACTTAGTGAAACAAGTGGTATGAAACGCTTGCGTTCACTTTGACGGTTAATTCTTGGACTTGTTCGATTGAATCTTTTGTGACAATTTTCTAGTGGAAATCTACAATTGTTCGTAAATATTTAAGTTAAGCTAGTGGTTATGGGACATGAAGCTAAGCTCATATATTTACTAGCTTACTGTAATTGACACTTCTTGATGATCATGACGATCATTTTTGTGATTTAGACTAGCAATGTGCGATGTCTCTTTGTCTGTAAGGGAGACTAAACCCCGTTTTGTGGAGTTTCGACTCAAATTGGTGGGGTAGCAACCCACGGTCTTCGGACCATTCGTGTGTCAGGTCTTCGGACCATTCGTGTGTCAAATTAATGGCTAGCTACCATGAGATAGCTTCTCGTTCGTGTGTTACAGCTATTGGTGAGTTTTCATGCTCCCGTTCAAGTGATAGGCCTTCCCCCCCTTATTTTGTGTGATTTACGGATTTCGTATGTCGAATTCTGGAATTTTCTTCTTCACCTATTTTTGTGATTTCTATTGATATGATTTATCAATTCTTGTGCATAGGTGAATTCGTGTGTCATTGACTGGATTTCTTGTGTTGATTTCTGGAATTTATGTTTCACCAACTTTGTGATTTCTATTGATATGATTTATCAATTCTCGTGCATTGGTGAATTTGTGTGTCATTGACTTTTGTGATTGACTTTGATATAATCGTCAATATTTGTGGTTGGATGAACGAAATAAGGAGTAGGACATTTCCTTTGATTCTTGTGTAGAATTTTGAGACATTGAATAATCCTTTGATGATTTTCAACTGCTTATATATCACAGCTTGGCATTGTGATTATTATGTGTTTAGTCATATCTCTTATTCTATATCGTTTCATCTGTTATTTATAGTTAGACTGATCCGTTTATTATTTTCTTATTAAATAATACTCGGGTCAGACCGAGATGTTACAGGTGCTTCAGCTTGACTTCTCTCTTGGGATTGATTTCTCTGACTTTTGATTGACTACTTAGATTAGTAGTTTTTGTTGTATACATTTGAGATATAGACTCCTTAATGTATACTTATTCTTTTGTGTAGTTCGTGTAACTATTCTTTTGTGGTATTGTGGATCTTTTTAGACCACTACTCTGATGTACACTTTCTAGTGTAATATTCATATCTTATTCCGCCTTTGTGATATGAATTGTCGGTGACTGATTAGTGTTATGCTTATTTCTGTATTTGTTTTCCGAAGGATTTATATAGCCACCGTGTAGTAGCTTTGAGTTTGTGTCGGTATGCCGGATTTCCTCTGGAAATAGAATGCATGTTATATTATCTGACATATCGGTTCTCGCGCAAAGAAATTACACGGATGGTCGCTCCTCAACAGCCTTATTCTCCGTGCTAGTCGACAGCATTCACCGTAATGTTCCTGTCTAGCGTGGGTATAGAGGTGGGGCGTCACGACAAGACTGGATTTCAGAACAAGTGGGAGTGTTCCACAGTTCAAGGAATCTTAATCAATAAGAATCCTAACCAAGAGATTTCTAACAAGGTGGATACAAAAGTAATGAAGTTCAAAAAAATCTTGATTCCAAAATAAGAAAATTTTTATACCAAAATAATCTTTGAAAATCCTTTAAAAATCATTTGGAAATCATTTTATACTTCGAAAATACGTTCTCTCACAAGGAAAGGATTCTGAGATTGATTTCACTCGTTCTAGGGTATTTCTACCCTATCTCTAATGAGTTTTGCTCCGCAGGCTAAGGTTTGCCTAAAACCTGGCTCTGATACCAACTGTAACAACCCGATATTTTCAGCCATTCGCATCCGCACATGTCGGACTTGAATTGCTCAAAATACCACGTTGTAAATAAATTTGGAGCAAATGAAATACAATCACAGAATCACAGACACAGAAATATCAGAATAACTCGCAGCGAAAATTAAAATACCATAGTAGTTCATGAAGCTACTATAACAAACTCTCAAAACATAATACATAATATCATTCTGAAAAACATATACAATAGAAATCTCAATTACATAGCAGTTTATCAATACCGAAGCTGAAATAGAACAACTGAAACTGAAGGGATAGATAACTAGACAAGCAGAATCTCCAGCAATTCCTAACTCCGGAAAGAAATCCAAAGCTATGTTGTAAATACTCAGGCTGACCCGAGCGTAAAGTAAAACACAAAACACTCGAGTCAGGACAATATATACTTATATAATGTAAACCAACTCAAGTGAACTGTAGTAGAAATGCACAATAACTTAAAGGATGCTTGGGATCGCCCATCCTTTAAGAATCAGTTAAACTATAAATTAATTACATCTTGTGGTTAAAATTTCAAAATGGTATTTTATACTTCAAAATCAAATATCATTTCAAAATTCAATATCATTCAAAATCCATTTCAAAATATCAAAAATATAATATCTTCCAAACCACATTCATTTTTATTTAATTTAAATACCATTACAAAACACATTTCAAAATAATTTATATTTCAAAACAAATTACTTCATTTTAAATCATAAAAATGAAGTTATTATATTTAATAATTAAATTATTAAATTTACAAAATTTTAGTCTTTCAAAATTCATTTATCCACTTAATTTATTAAAACAAATGAAAATTTAACTTTCGCATCATTTAGAAATTGCTACAGAAAGTTACATTCAAAACAGTTCAATTTAACAAAAGATAGCAAAAAAAAATGCTGTGATAGGGTTACATTAGTTTCAAATAAAACTTAGTTAAATTCAACCATTATAACATTTACAAAAATGCTATGATAGCCTTTAATTAAACTTAGCCATTTGGTTCACTATTATCAACTACAGCATTTACAAATGATGTGTTATCCTTTACATTAGAATTAATAGCATTTCTGAAATGCAGTTAATTAACTTCAAATATTCAGTATAATTTCACAAATAATTATATATTTTTTAAAATCGTTTTTAACTTATAAAATCATATAATTTCACTTCTAAAACAATCATTCAAATACCCTTATATTCATGATTTTATAAAGTTAAATCTCCATTCAAAAATCAAAATTTAATAATAATTCACTTATTAAATTTCAACATAAAATTTCAAATTCATTAAATTAAATTTAACTTAACACTTAAGTTTAAAATTTTCAAATATAATTTAATTTCATTTTTATTTACTTAACTTGAAGAATTCACTTTTAAGCCAAATTCACAAATTTCCAATTTTAGTTATATTTCAAAATTTCAACATAAATATTCATTCATTTCACATTTAACTTTATTCAAAAATCATTAATGTATTACAAAATCATTTTAAATTCATTTAATTCAAAATATCATAAATTTATCATATTTCCATATTTAATTTAAATTCCATCTATCACCAAATTATAATTTCCAAAATAACTTACATTTCAGATTTCTAACTTTACCCTTTATTTATTTCACTTATAAATTTTCAGAAAATCAATTATGCTTTACAAAAATCATTTTTAATCAAATCTAATCAAAATATTATAATATTTACATTTCTAAAATATTTTAAATTTTTTTAGAAAAACATATTTTAACAACGGGTCTGTATTTCATTTTCTAGCCTAGGTAAAGTGATATGGGTAATATATCATTTCAACCCGTAATTTACAAAGAAAACCCAGGTTTGATCATTTCAAACCCGCAATCCCAAGTAAAAGAAAATAATTGAAAATCATTCAGGCCTATCATTTCAGCCCATAACGATTTTCTCCTATTCTAAAGTCCGTTCGGGTATGTATCATTTCAACCCATAGTGATTCTAGTCTACAGGGAACTTGCAGTGTGATAAACTGATGAAAGTAACAGAATAGCATGAAATAACAGTAACATATGATATAACAGGTGTAAATATAGGTGTGAACATCATATGAATATGATATAGCAGTTATAACAGGATGATATGCATTTACAGATTCAGGTGATGTCAGTTTATCACTACATAAGTACATATTAGTCTGGTGAGATTTACTCACTGTTTTGAGCTGATGACACAACGACGAATTGCACAACGGGATCTACACAAGCACAAAAGCACGATACGGATACGAAATGGAGGAGCCAAGGATTAATTCCCTTGAATACAAATCAAACAAACAATATAACCATTATAAGGTTTCAGACCAAAAATACGATAAACGATGCTAGAAATAACTTCATAAAACAAAGCTGAAATGCTTTGCACTTGCTTCCGACATCTCATAGGCTCAGCCAGAGGTAGAGTACAGGTCTAAGACAATGATTTAGGGTCAGGTCTGGGTTGCTAAGATTGGCCTAACATGAGTTTGAGTGATGGTGTAAAGGTGGGTGAAGGAAAGAACACAAAATCATGCATACACATGGGTTTTGGGCCATGAATTGAGCTCGGCCAAGGCCCTAGGTGTCACGGCCAGAGGAGTGGGGTCCACTGTGGTGGTGTGGCCGTGGGTGCTGGAGGTGCCGGAGGTGGTGGTGGTGGAGTAGGGGCGGCCATGGTTGGTGGAAGTGGTGGATGTGGAAGCTAATGCTCGGCTAGGTCAATATGAATGGTGTTTTGAAACTTTTGCGGATATGCATCACCAATGTGGTTCATGGCTTGGGTGGCTGGTGAGGAGGAGGTGCTGGTGGTGTGCCATCAGGTGGTGGAGGCGGCTTGGCAGCAAGGTGGCATGGTTGAACCTACATGAGGTGAAGCAAGTGCAAAATCAAACTAGAAAAATCAACATAAGTGAACAAAAGAAGATAAAAGGAAATAGAATTTTACCAAACTTCTCAATCAAGAGGAGGCCGAAATTTTTTTCAGGAAGGAGGAAAAAGATGTACGTGAATGAAGAATGGAGGTAGGCAGCTGAATTATGTGAGTAGTTATGGCTAATTGATGGCAAAAGTAAGTTAAAATGTGAAAAGGTGGGAAAATCAAAAACCATAGGAAACAAAAGGTCACAAACCCTTTCAATTTACCTTTTATTATTTATATAAATTTATGTAGCTGAAATAATAATAATATCAGATAAGATTTCGAAATTTTTAACAAACATACAAATATATATAATATTTATCAATTATGTAAAGTAAAATTAAGGAAAATAGTTAAAACAGTGAACTAGACTAGCAAAATTTAAAGTTAAATGAAATAATTTTTAGAAAATTCAAATAAGCTTGTAAAGTATTTTTAAACATAAATAATAACATAAAATACAAATATATTCACAAAATAAATATTTAAATAAAAAAATTTAATGCAGAAAATAGCAGAAAATGGGAAAACAGCCCTTAAAAATAGAAAATCAACACAGTAATTTTGAAAAAATTCTATTATTATTTTAAAAATATTTAGAGATGAATTTTCACAAATAAAACAAATTTAAAATAAAATAAAGAAATTTAAAATGAAGAAAATGGCAGAAAATTAGAAAACAGCCTTTAAAAATAGGAAATAAATACAGTAAATTTTGGAAAAATTATATTATCATTTTAAAAATGTTTAGAAATGATATCACATAATTAAAACAAATTTAAATAATTTCAAAATGAAATAAAGTAAAATTTAAATATATAGTCAAAATCTAGGGTTGTTACACTAATGCACATGCTTATGGAATTAATGACTTCATATACTCTTAAATGATGATTAGTAAAAGCTAATGATTACTTGGCCTCCACTCTTTCTCTAGGGCATTTTGGGCATTCCCCAAAAATATGAATTAGGGTTTAACACATGTATATATACCCCTTGTGTTTCATGCAACCCTCCTCTTTCTCTTCATTAGTTTAGGCTCAAAATAAAAGAAAGCTTCTCTTTTCTTTTTATGGCTACTTAGCCATTTTTATTTCATCTAATTTCTTCTTATGCAACTTTAATACATTGCTTTTTTTTCTCTTGTTTGTTTTTTTTAATGTTGTAGTGTAGATTTCTTTTCTTTTATGCAAGTAGAATAGTTCTTTTTTCCATTTGCTTTCATTTTCCTCTTTTTTGTTTTTGTTTATTTCATGTTGCTTTCTATTTATGTTGACATGATAATACAAATGAGAGGCTAATCTCTACAATTTAGGGGTAATGAAGCTCTTTTGAATCATGTAGATGCAACATTTTGATGTTAGTCTCTTTTGTGCTTAATGGAAAGTTGAATGTTTGTGTGATTTTGTGTTTAATATTGAGTTTGATAGCTTATGTTGTTCAAAACAAATAAGCTATACTTAGTCATATGAATCACTAGTTACCTCTTCATCTACATATGATCATAGTAATGGAAGTGGATTTAGAATCAAAATTTGATGGGTTATGTTTCTAATTCAATAGTTAATAAGCATGCTTAAAATAGATTCTACTTTTAATTTCATATCATTTTCATTGAAGTTAGTAAGTGGGTTAGAGGGTGCATTAAAGTTTGATGGTTTAAGTGTTAATTAATAACACAATTAGGTCATGCTTATGATAAATGCATCAACTAAACTCACAAAGACTAAAAAGTGATCATAATTTCATTATGTTGATATATGTGATCATGAGAGGGGATTTGCCTCTAAATTGCTCTTTAATCTCTTATTTGTATTTTTCTTAGTTTTAGCTAGTTTTTGTTTTCTTTTAGTGAGCCAACAACCCATCGACTTTGATTTAATTTGATTGAATAGAGTTTTAAAATCTACAATTCTTTGCGAATCGACCCATACTCGCATACGTGCTATATTCGTACGCCGTGCGCTTGGGTTATATTTAATTTAAAAATTTTCGATGGTTTTCTAACTCGATAGAAATTCCGCCGATTAACAAGTTTTTGACGCCGCTGCCCGGGAGTTTTCTTTGATTTTTAATTTTCTATTCTTCGAATTAGTGTTGTTTGATTTTATTGTGTGTGTATTTTGTGTGTTTGTTTGCATATTTTAAAAAAAAAATTGATTTTTGTTTGCATTTTGTTTGTGTGTTATTGTTCTCTAGTGTTTCGTTTACATGTTGCATTTGCATTTCACATCGAAGAAAAACATATACACAATTTTATTTTAAAAGAAACAATTTTTTTTTTCTTTTTTTTTTTTTTTCCTCTTTTTTTTTTTTTTTTTTTTTGCATTTCTTGATTTACATTTCAGCTTTCAATTACAATTTACAATTCAATATACAACTCAATTTCCTTTTACAAACTTGATTGCCAACTCTGTTCTTTGGACTTCCCCTTCTCTGTCACTATTTCTACAGCAATCCCCCTTGCATATCACCATACATACTACCATACAATTCCACTTCCTCCTTTAAAGTGCACTGCCTCCAATACTCCGACCTCTGACAACTTCTTCACCACTTCAACAGTGCACAGTCGAGATTCATTGCAAACTAGTTCATCCCAAACAAGCAAACAGACTTCATTCCAAACAATCACCTAACCATCAAACAAACCCACCATACCATATCACCAGAATTGCCTCATCACACCTGCCATCAACATTTAACATCCTGCAACTTTCCACAACACAACACTTGACATATATACTTGTCTACAATTCTTCATTCCCTTACTGTCTACAAACCCCTACTGTCATTTCTCATTTACGCAACATTTCTTTCAAAACTTCATCTACCCCCTCAGCTCTACAATCACAAAAACCCCTTGACCATCTTCCAGCGACCAGAACCCATACATACTTCACATTAACCGTCTGAAACAGCCATAACACCATCAACAAGCAACGAATAAGTTCTTCTGCCCACAAACCAAACCAACCAGTCACAAATATCTCTAAACCTCGGCCATATCACTTCACCACTACTCCGCAAAACTTCCACATACCATCACAATTCATACAACTCCACTACAACACTCAAACTGTGTGCAGCAGAATTTCACCACAATCCATACCCAACAGTCAGACTCACCAATCACTCTGCTTGCTACCATTCCCCCATCACCATTTCAATTGTCTCAACAACTGTGCACATATACAATTTACACCCTTCATCATAACTGCCGCGCACTGCTCACAGTTCGTCTTCTCACCACAGTTCTACACATTGCAATAGCAACTTGCACACATCAAATATCCACAACCACTAATCAGTTCACTGATTCAACACATTGCCTTCAACCCATTCAACCCAGCAGCAATTACATACCTTCAGAGAAACAAACAAGCTAACCTGACTTTACCCAAACCAGCAGCCTACATCCTATACTCACAATCATCACCCTGCAGCAGTGTCAACTTCCACAACAGCTACATTTCTCCTCTTGACATACCCAAAAAAAAAAGCCTCATCTACCCTTTACTACTGCCCAAAAATCCTTCTTGCTGCCTACATCTGATACATTCCATTGCTGATACATTGTGCAACCACTACTCTTCAACATACCTTACCATTATCACTACAACTTGTCCTCCTCCTCTGATTAGCAGCCTGAACCACAACAACCAGCTTCACAGTTGCAAAACTACCACCAAACAGAGCATACAGCTGCTTTAACCAACGGTCTGAAACAAACTTCAACAAATTACCTCATCACGCAACTCGAAAATCACATCGCCCACAACCGCCTCCATCTAGACCAAGCAATCGATCGCCTCAATTCCTCCAACCTCACCCAAGTCGACAATCAAACCCAGAAACTCACGCAACACCAAAAATGACTCATCCTCAATTGCAACCGCGACCTCGCAGCAACAACTCTCGACCAATCAGAAACCATCCTCAAACGACACCATCACCGAAGCAATTTACTTGATCTTCGAACAGCCTAAGATATTTGATTCGTGGATTGGCAGGAGATTTTTGAATTAGGGTTGCGTCGAATTAAATGTGTTTGAGATTCGATTTGTGCAATTTTGAGAATTCGCTGATTGTGCATTTGAGCTGATGAGGAAGATCGATCAGGGGATTAAGTTGAGATTATGTTAGTTGGGCTGTGGGCTTGAGCTTGTTTTATCTAATTTTTTTTTAAATCCTTTATTTTTAGTTTATCATCTTATGTAAAGTTATTAAATTTTTTTAGTCTCTGTCAAAAAAAAAATTAAGGAAAAGAAAGAAAGAAAAAAAAAATTTAAAAAGAAAAATAAGAAAAAGTTTCGATTGTTTCCTTTTTTTTTACTTTCTTTGTTTTGCTTTGTTTTGTCTTGTTTTAATTCTTCTTTTAAAAATAAAATAAATTTTTGTTATCTATTGATTTCAAAAAAAAAAAAAAAAAAAGAAAAAAAAAAGAGCAATCCCTTTGTCTTTTGTTTTATTTTAAACTGAAATTTGATTCTCTTTTTCATGCTTTGTTTTTAGTTGTTTAGTTTAAATTGTTCTGTTTTTTTATTGTTTAGTTTAAGTTGTTTATTAAAAAAAATTGCATATATATTGTTTTTATCTTCATTCGCAGAAGCAGAAGGAAGAATAAGTTGCTTGCTTCGCTGAGCTTGCCAAAAAAAAAAAAAAAAACTATTTGCTTATTTATAATTTTTTTTTATTTGCCTTGTATTATATATATATATATCTATTGTTTCTTGTTTTGCATTGTTGTTTGCATGCATTTAAAAAAAAAAGATTAAATATCGATAACACTTAATTGTATATTGACAAGTTGTCTTCTTTGAATAATTTAATTTCTTGGTGTCTAGGCTACGGCAGACTAATAACCATTTATAAATATTACGGTAATTCGTAAATATTATAGTGGTCGTTCCTCTGAAGCTACTTAAACCTTCGGCTGCATTGCTACGGTGATTCGTGGTGCATCGATAAATCATGTCCGTTACCTGACCGAGAACTGTCTTGTTTATCTAAGACAATGTGTAATTATACTATTTTGGGTTAACTTAGGATAAATCATTTGTAATTAACCCTTGCATTCATTTAGTTGCATTAGTTCATGCGTATTTTAAAAAAAACTTAAAGTCCAAAACGAAAAAAATTGTAAATATTCCTTTTCTTTTTCTTTGATATTTTTAAATCTTTTTTCCTTTGAAATTACACAAATTCAAAAAAAAATTATAAAATAAAAAACAACAAAAAACATAAAATCTTTTCAAAAAAAAATTGGAAAAATCAAAAACAAAACAAAAATCAATTTTCTATTTTGAAAAATAAATTCTATCTGTAAATATTTTTCTTTTATAAAAAAACAAAAACATTCTTGAAAATGTCTCAGTTTCCCCACTCACTTGAATTTTACAATAGTTGTGAAAATCAATATAATCCATACGATTTCAATCCAAATTCGTATGGATATTTTAACACCAACTATTGCTTAAACGATTCAAATTTCGAACCACAAAATTTTCAAAATAACGAGGAACCCTTAAATCTAGAAAATAACATTTCGTCTTTACTTGAAATCTCTACACAACAAAATCAAATGATAAATGATTTGTGTAATTCGTATTTCTGCGATAACTCGAGTCAAAGTTTTCAAGGATTTCAGAATTGAATTTAATTCAAAATTCAAAATTCAAACGATTTCGATTATAACCCATGCCAATTCAATTTCGAACTCCAAAATGAATTTCAAACTCAAAATGAAAATGGAAACAACTTTTCAAACGAATTTGGCAATGGGAATAATCTTAACCACATTACGATTGAAATTTTTGATTCTCAACAAATTCAAATAGAAAATTCTCAAGTTAATAACTATAAATTGGATTTTGTTGAACAAATAAACGAAATTTACGAAGATCACACGGATTCTTTATCTGAAGCATATATGAAACAACGTGAAAAACAACAAAATCAAATCTCAACGTGTGATGGGTCGAGTGATAATCCATCTTTTACCTAAATCAATGATTTTCAAATAACAACTTTTGAAATTGAAAACGAAAATCTTAACGAAATTGTTGAAAATTTGGTAATTGACTTGGATTTCGATTCTTTTGAGGGTAAGAAACTCGATTTCGATCTTCCTTTTTTCCGATTTCGAAAATTTGAAAACAGTAGCTTTGGATTTTGAACTTGAGATACACAACGAAGTTGTTGATAATTCAATAAAGGAAGATGAAGTCAATGAACGCGATTTCTTTGGCCTTTTCGAAAATGAGTTATTGAATTCCGAAGGGGAAGATTTAAATCACCATATTGATTTTAAAATCTATAATTCTGAAGAAGTTTTCAATGACTAGTTTGAGTTTCAATTTAGTGAAAATAAACTTGAATTTCAATCAATTGCTTTATCAACCCCAAAAATCATTGAAATAAAACAAATCGTACGATTTACAATAAAAGGACATTCGTTTTTCCAAATCAACGTTCAACTTCAAAATCTTTTACGGTTTAGTTTTTCGCGCCTGAGCTGTATCTCGCGCATTTGACGAGACAAAAGAATCGGTTTTTGAAAGACCGTTTCATTTACTCTTTTACGACATACTTTCAGATGTCTTGTAAATAATAATCTTTTCATTTTCATTTAAATAAAGGTCATGTTTTTATTTTTATTTTTCTCCCTCCATTTAGGTTGACTGTGGGGACACAGTCAAAACCAAGTATGAGGGAAGACTCATCTTCATTTTTATTTTTTTCTCATAGTTTATTTTTGCCTTTTCTTTTAACATCTCAAAAAAAACCCAGAAACAAATTTTCTTTTTGATTTATTTTTAAAGAAACACTATGGGATAAATATATGATTTTGGCTTATTAAATTGAAAATTTTGAAAGTTTTATCTTAACAAAAATAAAAATGAAGTCTGACTACAAATAACAATGGTTTAATTAGTATATAGGAAAATTCGTACGTGCTAATTATGAAATACATCCTAATTGAAAATCTTAGTTTAAAGAGTGGTTGATTTAAAGGGAAAAAATAACATTTTTTACTCTAAGTTAAATGGTGCTAAGATGATTTTGCAAAACTCTCTCTCTTAAAAAAATAAAAAATAATAACATCCAAAGTATTCACTCTCATTTAAAAGTCCTCACCGTTTATACATGGGTGAATTACTTGAAATCTTTGATTATGTGCTTTCATACTCATTTGAAAGTCCTCACAGTTATGCATATATGGAATACATGTAAAAAAAAATAAACTTAATAAAAACCACCTACGGTCGATAGGTGTATGCACGAAAGTGTGTGCACTCGCCACGCTCTGTACTCCCCTCACATAAGCCCGAAAGGCAGTACATGGGAGGTATTTTTGGCCTCAGTTTACGTGAGCTAGGTGTGTACTTTTTCTTGCAAATAATGAGAGAGAAAGCAATTGAAATCCTAGCACTATTTTTACTTATTTGATTTATTATTGAAAAGAAATGGAAATACCACTTTGATAAACTTTGATAATCAACTAAGGATCTATTTCATGGTTACGCTTTGTTATCAACTAAAACAACAAGTTAAACTATAGTCTATTTGTTATGATAACTTGATTTTTGTTGGAAATTTTGACTAGTAAATGATATAAATTTTCAAGATAATAGCCAAAATCTATATTTAACTTATTTGTGTCAATTTAAAAATAAATTCTTCATTTGTGAATATTTCAAAAACTCGCATTCATCTCTTTGTAAATAAATCTTGCATTTTGTAAACATTTTCATCCTACATTTGGATTTTGTGGATAATATCAGCTGAAAACCCTTACAATATAACACTCGTCCTACTGGGGACACCCAGAGGTGCAACGGCTTGTCGCATACGCTCAATGCAATCATGCTCCCTACGAAAACAGATTTATCTTAGTTTTTCTTTATTCGATGATGAATAAAAAGATAAGTGTGGGGGTATTTGATGTGCAAGTAAATGTTGCATATTTTTACGACTATATTTAATCTATTTAAATTGAATAAATGATCACATTGGGTATTTTAACTTGTTTAAACCAAAATTCAACTTATTTTCAAATTTTCACATATTCATCTCCATACAAGGGTACAATGGTTACTTCTGTGCATTTATTAAATTGTGAATATTTACTATAGAATTTTCTATGTTGTTTTGTAGGAAATTTTGTGAATTTTATAAGTAGTTTTATGATAAAATATGCATGCACAAAGAAGATACAAAAGAATGAAGATGGAAATAATTCAAAGTGAAGAACATGGAGGAACCCACCCACTTACCTTGATGTATAAATTAGAGGCTAATGCACATGCTTATGGAATTAATGGCTTCATGTATACTTAAATGATGATTAGTAGAAGCTAATGATTACTTGGCATCCACGCTTTCTCAAGGATATTTTGGGCATTCCCCAAAAATATGAATTAGTGTTTAACACATGTATATATGCCCCTTATGTATCATGTAACCCTCCTCTTCATCTTCATTAATTTAGGCTCAAAAAAAATAAAGCTTCTCTTTTCTTTTCATGGCTACTTAGCCCTTTTTATTTCATGTAATTTCTTCTTATGCAACTTTAATACATTGCTCTTTTCTTCTCTTATTTTTTTTCTTTCATGTTGTAGTGTAGATTTCTTTTCTTTTGTGCAAATAGAATAGTTTTCTTTTCCATTAGCTTTCATTTTCCTCTTCTTTTTGTCTTTGTTTATCTCATGTTGCTTTCTACTTGTGTTGACATTATAACACAAATGAGAGGCTAATCCCTACAATTTACGGGTAATAAAGTTCTCTTGAATCATATATGTGCAACATTTTGATGTTATGTCTCTTTTATGCCTAACGGAAAGTTGGATGTTTGTGCGATTTTATGTTTAATATTGAGTTTGATAGCTTATGTTGTTCAAAATAAATAAGCTATACTTAGTCATATGAATCACTAATTACCTCTTCATCTACATAAGATCATGGTAATGGAAGTGGATTTAGAATCAAAATTTGATGGTTTATATTTCTAATTCAATAGTTAATAGGCCATGCTTAAAATATAATCTACTTTTAATTTCATATCATTTTCCTTGAAGTTAGCAAGTGGGTTGGAGGGTGCATCAAAGTTTGATGGTTTATGTGTGTTAATTAATAACACAATTAGGCTATGCTTATGATAAATGCATCAATTAAACTCACAAAGACTGAAAATGATCATAATTTCATTATGATGATTTATGTGATCATGAGAGGGGATTTGCCTCTAAATTGCTCTTCAATCTCTTATTTGTATTTTCCTTAGTTTCAGCTTGTTTTTTCTTTCTTTTAGTGAGTTAACAATCCATTGACTTTGGTTTAATTTGATTGAATAGAATTTTAAAATCTACAATTCCCTGCGGATTGACCCGTACTCGCATACGTGCTACATTCGTACGCCGCGCACTTGCGGTTATTTTTAATTTGAAATTTTTCGACGGTTTTCTAGCTCGATAGAAATTCCATCGATTAACAATGTCTGCATAGGATATAATATGATAACCAACATAGACATAAAATAGGTGAGACAATAGTATAAAAAAATGAACTAAGAAAAATCAGATTACGCTGGTTTATCACAATTACACAAAAAAGTGGAAATATAGTTTGCATATCGAGTAAAATAAAGTTTCATAGTACTGCCAATGAAATAACAGTAATAACTCCAAAATATTGTACATGAAAACATTAGCCAGGTGCTCGTCCTCTATACAGCTCTATGTTACCTCAGACTTGCTATATCTAATCTACTCATTTAAGAGTACTCAAGATAATAAGAAGCAATGCCTAAAACATCGAGTGAGACAAAAAACTAGTATGAGCGATCTATAATCTAAAAAAACTATAAAAGTCTGACATAGTAAACATTAACATGAGGTATGGAGAGTCATACCCGAACTGTCCTTGCATCCAACAAGTTATTACATTATATGCTCGTCTATTATCACATGGCTGTACTTCTAAGAGTACAATATATGGTGCTTAGGTATACCATGTAATTTCCTACATCATATGGCATCCATATCAAACATAGAAAACACAACGACCATCAAACAATCTCACAACTCAAATACTGTTGGATATAAGATAACTCATATAATTAATCAACAACTACTTATAATCGTAGTCCCATCGATGCTCGAATCCATGCTACTCCGTAAGACTAGGAAACTAGAACACCTCGTATGGGTCCATGGGTAAGCAGATCTCCCTTTATCATCTACATTGGGTGTCTCCATCAACCCCTTTTTCTTGAGCATACAGAAAGACCACTAAATTATCTACAATCTCTTTAACATATGTCCCAATAATAGGAACTGTATGTTCTACCCTAAAAGTTCACTTTGTGTTGAACTTTTCTCCTTAGACTATCATTACAGAAACCCCATATGTTCTATTCTATAAGTTCACTCCATATCAATATTTTCACCTTAGATGATCGTAGAAACCCCCGTATGTTCTACTCTACAAGTTCACTTAGTATCGAACTCGACTTATATGTTCTACTTGAAGCGTTCGATCGAATTCACTTATGTCATCGATTATTTGAAGTTGCTTCACTTCTTTAGTTGCTACTTAATTCCCAGCCATCTCAGATTATCCCGAAGTCGCTCCTCATTTTCCTAGAGTTAACTCCTATAAATTCCAATGTTGCAAATAGGTCTATCCCAAAGCCTACTACCACCATGAAGTCTACTTTAAACACCACTTCGGTTCGACGTACACGCAAAACCGACCCTTGTCCCTTCTCGAAGCCATCAGCACTAGCCTCAAGACTGGATCGAAGCAAAACCCTCGAACATAATTTCTTATTGGGCATCAAAAACTAGCCCATCTCCTTCCACTGAACCGAAGTCGCTCCATGTCATTCCTGGAGCTTTCCTGCCACTGACTTAAAGCTTTCACCAGAAAACATTTCTTTTCCGGTCTTCCTCATATCACCAAATCAGCATCAAGCTAAACCAAAGTTAGCACTTTCCTTGCCCAAAGTTGTAGCCGAACACATCTTTGTTTAACACCACCTCCCGAACCAATTTTCTATAGCATTCCAACACTTCAACTTTCGCAACATTCAATCACTACACTTACCACTTCAACCATATGCTATACCAATGCATCGATACAACCCCAAACATTCTAGAGACTATCCTTCAAAATTCAATTCTATGTTTACAAATGTTCCATTCTTTGTGTATCGACTCAAAGGGTTCATCACTATTCCTTCTACAAGGAGAACCTCATCAATAGAATCAATTACCAACTACAATTCATTTCGATGAGCATTTTCAAGCATTCGAACATGCAAAATCAACATATAAACATACAATAATGACATTAAATTATCATTTCGATGCATAAATGCACATCATATCATATAATCTATCCCAAAACAAATCCGTAGTCTAACCTACCATTCGTATAACCAATTATACATCAAAATAACATGCTTAATAAATCAATTTAAATTCGTTTATATTCCAAATTTAATTTCAAAACAACAAAACATGCTTTTAACTTTAAAATGAATTCAAAACCTGTCAAAATCTATGGATACATCTATATCATGCCTAGAGATGATAAATCAATCGCTAATCGCCCCGAAATCAATGAAAATGCATAAACCAAGGTAGATTCGAAAAGTATAGTAAATATCCCATTAAAAATCATATCTTTTAGTTATAAATGTTTTTAAAATTCTTTTAAAATGTATATAAATATCTATAGTAAAGTGAGAGAATAGAATCACTCGACTAAGGTGCAGAATCTGCAAACACCACCAAAAAAGCATAAATTCACCAAAAAAAGATGGATCTAGACTTGGGTAGCAATTACATGCTTTCCAAAGCATAAATTTTGAAACCAAAAAGGACCCTTTCTAATCTCTTTCCAGACCCCTTTTTATTAATTAAATTAGGCTAAGTTAATTGAAAGAATGATGAAATTTAGGTAGAAAAAGGTCAATGGAGGCTAAGAAGGGTTAGGAAATGTTTAGAGATGTTTTTATAGTGATTAAAGGCTCTATGGGGTTGCACCTAACCCTAATCGTGAAATTAATTAGTGGGCCAAATTACGGGCTGGGATAATTACCTATTAATCTGCTTAAAAGATGTCAAAATTTCAAACAGCCATATCTCCTAAACTGTAAGTCCAAAAATATATTACAACCACTCTGCAGAATGGAAAAACATCACATATTTCATTTGGAAGTAGTTTGAGATCATAATTCCGCTCCTATAAAAAATTATAGGTTTTACAAGATTTTCCAATGTTAAAATCTTCCAATGTTTATTTTTGGGGTCAAAAAAGTCAATTCTCAACATTTACCAAAGTTTTGTTAATTTGGACCCAGTTTGATTTTAAAAATAATATTTTTATGATCATTCGATACGTAAAATCATGATTCGCTACATTCTTACCTTTTAGGTAGCTCACCCTGAAATTCTAACCAAATAAACATCATCAATCAATATAGATACCAAGCATGCCTAACAATCGAACAAGGATAGTAATCATTAAACATTCACACATAACAGAGAATAAATCCTATGCAAACCCTAGCATGTAAGGTACTAACATAACAAAATATACTTCAAAATGTGAAAACCCACAATAAAAATGGAATCTGACTAAAAAAAGAGTTCTGAATAAATGTTTATCATTCTCCCCTCGGGCTCCTAAGTACTATCACTTTTGCTTTCACCCCATTGAACCTTTACCAACTTCACTTTCTTCCTTTTATATTTTTTTTTTGCTCTTCTCAACTATATGAATCAGTTTTGAGGGACTAACATGTTAGATTCCAACACAACATCATCCAGTTGATCTGGTGTAATAATCATGCATGAGTCATGCACAAACTTCCCATCTAAAATGTTGTCCACACTCGCCATCTTCTAAGGTAAGTTGACACTATATGATAGGGTCCTTACCCTCCCTAATAAACGAAAAATAACCTACAAATATCGATGACAACTTTCTCTTATTATCGAACCAAAATGTATTCTTCAATACAGAAATCTTGAAAAACACCCTATCATTGATAAAGAAATCAAAATCTCAGTGCCTCTTATTATTCTCTCTGGGTTGTGTGGTTTTCATTCATGGACAAATGATCTTAATTTTCTTTATATTCTCCTAAATGGCTTTTGTTGGTTCCCTCAAAATCCGCTCGTGAATAATGGGTCTCGATCGCTTATAATGCTCCATGGCATACCATTAAATCGTGTAGTCCATTTCACATACTTTTTAGCCAACCCCGATGTCATTCTATTGGACTTTATAAGTATGAACTAGTTACTCTCTGCCAATCTTTTGGCTATTTCCCAAATTCTATCGCACCCTCCTATAATCCTTGGTAATGCAATGATCAAATCCGTCGACACCTATTCCCACTCGAATTTCTCACACCGGTGCACTTGTCAACGTCTCTTTTAAACTAATGAAAGCATGTTTGCACCTTGCATCCTAAGAAAAAGTCCGACTCTTCTTTTTCAAATTTTTAACGGTGTTCTACCTTGGTAGGATCACTGCGATACCCTGCTCAAAACAACATGACCTAAGAATCACACTTCCCTCCTTTAGAAGTGGTATTCAAAAGCTTTGTCATTGATCGGTACTTCCTTAACGCTCTAACACAATCCTCAAGTGCTTCTTGTGTTCCTATTTTGTCTGTAGATACATAAGAATATCATCAATGAACATAAGTACAAACTTATTTAGTTGATATGTGAGAACAAGGTTCATTAAATTGACAAAGTGTATCAGTGCGTTAGTTATCCCGAATGGCTTAGCCAACCACTCATTGAATCATGATAGCCTATGGAACGCAATTATCACCACACTCTCCCTCATCGCTCTCAATTGGTGAAACTCCATTGCTAAATCAAATTGAGAAAACACCTTCGTTCTATGGAGCCGATTGAACAAGTCATCAATACGTAGGATTAGATACTTGTACTTCCTCGTCATCTAATTTTGCTTATGGTAATTCATACAAAGTCTCAAAGAGCCATTCGCCTTAGTAGCGAACACTATAGGAGCTCCTCATTCAAACATATTCTTACAAATGAACTTTCTCCATAATAGGTCATTCATTTGCACCTTTAGTTCCTTCTTATCTATGGGTGTCATAGGCCTCAATGACATAACTATTGGCCTAATATCCCTCATTAAATCAATACAAAATTCTACCTCTCTTACGTGGTGGTAATTTGGTCACCTCCTTTGAATATGTCTAAATACTCTCTAGCTATATCGATGACAACTCATCGTGTGGGATCTCGAATAAATATAGAAAGCTGACTATCACCTCAACATTTGAAATGTAACTGAACTTCGGTCTATACTGACCATTTGTCCCAAACGTCACCAACAACCTTCTTCCATCCACCACGACTCCATACTTCTTCACGTGGTCCATTCTTAATATAATCCTCGGCCCAAAAAAACTAGGATCAAAACAATCACAAATAAACATGCATCCATGACTTGATAGGTCTACATCTCGACAAACCATTGAATAACTAGTCAAACCTCCTATTGGGATTGACACAATCAAATGTTTATCTTTTTGGTTAGGTTTTAGTTTTAATCTATCTACCAGTGACTAGATATAAAAAATGTGAAACCAGATATCAAACAAAACACAAAAATGTACATCATAAATATAAATCATACCTTGGATAACAATGCTCTTTACCTTTTCCTTCATCAATGGAGCACTCAACAAAGACAGAACAACATTGAGAGCATATGTCTTCACAACCTAATTCCATTTTAGCAGCGACGGATAATCCTTCTTAATATACCTAAGCTTGTTACAATTGTAACAAATCTTCTCTGCACTCTTGTAGTTCTTTCTCAGATGATATTTTGCCCCATGATTAAAGAAAGTACGGTCGAATTTCCCTTATTTCAGCCATCTTTGTTTTGAGCCTGCTTCTTATCCTTATTGTTCCTGTGATAACCCGTATTTTGGACATTTGATAATTGGATAAGTAACTGGTTTATACAATTGAAGGGATAAAAAAAATTCTGATAATAAAAGATATCTAGATATGTAAATGAATTTGAAAATATAAAAATTGAATTTTAAATATCTGTATAAAAATTTAATTGATAATATCCTAATATAATTACTGAAGTTTGACAATATTAGTTTAACAATCTTCCTTATAATTATTCAACTGGGCAAAATTTATCTTTTTAAATTTAATACAGATGTTTTTTGTCATAATATATAATATATAGGTATATATATTGAATCGAATTTATGTTTTTAATAATTTTCAAGAGGTATTTGAAGTTGAATTCTATATTTTTAACACTTAGAATAGTATTTATATTTATTTATTTATTTTTGAAGTATTATAGCTTAAAGATTTAAAATAGGATTTAATGAAGGATCATACTTTTTCTAAAATATATGTTGTATGTATGTATATATATTGATATTAAACATAAAAATATAAATAAAAAAGTTTATATTGTTTAATTGAGTTATATACATATAAATAAAGGAAAGTGAAAAGATAAAGATATATAACTAAATTTAAGTTATTATAAAAATACATAAAAACATATAAAATCATGGATTCAAAAATGTAAACAAATTCTCTTTGTATAATTACAAATGTAAGCCTAAAATTTAGCTAATGACAAGTGTAATTAATTTTCTCTATAATTTAACAAGTATCATGTTTGTACTGTTTTTTATTTTTATTTTAAAACTTATGAATAAAGAAGAAAAACAAGTAACAAATACACCTACTTCCACTTTCTTCATAATAAAAAAAGAGAAAAAAACCTTAGCCAAGATTAGAATCAGGTACAAATTCAAACATCAGTTAGATCATCTCAGCAAAGAAAAAATCAAACTTAACATTATTTTCAGGATCAAATAAATCCTGGAATCCAAAAACAGGGAAAGAAGTAAATCAAAAAACACTTTCAAGTTTCTAGTACAACCTGAAACAATTCATGTAAAATCCATCTCAGTTTAAAACAAGATTTGATCATCTCAAAACTTTCAGAGTAAAATTGGAAGCAAACAAGTTCAAGGATCATTAAATCCAGTTTACAGACTTTCAAACTGCTCTGTTCAAACAAAAAGGTGAGTAAACTAAAGCCTTAAACAGTTTAAAAATTTGATGCATGTGGAAATTTCTTGAAGTAAGACTGCAGTATATTTTTGCATAAATGATTGCATAATGGTTTTAAAATAAATACATGAATATAGGCATATAGATAATTACGTGTGCATCTGTGCTTCAGCATTTTTTTGTTCATCTTCTAGGTTGCAACAGGGTTCAAAAATTAAATGCTCTTCATCTGATATTCTTTATACTTCAATGTATAAACAAATATTAGTTTTTATATCAAGATATCAATTTTAAAAATATTTCCAATTTAAATTATGAAGCTAGTTTAAATAAAAAGAAGTAAGAACAGTAAGAATTTAACCATATCAAAATTTCGATCTTTATAATTGTATAATTCAAGTATATCTGAATTGTTATCAAAAACGATGATTTTTAAAATTAAAATCTTGTTTTTTAGACTTATGAATCGAGAGAAGGACAGATTGAACGGAAAACGATTTTTTGCTATTCTTTGATGATTGACGCAACTTGGGGTTTCGAGATCATGGTTGAAGATGCCTGAGTGTAGGCGATCTCGTGGAAATTGATCGCTAAAATTTTAAGCCACAAAGGCGTCGGCGAGGGGTAGATTTATTGTTTTGTTCGAGTTTTTGGTCGAGGTTGTTTCTTGGCAATGGCGACGTTGAGCTTTGAAGGATGCGGTATATGGGGAATAGCAGGAGTGTAAGGAGATGAAGTTTTGGTCGAAATCTCGGGATCATCGTTGGTCTGTGGTGGTGGTATCGATGGTCGGAGGTCGATCATTTGAGTTCCATTTTGAACGAATGGCTCATTTCTGATTTATTGCTTGATCGAG
This sequence comes from Allium cepa, assembly GCA_030765085.1. NCBI lineage: Eukaryota > Viridiplantae > Streptophyta > Magnoliopsida > Asparagales > Amaryllidaceae > Allium > Allium cepa. The sequence goes on along the minus strand of CM060945.1, from coordinate 969,148,992 downwards.
AAAGCTGGAAGGTCGGAGTGATTGAGAGGGTCATTGGCGACCAGAGAGAGTCGACGAAGTAGATCGGAGGGCCGACGTTGATGTGTGTACGTACACATATGTCGTAGCGTGTCTGATGTTTTGATTTGAGGAAGATGATGGTTTAGCTCAATGTCGACTCGGGGTTTCATGTGGAAGGAAGAGAGAGATGGAATGGGTTTAGCTCGAGTGTGGTCTCGTGTAAAATTGTATCGGGCCTGAGAATTTTAGTATTGTTTTTTTAAAACTAGATTTAGAAGTAAAGTTTTAAATAAGTTTCAAATAAATATTTCTCAAGAGAGGATTAAGCAAGTTTCAAATAAAGATATCGATCGGGATTTGAAAACAAGTTTCAATAATTAAGAATGTCTTTGATTTTAAAATAGTTTTGGTTTGAATAATTATTAGGATAATTAATTAATAATTCATAAGCGTTTTTATATGAGATTATGTAAGTAATTAAAAATAAACACTTATGAAATTGATTAAGTATTAATTACTTAATGCAAGCAATTAAGTGATTACTTAGTATAAGTAATCATTCGATAATTACTAAATAAGGAGGATAATTACTTTTTGGAGTTAATCAAGGAGAAATTACATAGTGTAATTTATTAAAGGATTAATTAAAGGATAGTTAATTCTGAATGTGATTAATTAAAGAGTAATTAACAATCAGAGATTAATCGATTAGTAATTAGAGATTAATCAATGTAAGTAACTAGAGATTAATCAATGTAAGTAATTAGAGATTAATTACTTAAATAATAATTACCTAATTAAAGGATAAATTTGTTAAGGATTAATTAATTTAATTAGTAATTAAAGGTTAAATTAATTAATAATTAAGGGTTAATTAATTAAGGATAATTAACCAGTGGGATAATTACATGACGGAAGTAATTATGGATAATCAATGTGTAATTAAAGGATGATTAATTAATGGCTTGAAATTAATTAATTAATTAATGATTAAGTAAGTAGGATTTAGAAAGAGATTGAAGTAATTAATTTAATTAATTTAAATTAAATAGAAATGGCGTGACTAATTAGTCTTGCTTATAAATGATTAAAGTATATTGAATGACTTAGATTATTTGATATCTCTGATATGTGATTGTGATGCTTTGTGATATGAAACACTTGGGTTGAATTGTGATTTTTGGAGTATCTATCTGAGGAATTGAGAATGAATGTGAAGTCTTGAATATAAATTGAATTGTTTAAATCCAAACTTTTTGGCTTAAAGAATAACATTGGGATCGAAGAGACCAGGGTCGGGTATTAGTAAATATTCGAAACCACTTCGATTTTTAATTTTCAGTAATTCTTTAAAAAATTTGATACGTGCATCAAATAGGATAGAACAGGATAAATTTAAATGACCGGACCATTTAAACTAAGTAAGGATACTTAGAGATTGATGTGTGAAATAAGTGTTGACTATAACAAATGAAGAACACGTAGTGAAATACGAGTTACCCCGGGTTTTAAATAAATTTTGTGCATTAGAATTTCATGTTGGATGAGTTTACTCACGCTGGTTTCCAGCCTGACCCGAGTGTTACTTTGACGTAATGCTCGGGTCAGATCGAGTATTACAGATTTTCAGGTAAGGACATTTTGGAGCTCAAGAGGCGAGCTGGAAGGCAAGAACGTATGGAGTGTATCTTGTTGAGTATTATCGATTTGTGTCTGGAACATGTTGCTTTAACTATCCAGTGTTTTGTGAAAATGTTGTAACTATGATAAAACGTATGTAAAATAACAATTACAGCTTTCTTTGTATAACTGCTATTTTATTTGAAATTATATTTTGATCCACTGTGAATGTGAGAATCAGTGTTTTGGTGTTTCTGTTTCTTCTTCTTCTATCTTTTTTTTCTTCTTTTCCTAACTATCTGGAATTTTTGGAGTTGAAATTTCCAGGTCATTACAGTTCCACTTTATCTTTCCACCTCCACCACCCTACGGTTGAGACACTCCTTCAGAAAAAAAAACAGATTTTGGCTCTAGGTACAAGCTCTCGTTCCTTAAATCATTTTCAGTTATCTTCTTAAAGCTTCCATTGGTGGGGCCTACTAGTCTCTCACCCAAATAGTTGGCCGCAATTATAAAAATTCTCACTCTTCTTTAATGGAATTTCAATAAAGGACATCCCATATTTTGACAATATGTCAAACTTGGCCACAAATTCTAAAATGAATAAGTCTCTTTGTTTTAGATCAACAAATCATTTAAATAGCACCAACGACTGAGCTACCGGTATAAACTTCTCTTCAAATCTTACCATGAACCGATTCTAATTAAAGTGGTCTACTGAAGTAGTAGCTCTAAGGGTATTCCACCAATTCATTGCTCTTTGCTTAGGTTGCCCAGAGGCCAACTTAATCTTCATTGCATCCTCTAACTCCAAATCCTCGAAGATGTGTTCCTCGATATCCAACCAATCCTGCAAATTTCAACAGCTGACTCTGTCCCAAGAAATGGTTTGCCTCCAAAACTAGTGATGTCCTTATTCAACTCGGAAAAATAAGCTCTCGACGCTTGCACTAGAGCACCACCACTAACTATAGCTGGAGTACCTGCTTGGGCATTCTGCATCATGTTCATCATTGTGTTATTGAACATCGTCTGCATATTGGGTTTATCCTTCCATGTTGCCTGCACCAATCCTAACCCCTAAAAAAGTGTTCCTAGTAGTATTCCTGTTAGCCGACTGATTCTTTAAAAGTAGTATCAAGAATAATCAGTCTCTCAAAAAGAAAAGCTGCATGATTGGTACTTGTACATGCAGTGTGACTTACCAATATATATATATATATATATATATATATATATAATACATATAGTTTTGAAAACCAAAATATATAGCAAGTACGCTCGATCCATTATATAGTGATATCTCTTATTCGATCTCTAATGATTCCAAGTATCAACTTAGGGTTTCTGAGTCTAAGCACTAATACCAAGTGTAGCGACCACCCCACAACTCCAAGACCAAATTATCATAAATAATGTGCTATAACATATCCAACTAATGTAGAGCTGTAGTCATGGGTAAAATAAATAATCAAAAATAGAACCTATCGTGTATCTCATGGTGCATAGGGTAGAATATGATAACTAAGATAGATATAAAACAGGAGAGACATCAGTATAACAAAATGAACCAAGACTAATAAGAGTGCATCTATCTATCACAGCTACAAATAAAGTGGAGCTATAGTTTGTTCATTGAGTCAAATAAACTTTAAATAAAAAGTTGTTTCGAACAAATAAGTACTGATAACAGCTCCACAGTACTGCATAGTGGAATAACAATAATAGCTCTAAAACATAGTATATGAAAGCACTATCCGCTTACCCATCGTTCATACGGCTTCATGTTATCTCGGCCTATTATCTTTAATATACTCATTCAAGAGTAGTTGAACAAGCAAAGCATAAAATCTCAAGTCAAACAGCAGTCTGATGTGAGCGACCTATAATATTAAAATACTATAAAAATCGACTTGGTAAATATGAACATGACATACAGAGAGCCATACTTGACATGTCATTACATCTAGTAAGATAGCACATAGCATATATATGTTAGTCTACTATCATATAGGTGTACTACTACTCAGGGTATAGTATAGGTTGCCTACGTATACTATGTAATAATAGCTACATCATGTGGCATTTATATCAAATACAACAAATATAGCAACCATCAAACAATTTCACATCTCTCAACCCAATTGTGATTGGATATAAGATAACTCATATGATCCCCCATATAGATCAGTTACTACTTATCATATTGTCCAATCGATGCTTGAATCCATGCCACTCCATAAGGCCAAGAAACTAAACTAATCTGTATAGGTCTAGGGTAAAATAGAACCCCCGTATCGGTCTGCAGTTAGCATCCCCATCGACGTCTTCTTTTTGAGCATACATAAAGATATTTGAGTTATCTACGATCCCCTTTGGCATACATGGGAATGGTAGAAACCCCCATACGTTCCACTTTACATGTTCACTCTGTACCGAGCTTGCTTCCTTAAACGATCATAGTAGAAAGCCCTTTATGTTCTACTCTACAAGCTCACTCCATGTCAAAATTGTCTCCTTAGACGATCCTTGTTGAAACCCCCGTATGTTCTACTCTACAAGTACACTCCATATCCAACTTGACCCCTTTAGAATTCAGTTATATGTTTACAGATCTCCCATCCTTTATGTATCAACTCGATTGGTACATCACTACTCGTTCTACATGGAGATCTCCATTTATAGAATGATTACCAACCATAATTCAGCTTGATGGGGGCTTTCAAGCATTCAAATATACAAATAACATTCAAACATGAAAACTTAACATATAAACATATGAAAACGACATTCAATCGTCATTCAAACATGTAAATATACATCAAATCATATGAATTTATCTTAAAACGTGTCCATGGTCGGTCTTAACATCCATATGAATAATCGAACATCAAAACAACATGTTTAAATCAATTTAATTTATTTGTATTCAAGATTTAAATTCAAAATAGCAATAAAACATATTTTTAACTATAAAATGGACTCAAAACATTTCAAAACCTACAGATACATATATAGCATGCTTAGAGGTAATAAATCAAACACTAATCACCCCCAAAATCAATGAAAAACACGCAAATTGAGATGGATCCAAAAAGCATAGAAAATACCCCATTGAAAATCGTATTTTTTAAGTTTGAAAATAGTTTTTTAAAATACTTTTAAAACATATATCAATATCTATAGTAAAGTGGGAGATTAAAATCAACTGACTTAGAGTGTAGAATCAGTAAACATTACTAAACAAGCGTGTATTCACCAAAACAAAGGTACATCCAAATTTGGGCAGCATTTACATGCTTCCCAAGGCACAATTTTAAAATCCAAAAAGTGTCATTCTAATCTCTTGCCAAACCCTTTTTTTCTTAATTGATCTAGGATAAATTTATTGAAAGAATGATGGAATATTGGTAGAAGAAGGTCAATAGAGGTTAAGAAGAGTTCGAAGATGTTTAGAGAGGTATCTATAGTGCTTAGGTGGCCATAAGGGGTTACACCTAACCTAACCCTAAAATTAATTAGTAGGCCTAATTATAGGCTGGGTTAGTTACCTACTAATCTGACTAAAAGTTGTCAAAACTCCAAAAAAAACCATATGTCCTAAACCGTAAGTCCAAAAAATCTGTTATGACCACTCTATGGAAGGTAAAACCATCATATCTTTCATTTGGAAGTGGTTGATATCCGAATTTGGCACCTATCAAAAGTAATAGGCATTATAGGATATTTCAAAGCCAAAGCCATCAAATATTTATTCTTAAGGTCCATAATATCAACTCAATATTTCCCATAGTTTTGTTAAATTTGGACCCAATTTGGATTTAAAATAGTATTTTTATGATCCGCTGCTGTGTAAAAATGTAGATCGTTGCACTCAATATCACTTATCATCAATCATACTTTGTCTAACAAATTTAGATTATTCTTTATTGATGCATTGTTATGTATCACATGAAGGAGGAGTGACTTTGAGATTGAATTTTATTCATTTTTAGGTACTTTTGGAACCTTTTTCAATGTACTCGCCTATCAAATCAAATCGAATTGTTTTATTTCCAGAGCCTGTTATTTTTCAACTTCTGTTTTATATTCTACGAGCTTATAAAAAATATACTTTGCATCAAATACACATGTTTATGTCTATTATGATTCATTGGTGAATTTAAACATTATAAATGGATTCGTTTTGGTATTATTGACCTTCAATTTCCCCTCCCCCCAACACACACACATATTAATCTAAAGAGATCATTAACTATTTTGCTGCCCCTACTAAATAGGTGCTTTGCACTTAAAACTTGAGTACAAATCACCAGTATCATGTGATTCACAATCTTATAATTTAAAGGATTATTCCTCCTAGAACGACTTAGTTTATAATTATCGAAAATAATTTTTAAAATTTTAGACACTTTTGTATCATGTAGCTAATGCAACAGATACTATTAATCTAGGTTTATTTTACAAGAGCATTCACAATATTCATAACTATATATATATTCAGTCAATACCAAAACATTTATTATTTTGTAAATATCATTTGGTATATATAAGAAAATAATCTTTCGTATCTTGGCGCATCCATTTATAAGTGTCATATGGTATGCTCCTACTATTTTTGTTATTAATATAATAGTGCATAAATTACAAAGCTCCATTTAACTACTTATTATGGTTTACTCATTTCATTTAGTATAACTATTTTACAGTTAAGAGTTTTAGATCAAATATGTTGAACTCATGGACATATATTTTATGGAAAACAATTTTATATAATAAAAAATGTCGGAACAAATCCATATTTCTCATTCCATATTAAGCATCTTATTAAATTTTATACAGTTCTCATTTCTAATGTCTTTACGTGTAGTAGATGTGACTCTTCACTCTCTCCATTCCAGTTGTGCCTTATAATGCCCCACTCTGAGAGCCTCATTAACAAAGAGTATTCGTCTGCTAATGCGGAAAATAGAGTATAATGGAAGCGACCATGTGTAATCTTACTTTGACTATCTACTGAACACGTCGAAAAGTGGAATCTATTTTTTTTGTTCATCTCATGTGGTTCGACATATTCAATAAATACTTAAAGCAAAACTACAATGGCTAAAAGATCTATCAGAATAAAACATAATAGCAAAATGAACATCATCACAGAACAGAATCAGATAATAAGCAAATAGTCTTAGCACAATACAACATCAATTACAGATCCAAATGTAAAAGTGGGCACAAAGCCACTACTCACACATCCGTGAGTCAAAAGAATATACACAAGATAGTCATAATATCAAAGTATCATAAAGGATGGATAAAAAGTAAAGCTATCTATAGTATAGCGGATATATCCAAAGAGGAAGCACCGAAGCAAGCTAAGTCCAAAGCGACCTAACCTGGAACAACTCGGTCTGACCCGAGCATAAAATACTCGGGTCAGGCTAGTTAAACAAATTAGTTAGATAAACAGAACAATAATCATGATAAGGTAATGAGGCAACATATAACATAATAATCTCCAAAAGAGCAACATATATCATGGTAATAAAGACCAAAATCTCTCACATAGAGAAGAAACAAACATCTAAGTAGAGATGTATAACAAGCCTCATATCATCGCATAACATAAGCACAAGTGCCAGTATAGGCATAAAACAAGTTCCACAAGGTAGTCGCGCTTATATCGTGTAGTTGCATAAAACCATCACCGAATGGCGCTACACGTGGGAATGTAAATCACACAGGAAAACGTTAGCACGCTAGTACTATACTCAATCACACAGGAAATATACCCTAGTGACACACCCATCACTTTAGCTAAGGGGCAACACCTAACGGAGACAGTCTGAAGACACTATCCAGAAGGCGGTGAGCCAGAAGGAGACAGTCCGAAGACACTATCCCAAAGACAATAAACCCAAGGGAGATAGTCCGAATACACTATCCCAAAGGTATCACTCAGGAAACACGCCGTAGTGATAAAGGCTCGTAAGCCCATTTCTTGTTTACCACTAATGGTAGGAATGTGTCACGAACTCTTAGCAAGGAACCCGTAAAGTAGTAACGTGAGTCACATACCCCAACGTTTGCACTAAACGATTTACTAACCAATCGTAAGATTCCACACTCAAAGCAGTAAAATGTTCACCTCATGTCATCGGTAAACTAGGCCAAAAGGCCAAAACGATCAATCGAATAGATCGGGGATTAATCGGAAAGATAAACGCGCAGATTCATGGTCTGTGTTTTACCTAACCATTTAATCACCTTTCCACTTCACTCGAAGTGCAGAAGAGTGTATATTTTACTTAGAAAATAGTTAAAGAAAGCGTATTTTTAATCGTTTGAAAACCTCTTTAGAAATAGCCTTTGAAATTCTCCTATTATGGAGTAATTAATTTAATATTTAAAATAATTCTAAATAATAGTTTCAAAAGCTATTTTGATGGAAAATCACTTTAAAATTATTTATAAAATCCGTGCATGAAATCTAGAGACAAATCTTAAAGAAATCGGCAAATCTCAGAAAAATAGTCGAAATTATACCAAGTATAAAATCACTGAAAACAAGTCGAAGTCACTAGTTCGACGGCATATTTGCACCTGCATACAGAGTCCAAATTGCATGAAAATTGGCAGGCATGTAGACCAACATCCTTGCTCCAAACTGCAAAAATAATCTGGCAATTCCGACTTGAAACGAAGAAACTGCATCATCTCAAAGTTGGACAAAAATCATAAAACTCTGCTGTGTCAAAACAGTGCAAAGGTCCAAATGCGACGACATGGTCGAAGGGTCATATGAGCTCAGATCTTGATGAAAATTTACAAGACTATAGTACAGTACTTCTACTTTGATATGTAAGAAGAATCGTTCAGTTCCAACTTGAAACGAAGAAATGACAATGTCTCAAAGTTGGTCCGACGATAACTGAAAATGATCACTGTTGCAAAACAGTTTCTGGGTGCTACTTCGGCAATAAAAACGAAGTATCTAACGCATCCAGATCTAAACCAAACCTTGCAAGGTTGAACATCTCGATGTCATCTTTCCGACGAGACCAAGAATTGGAGATTTCGACATCGGACGAGCCCGGGATGGCGTTGCAGAGTCGGGGTTCTACGCTGAAAACAACGGGAGAAAAGAGACCAGGCCTGTAGCTATGCATTAACAGGCCAGAGACGAAAAACCATAATTTTGGCATAGTAAACTTCAAATTCTAGCAAAATGAATAAAAAAAAGTTGTAACTTACTTTCTAAGCTTTCTGGAGTGACCAAGATCGTCAAATTCCGATTAGGAATGAAAATTCTACGACTAAAACAATTCTCAGATCTAAATTCTATATCACTGTCGTTCTGCTCTCGGGATAGTAGAAAGAATGCACAGTTTTGACCAAATTAACTTTGGAATTTCATGAATCTCAAAACATGAAACTTTTAGCCCTATTTCTATTCTTTTCAGAACATCCAAAATTATTAGACTTGGATAATAAACGAGTAACTTATGGAAAAAACAATTTCAGGTTCTTATTTTATCAACCCTGTAGTTTGTTGTCAGGTCAGCAACAAACAAACGTGATTTCGACAATTCGAACCTCAAAATTATGCAAAGCTCAAAACATATAAGTTATAGACTACAAATAATATTTCCAGAAAATCCTAATTCCGATTTAAGATGAATGAGATATGCCTAATTTACTAACAACAATATACTAATTTTAATTTCAGCTAGCGTTTATGACCTCTTTCCTAAGTAATGAGAAGAAGATCTAAGAGCTTCTACAATCAAAATGCATAAAAAAGAGGATTACAAAATAATTTCATAAATTAACCAATGGATTAGAGGGGGGTTTTGTGATTGTTATTACCTTCCAATGATTAGATTAAAACCCCTTTGACTTTGATGAAGATTAGTGAAGCTTTGCTCTAGGTTTGGAGGCCATTATTTAGTGTTTTGATCTAGGGTTTATGGAATGAGATGTTGGCTGAAACAAATGGGTATAAGATGGTTTATAGGCTAGTGAAAGTGGGTTAGTGGGCCTAATACCCATTAGGACTTGGAATATGTTCTATATCTCAAGTTAGCTAATTTATCGAAGTACAAACTACACGTTATTTACACATAAAATTTTAAAATATGTTACCAAAATAATTTAGCTATAGTTATAAAATTTTACATCACAATATTTGCCAACTTACAATTTAACCCCTAATTATTCCAAAACACATTTTAGTCAAAATTGCCCAAAAATCTCCGTTTTGCAATTAAATTGTAAATTATATTCCCAATTCAAATATTGCACTATTTTACACATATAAAATTTTGCGATATTATAAATTTCCATTCACCCTAATTAATATCCATTAAATTCTCCATTTTACACTTAAGCCCAAAATATTAATTTATTCAAAATAACTAACTTTTGAACAAATTAGCCACATAAAAAAAATATTCATTAATAGCTCCAATTAAATTAAAATCTCAATTTTAATTGATTATTTGGTAATCGCAATCACGAGTTGTTACAGACTCCCACCTTAAGAAAATTATGTCCCCGCAATTCCCTATCATACTCAAAATAAATCAAACGAAGGTGAAGTAAAAAACTCACCAACAACAGATGAAGATAGAAAACCAGGATAAGTACGCTCGATAAACTCTCTGGTCTCCCAAGTGCAGTCCTTAGGATTAGACGACCATTGAACCTTCACGAGCGGGACCTCTTTGTTTCGAAGGCGTCTAACCTCCGAATCAAGCGCAAGAAGAGGTTGCTGCTCAATAGATAAATTGGGAGAAATATCTAAATCCGACGCAATAAGCGGATCAATAACAGAATCAGGGTCGCGAACACATTTGCGAAGCTGAGAAACGTGGAATACGTCATGCATTCTAGAAAAATGAGCAGGCAGAGCTATACGATAAGCAACGGTACCGATGCATTCCGTAATAGGAAATAGTCCGACATAGCGAGGAGCCAATTTCCCTATGGAGCTGAAACGCACAATCCCCTTCATAGGAGATATCCTAATGAATACAAGATCACCAATGGAGAACTCAAGGAGCCTTCTATGGTTGTCCGCGTAGGATTTCTGACGGTTCTGTGCCTCTTTTATTCTCTGACGAATAAGAGTAATCTTCTCAGAAGATTCCCGAACCGAATCTGGACCAAGAATAAGCTTCTCGCCAGATTCTAACCAACACGAAGGAGAACGACACGGCCTTCCGTAAAGAGCCTCGAAAGGAGCCATGCCAATACTAGACTGAAAGTTGTTGTAGGAAAAATCCACAAGTGGTAAGTGGTCCTCCCAACTGCCTCCAAAATCAAGAATACAACAGCGAAGGAGATCCTCCAAAACACGATTCACCCTCTCAGTCTAGCCATCAGTCTGACGGTGATAAGCAGTAGAAAAGTTTAGCTTTATGCCCAAAGCTGACTGAAGACACTTCCAAAAGTGACTAGTGAAAATCGTGTCACGATCACAAACAATAGAACTGGGAATGCCATGAAGTAGAACGACTTCCTTCATTCACATAGAGCTTGGCCAACTGAGGTGTAGTCCGAGGAACTTAATCGGAATAAAATGAGCTGATTTGGTCAAGCGATCAACTATGACCCAAATAGACGTTTGGCCCGACCCCGATCGAGGCAGACCGTCAATGAAATCCATAGATATTTGATCCCATTTCCACAATGGAATCTCCAGAGGCTGAAGAAGACCGGAAGGACACTGATGCTCGGCCTTGATCTATTGACAAGTCATGCAACTGCTCACATAACTTGCAACATCTCGCTTCAAACCTTCCCAATAATATAAGAGACTCATGCCGGCATACATCTTACTCGAACCGAGATGGATAGTGTACTTAGTGCGATGACAATCGTCTAGGATGTCACTCCTAAGCAATAAATCAGAGATCACAATAATACGGTTCTTCCTGCGAAGACACCGATGGGAATCAATAAAATAATCCAGTGATGCCTCATCACTGGATACCGACTCAAGAAGATGGATGAAATGCAACAAGTCTGGATCCTGCCGTTGAGCATGGGCAATGCGATCTAGTAAACTAGGTCGAGCCTCCAGACTGAATAATAATATCGGTGAATCAGAAGACGGAGCTCGATCCCGAATATCACACATAGATAATGTCTCGAGAATATCCCATTCAGCTATCATTATAGAAACTACAGCCGAATGCTTACGACTAAGCGCATCTGCCACACGATTACCCTTGCCAATGGTATACTGAATATCAAGGTCATATGAGGCAAGGAAATCAAGCCGCCGTTGCTGTCTCATATTGAGATCTTTCCGACTGAAGAGATACTTCAGGGATTTGTGATTGGTGTATAGAATGAAGCGTTCGCCCAGTAAATAATGGCGCCACGTCTTCAAGGCGAAGACAATAGCAGCCAACTCAAGATCATGAGTTGGATAGCGAACCTCATTCGGATGTAGTTGCCTAGAAGCATAAGCAACCACCTGATCCTTCTGCATGAGCATGGCACCGAGCCCGCTACTACAAGCGTCGATATAGACAACAAGATCATGGTTTCCCTTGGGAACTACTAGAATAGGAGCATGAATGAGAAGTTCCTTCAATCGTTGAAAAGAAGCTTCACACTTGTCCGACCAGACATAATGAACACCCTTACGAGTTAGGCTCGTAAGCGGAAGAACAACACATGAGAAATCCTTTACGAACCGACGGTAATAACCCGCCAGTCCCAGGAAGCTGCGATTCTCGTGCACGTTCTCTGGCTGCTTCCAGTTCTGAATGGCTTCGATCTTGGCGGGATCGATAGATATGCCTTCAGAAGATACTACATGGCCTAAGAACTTGACCTTGCTCTCCCAAAAGTGGCACTTGGAGAACTTGGTCTTAAGCTGATGCTGACGAAGTGCATCCAAGAAAATCCTAAGGTGCTGGGTATGCTCTGTCTCGGATCTAGAATATATCAGAATGTCATCAATGAATACAAGAACAAACTTATCCAGATATTCCCCAAATACTCGATTCATGAGATCAAAAAAAAAAATGCAGGGGCGTTAGTCAAACCGAAGGCATGACTAACCACTCAAGTGAACCGTAGCGAGTGCGAAAAGCTGTAAGTGGCACACTATCATCCGCAACTCGAAGATGATGAAATCCTGTGGCAAGGTCAAGCTGAGAAAAGACCTTCACACCACTTAACTGATCAAACATATCGTCTATCTGAGGCAATGGATAACGATTCTTGATGGTCACCTCATTAATCTTGCGGTAATCAATGCAAAGCCTAAGAGAACCATCAGACTTCTTCACGAAGACCCCTGCGGCACCCCACGGCGAAGAACTAGACTAAATAAAATGCTTTGCTTCGAGTTCTACTAATTCTTCTTAAGTTCCTCATTCTCCTTTGTAGACATCCTCGTAGGAGGACGACTAACTGGATGAGAATTGGGAATGAGATCAATATGAAACTCAATAGCCTGCTTAGGTGGTAAACTCGAAACTGGCTCAAAATATCGGGGTAATCCCGAACTATAGGAATACGAGATATGTCACAATCATCATCTCATGAATCAAGAGCACATAGAGAAGCTTCAGAGATATCTACATCCCGAAGAACAAGAGCTAGCTGAGCGGAAGAGTCAGGGCGACTAAGAAATAGTACCCACTCAGAACAAATGATCTTGGCATCGTATCGAATGAGCCAATCCATCCCCAATATCATGTTGAAACCCAAATAAGCATAACGTGCAGATTCGCACGGAAAGAAAAGCCATGAAGATCAATATCAACATTCTCACAAAGCAGGCTAAGGGTCGTGGATCCGCCAATGGGATTCACAATCCTTAGAGAGGAAACCAAACAAGAAACATCCAAAGACATAGTATCAACAAGTTCCTTTTGATACGAATGAGTGAGAAGCACCCGTATCAAAGAGAACTCTAATAGACGGAGCATGAAATAAAATAGAACCTTCGAGAACGGAAGGATGCATACCTCGAGGCTGAGATGAAGATGCAGGAGCCATGGCAGCATTAAGCTTGCCAGATCTAGGAGTGTAGTAGCACAAGCGGAAATAAGATGACCCTCCTTCTTAAAATAGCGGCAGATAAGAGGTTTGGCACACTCTCTAACCATATGGTCGGTAGATCCACAGTTGAAACACTTCCAAATGGAAGGTGTTCCACTAGGTTGAGACTGAGGCTGAGAACCAGAACCAAAACTGATGAACTTCTTCTTCTTTTTCTTCTGGGAAGGGGAAGAATTAGGCTTGTGGAAAAACCTCTTCTTATTGGGGTGCTTGGGCACCTCAACATCATCATCACTATCCTTCTCCCTCTCGATTGCTTCAAGGTGAAGCGCCGAATCTACAAGCTCTTCGAATGAAAGCTTGAGTTGAAGCATCACTTGCTTCTTGAGGTACTTCTTCAGACCCTCAACAAATTTGAGATTCTTCTTATGTGGTGTGCTAGTGAACTCGAAGCCATACTTGGACAGAGCCTCAAAAGAAAAAACATAATTTGAAATAGTGGATTTCCTTTGCTTAAGATCAATAAAGCGGCGAGCAAGAGAGATCTTCTCAAATTTCGGAACAAATTTGAGCTCAAAACGCTCACGGAACTGAGCCCAAGTAAGAGTGGTCTCATCGACCTCGGCAATGAGAAGCTCATACCAATCCAAAGCATGGTTCTGAAGCATACTGGAAGCTACAAGAACTCTGTCATGATCAGGAAGAGTCATGCGAGAAAATATGCGCTCGCATACGCAGATCCATGCCTGGACCTCAAGAACAGACTCGAGCCATTGAACAGCTTGCCCCCGAGATGTGAGAAATCACTGCAAAGCACGCAAAGAAAGACTTGCACGGTACATCAAAAATTGGAGTATGAGGCTGAGAGTTCCGAACAAGATCCATAATTTGATCGGTAGTCATAAAAATGCCTCCCGGATGTGGGTCACCGGATTGCCCTGCATCCGTAGAACGATGGGTCCTACCTCTTACAGACATACTGAAAGTTAAGATAAGATACAAGTTAAGCACGATTCAAAGATAGATAATTCAAAGTAGAATACTATGGAATATAAATGTATTCCTAAAAATATTCCTAACTTATCTATCCAATGTCATGAGGAAAGGGCTTTGTAATATTTGAATCATACTAGGATGTATTGTACTAAGTGTTACTATTCTGTGTTTATTATACTTAGTTTTGAACCCTGCTCTGATACCAAACTGTAATGCCCCAATCCGAGAGCCTCATTAACAAAGAGTACTATATGAATAATACCATTTGCTAATGCGGACAATAGAGTATAATGGAAGCGACCATGTGTAATCTTACTTTGACTATCTACTGAACACGTCGAAAAGTGGAATATGTTTTTTTTCATCTCATGTGGTTCGACATATTCAATAAATTCTTAGCACAAAACTACAATGGATAAAAGATCTATCAGAACAAAGCATAATAGCAAAATGAACATCATCACAGAACAACATCAGATAATAAGCAAATAGTCTCAGCACAATACAACATCAAGTATAGATCCAAATATAAAAGTGGGTATAAAGCCACTACTCACACATCCGTGAGTCAAAAGAATACACACAAGATAGTCATAATATCATAGTATCATAAAGGATGGATAATAAGTAAAGCTATCTATAGTATAGCGGATATATCCAAAGCGGAAGCACAAAAGCAAGCTAAGTCCAAAGCGACCTAACCTGAAACAACTCGGTCTGACCCGAGCATAAAATACTCGGGTCAGGCTAGCTAAACAAATCAGTTAGATAAACTGAACAATAATCATGATAAGATAATGAGGCAACATATAACATAATAATCTCCAATAGAGAAACATATATCATGGTAATAAAGACCAAAATCTCTCACATAGAGAAGAAACAAATATCTAAGTAGAGATGTATAACAAGCCTCATATCATCGGCATAACATAAGCACAAGTGCTAATGTAGGCATAAAACAAGTTCCACAAGGTAGTCGCGCTTATATCGTGTGGTTGCATATAAAACCATCACCGAATGGCTCTACACGAGGGATTATAAATCACACAGGAAAACATTAGCACGCTAGTACTATACTCAATCACACAGGAAATATACTCCAGTGACACACCCATCACTTTAGCTAAGGGCAACACCTAAAGGAGACAGTCTAAAGACACTATCCAGAAGGTGGTGAGCCAAAAGGAGACAGTCCGAAGACACCATCCCAAAGGAAATAAACCCAAGGGAGACAGTCCGAATACACTATCCCAAAGGTATCACTCAGGAAACACGCCGTAGTGGTAAAGGCTCGTAAGCCCATTTCTTGTTTACCACTAATGGTAGGAATGTGTCACGAACTCTTAGCAAGGAACCCGTAAAGTAGTAACGTGAGTCTCATAACCCAACGTTCGCACTAAACATTTACTAACCAATCGTAAGCTTCCACACTCAAAGCAGTAAAAAGTTCACCTCATGTCATCGGTAAACTAGGCCAAAAGGCCAAAACGATCAATCGAATAGGTCGAGGATTAATCGGAAAGATAAGCACACGGATTCATGGTCTGTGTTTTACCTAACCATTTAATCACCTTTCCACTTCACTCGAAGTGCAGAAGAGTGTATATTTTACTTAGAAAATAGTTAAAGAAAGCGTATTTTTAATCGTTTGAAAACCTCTTTAGAAATAGCCTTTGAAATTCTCCTATTATGGAGTAATTAATTTAATATTTAAAATAATACTAAATAATAGTTTCAAAAGCTAATTTGATGGAAAATCACTTTAAAATGATTTATAAAATCCGTGCACGAAATCTAGAGACAAATCTCAAAGAAATCGGGAAATCTCAGCAAAATAATTGAAATTATATTAAGTATAAAATCAAGGAAAAAAAGTCGATGTCACTAGTTCGGCGGCATATTTGAACCTGCATACATAGTCCAAATTGCATGAAAATTGGCAGGCAAGTAGATCAATATCCCTGCTCCAAATTGCTAAAAGAATCGGGCAATTCCGACTTGCGAAGAAGAAACTGCATCTTCTCAAATCAGACAAAAATCATAAAACTCTGCTGTGTCAAAACAGTGCAAAGGTCCAAATTCGACGACATGGTCGAAGGGTGAACCCAGATCTTGATGAAAATTTGCAAGAGCATAGTACAGTACTCCTACTTTGATATGCAACCAAAATCGTTCAGTTCCGATTTGAAACGAAGAAATGGAAATGTCTCAAAGTTGGTCCAACAATAACTGAAAATGATCACTGTTGTAAAACAGTTTCTGGGTGCTACTTCGAGAATAAAAATGAAGTATCTAACGCATCCAGATCTAAACCAAACCTTGTAGGGTTGAATATCTCGACCTCATCTTTTCAGTGAGACCAAGAATGGGAGATTCTGACATCGGATGAGCCTGGGATGGCGTCGCAAAATTGGGGTTCTGCGTTGAGAACAACAGGAGAAAAGAGACCAAGGCCTGTAGCTATGCACTAACAGACCAGAGATGAAAAACCACAATTTTGGCATAGTAAACTTCAAATTCTAGTGCAAAAAAATAAAATAAAAGTTGTAGCTTAGTTTCTAAGCTTTCCGGAATGACCAAGATCATCAAATTCCGATCAAGGATGAAAATTCTATGACTAAAACAATTCTCATATCTAAATTCTATATCACTGTCGTTTTGCTCTCGGGATAGTAGAAAGAATGCACAGTTTTGACCAAATTAACTTCGAAATTTCATGAAACTCAAAACATGAAACTTCTATCCCTATATATATGCTTTTAAGAGCATCCAAAATTATTAGACTTGGATAATAAACGAGTAACTTATGGCAGAAACAATTTCAGGTTCTTATTTTATCAACCCTGTAGTTTGTTGTCAGGTCGGTAACAAACAAACATGATTTCGAAAATTCAAACCTCAAAATTATGTAAAGCTCAAAATATAGAAGTTATAGACTACAAAATAAGCTTTCCAAAAAATCAAGAAAATCCTGATTCCGATTTAAGATGAATGAGATATGCCTAATTTACTAACAGGAATATACTAATTTTAATTTCAGCTAGCACTTATTACCTCTTTCCCAAGCAATGAGAAGAAGATCAAAGAGCTTCTACAATCAAAATGCACCAAAAAAAAAAGAGGATTACAAAATAATTTCAGAAATTAAATAATGGATTAAAGATGGATTTTATGATTTCTATTTTCTTCCAATGATTAGATTAAAACCACTTTGACTTTGATGAAGATTAATGAAGCTTTGCTCTAGGTTTGGAGGCCATTATTTAGTGTTTTGCTCTAGGGTTTAAGGGTATACGGAATGAGATGTTGGCTGAAACAAATGGGTGGAAGATGGTTTATAGGCTAATGGAAGTCGGTTAGTGGGCCTAATACTCATTAGGACTTGGAATATGTTCTATATCTCAAGTTAGCTGATTTCTCTAAGTACAAACTACACATTATTTACCCATAAAACTTTAAAATATGTTACCAAAATAATTTAGCTATAGTTATAAAATTTTACATCACAATATTTGCCAACTTACAATTTAACCCCTAATTATTCCAAAACACCTTTTAGTCAAAATTGCCTAAAATTACCGTTTTGCAATTAAATTGTAAATTGAATTCCCAATTCAAATATTGCACTATTTTACACATATAAAATTTTGCAAAATTATAAATTTCCACGTACCCTAATTAATTTACATTAAATTCTTCATTTTACACTTAAGCCCAAAATATTAATTTATTCAAAATAACTAACTTTTGAACAAATTAGCCACATAAAAAAATATTCATTAATAGCTTCAATTAAATTAAAATCCCAATTTTAATTTATTATTTGGTAATCGCAACCACGGGTTGTTACATGCCTATTTTACATCAATTATCAAAAAATCGCTTCCTATTGTGAATGGTTAAACCATTCACACTGCGAATGCACTACAAGACTACACCATATTCTTTACAAAAGTGCATTCAGCTATCTTTAACCTTTTAATAATATTAAACAGGGTGCACTTAAGTAGAATGATCGTAATTGATTTTTTAGTGATTCCTAGGTCGATCTTTGTTGTTGATTTTTATTATTTTCTACACAACAAAAATTCTCATTGTACTTATTCATATTGAACACATGATTTCGATTATTGCTTACTTTCTCGTCTTGAGTAAATTAATTTCATTGGCATTTCATATATTATGAACATGACCGTTCACCATACAAAATTTTCTTATGTGATCTAATATGGATCAAATATCCATATCCTTGTATCGCTTTAGAGTTCAAAATTCATTGAAGACAATTCACGGTTTCGGGCAAATAAATTGTTAAATGACCAAGTTATGAATGCATTCAGTAGTTGTATAAAATTGGCACTTGCATAGGTCTTAAAATGACAATTTGGCAAAAAATTATTAGTAAATATGTCTATATTTCTTTGTTAATCGTAATTCAGTTCATTAGTATATTCTTATTAATAATTTTTTTATATTAATTGTTGCACAAATTTACCAAAGATATAATTTTAATTTGTATAGCATGCATTCATATAATACTAAAAGGTTAAAGTTTGACATTTACTTTTACTAATAAGGCTCCCCTTGGACTTTTATATTTCTCAAAACCCTATAGAAACATAGAAATCTTTTAATTCTTCTAATGGGTGTTAAGACTCATTTTCCTTAGGAATTTGACCCTGAGTTCGCTCAACAAAACGTAGGCCCACAAGCAATGTATAACCCTTTATCGGTTGTACCATACATAACTCCTAACATGGTCTTTGTCCTAATCACAATCTCAAATTTGTGTTCGCTCAACAAATCGAAAAAGATTATCACACGCACCCACCATTTTTTAATGGCCTTAGTGTAATACCTTATATTTGCTCAACTAATATATATATGTATCTTACCTCGTATAGCAATATATTGATAGTACATCACATAACATCCCTAACTTGAGTTTGCTCAAAAACGAAAGAGTATGCAAGTAATCTACTAATATATAAATGGTAGCGGACAACTCTATTTTAAAGATTCATAATATTTAATATATTTTAAGTGACATCGGTTAATGAATAATGTATTTCTTATGAAATACTCCCATGATTCAAATATTGGACACATTTGAAATCACGATATACATAACATAAGTATGTATTTACTCCAAAATATTTTTTGGGTTTATTTTAGTTCCACTTTCATTATATTTATACGTATATGGTTATATAAGTTTGATTTATTTGTAACCGTTATAATTTAATTAACTAATATAATATATACATGTATCTTTATTAACTAGATCATATTTAATTAATTTTAGTTCTTATTAATTAAAACATGTTTAACTTAATTAACCAATTTAATGTAATTTTATTAAAAATTCAAAAGTTTTATATTATTCATCTTAAACTATTTAAAATAAATAACCCACTATACCTTTTGTTGTTTGTTTATGTGCACATATCAATATATGCATATATATATATATCAATTAAAATTTAATTAATTAATTAATTTGATAAAATTTTATTTTATAAAATAATTTATTAAGCATCTAAATGAAATCAAAAATTTAATATTATTCATCTAAACTACTTAAAGGAGCTGTCTCGATCTCGACTAGTGAAATATGTTGATTTCAAAAAAATTCACTATTTGGATCATAGTGGGCCTTATAAAGACTAATGGGCTTCACTAGATATAACCTATTTATTTTTTATAAAATCATATTTTATTAATATTATCTCATTCTTATTAATGAAGTCTATGTAAATTAATTTTAAATTTAAAAGAGCATGAATATATTAAATATATTTATATTCTAAAATTTGTGACAAATATGCGAAACATATAGTATGGTAATTGTTTGGTGTTTAAGGATGAGGACAAATATGAAATTAGATTTGGATATAATTACATCAAGATCCAAAAGGAAAGGGATAAATGGGGCATCAATGAATGATACTACCTTTCCTTTTTTGCAAATATTTAATTGATATTATATCTAATTAATTTACAAGGATGATATATTACAACAATATGTCTAAACTGACTAAAGCAATAAACAATAACATGGTCAATATATACGTGCATACATATGGGATTTATATCTACCATGTTTATATTCGATATTTATATATATGTATACCGTTGCCTTAATTGAAGCTATTCAATAAAATTAAATTAAAAAATATTTCAAAAACACATGTGTTTCCAGTATAAAATGTAAATTTAAATGTTTATACAAATACATACATACATACACACACAGATATATATATATCTGTGTGTGCACACACACATATTTATAAATGCAATGAGTAAGCCAAAATAATTTCCAGTTGATTTAAATTTAACATTCATATTGCATTAAACCTTCGCGATGTATTTGCAAATGCAAATGCAAATGCATTATATATGTGTACGCGTATGCATGTGTGTAAAGTTTCAACCCAAAAATAAAAAAGTTATTGTGTAAATAATCAAAATATTATATAACCAAAAATGCATACATCAAATCAAATGAATACAATAAACTCTATGTTGTAAGATTGATTAAAAAATTCAAACATATTATTATATGTAATTTTAAAATAAGGATTCGTAACCTATAACATTATTCGATAAATATATAAATCTTGGTTTTAATTTATCAAGTTAAAACTGATCAAATCATTTAACAAATTCTTTTAATGTTATTATCGATTTTAAATAAAGATGAGGCAATAATATATACATATAACATATGACAAATATATTTCTTTTAAGAAAATTAACTAAACATTAGAATATACCTTTCAAATCTTGCCATTATGTGACACTTTGATCTGGAATTCTCTCCTTAGATCCTTAAATCCACTCCTAACTTTGAAAGGGAAGGACATGTAGCTTTTATATTTACTTGATGTTTTAATTTGTTTTGTACTTGATTTTTATTTATAAGAGGAGGAAGCCATTTTTGACCATGGTAAGGAGAAAAACAATATAAAGAAGACAATTAAAGGAAATAAAATTAGGGAGTTTGTCTTATTTAAGAGAATGGAGCCTTTCCAGTTCTTTTAATTAAAACTTAATCCTCCTTAATTTTGTAATCAATCAACCTTATCTTTTCCCTTGAATGGCTGGCCATGTTTTTCCATTCATGGTGCAAAATTTCAAAAAATCCTCAAGTAATTATTTCTCATTTAAATTATAATGACCCATAATTTTCGACAATTAAAAATAGTAAATTTAATAAGATTTTTGTAATTAAATGTTGGAAGAAATTAAAATTTAAGATTTATAACTAGAATAATATTAAAATGAAATGCAACAATGTTAATTAAAGCTAATTATTAACAATTAGAATGGAATTCCAATTAATTGAAATAGTGCGAGGTTATACTTGGTTATAAAGTGAACATAGGAAAAAGAATGTAAATATTGAATTCATTAATGAAATAATATATTGTTAATGGAAATGAATAAAAATAGTGTTATGAAAGAAATGGTAACATTTGTTTGTAAGTAATAAACTTATAAATGTAATTAAAGGCTAATGGTGACAATTAATATATATATTACCTATTTATTTGGTCTATTAAATTTAATTGGAAATAAGTGGCAGTTAATTCCCTTAAGTAGTGCAATTAATGTAGGTTTAATTGATAATGGTAAAAAGGTTGATTCTATACAATGTAACCAATGTAAATTTTTATCATATTATGACCTTTGATTTGAATAAAAGGATGGAAATCAGTTTACTCAAATTTATTGGAATTGGAAATGTTAATAAGTGAATTTATTAAAACCAATGAAATAAAAGGTTATGTAAAGGAAAGGTAAGATGTGTAACAACCCGACTTTACGACGCCCGAAAGTCGACATTCATACGTCCACTGTATCAAATGCCGCACAATCGAATACCAAAAACCGAACCGTTAGGGTTAAAGAAGAAGAAGATAGAAGAAAAACAGAAACAATAACAAAATCTCACATTTCGCAGCGGAACAATATATAATAGATAAATGAATAATCTTTAAAACAAAGAATCATCTCAGTTGATACAATACAACATCAGAATTTACAGCGATGTCATACATCACTAGCAGTTATTATAACTTGAATATATGAAAACTGATTTGCACTAACCACACGCAACGGATACTACGTAGTAAAGAGATACGTCTTGCCATCCAGCTTCAACTCCTGAATTTTCAGAATGACCTGATAACCTAACTCTAGACTGCCCGTGTGGAAAATTATGGGCACCCAGAGTTCAGAAAGGGAACAATAAACTCCAGGTCAGTCATGGGACTGGTGTGAGATCTTAAAATAGTTATTCTTTTACAAAAGAAAAACAAAGGAATTTAAAAGAAATCCGCAATGCTTTTAGGAAAATGAAACTACTGTAAGGTCTCCCGCCACACACACAATGCAAATGCAGAATTGGAGGAGATTTCTCCTTATGATAGTCAAACATGCTTAATACGCAAAATCTTTTGATATTATTATTAATGCATAGTGTAGAAAACATTTCAAAAATATAATATTAATCTTAGCCAGCATAGACACTCCGAACTATGCCTACTATAGTTATCATCTAAACAATGGGGCGCCACCATAAGTAGATGACAGGTTATACAACTAAAACCGTACAAGGCGCGTATTGGGGTTTGAATTTCCAACAAATGGACAGGGTAAGGAACTTCCTATTGCCACATGGGTACGCCTCTGGACGGACGCCCCGAGAACCTAACCGGATCTCTACCAACACAAGGCCGGATTACCTTTGCAAAATAGGTAACTACTACACGAGTATGCCATCCTCCGGTTGTAAACATCCTTTATCCGAGGATCATCAACAACAACAATCACAGAGTAATATATATTTGCGATATTCACATAAGTTAAGTATCTGGGCTCCATACCATGATATCACTTCTATCCAGAAGGAAATGTACATACCCTAAGGGCGCTACCCCCTATAACCTTGCCGCATCCTTCCTGTTTTGACCATTCTGGGGTGTGAGGTTCGACGAAGTCTCGACCACAAAGCTACGGTTTTCACAAAAGCCGTGCTTCGATCAACAAATGATCAGCAGCACTTCGTATGCCACATTACCAAATTGGGAATGTATCACTAGTAACCATCAACTACATAACCTCTGAGCTCGTACGTCTCAGAGAAGGGTGTTAAGCTAAGAGAATAAATTCTCCGCCACCAACAGAAATGTATTTGATAGAAACCAGCTTTACATGTCAAAGTGTAACGTCAGACACACATCCATACAAGTCCGTTTCGGGACCAAACGAAACCAAAGGCACTTCCAAAGAAGCCCTTGCATTCCAGATATTCACTAATCACGTCCGGAATCCCCATCACAAAGGGTGATAAAATCTCTATACCGGAGCAACCCGGTGCAGAGACATTCGACAGGTAATCCTTTCGCTTTCGAAAATAACAGGTCTTCAACACCATCTTCAAATGCAATCTCATTTCGTCGTATTGTTATTCGGAATGGGTTTTATGACACAAGGTCCTCTCTCGGCTAATTCGAATAACGAGCGCTTATTTTTTAAAAATAAGTGTTCACACAGTTTCAAACAAATCACAACAAATTCCACTTTGATTGTTTAAATAAAAGATCCATCACAATCACAAGGGTTCGATGTGGTTTTCGAATATCCTTTTGGAATTCGACTCCCGGTCGCATCGAAATTCAATTTCCGATTAAAGGCCATTATTGATAATCGGTTATTTAACTATCAATCAATAATTCACAACAGTTGTTGGATTTCAAATAACTTTCCCCCAATTATTATTATTTTCAATATATCTTCACGGGATTAAATTTCACCCTTCAATCCTTTGAAAATCAATTTCAAATCAATTTCCACATTTCAAGCTTCTTTTTTTTTGATAACAAATTCAAAACACTCTTCTCACGCGGAATACATTTCCAAATTTCCACTGAAAATCCGCCGATTTCAAATATTTTAAAATAATATAAAAATACTTATTCAAAATATACTTGGAAACATTTAAAATAAACTATTTTAGAATATTTTCTTAAATATTAGTTATGAAAAATATTATACAAATATCTCATATAAAACT
This sequence comes from Allium cepa, assembly GCA_030765085.1. NCBI lineage: Eukaryota > Viridiplantae > Streptophyta > Magnoliopsida > Asparagales > Amaryllidaceae > Allium > Allium cepa. The sequence continues at coordinate 969,124,265 of CM060945.1, read as the reverse complement.
TTAGGTCCAAAACTAATTTTAAAATAAAAATTTGTAAATAGAGTATAAATAATTATAACTATTTTCTAAATCAAAATATCAATTTAAATCTTTAAAATAATCCCTTATATAATAAATTAAATAATTTTTTTAAACAATTTCCAAACTAATTTCTCCAACAATATTATTTTAAAACCAAATCCAAAACTTTTAAATTTTATTCAAAAGCTATTTTAAAATACACTCGGCTTTCTAGGGAAGAATTCTTTTTCCATTACAAAATGGTCCATTCAAATAAATTAATAAATCTTTTGGATTTATTTTAATTTACATTCCAATTTGTAAATTTCTTTCCACACTTTAAAAATAAACCAATATTTATTTTTAAACAATTTCCCTTTTCTTGAGAAATTCCCGTTGTGAATTTACATTTCCAACTATCAACTGATATACGAATTTTAAATCGATTCCCAAATATCATCTTCAAACCAAATCAAATCCGAAATTGATTTCCAGTTTATTTCAAACACAAAATCAAATTCCAATTTGATTTCCTCAAATTAATTTTCCAATAACAAATCAATTTCAAATTGATTTCCCAAGTTATTTCCAAAACACCTAACCAAATTTCCAAATCGATTCCTAAGATTTATTCTAACTCCAATTTAATTCCCAAATAGATTTCTAAAATTAATTTCAACTCTAAATTTAATTCCAAATTTAATTTCCAAATTTATTTCCTTTTGAAATAAATTTCTTTACCTTTTCCAATTATTTAAAATACGTATCTTAAATAAATCCTTCAACTATTAAACAACATTACTCGAAATTCCTTTATCAAATATTTTTCCATATTTTTGGAATTAATTCGATCGGATTATAAAAATCAACTTTAATACTTCAATTGTGACGGTTTAGGCTTTTCTACTTTAATTTTCAAAAATCCAATTTCATATTTCCGGTATCCTATGATACCAAAAATATGTTTGGCTAAATTACAGCCTTCACGGTTTCAATCACAAATAATAACACGGATTGAAGATAATCAACACACAACATACGAAACAAATTAAAAAATTGAGGAATCTAGTTGGATCCCTCCGACCTGTTTTCCTGCATCCACAGATGTTAGCACAACAATTGAATACACCTTCCACTTCAAGGTGGAATATCGTGGTATGTGGGATTTATAAAATATTATCCGCTATTATGCGGTGCAATATGGTCTCATCCGCTATGTAATGCGGGAAATCAACAACTCCAAATACATATATAATACCAATTCCACTTCGAGGTGGAATATCGCGGTATATGGGTTTAATATGGTAACCTCCGCTATTATGCGGCGCATAGGATCTAAACTAATATAACTAATAATAAATTTATTTTCCAAACACACAATCAATCAAATTTAAATTTAATTTTTAAAATTTAAAACAGCGATTGATTAAGAAGATCTCACCTTTGCCTACGCATGCAATCCAATTTCTTTCCAGCTTGATTTCCATACAGTTTTAGACCTTGTATAAATAATTATATAAGATTTCATTAATACTCGAGCTAATCGAATAATTTATTTTCTTTTAAATAATTTTAATAAACTAACAATTTGATTTAAAGCTAACTTCCCTTTTTATTAAAATCTTTGTTTAACCAAACATTAAATTTAAAACTAAATTTCCTTTAAAAGTATTTTTAAATAAGCTTATCAAACAAATAAATTTCCATATTGATTTAAAACAAGGATATTTTTATTTTCTTTAAAATAGAACATGCATGTAGATTTTATCAAGTTAAAAACAAAATTATTTTATACCTTAATAAAACCCCTTTACTGTTTACATAAGAACTATTACAATAACTTACTTTTATACGTTGATGAGAATTTATTTAAACTAATCATAAATTTGTAAATAAATTTTCTTCTTAATAAAAATCCAATCAACTAATAATTTAGTTTTAAAATAGTGATTAAATTTTTACCAAAGAATTTTAAATTTTTAAACTAATTTCCTTTTTAAAGAAATTTATTAGTAACCAAAAGAAAATTCAGAAAAGTTAATTCAACATATTTATCTCCTAAATATTTTCAAAATAAACAGTAAAATAAAGCAGGCATGTTAAATATATTCCTTAGATATTTTTACATTTAAAAATTTACTTTTCTATAAATTTCTTCGTTCAAAACAAAACTTTAGCATATGGTTAATTAAAATTCTTCTTCCTACTATCCAAACCTATATGCCTATAAAATTTGCTGAACCTATATGAACGGAAGAAAAATGAATACCTCACCATCGTTGCCCAAAACGATCTCGACTTTTGACCTCACAGTACCTCAAAGCAGTCTTGAAGTCATGTGTCGACCTGGCCATCTCGAGATGCCACCACAACCCACCGACGTCGTCGCTTGCCTTGACAACTCCTGCTTGCACAGTCGCTCGAGCTTCCTGCATCGTGCACGCTATCGCGACTACGTCGCTTCGATTCCGATCCTCCTCCCCTACACGAATGCGTGCCCTAAATCCACGTGGCCCCAATTCCAGATCGAATCATTGATTTCGACCACATACATCACGCCATACCTCGCGAGCATCACCTCACGACGTCGCGACTTCCCCCCTTAGCACGCGTCGACCAAACCCTAGGCACCAATTGAATCTAACCAGTCGCGATCCAGTAAATGGAGCTTTGATTTTGTTCAAACATGAGCACGCGATTTCGTTTGCTTTGAGAGATGCTTGGCCGCCATTTTTTTATGTTTTACAATTTCAAATTGATTTTGGTTAAAACGATTTCTTTCTATTCGATTTTTATTTTTATTCCTTGAAGAAAAACACGGTTATGATAATATAGAAGAAGGAGACGCGTGTAAACATTTAACAGAAAATGGAAGCCAAGTGTTCGATTTTTTTTAACATGTCAGTTTGCTAAAATTTTATATATATTCAAAATTCAAACTCAAATTTAAATAATACCAAATTACGCAACTAAAAATCTTGACCTCCTATTGAGGCGTGCTGCGAGTCGTTTATAAGGTTATACACCTATTCCGAACGCAATGGAAAAGGTTCCGAGTCCAAATTCAATCGTATGGAGAAGTTAGCTTTTCGAATCTAGTTATTAAATAGAAATTTCGATATAATTTTCAGCGCGTTTGCTTATCGTATGGCCGTACGACAACTCCGAATGCTACGAAAATGGAAATCCGATAATAATACAATATTACGGATCCAATGAAACTGGTTTCGTCGAATTCCAAGACTGTGCCTCGGAAAGGTATTTTTAAACATCGATTTAGACGATAAAAATTCAGTACTGAACAAAACAGTTTCAAATTCAATTTTGAAGCTTCTATTAACCTCATTATTATTAATATAAATTTTCTAAGCCATCAAATTATTTTTAACAGGCTCAAAATTGAAGAATTACAATTTTACCCAAATTTCTATAATCAAATTCAATAATTAAATTTCCAAATTCATTCTGATCTTTGAAATTCAAGTTAAACTATTATTCAAATATCAAAAATCAATTAAATTTTCAATTTCAATTTTCCAAAATTCAGGGTCATCACATCCTTCCCCCCTTAAATGAATTTCATCCCGAAATTACTAGTTAAGAAAAATGGACCTCAACCCGTTCATTATTTTCCCAAAACCAAATAGTTTTATCAACTTGCTCAAAATAAATCTTTTTTATTAACAACCCATCACAAATTCAACTAACTTCCCAACTTCAATTATAAGTTCCATACAACATTGTTTTCTTTAACAATTTAAATTTAAATTTTAAATTTTCAAAATTTTCTAACTCCTTAAATTTTCGAAAAATTTCGCCAGCGTCTCCTTTGCGTAGCTAGTTCGGTACAACTACAAAAATGGCACCATGACCCCCAGATTTCAAAAAGAAAAGAAAACGCAAGCGGCTAGACAAGAAGATCATCAAATTTCATAATGAAATTCAAATACATATCTTTTTGTCGAGCAATTCAATTTTATCTTCGAAATCAAATCCCAATTCCATTTCCTTTAATACACCTGTATATCGTGCTAACTATAATATCCAATTACAGCATTCAAATTTCATTTTGCACATTCCTTTACAAATTTTTCAACATATATACTTCTTATACCATTTTACTTTATTATTCAAGTTATACATCTATTTCCATTCAATCTTACATTTTTAGTTTCATTTGAATTCAATCTACGATTTCAATTCTATTTGGATTCAATTTACCTTTTGAATATTGAATTTTATCAATTATGTTTCATTCACAACTGATTCGTCTTGCTATTTTAAATTAGCTTCATTTACTAGTTCATTACAAATTCCAATTCGCTTTATTTAGTTCACTTCGAACTAATTTTACAAATTCATTTTATTTCACACAATTTAAATTGGTTTTCAATATTCAGTTCCAATTTTAGTTTTTATTCTTTTGTTCATTCCCAAACACAATTCAATTCACTATTTTGGTATATAACCACTTATATTTAAACTGGATTTCCAATCCCATATGAATTCAATTTACCTTTTATTTATAAATATTGAATTCATTTCAAACCATATCTATTTGGTCATTCATCAATTAGTTTCACTTACTAATTTTTATTTCAATACTCTGCTTTACAAATCAAATTCAATTCTATTTGCTTACAAATTCAAAATGAATTTCAATATTCAATTTCACTTTCATTTACTTGCAATTGCGAATTTTTTTATTCATTCTCAATCTTATTTTCCATCTTATAAAATTTTATTCCAATCATTTAGTCTATAAGATCTCTCAAAGTCACATTCATACAAATTAACTCAAATCTTCAATTTCAATTTCATTTTGAATTCACATCATCATTTTATTTGACTTAATTTTTTTTCAATCTTAATTATTTTATTTTTTATTCCATTTGATTTATTTATTTTCCTTCCAACTTGCATTTACTTTTATCTATCTTCTCTTTTAAGTTAGATATTTATTTTAACAACTTCAAACTTTATAAGTTATCTTAATAAATTATTTTTATTTTTTAACAACTTTAAACTTTACAAATTATCAACTTAATGATATTCCATAACTATTTTACATAACATTCCAGAGTCTTTTCAACCTGTGACGCCCCACCTCTATACCCACGCTAGCCAAGAACACAACGGTGTAGTGCTGTCAACTAGCACGGAGAATAAGGCTGTTGAGGAGCGACCATCCATGTAATTGCTTATCACACGGTGTCTATAAATAATCTTCGGAAACAAACATAGAAATAAGCATAACAAAAATCAGTCACAGACATCCGTATCACAAAGGCGGAAGAAGATATGAATATATAACTAACACATGAAAGTGTACATCAAAGTAGTGGTCAAAAAGATCCACATTAATACAAAAGAATAGAAACACGTGCTATACAAAAGAATACAACTATGAGTCTATATCTCAAGTGTATACAACAAAAATTACTAATCAAAATAGTTAGCCAAAAGTTAGAGTAGCAAATCCCGGGAAGAAGTCAAGCAGAAGCACCTGTAACATCTCGGTCTGACCCAAGTATTATTTAAGAAAATAATAAACGGATCAGTCTAGCTATAAATTTCAGATGACATGATATAAAATAAAAGATATGGCATAAACATAAAATATCCATACTGACATACTACTATAAGTATGCAAATGATGATCAACAGAAAATCAATCAATAAGAGATAATCAATATCACAAGAATCTTCTCAAAGATCCAAAGAGGGCATCATACCCTAAACCTGTACTCATAACAAGTCAATAACATAAATTTCAGAAATCAACACAAGAAATCCAGAAATCACAGAAAAAGGGAAAGAGGCCTGTCACATGACGGTCCAAAGACCATGGGGAGCTACCCCATATGGGTGAGTCGGAATCACCCAGATGATCTAGGCTAACCAAAAAGCAAAAAGGTATGTGTGAGTGGAATCACACAAATGGCGTCTAGCCTAACCTTGCAACAAAAAGGTATGTGTGAGTGGAATCACACAAATGGTGTCTAGACTAACCTTGCGGACAAAGAGATTTGTGTGAGTCGGAATCACACCCATGAGGCCTAGTCTAACCTTGCAAACAAAGAGACATCGCACAATTGCCAGTCTAAATCATAAAATGATCGTCATGATCAACGAGAAGTGTCAATTACACTAAGCTAGTAAATATAAAAGTTTTTCTTCGTGTCCCATAACCACTTGCTTAACTTAAATATTTACGAACAAACTGTAAATCTTCACTAGAAAATTGTCACAAGAGGTTCAATCGAACAAGTCCAAGAATTAACCGACGAAGTGAACGCAAGCGTTTCATACCACTTGTTTTACTAAGCCGTTTAATTAGATTTCTCATCCGAGTGAGGTAAAGGTTTGTATATACTAGTAGATTGGAAAACGGTTTAAGAAAAAAGCTTTGTCATTGAAAATAGAGTTGAAATCATTTTGTTGAAAGAGTTTTGATATTTACTACTAGTATTGAAACCTTCATATTTCTAAAGTTTTTATCCCGCCTTTTTAGCAAGGCCGTGATACCATAAAATCGACCGAGAAGCCAAAGATAGTTTGTCTCGAAGAATGGTCAAATCGGCATCTCAATAGAGCAAGTTCTGTTGAATGTTTTTCAGATAAGATCCCCTACGGAGGGGGGGTCCAGGGGGTGGCAACCACTCAAGGTGGGGGTGTGGGGGCAACGCCCCCGCTACAGGGTTCGACCTGACCGGTCAGGTCACGGGGGTCCAGAGGGCAGCGCCCCATCCAAAACGGTACGACCTAGTGAAGACCTAAGGGAGGATAGGATCGAGTGACCTAAAGGTTGCGACCTAGGGTACACGCGACCTAAGGGAAGCTCGCAACCTAACATGGCCGAGCTAAGGTGATGTGCGACTCAACCAGGTAAGCGACCTAAGAGAGGCGAGTGACCTAAGGAACTCGCGACCTAACAATAGCACAGGCCAAGCGACCTAACGTTTTAAGGCCGAACGACCTAATTAAACTCGCGACCTAAAAATGACAAGGCCGAGCGAGTTAAGGGGATTGTGCGACCTAGGGTACACGCGACCTAAGGGAAACTCGTGACCTAACATGGCCGAGCTAAGGTGAGGTGCGACTCAACCAGGTAAGTGACCTAAGGGAGACGAGCGACCTAAGGAACTCGCGACCTAACAATAGCACAGGCCAAGCGACCTAACGTTTTAACACGCGAGCGACCTAGAGGCAACGACCTAACTCCGAACGAGCTAAGGCCAGAACGAGCCAAATGAAGGAGAGACTTTTCCTAGGCGAACGAGCTAAAGGTCCAGAACGACCTAACTGCAGTTTTTCGCCTAAATCACCAAAAATTGGAGTTTTTCACCAATCCAATCCAAACCAAATGCAAATGTACATGCTAAAGTGATGGGGAATCATTCCCAACAGTCCAATATAGTTATAGACTAGAACTGTGAGATAAAAATATCACCTTTTCACCAAATTTATAAAGAAAAGCTTGAAAGCAATGGAGAAGTAATCACAAGCTTGAGTCCAATGTCTTCTTCTTGAATTTGGAATTGAATGTTGGATTTGCAAGAGAATTTGAGCTTGGAATTTTACATTCTCATTCCACTCACCATTAATGCTAAATCTTGGTTGTTAGGAAATTTATGAAGAGTGAGGAGAAAGAGAGAAGTGGGTTTGAGTTATAATGGCTAATCTAACCCAAAGTCCAAAGCGGGAAAAGTAAGTGAAATTCCACTAACTCCAAACCTATCAATGTTTATACTTAAAAAAGTTGTAAACGGCATTTCGAACTCAATGGAAGTGGTCTCGAGTCCTAATTTGACCGTTTGCAAAAAGTAGCTTTTCGGACCAATATCCGATTAACGACAAAATATTTAAATAAAATATTTAAATATAAAATCGATAAATATGCGGGTTGTTACACAACCTTTCAAAATTCTTTTTTTTTGAAATCAGTTCAAATTATTCTTTGAATTCCAAAAATCCAAACCAGTTTTGCAAACAGCTTCCATTTAAAATCATTTGGCAGCAATCCCTCCTTTGGATACCCGAAAACGAACACCGATGATGTTGCGATCATCATCGGAATTATTTTCCAGCGACCGAAAAGAGTTTAGAGCTTTTATCCCTTCAAAACATTTTCCAAACCTTGAAAATCATTTTCAAATCAAATGGAGTTAATTTCCAAAATTCCAAATTCTTTCAAAAACATTTCCAAAAACTTCTCTGGAATTCTGTTTCTAATTATAAATCACATTTATAATTTACATTTTCAAATTTCATTTGTATATGGATTTTTATTTTTTTAGTTCTTTGTTATTATTTCAATTTCTTAATCACTTCCTAATCAAACAATCAACCATATACTATAATAATTTATGGAAAATCATTCCTTTTATATACGAAATAGTGTTGGGTAAAATTATTCCATTTACCCTAATTTAAAACAATATCGTGTCGAACTGTTCTGTACGAGTGTTTAGAGATCCCTATCGATAGAGTTGTACAGACTATACCGACCAGAATCCATATACCACCCAACAAACCAATCATCACAATATAAAACAATTTTATATTCACTAACAAATACGCACTCGTATCTATTATTGCTCTCAAACTCATTCTAGAGTACTACTGACTCTATCTCTAATGAGTAACACCCAACAGAACCAAGGTTGGCGCTTAACCAAAAGCTCTGATACCAAATGTAACAACCCGATTTTACGATGCCCGAAAGTCGACATTCATACGTCCATTGTATCAAATGCCGTGCAATCGAATACCGGAAAACCGAATCGTTAGGGTTAAAGAAGAAGAAGATAGAAGAAAAACAGAAACAATAACAGAATCTCACATTTCACAGCGGAACAATATATAATAGATAAATGAATAATCTTTAAAAAAAGAATCATCTCGGTTGATACAATACAACATCAGAGTTTACAACGACATCATACATCACTGGCAGTTATTATAACTTGACTATATGAAAACTGATTTGCACTAACCACACGCAACGGGTACTAATAGTAAAGAGACACGTCTCGCCATCCATATTCAACTCCTGATCTCCACAGCAACTCCTGAATTTCCAAAATGACCTGATAACCTAAATCTAGACTGCCCGTGTGGAAAATTATGGGCACCCAGAGTTCAGAAAGGGAACAATAAACTCCAGGTCAGTCATGGGACTGGTGTGAGATCTTAAAAACAGTTATTCTTTTACAAAAGAAAAACAAAGGAATTTAAAAGAAATCCGCAATGCTTTTAGGAAAATGAAACTACCATAAGGCCTCCCGCCACACACACAATGCAAACGCAGAATTGGAGGAGATTTCTCCTTATGATAGTCAAACATGCTTAATACGCAAAATCCTTTGATATTATTATTATTATTAGTGCATAGTATGGAAAACATTTTGAAAATGTAATATTAATCTTAGCCGGCATAGACATTCCGAACTACGCCTACTATAGCTATCATCTAAACAATGGGGCGCCACCATAAGTAGATGACAGGTTATACAGCTAAAAACGTACAAGGCGCGTATTGGGGTTTGAATTTCCAACAAATGGTCAGGCTAAGGAACTTCCTATTGCCATATGGGTATGTCTCTGGATGGACGCCCCGAGAACCTAACCGGATCTCTGCCAACACAAGGCGGGTTACCTCTGCAAAAATGGGTAACTACTACACGAGTATGACATCCCCGGTTGTAAACAACCTTTATCCGAGGATCCTCAACAACAACAATCACAAAGTAATATATATTTTCGATATTCACATAAGTTAAGTATCTGGGCTCTATACCATGGTACCACTTCTATCCAAAAGGAAATGTACATACCCTAAGGGGCGCTACCCCCTATAACCTTGCCGCATCCTTCCTATTTTGACCATTCCGGGGTGTGAGTTTCGACGAAGTCTCGTCCACAAAGCTACGCTTTTCACAAAATCCGTGCTTCGATCAACAAATGATCAGCAGCACTTCGTATGCCACATTACCAAATTGGGAAAGTATCACTAGTAACCATCAACTACATAACCTCTGAGCTCGTACGTCTCAGAGAAGGGTGTTAAGCTAAGAGAATAAATTCTCCGCCACCAACAAAAATGTATTTGATAGAAACCAGATTTACGTCTCAAAGTGTAACGTCAGACACACATCCATACAAGTCCGTTCCGGGATAGAACGGAACCGAATGCACTTCCAAAGAAGCCCTTGCAATCCGGATATTCACTAATCACGTCCGGAATCCCCATCACAAAGGGTGATAAAATCTCATTGTGATAAAATCTCTATACCGGAGCAACCCTGTGCAGATACATTCGACAGATAATCCTTTCGCTTTCGAAAATACCCGGTCTTCAACACCATCTTCAAATGCAATCTCATTTCTTCGTATCGTTATTCGGAATGGGTTTTATAACACAAGGTCCTCTCCGACTAATCCGAATAACGAGTGCTTATTTTTTTAAAATAAATGTTCATATAGTTTCAAACAAATCACAACAAATTCCACTTTGATCTTTTAAATAAAAGATCCATCACAATCACAAGGTTTCAATGTGGTTTTCGAATATCCATTTGTAATTCGACTCCGGTCGCATCGAAATTCAATTGCCGATTAAAGGCCAATATTGATAGTCGGTTATTTAACTATCAATCAATAATTCATAAAAGTTGCTGGATTTCAAATAATTTTCCCCCAATTATTATTATTTTCAATAATCTTTTCCAGATAATATTTCACCCTTCAATCCTATGAAAATCAATTTCAAATCAATTTCCACATTTCAATCTTTTTTTTGATAACAAATTCAAAACACTCTTCTCACATGGAATACATTTCCAAATGTCCACTGAAAATCTACCGATTTTAAATATTTTAAAATAATATAAAAATATTTATTCAAAATATACTTGGAAACATTTAAAATAAACTATTTTAGAAAATTTTCTTAAATATTAGTTATGAAAAATATTATACAAATATCTCATATAAAACTTTAGGTCCAAAACTAATTTTAAAATAAAAATTTGTAAATAGAGTATAAATAATTATAACTATTTTCTAAATCAAAATATCAATTTAAATCTTTAAAATAATCCCTTATATAATAAATTAAATAATTTTTTTTAAACAATTTCCAAACTAATTTCTCCAACAATATTATTTTAAAACCAAATCCAAAACTTTTAAATTTTATTCAAAAGCTATTTTAAAAATACACTCGGCTTTCTAGGGAAGAATTCTTTTTCCATTACAAAATGGTCCATTCAAATAAATTAATAAATCTTTTGGATTTATTTTAATTTACATTCCAATTTGTAAATTTCTTTCCACACTTTAAAAATAAACCAATATTTATTTTTAAACAATTTCCCTTTTCTTTACAAATTCCCGTTATGAATTTACATTTCCAGATATCAACTGATACACGAATTTTAAATCGATTCACAAATATCATCTTCAAACCAAATCAAATCCCAAATTGATTTCCAGTTTATTTCAAACACAAAATCAAATTCCAATTTGATTTCCTCAAATTAATTTTCCAATAACAAATCAATTTCAAATTGATTTCCCAAGTTATTTCCAAAACACCTAACCAAATTTCCAAATCGATTCCTAAGATTTATTCTAACTCCAATTTAATTCCCAAATAGATTTCTAAAATTAATTTCAACTCTAAATTTAATTCCAAATTTAATTTCCAAATTTATTTCCTTTTGAAATAAATTTCTTTACCTTTTCCAATTATTTAAAATACGTATGTTAAATAAATCCTTCAACTATTAAACAACATTACTCGAAATTCCTTTATCAAATATTTTTCCATATTTTTGGAATTAATTCGATCGGATTATAAAAATCAACTTTAATACTTTAATTGTGACGGTCTAGGCTTTTCTACTTTAATTTTCAAAAATCCAATTTCATATTTCCGGTATCCTACGATACCAAAAATATGTTTGGCTAAATTACAGCCTTCATGGTTTCAATCACAAATAATAGCACGGATTGAAGATAATCAACACACAACATACGAAACAAATTAAAAATTTGAGGAATCTAGTTGGATCCCTCCGACCTGTTTTCCTGCATCCACAGATGTTAGCACAACAATTGAATACACCTTTCACTTCAAGGTGGAATATCGTGGTATGTGAGATTTATAAAATATTATCCGCTATTATGCGATGCAATAGGGTCTCATCCGCTATGTAATGCGGGAAATCAACAACTCCAAATACATTTATAATACCAATTCCACTTCGAGGTGGAATATCGCGGTATATGGGTTTAATATAATAACCTCCGCTATTATGCGGCGCATAGGATCTAAACTAATATAACTAATAATAAATTTATTTTCCAAACACACAATCAATCAAATTTAAATTTAACTATTAAAATTTAAAACAGTGATTGATTGAGAAGATCTCACCTTTGCCTACGCATGCAATCCAATTTCTTTCCAGCTTGATTTCCATACAGTTTTAGAGTATAAATAATTATATAAGATTTCATTAATACTCGAGCTAATCGAATAATTTATTTTCTTTTAAATAATTTTAGTAAACTAACAATTTGATTTAAAGCTAACTTCCCTTTTTATTAAAATCTTTGTTTAACCAAACATTAAATTTAAAACTAAATTTCCTTTAAAAGTATTTTTAAATAAGCTTATCAAACAAATAAATTTCCATATTGATTTAAAACAAGGATATTTTTATTGTCTTTAAAATAGAACATGCATGTAGATTTTATCAAGTTAAAAGCAAAATTATTTTATACCTTAATAAAACCCCTTTACTGTTTACATAAGAACTATTACAATAACTTACTTTTATACGTTGATGAGAATTTATTTAAACTAATCATAAATTTGTAAATAAATTTTCTTCTTAATAAAAATCCAATCAACTAATAATTTAGTTTTAAAATAGTTATTAAATTTTTACCCAAGAATTTTAAAATTTTAAACTAATTTCCTTTTTAAAGAAATTTCTTAGTAACCAAAAGAAAATTCAGAAAAGTTAAGTCAAGATATTTATCTCCTAAATATTTTTAAAATAAACAGTAAAATAAAGCAGGCATGTTAAATATATTCCTTAGATATTTTTACATTTAAAAATTTACTTTTCTGTAAATTACTTCCTTTAAAACAAAACTTTAGCATATGGTTAATTAAAATTCTTCTTCCTACTATCCTAACCTATATGCCTATAAAATTTGCTGAACCAATATGAACGGAAGAAAAATGAATACCTCACCATCGTTGCCCAAAACGATATAGACTTTTGACCTCACAGTACCTCAAAGCAGTCTTGAAGTCATGTGTCGACCTGGCCATCTCGAGATGCCACCACAACCCACCGACGTCGTCGCTTGCCTTGACAACTCCTGCTTGCACAGTCGCTCGAGCTTCCTGCATCGTGCACGCTATCGCGACTACGTCGCTTCGATTCCGATCCTCCTCCCCTACACGAATGCGTGCCCTAAATCCACGTGGCCCCAATTCCAGATCGAATCATTGATTTCGACCACATACATCACGTCATGCCTCGCGAGCATCACCTCACGACGCGGCGACTTCCCCCCTTAGCATGCGTCGACCAAACCCTAGGCGCCAATTGAATCTAACCAGTCGCGATCCAGTAAATGGAGCTTTGATTTTGTTCAAACATGAGCACGCGATTTCGTTTGCTTTGAGAGATGCTTGGCCGCCATTTTTTTTTATGTTTTACAATTTCAAATTGATTTTGGTTTAAACGATTTCTTTCTGTTCGATTTTTATTTTTATTCCTTGAAGAAAAACACGGTTATGATAATATAGAAGAAGGAGACGCGTGTAAACATTTAACAGAAAATGGAAGCCAAGTGTTCGATTTTTTTTAACATGTCAGTTTGCTAAAATTTTATATATATTCAAAATTCAAACTCAAATTTAAATAATACCAAATTACGCAACTAAAAATCTTGACCTCCTATTGAGGCGTGCTGCCAGTCGTTTATAAGGTTATACACCTATTCCGAACGCAATGGAAAAGGTTCCGAGTCCAAATTCAATCGTATGGAGAAGTTAGCTTTTCGAATCTAGTTATTAAATAGAAATTTCGATATAATTTTCAGCGCGTTTGCTTATCGTATGGCCGTACGACAACTCCGAATGCTACGAAAATGGAAATCCGATAATAATACAATATTACGGATCCAATGGAACTGGTTTCGTCGAATTCCGAGACTGTGCCTCGGAAGGGTATTTTTAAACATCGATTTAGACGATAAAAATTCAGTACTGAACAAAACAGTTTCAAATTCAATTTTGAAGCTTCTATTAACCTCAGTATTATCAATATAAATTTTCTAAGCCATCAAATTATTTTTAACAGGCTCAAAATTGAAGAATTACAATTTTACCCAAATTTCTATAATCAAATTCAATAATTAAATTGCCAAATTCATTCTGATCTTTGAAATTCAAGTTAAACTATTATTCAAATATCAAAAATCAATTAAATTTTCAATTTCAATTTTCCAAAATTCAGGGTCATCACATCCTTCTCCCCTTAAATGAATTTCGTCCCGAAATTACTAGTTAAGAAGAATGGACCTTAACCCGTTCATTATTTTCCCAAAACCAAATAGTTTTATCAACTTGCTCAAAATAAATCTTTTTTATTAACAACCCATCACAAATTCAACTAACTTCCCAACTTCAATTATAAGTTCCATACAACATTGTTTTCTTTAACAATTTAAATTTAAATTTTAAATTTTCAAAATTTTCTAACTCCTTAAATTTTTGAAAAATTTCGCCAGCGTCTCCTTTGCGCAGCTAGTTCGGTACAACTACAAAAATGGCACCATGACCCCCAGATTTCAAAAAGAAAAGAAAACGCAAGCGGTTAGACAAGAATATCATCAAATTTCATAATGAAATTCAAATACATATCTTTTTGTCGAGCAATTCAATTTTATCTTCGAAATCAAATCCCAATTCCATTTCCTTTAATACACCTGTATATCGTGCTAACTATAATATCCAATTACAGCATTCAAATTTCATTTTGCACATTCCTTTACAAATTTTTCAACATATATACTTCTTATACCATTTTACTTTATTATTGAAGTTATACATCTATTTCCATTCAATCTTACATTTTTAATTTCATTTGAATTCAATTTACGATTTCAATTCTATTTGGATTCAATTTACCTTTTGAATATTGAATTTTATCAATTATGTTTCATTCACAACTGATTCGTCTTGCTATTTTAAATTAGCTTCATTTACTAGTTCATTACAAATTCCAATTCGCTTTATTTAGTTCACTTCGAACTAATTTTACAAATTCATTTTATTTCACACAATTTAAATTGGTTTTCAATATTCAGTTCCAATTTTAGTTTTTATTCTTTTGTTCATTCCCAAACACAATTCAATTCACTATTTTGGTATATAACCACTTATATTTAAACTCGATTTCCAATCCCATATGAATTCAATTTACCTTTTATTTATAAATATTGAATTCATTTCAAACCATATATATTTGGTCATTCATCAATTAGTTTCACTTACTAATTTTTATTTCAATACTCTGCTTTACAAATCAAATTCAATTCTAATTCAATTCTATTTGCTTACAAATTCGAAATGAATTTCAATATTCAATTTCACTTTCATTTACTTGCAATTGCGAATTTTTTTATTCATTCTCAATCTTATTTTCCATCTTATAAAATTTTATCCTATCATTTAGTCTATAAGATCTCTCAAAGTCACATTCATACAAATTAACTCAAATCTTCAATTTCAATTTCATTTTGAATTCACATCATCATTTTATTTGACTTAATTTTTTTTCAATCTTAATTCTTTTATTTTTTATTCCATTTGATTTATTTATTTTCCTTCCAACTTGCATTTACTTTTATCTATCTTCTCTTTTAAGTTAGATTTTTATTTTAACAACTTCAAACTTTATAAGTTATCTTAATAAATTATTTTTATTTTTTAACAACTTTAAACTTTACAAATTATCAACTAAATGATATTCCATAACTATTTTACATAACATTCCAGAGTCTTTTCAACCTGTGACGCCCCACCTCTATACCCACGCTAGCCAAGAACACTACGGTGTAGTGCTGTCAACTAGCATGGAGAATAAGGCTGTTGAGGAGCGACCATCCATGTAATTGCTTATCACACGGTAGCTATAAATAATCTTCGGAAACAAACATAGAAATAAGCATAACAAAAATCAGTCACAGACATCCGTATCACAAAGGAGGAAGAAGATATGAATATATAACTAACACATGAAAGTGTACATCAAAGTAGTGGTCAAAAAGATCCACAATAATACAAAAGAATAGCAACACGTGCTATACAAAAGAATACAACTATGAGTCTATATCTCAAGTGTATACAACAAAAATTGCTAATCAAAATAGTTAGCCAAAAGTTAGAGTAGCAAATCCCAGGAAGAAGTCAAGCAGAAACATCTGTAACATCTCGGTCTGATCCAAGTATTATTTAAGAAAATAATAAACGGATCAGTCTAGCTATAAATTTCAGATGACATGATATAAAATAAAAGATATGGCATAAACATAAAATATCCATACTGACATACTACTATAAGTATGCAAATGATGATCAACAGAAGATCAATCAATAAGAGATAATCAATATCACAAGAATCTTCTCAAAGATCCGAAGAGGGAATCATACCCTAAACTTGTACTCATAACAAGTCAATAACATAAATTCTAGAAATCAACACAAGAAATCCAGAAATCACAGAAAAAGGGAAAGAGGCATGTCACATGACGGTCCAAATACCATGGGGAGCTACCCCATATGGGTGAGTCGGAATCACCCAGATGGTCTAGGCTAACCAAAAAGCAAAAAGGTATGTGTGAGTGGAATCACACAAATGTCGTCTAGCCTAACCTCGCAACAAAAAGGTATATGTGAGTGGAATCACACAAATGGTGTCTAGACTAACCTTGCGGACAAAGAGATTTGTGTGAGTCGGAATCACACCCATGAGGCCTAGTCTAACCTTGCAAACAAAGAGACATCGCACAATTGCTAGTCTAAATCATAAAATGATCGTCATGATCAACGAGAAGTGTCAATTACACTAAGCTAGTAAATATAAAAGTTTATCTTCGTGTCCCATAACCACTTGCTTAACTTAAATATTTACGAAAAAACTGTAAATCTTCACTAGAAAATTGTCACAAGAGGTTCAATCGAACAAGTCCATGAATTAACCGACGAAGTGAACGCAAACGCTTCATACCACTTGTTTTACTAAGCCGTTTAATTAGATTTCTCATCCGAGTGAGGTAAAGGTTTGTATATACTAGTAGATTGGAAAACGGTTTAATAAAAAAGCTTTGTTATTGAAAATAGAGTTGAAATCATTTTGTTGAAAGAATTTTGATATTTACTACTAGTATTGAAACCTTCATATTTCTAATGTTTTTATCCCGCCTTTTTAGCAAGGCCGTGATACCATAAAATCGACCGAGAAGCCAAAGATAGTTTGTCTCGAAGAATGGTCAACTCAGCATCTCAACAGAACAAGTTCTGTTGAATGTTTTTCAGATAAGATCTCCTACGGAGGAAGGTTCCAAGGGGGTGGCAACCCCCCAAGGTGGGGGTGTGGGGGCAACACCCCCGCTACGGGGTTCGACCTGCCCGGTCAGGTCGCTGGAGTCCAGGAGGCTGCGCCCCATCCAAAACGGTACGACCTAGTGCAGACCTAAGGGAGGATAGGATTGAGCGACCTAAAGGTTGCGACCTAGGGTACACGCGACCTAAGGGAAACTCGCGACCTAACATGGCCGAGCTAAGGTGAGGTGCGACACAACCAGGTAAGCGACCTAAGGGAGGCGAGTGACATAAGGAACTCGCGACCTAACAATAGCACAGGCCAAGCGACCTAATGTTTTAAGGCCGAACGACCTAATTAAACTCGCGACCTAAAAATGACAAGGCCGAGCGAGTTAAGGGGATTGTGCGACCTAGGGTACACACGACCTAAGGGAAACTCGCGACTTAACATGGCCGAGCTAAGGTGAGGTGCGACTCAACCAGGTAAGCGACCTAAGGGAGACGAGCGACCTAAGGAACTCACGACCTAACAATAGCACAGGCCAAGCGACCTAACGTTTTAACACGCGAGCGACCTAGAGGCAATGACCTAACTCCGAACAAGCTAAGGCTAGAACGAGCCAAATGAAGGTGAGACTTTTCCTACGTGAACGACCTAAAGGTCCAGAATGACCTAACTGCAGTTTTTCGCCTAAAACACCAAAAATTGGAGTTTTTCACCGATCCAAACCAAACCAAATGCAAATGTACATGCTAAAGTGATGGGGAATCATTCCCAACAGTCCAATATAGTTATAGACTAGAAATGTGAGATAAAAATATCATCTTTTCACCAAATTTATAAAGAAAAGCTTGAAAGCAATGGAGAAGAAATCACAAGCTTGAATCCAATGTCTTCTTCTTGAATTTGGAATTGAATGTTGGATTTGCAAGAGAATTTGAGCTTGGAATTTTAGTTTCTCATTCCACTCACCATTAAAGCTAAAGCTTGGTTGTTAGGAAATTTATTAAGAGTGAGGAGAGAGATAAGTGGGTTTGAGTTATAATGGCTAATCTAACCCAATGTCCAAAGCGGGAAAAGTAAGTGAAATTCCACTAACTCCAAACCTGTCAATGTTTATACTTAAAAAAGTTGTAAACGGCATTTCGAACTCAATGGAAGTGGTCTCGAGTCCTAATTTGACCGTTTGCAAAAAGTAGCTTTTCGGATCAATATCCGATTAACGATAAAATATTTAAATACAAAATCGATAAATATGCGGGTTGTTACACAACCTTTCAAAATTCATTTTTTTTTTTGAAATCAATTCAAATTATTCTTTGAATTCCAAAAATCCAACCCATTTTTGCAAACAACTTCCATTTAAAATCATTTGGCAGCAATCCCTCCTTTGGATACCCGAAAATGAACACCGATAATGTCGCGATCATCATCGGAATTATTTTTCAGCGACCGAAAAGAGTTTAGAGCTTTTATCCCTTCAAAACATTTTCCAAACCTTGAAAATCATTTTCAAATCAAATGGAGTTAATTTCCAAAATTCCAAATTCTTTCAAAAACATTTCCAAAAACTTCTCTGGAATTCTGTTTCTAATTATAAATCACATTTATAATTTACATTTTCAAATTTCATTTGTATATGGATTTTTATTTTCTTAGTTCTTTGTTATTATTTCAATTTATTAATCACTTCCTAATCAAACAATCAACCATATACTATAATAATTTATGGAAAATCATTCCTTTTATATACAAAATAGTGTTGGGTAAAATTATTCCATTTACCCTAATTTAAAACAATATCGTGTCGAACTGTTCTGTACGAGTGTTTAGAGATCCCTATCGATAGAGTTGTACAGACTATACCGACCAGAATCCATATACCACCCAACAAACCAATCATCACAATATAAAACAATTTTATATTCACTAACAAATACGCACTCGTATCTATTATTGCTCTCAAACTCATTCTAGAGTACTACCGACTCTATCTCTAATGAGTAACACCCAACAGAGCCAAGGTTGTCGCTTAACCAAAAGCTCTGATACCAAATGTAACAACCCGATTTTACGATGCCCGAAAGTCGACATTCATACGTCTATTGTATCAAATGCCGTGCAATCGAATACCGGAAAACCGAATCGTTAGGGTTAAAGAAGAAGAAGATAGAAGAAAAATAGAAACAATAGCAGAACCTCACATTTCGCAGCGGAACAATATATAATAGATAAATGAATAATCTTTAAAACAAAGAATCATCTCAGTTGATACGATACAACATCAGAGTTTACAACGACATCATACATCACTGGCAGTTATTATAACTTGACTATATGAAAACTAATTTGCACTAACCACACGCAACGGGTACTACATAGTAAAGAGATACGTCTCGCCATCCAGCTTAAACTCCTGATCTCCACAGCAACTCCTGAATTTCCAAAATGACCTGATAACCTAACTCTAGACTGCTCGTGTGGAAAATTATGGGCACCCAGAGTTCAGAAAGGGAACAATAAACTCCAGGTCAGTCATGGGACTGGTGTGAGATCTTAAAAACAGTTATTCTTTTACAAAAGAAAAACAAAGGAATTTAAAAGAAATCCGCAATGCTTTTAGGAAAATGAAACTACCATAAGGCCTCCCGCCACACACACAATGCAAACATAGAATTGGAGGAGATTTCTCCTTATGATAGTCAAACATACTTAATACGCAAAATCCTTTGATTTATTATTATTATTATTAGTGCATAGTGTGGAAAACATTTCGAAAATGTAATATTAATCTTAGCCAGCATAGACATTCCAAACTATGCCTACTATAGCTATCATCTAAACAATGGGGCGCCACCATAAGTAGATGACAGGTTATACAACTAAAAATGTACAAGGCACGTATTGGGGTTTGAATTTCCAACAAATGGTCAGGCTAAGGAACTTCCTATTGCCACATGGGTATGTCTCTGGATGGACGCCCCGAGAACCTAACCGGATCTCTGCCAACACAAGGCGGGTTACCTCTGCAAAAATGGGTAACTACTACACGAGTATGACATCCCCGGTTGTAAACAACCTTTATCCGAGGATCCTCAACAACAACAATCACAAAGTAATATATATTTTCGATATTCACATAAGTTAAGTATCTGGGCTCCATACCATGATACCACTTCTATCCAGAAGGAAATGTACATACCCTAAGGGGCGCTACCCCCATAACCTTGCCGCATCCTTCCTGTTTTGACTATTCTGGGGTGTAAGGTTCGACGAACTCTCGTCCACAAAGCTACGCTTTTCACAAAATCCATGCTTCGATCAACAAATGATCAGCAGCACTTCGTATGCCATATTACCAAATTGGGAAAGTATCACTAATAACCATCAACTACATAACCTCTGAGCTCGTACGTCTCAGAGAAGGGTGTTAAGCTAAGAGAATAAATACTCCGCCACCAACAAAAATGTATTTGATAGAAACCAGCTTTACATCTCAAAGTGTAACGTCAGACACACATCCATACAAGTCCGTTCTGGGATCGAACGGAACCGAATGCACTTCCAAAGTAGCCCTTGCAATCCGGATATTCACTAATCACGTCCGGAATCCCCATCACAAAGAGTGATAAAATCTTATTGTGATAAAATCTCTATACCGGAGCAACCCTGTGCAGAGACATTCGATAGATAATCCTTTCGCTTTCGAAAATACCCGGTCTTCAACACCATCTTCAAATGCAATCTCATTTCGTCGTATCGTTATTCGGAATGTGTTTTATGACACAAGGTCCTCTCCCGGCTAATCCGAATAACGAGTGCTTATTTTTTAAAAATAAATGTTCATATAGTTTCAAAGGAATCACAACAAATTTCACTTTGATCTTTTAAATAAAAGATCCATCACAATCACAAGGGTTCAATGTGGTTTTCGAATATCCATTTGGAATTCGACTTCCGGTCGCATCGAAATTCAATTGCCGATTAAAGGCCAATATTGATAGTCGGTTATTTAACTATCAATCAATAACTCATAAAAGTTGCTGGATTTCAAATAATTTTCCCCCAATTATTATTATTTTCAATAATCTTCGCAAGATAAAATTTCACCCTTCAATCCATTGAAAATCAATTTCAAATCAATTTCCACATTTCAATCTTTTTTTTGATAACAAATTCAAAACACTCTTCTCACATGGAATACATTTCCAAATTTCCACTGAAAATCTACCGATTTGAAATATTTTAAAATAATATAAAAATACTTATTCAAAATGTACTTGGAAACATTTAAAATAAACTATTTTAGAAAATTTGCTTAAATATTAGTTATGAAAAATATTATACAAATATCTCATATAAAACTTTCGGCCCAAAACTAATTTTAAAATAAAAATTTGTAAATAGAGTATAAATAATTATAACTATTTTCTAAATCAAAATATCAATTTAAATCTTTAAAATAATCCCTTATATAATTAATTAAATAATTTTTTTTAAACAATTTCCAAACTAATTTCTCCAACAATATTATTTTAAAACCAAATCCAAAACTTTTAAATTTTATTCAAAAGCTATTTTCCGGCTTTCTAGGGAAGAATTCTTTTTCCATTACAAAATGGTCCATTCAAATAAATTAATAAATCTTTTGGATTTATTTTAATTTACATTTCAATTTGTAAATTTCTTTCCATACTTTAAAAACAAACCAATATTTATTTTTAAACAATTTCCCTTTTCTTTACAAATTCCCGTTGTGAATTTACATTTCCAAATATCAACTGATATACGAATTTTAAATCGATTCCCAAATATCATCTTCAAACCAAATCAAATTCCAAATTGATTTCCAGTTTATTTCAAACACAAAATCAAATTCCAATTTGATTTCCTCAAATTAATTTTCCAATAAAAAATCAATTTCAAATTGATTTTCCAAGTTATTTCCAAAACACCTAACCAAATTTCCAAATCGATTCCTAAGATTTATTCTAACTCCAATTTAATTCCCAAATAGATTTCTAAAATTAATTTCAACTCTAAATTGAATTCCAAATTTAATTTCCAAATTTATTTCCTTTTGAAATAAATTTCTTTACCTTTTCCAATTATTTAAAATACGTATCTTAAATAAATCCTTCAACTATTAAACAACATTACTCGAAATTCCTTTATCAAATATTTTTCCATATTTTTGGAATTAATTCGATCGGATTATAAAAATCAACTTTAATACTTTAATTGTGACGGTATAGGCTTTTCTACTTTAATTTTCAAAAATCCAATTTCATATTTCCGGTATCCTACGATACCAAAAATATGTTTGGCTAAATTACAGCCTTCACGGTTTCAATCACAAATAATAACACGGATTAAAGATAATCAACACACAACATACGAAACAAATTAAAAATTTGAGGAATCTAGTTGGATCCCTCCGACCTGTTTTCCTGCATCCACAGATGTTAGCACAACAATTGAATACACCTTCCACTTCAAGGTGGAATATCGTGGTATGTGGGATTTATAAAATATTATCCTCTATTATGCGGTGCAATAGGGTCTCATCCGCTATATAATGCGGGAAATCAACAACTCCAAATACATATATAATACCAATCCCACTTCGAGGTGGAATATCGCGGTATATGGGTTTAATATAATAACCTCCGCTATTATGTGGCCCATAGGGTCTAAACTAATATAACTAATAATAAATTTATTTTCCAAACACACAATCAATCAAATTTAAATTTAACTATTAAATTTAAAACAGCGATTGAGTGAGAAGATCTCACCTTTGCCTACGCATGCAATCCAATTTCTTTCCAGCTTGATTTGCACACAGTTTTAGACCTTGTATAAATAATTATATAAGATTTCATTAATGCTCGAGCTAATCGAATAATTTATTTTATTTTAAATAATTTTAATAAACTAACAATTTGATTTAAAGCTAACTTCCCTTTTAATTAAAATCTTTGTTTAACCAAACATTAAATTTAAAACTAAATTTCCTTTAAAATTATTTTTAAATAAGCTTATCAAACAAATAAATTTCCATATTGATTTAAAACAAGGATATTTTTATTGTCTTTAAAATAGAAATGCTTGTAGATTTTATGAAGTTAAAAACAAAATTATTTTGTACCTTAATAAAACCCCTTTACTGTTTACATAAGAACTATTAAAGTAACTTATTTTTATACGTTCATGAGAATTTATTTTAACTAATCATAAATTTGTAAATAAATTTTCTTTTTAATAAAAATCCAATCAACTAATAATTTTGTTTTAAACTAGTGATTAAATTTTTACCAAGCAACCAAAAGAAAATCCAAAAAAAGTTAATTAAACATATTTATCTCTTAAATATTTTCAAAATAAACAGTAAAATAAAGCAGGCATGTTAAATAAATTCCCTAGATATTTTTACATTTAAAAATTTACTTTTCTGTAAATTTCTTCCTTTAAAACAAAACTTTAGCATATGGTTAATTAAAATTCTACTTCTTATTGTCCCTAACCTATATGCCTATACAATTTGCTGAACCAATATGAACGGAAGAAAAACAAATACCTCACCATCATTTCCCAAAACGATCTCGACTTTTAACCTCACAGTACCTCAAAGCACTCTCGAAGTCACACGTCGACCTGGCCATCTCGAGATGCCACCTCAACCCACCGATGTCGCTGCTTGGCTTGACAACTCCTGCTTGCAAAGTTGCTTGAGCTTCCTGCATCGCGCATGCTATCGCCACTACGTCGCTTCGATTCCGATCCTCCTCCCCTACGTGAATGCATGCCCTAAATCCACTCGGCCCCAATTCCAGATCGAATCATTGATTTCGACCACATACATCACATCATGCCTCGCGAGCATCACCTCACGACGCCACGACTTCCCTCCTTGGCGCGCGCCGACCAAACCCTAGGCGCCAATTGAACCTATCCGATCGCGATCGAGTAAATGGAGCTTTGATTTTGTTCGAACATGAGCATGCGATTTTGTTTTCTTTGAGAGATGCTCAGCCGCCCTTTTTTTTTTTTATGTTTTACAATTTCAAGTTGATTTTGGTTTAAATGATTTCCTTCTGTTCGATTTTTATTTTTATTCCTTGAAGGAAAACTCGATTACGATAATATAGAAGAAGGAGACGCGTGTAAACATTTAATAGAAAATGGAAGCCAAGTGTTCGATTTTTTTTAACGTGTCAGTTTGCTAAATTTTTATATATATTCAAAATTCAAACTCAAATTTAAACCATACCGAATTACGCAAATAAAAATCTTGACCTCCTATTGAGGCATGCTGCTAGTCGTTTATAAGGTTATACGCCTATTCCGAACGCAATGGAAAAGGTTCCGAGTCCAGATTCAATCGTTTGGAGAAGTTAGCTTTTCGAATCTAGTTATTAAATTGAAATTCCGATATAATTTTCAGCACGTTTGCTTATCGTATGGCCACACGACAACTTCGAATGCTACGAAAATGGAAATCCGATAATAATACAATATTACGGATCCATTGGAACTGGTTTCGTCGAATTCCGAGACTGTGCCTCGGAAGGCTATTTTTAAACATCCATTTAGACGATAAAAATTCAGTACTGAACAAAACAGTTTCAAATTCAATTATGAAGCTTCTATTAACCTCACTATTACCAATATAAATTCTCTAGGCCATAAATTATTTTTAACATGCTCAAATTGAAGATTTACAATTTTACCCAAATTTCTATAATCAAATTCAATAATTAAATTGCCAAATTCATTCTGATCTTTGAAATTCAAGTTAAACTATTATTCAAATATCAAAAATCAATTAAATTTTCAATTTCAATTGTCTAAAATTTAGGGTCGTCACAAGATGAAATGGTAAAATATTGATGTAATGGAAGACATAACAATGTTGACTATGTATGTAAGGCAATAATTGTGTTAATAAGAAAATGAAATAATGGTAAATAAATTAACTGAGACTTTAATTATAATTAATCTGTGAAATTGACCATCAATAAAATGGAAATATAGTAGTTAATACAAATAAAGGATGGAAATTGGAGTATATTAATGTAACGACCCGAGAATTTTAGTGGTTTTATTAATTTAATTAATGGAATTTTTGTGAAATTTTAAATAATAAAATTTTGAAATATAAATTTGATATTTGAATTACGTCTAACTAAACATAGTAAATTGTAAATTTTCAATCAATAATATGAAAGTTTATTTTATTGTGTAATTTCATTTAAATTCAAATCAGTTAATGATTGATGATAATAAAATGTTTTCCAAACCTGAATATTTTTACATAATAAATTTGTAAATCATCTTCTGAGTGAGATGTCATATTTCATTTCTTCAAATTTGGATTTCTATTGCTCCGTTTATCTTATTTCTGGCATTTTAGCAGCATTTCGGTATCGATATCGACTTTTTATAGGATGATCATACCACCGATATATGTATACCATTTTGATCATCTCGTCGTGCTGATCTCTACAGTATATTCAATTCCGTGTTTTGAAGTCTGTTACGCGGTGAAAAACCACGAAGCGGTTAACCATATCGGTACAAAATTTCTGGTGTCCTTTTGGTTGATTGTCACTTTACAGTCCACCACGAGTCACCTAAATGTCCACCACGAGTCACGTAAATCAAATATCCATCAACAATTAATATTTCTAACCTACCGACCTTTATTGTGCTCTAGTTTCAATATTTCCTGGCTTGTCCATTCACATACCTTTTCTCTGCCTTTCAGTTTTGGTCCAGCATTCATTTGAGTAAATTATATAATATAATATATATTTCATATATTGGTTACAGCCTATTCATTCTTTCTTTATTTTTCTCTTCATCTTTATTTTCTCTTTCCTATTCTTTGTTCTGGAATATATACACACACGACATAACTTGTCTTGTCGAGATTTGATTTTCTCTTTCCTATCTATTTGCTCTAGCCTTGCCGAGATTGTGCTCACCCTCCACGTCGTCGTGCAACCTACCTCCAACCCGCTTCCGTCGCTCCTAGCCCAGGTCTTGCTCCTCTTAGCCTGCATCTCCTTCTTCCTCCACCACTCGGCCTCGCAACCTTCCCGATCCGCGCGCCTCCTCCTCATGATAACCACCATGCCTCCGCATCACCCCGCTCCACCTAGTTGAACACCATCACCACCTTTGCCTTCAGCCTCCGCCTCCACCTCTCTTCCCTCACTCATCCTCCTTGTAGCATGCACAACTACCTTTCTTCTACTATTGCATTTTTATAAGTGATTTTATATATTAATATATATTAGTTTATATATAATGTCTATAAAGTTAGTATATGTTATACAATATGTAAATATAGGTTATATATTATAAACGTGAGTTGTATAGGTTATATATAATCTAAGTTATATTGAGTCACTATATATATTAATACAATATACATGGGTTTATATAGTATATGTTACAGACTTTTTCCTATATTTTGATTACTTAAAATCCTAACTAATATAATGCTGTTAGTATAAGTATAGTGTGTTATGAAAGTTATATAGTTATATATATCAGATCTGGTTATATTAATTATATATTTACATAAGTTAGTGATATATATGTGTATATATATGTTAGTAGATAAGTTATTTGTGATATATATTTATAGCTTCTTGTACATATATAGGTTTTCATATATGTGTTTAAGGTAATTATATGATGTGTTCTTCAAGTATATATAGTGAAAGTATACATTATGATATATGTTTTCTTGTATTGTTTTACAGTTTTGTTTCATGTTGTTAGGCTGAGGTATATATATACATACATTAAAGCAATGTAGAACATTGATATTCTGCTGCACACACATATATACATATATATATCATTTATATCACTACTAAAAAACATTTAATTAAAGACTGTAAATTAAAAACCAAACAAAATCAGTCTTTAGTCAAAGACTGATCAGTAACTAAAAGATTTGGTCTTTAGAATTTTACATCAAAGACTGAAAATTGGTCATTAATCTGTTTATAAATTTTTGAGACCGCCTGGACACAACACTTCAGTCTCTGGTTTGGCAATTACTAGTATTTAATTAGTTATTAATCCAAAGGTGGAGCATTTTTAATTGTTTTCAAATCTAATGAATGATTTTGACGATCCATGTCATACTATTTTAGGTTCTGTATTAAGATAAATATTTTATGCAGAAAAAATGCTCCATTTGCCTGAAATAAGGCCACCATTCATGGCCAAACTTCTCCACCTTCTCCATTTGGAAATGAAAACACTTCCTCCTGTTTTACCTAATGTTGGTATTCTTTCAGTTTCATTAATAGTTTTCAGTTTTCATTTTAACTGTTCACGCACAAATTGAACAGGCGTATTTGGTTTGGACGGAGCAACTTCACCAGCAATGACTGTGAGCACTTCAACTTCGAATCCTACAATCAGACCCAACTACCATCCTAACAAAAGCAGTTTCCAACGTCGAGGCTACTCAACAAACATTATTGAAATCTAGGAAAGCATGCACAATACTCAGATCTCTGACTATCGAGCAGCGATATCATCACTGCAGCAAACTTCAATACTATAACCTTATATATGCAACCAGCAACCCACATAGATGCGAAATCTCCAGATCTCAGAATCATAATTGGAGTGACACCGAGCTTTCCACCATCGACAGTGCAACAGTTTCTAATCTAGACGATGGTGCAAGTTTAAGCGGCAGTTTCCAGGAGCGAGCGTAAATTATTCTCTGGTATCGAAATTCAGTTTGAGAAGAAAACGCAATATTTTTCTTAAGAGGTGATTGTTTTAGGAATAGTCGATTCTGAAGTGTTTTTTGTTGTACAATGATTTTGTATGCAAAGTATTTGGATGTTAGTGGAATTGAAAGAATTTTATGGTTATGTATATTAACATTTTTGTACTCTGGGTTATTACATGTATTTTTTTAATGAAATATAATTGCACAATACTTTTCAATGTTTGCTACATTGTATGAAATTGAATTTTGATTTTGTATAATTATTGTTGAAATTATGTGTGTCTATATATATATATAATTTGTGACTGATTTCAAACTTTATTTCAGTATGAAGAATTCAGTCTTTAACCAAATTTAAGACAGACTTTCAGTCTTAATAATTTAAGACTGAATTTCAGTTTCAAATATATTTTGGGACTAGGGAATTAGTGACTTAAATTTTCGGTTTTTAGTCAGTCTTTAGATCTTATTTAGAGACTGAACTGCTTAATTAAAAACTGAATTTGTCAGTCTTTAATTCAACTTTTTTTGTAGTGTTGTAATTTTTACTGGATGTTTTAAAATAGCTGATTATATATCTAATTCACATAAATTTTAGTTAGTATACATTTCAATGTATTGTCTACAGATTTTAAGCATGCGTATATAGATTTTAGTTTGTATAGGTTTATTTGCAATCCGTTAGTTTATATGTCAGTTTAATATATATAGGTATAATGTTGCATCAAGGTTAGTTTATATTATCTATGACTTAATTGGGTTTTATGTATAAATTTACATTTGTACAAAATCCTACTGTTGATATAAGTATAAGTTTATATAAGATTTTGGACATCATATGAAAATAGCGATCTTATTTTTCTATGTGTTTAGAATTTAAGTTGGTATGAATATTGTTTTTAATTGTTTGTATATTGCTCTAGAATTTTGGGAAAGAAGCACACAATGTAAGTTTGTATATATGTACCAGCTTATATATTGGCTATATATACATTTTTTGGTTACAAA
The DNA here is from genome assembly GCA_030765085.1 of Allium cepa. NCBI lineage: Eukaryota > Viridiplantae > Streptophyta > Magnoliopsida > Asparagales > Amaryllidaceae > Allium > Allium cepa. Next base: position 969,094,844 of record CM060945.1, on the reverse strand, counting down.
TATATATAGGTTTATATGTAATATTGATTTTAACTTGTATGTGTAAATATATAATGTTGTATAATGTATAAGTTTATATTAATATATATATATATATATATATATATATATATATAAGTATGCATGATTTTGAATCATATATATATTATTTTAATATTGATTTTTAGAAAATAATATATATATATTTACAGTTTATATCAAAACTGATTTGATTTGTTTTCACCAATTTTTGTTATTAGCTTATCTATCAAACTCGTGTCCATCGTGCTTTGCTTCGATATTCATGCTTGGATTCGTGACCCATTTCATTGTCTTTTCTCTTTATCCTCGAAAGGCGAACAATCACTCATGATTAACGTTCTTATATTTATTAAGTTCGATTTCAATTGAAACAACAATTGAAATATGCTTCTGTTAGTTATTTAAATTGTTATATATGTGCTATCACATGTAACTGTTCACCTGTATGATATGACATCATATCCTGTTTTTTATACTTTATTTAATCACTGATGATATATGTCTGTTGCTATATGTTACATTTTATGATATATGTTCTCACTCTACAAGTTCCCTGTTAGTATAGACTTTCATTTGGGTTAAAATGATACATAACCGAACGATCTTGTAGAATAGGAGAAAACCGTTATAGCTTGAAATGATAAACCCAAGTGATTTTCATTGAATTAAGTTTGGGATTGCGGGTTAAAATGATACATACTCGTATATTTTAAATTGCGGATTAAAATGATAAATATCCGCATCACTTGACCATAGGATAGAAAATTATATACAGACACCGTTAGTCTCTCTCTATATATATATTTTAAAATAATTTCCAAGGTTTAAAAATGAATATTTTGGTTTTAATAAATAATTAAATTTAAGATATTATATATATATATGTTATCTTATAAGGGCTTAAAATTTATATTTTGAAATTTATATATTTTGAAAATTGTATGGTTATAAATAAATTTTGAAATTATATTTCAAATATAAATTTTATAATAGAAATTGGTCTGAAATTATATTTATTTAAGAATTATACTTAAATATGCTGATTGAAATTTATTAAATTTGAAATTTTAAAGATATGATTTTATAACTCGAATTTGATTAAAACGATTTAAATGAATATTTCAAATTTACATAAATTGAAATGGAATATTTAGTTTATTTGTAATGTGGGTTTTATTTAAATGATATTAGTTTTATTAAGTAAACATTTCAAAACTAAATAATAATGAAGTTAAATTTCGATATATATGAAATTATCAAATCTAGTTTTGAAAATGTTTGAATATTAAAGATCTGAAATATATTGAAATTTAAATGGTTTATTTTGTGGTTCGAATCTGTATTGAAATCGATATAATTTGAAATGATTTATTGAGCAACTGAATTGAATCTAAGTTGAAGAATTGATTGAATTAAATTGGAATTATGGAATTCGGGTTGATTTTAATCGATTTGTCAAATTCGAGGAAACTATTTTAATTACATTTTATTTTATAATTTATTTTAATATAAACTATTTAATGTAAACCATTTTTAGTATATACTATTTTTATATAAACTATTTTATAAACTATTTTATTACATATTATTATTAATATCTAAGCTATTTAATATGGAAGTTATGATTTCAAAGTTATGGTTTTCCAAAGTATTATGATTTCAAGTGTTATGATTTTCAAAGTGTTATAATTTCAAGTGTTTTGGTTTCGAAAGTGTTATAACTTTGAAAGTGACATGATTTTTGGAAATGGATATATTTGAAATGGAAATGATATCGTATTGATATGGTTTTGAAATGGAAAATGATATTTGGTTTTGATATATAAATTATTTTGAAATGACCACGGTGTAATAATAACTTTTGGTTGTTAAAGCGACCAGGACCGGATATTGTCATACTCTCTGCCAATACCGAAAACCACTTTAATAACTGTGCACGTGGTGGAGATTCTAGAATGAAGTAGGATGGTTAGATGGCGATTCTATATGATATTTATGCAGCCCTGACTCCCGTGAGTTTGCTTGATGTGGCTAAAATAGGAGCCACGACGGCCCAAGTGAGGTCATTCCTCCTATCGGACACATTTCTTCGATAACGTTCTATTGCTTTTGTGATGTGATTGGGTGCACCCTTTGATTTGGGAGTGTGTTACGAGGTGGACAGTAGTAGCTGTTATGCGTTACCACCAATTCGGATCCGCAAACGGTATATCTACCTTGGCATTGCCTCGTGTACCTTGTCGCATGCCCTATCGCGCCTTCTACGATTTTGTTTTTTGTCATACCTATGAAGTGCTCGTTGATAGCCCACTTGCGAGTGGAGTTTACAGTATCTGTATAGATTACGACATTATAAAAATGCGTTAAGAGGGATATGGGTAACGCCTTAACGCTATTTTCATAGTTTACTTTACTATAGACATATTATAAAGCGTATATTACTATATAGTAAATAGTTCCACGGATCCTTAGAGGATGGTTATCCCAAACATCCTCTGAGTCACTTGTATTTCAGTTGATAATTCACTTGAGTTGGATTTATTGATCTAAGAATGTTAATCCTAACTCGAGTGTTTTCTGTTTTACTTTATGCTCGGGTCAGACTGAGTGTCACAGCATTTGAGACTCACCTTTGGAGTTGGAGCTTCACTTGGAGATCCGTCTGTATCTATTTAGCCTTCAGCTATCCAATGGTTTCGATTCGACTTGTCGTCTGTTTGTATTTGAGACTGAATTGTATTTGATATTATGTTGTATTTTATTTTGAACTCTTTTATTTATACAGTAGCTTCATGAACTACTATTTATCTACTCCGCTGCATATTGTTATATTACTCTATATCTGTGATTCTTTAATTGATTTATTTACTATATATGCTAAGCTTTGCCGAATATAAATTAACAATCTGATATTTTGACCGATTCAAGTCCGACATGTACGGATGCGAATGGTTGAAAATAGCGGGATGTTAGAATTAACGTAATGAAATGTAAAACAAATGTTAACTATGTTATTAGATCATAAGTTTGGACCATAAACAAAATTCTAAAACCGCAAACTATAATGAAGCAATGAAGTGGAAGGTTCTAACTCATATTAGAACATAATTTAATAACAAAAATTGGAATAATAAATGTCAGTTTTAATGATAAGTTAAATGAATATTGATTGATAGGGAAAACATTTATTTAGTATGTAATTTAATGCTTGTTGGATACTGTAATTTTGTAAAAGTGTTTGCATGACTATAAATAAGGATTACAATGTCCATGTATTTATTTAATTGATTTCATCAATTAGGGTCTGTTTTGAAGTGGAAGATTAAAATTAATTGGAAATAAATTAATTGAAATCTTTTAATTGAAAAAGGAAAAAGAAACAAAGTGCAATTAATAAATTTAATGTAAGAATGTTTTCATTTGAAATGTATATTATTTGAAAAATAAGAATGGATTTAATATTGTATAAGTTAATCATTTTAGAATATAAGAATGTTTACTTTTATGAATTGCAAGTAACGAATAAGCATTTTAAGGAAAATAAAAGAATGTTTGAGGAAAATAAAGTGAACGTTTCCATTCTGAATATAAATGTAACGTTCTAAAAAGAGAAAATTGAATTTTTAAAACAACATTTTATGGTAGTTAAATAGCAGGCATAGGTTGCACGGAAGTGATTTTATTGCTAACCTTGAAATTTAAAATAAATTAAATATTTGAGTTCATAATTACGTGTCGAGAAAAATGTTGTTTTTAAATTTGAATTTTTAAATCGTGGTTCATATTTTTTTATGTAGCGGCGGTCCTCGTTATGTAAATTGGTGTGATCAAATTTAGTTATGTTGTGGTAATTAAATGTAACGACCCGATAATTTTTATAATTTTATTTGCTTTATTTATTCAATTAGTTGAAATTTTATGAAATTTTAAATAATAAAATTTTGATATTTGGAATATGTCTATTTAAACATAGCCACTGGTAAATTTTCATCAGAAGATATGGAAGTTTATTTTCTACTGTTATTTTATTTAAATCTATATCAGTATATATTTGATGACAATTAAATGTTTTCCAAACCTTAATATTTTCCAATAGAAAAATTGCAAATCATCTTCTGAGCAAGACATCACATTTCGTTTCTCAAAATTTTGACTGTTATTGTTCCGTCGATCTTATTTTCGACGAAATAACAGTTGAACTTAAAAGTTTTTCGAAACCTACATGTGTCAAGCTGAGAAAATTTATTTAAAACACTTTGAATAAGACTGCGTAATTCTTTTTGCAAATTTTAGACGTTTCTAGCTCCGTTTGGATTTTTCGTACAGAATAGCAACGTATATCAGTGTCCATATCGACTTTTGATCGGATGATCGTGCCACTGGTATCTGTATACCATTTTGATCATCTTGTCATGTTGATCTCTACCGTATATTCAATTCTGTGTTTTGAAGTCAGATACGCGTGAAACGATTCTGTATCAGTACCGGTTTGGGTGCCTTTTGGTTTTTGTAGCTTTCAACATTCCACCGAGAAAACAAGTAGCCATTTACATTTCATGTCCCAAGTTTAGAGCGTATCTGACTTTTTGTTTCACAACGGTTCACATCTTTTGCTGTTCGGTTATTCTTTGAAAAAAAAAATATAAAAGAAAAATTTTGTGTGCCAGCACTTTCTTTTTCATTCCGCTACCCTTACCTTCAAACTTGCGTCTCTTCCTTTCCTACTCTATTATTCGTTAAAAAGAGATATTTTCTTGAAGCTCACATCTTTTTTCAACCTATCTTTCCTCTCCACCACTTCATGTTGCAACCCACCATGGCCTCACACCCCAACCGTTCACGCCAGCTAATACACAACTGCCTTTCCTTCACACCCCTGCAAGTGCCGAGTTGCATCTTTTCCACCATGCGAGCCATCACCGCGAGTGACCCAGCCCAGCAAACCAAAGCCACAACCACCAGTTCACCATTCCCTTCTATGTGTTTGCCCTCCCAACCTTTCCATCTTCGTCCACCACGGTTCTTTCTATGTAGCCTGTTGTTCACTTGCCCTTTCTTCCACATGAATAGGCAAGCTTTCTCGTTTCTTAAAAAAATTTCAAAAGCTTATAATATATACGTATATATATATATATATTGGTTTATATATTCATTTATGTAGTATATATATAAATATGTGTTGTTGTTGTGTATAGGTTTACTTGAATTGTACATTTGGCTTCTTTGTTAGCCATAGGTGATGTTATCATATATATTAAAATATGTTAGTTTATTTCGTACAAGATCGGCTTTAGCTAGAACTTATATTTTATCTAGAGAGTTATATTTAGTTTGGGTCTGTTTGTAAGTGTATATATATTGTATTTTCAGTAGTTTTGTTTAAACCTTTATATGTTGTTTGTATATGGCTTACGAATTTGTTCCAAAGTCTGCACATACATATCTAGTTGTTTTACTGTTGTATGCATATTTAAGTTTTCGACCTGTTCATTTTGTCATTTTATTTTCCAATTTTACAGTTATAAAAAAGTATTTCAATTATTTATGTATATGAAAATATATCATTGTAATTTATAAAGTGGTAGTTTATTTATATGTTTGACTTGAATTCTATATACAGTTAATAAAGTATGTAGATAGTGGCCTTTCTGATATATATATATATATATATATATATATATATCTGTGTGTGTGTGTATGTATGTATATGTATGTATATATTGACATTGATTTCTCTAAACCTACAAAGAAGATTTATTTTGTTCAATATGTGTATATGTAAAACCATATTTATTTTGTATAAACAATGATTTTAAAAGTACATGTATATTTAATTTAATATATGTTTGAATTTAACATATGATTCTATATATATAAGTTCACCTATACAATTTATCATCATCGATACAATCCTGATTTGACCTTGTCAATTCTCTATTATCAGCTTCATTCGTCGAACTTGTTTCCATCACGCTTTGCTTTAGAATCTGTGCTAGAATTCGTAGCTCAATTTCATCGTCTATCCTTTCTAGTCTCAAAAGGTGAGAAATCACTCACGATTAATGTTCTTGTATTTATTAAATTTGATTTCAATTGAATTGACAATTGAAATATACTGCTGATAGTTATTTACATTGCTATATATGCTACTATATGTAATTTTTCACCTGTGGGATATGACGCAATATCCTATTGTTTATATTATATGGTTATTGATGATATATGCCTGTTATTTTTATTATCATATATGTTATCACTCTACAAGTTCCCTGTTAGTATAGGATTCACTATGGGTTGAAATGATATATAACCGAATGGACTTTAGAATAGGAGAAAATCGTATGGGTTGAAATGATAGACTCAAGCGATTTTCATTTGAATTGAAATTTGAATTGCTGGTCGAAATGATATCTACCCGCATACATTTAAATTACAGATTGAAATGATAAATATCCGTATCCCTTGACCATAGGATTGGAAATTGTATACAGACGCCGTCGGTCCATATATAAATATTTTGAAAATAATTTCTATGGTTTTGGAAAGAAATATGTGGTTGAATAAATATTGATTCATAAAATATTGTATATAAATGGAAATTTTATATATAGATTGAATAATAATATATATTTTAATTTAAGATTGATTTAATGCATATTAGATGTTTAAGTATTTATTTAAATTTATATTTCAAAATACATTTTGGTAATAATTTGAATAAGTTAAGGTTTGGAAGATAATTTGAATTTAGTTGAAATTGTACTCAATAAATAACTTTATTAAATTAAACCAATTTGAAACCTATTGAAATTGAGATTTAAGATATGATTTGTACATTGGTCTTGATTTAAGCAATTTAATGGATATCACTCATTAAATAAAATTTAAGGAATATTTAGTAAAAATGTGATTTAAGGCTAGTTAAATGATATTGTATTCATTTGGTGAATATTCCCTGACTAAATAATAATGAAGTAAATCAAGATCTGTATGAAACTATTAAATTTAACTTTAAAATGTTGAATATTAAAGCTTTGAAATATATTAGGATTTAAATGGTTTATTTTGTGATTCAGATCTGTATTTGAAACCAATATAATTTGAAATTATTATTTAGAAACTGAATTGAATTAAAATGGAAAAATTTAGATTGAAATAAATTGGAATTTGGAACTCGAGTTGATTTGAATCAATTCTTTTTGAAATTGAGGAAATATATATAATTGAAATGGAAATGATACTTTGGTTTTGATGTATAAATTATTTTGAAAGGACCACAGTGTTGCAATAAAGGTTGGTTGTTGATAGCTTATGTTTCTTTATAGTAAATAGTTCCACGGACCCTTAGAGGATGGTTATCCCAAACACCCTTTAAGTTATTTGTATTTCAGTTGATATTTCACTTGAGTTGGATTTATTGATATAAGAACGTTAATTCCGACTCGAGTGTTTGTGTTTTGCTTTACCATCGGGTCAGACTGAGTGATACAACATTTGAGACTCACCTTTGGAGCCTGGAGCTTCGTTTGGAGATCCAACTATCAATTCAACATTCGGCTTTCTAGTTGATTAGTTCAGAGAAGTCATCTGTTCGTACTGGAGGCTTCACTATATTTGAGATATTCTACTGTATTTTATTTCTAAATCTGATGTTCATATAGTAGCTTCGTGAACTACTATTTATCTATTCCGCTGCATTATTTTATACTACACCGTGTTTGTGATTCTGTGGTTGATTTATTTTCTATATATGCTGAGTTATGCCAAAATTTAAATTAAAAATCTGATATTTTGAGCAATTCAAGTCCGGCATGTGCGGATGCGAATGGTTGAAAATAGCAGGTCATTACATTAAATCTTCAGTGAATGTCAAATTTTGTACGTTTGGGGTTAACAAATTTAATTGAGTGAACAAATGTTTTGAAATTTGAATTCCAAAAGTTTGTTAATAGAGTAGAGTCGGTCCATTCATTCCCTTTCTAATTAATAATTGTCACACTTCTTTTCATTGTTTTTTGATTTGTTCCATTACTCATTTCCATTTACATTGGCTAAAGCCTTTTCATTTCATGAATGTTGCTTACTTTTCATACTTTTAATTCTTTCCTTTACCTCTTTTAATACCGACCATTTTTTTAGGATTGTTATATTTTTACTTTATTTCAATTCATACTTTGTTTATATTTAGCTTTATTAGCTTTTCACTAGTTTCAATCTTTAATCTTGTACATTTCATTTTTGTTTAAATCTCATCTTCTATAGCTTCATTTTTTTGTCCCTCTTCACCTTCCTCCTTCCTTTTTTTCATGTTTCTTCTTCAAATCTCTTTTCCCTCCTTTTTTCCAAAGTTTTTTTCTCTTTTCTTCTTCTTATTCTTTTTCAAAGCTTCCTTTTCTTTTTTTAAATTCTTCTTCTTCTTTAATTTTCTTTCCTTTTCAAATCTTCTCTTCTTTCCATGTATTTTTCTTCAAATCTAGATCTATATAATATTCTCTCCAAAACTTTCTATGAAAAAAGATTAAGATATCAAGGAAACAAAACAAAATGAGAAAGTAGTTGCAGATCCAAATCTAGCTAGAAGTGGAAAGCAAAAAGGTGAGTGATTCAACCCACTCACGTAATACTAAAAATTCCATTGCAAGTTAAATAAAATATATGATGTGATATATAATTTTTTTATTTCTATTTGTTGATTTTAGTTGACATTTGAGTTGATATTGAATCTGAATTGACATTTAATTTCATATTGGAATTTAATTGATAGTTAAACCTCGATAAAGTTAATTATTATAGGTTGAAATATGTTGGTTGATTTGGATGTTGTTTGAAATGGATGCTTGTTGATTAATATGTTGGATGTATGGTTGTTTATTTATTTTGACATCTCTCTGTTATCATCTTGTATATTATTGATATCATTTAAGAGCTCCTCTGAATAATTTTAGAATTGAATAATTAAGACATTTAAATTATGGGTTGAAATGATATATACCCATACAATTTCTTGAATTTGGATTATTTATTTAAAATTAATTATTTAAAAAGTTTAAAATTTTAATTTAAACTTCGGATTTACTTTAAATAATGTGGTTAAAATGGGTATTTCAAATTATTTGAAATATTGTAAATTACTACACTCACGTTGTATACTTGATAGGAGATGAAAAATCCCATAACGTCTCTAAAGCCATTGCACTCATACTTTTGTTTGAGATTTATTTGACTTACATAGGAATTTTTAGAACTGACTCAAATGTATTGTTTTTCAATATGCTCGGGTCAGTCTGAGCTTTTTCAGTGTATTGAAGACCATTTTATTTTCTAGAGGACGAAGACGAAGATTCAGTATATTATTGCTATTTATTATTCTTATTCCACTGTTTCTGGATTCCACTGTATTTTTTTATTTTATGATGTGTGTATAGCTCTGATTTGAATTGTAAAAGTATAATCACATGTCATTTGTAAAACAGCTTCATGAACTGTGTATTTGATTATTATATTTTTTCATTCCGCTGCGAGATTCTGTGTTTTATTTTTTTCCTTCTTTTCTATTATTTTCTTATTTGTCCCATTAATAATACTCCATTTTGAATGGTTTGAATTAGACATGTGTGCTTTATTATCGATTTAAATCGTCCAAAAAGGAGGGTCGTTACAATTGGTATCAGAGCTTTAGTTTAGACATACCTTAGCCTGTTGGGGTTAACTCATTCGAGATAGGGTAGTAATACCCTAGAATAAGTTGTCTGAGTGTATATACGATAGTGCGTAATTGTTAGTGTTATAAAAAATATTTTACATAAGTTTGAAAATGGAACTATTTTTCCCAATGTTATATGATATATATAAAGGAATAGATTTTTATAACTGATATAGTTATTTGTAATGTGTTTGATTTATGAAATGGTAATATTTAGCTATTATCATTTATTGTTGATTAGTTGAATTTTCGTTCGTTTATAAGCATTGGTTGATTATTGTTGATTGAATTAGTAGACTAAACACTAGATTAATAATGGTGTATTAAGGAGAAAAAATGAATAATTTGGATATTTGTTTATGGAATCGAAATGTTTTGTTGTGAAACTTATTGCTTGTTGATTGGTTTTTTCAACTATTGAAATAAAATTGAATATTTGGATTTTTGGATAGTCAAAACTTCTGAATTAATATATGACTTGAAACTTAATAATTATGTTGAATTATGCAGTTGAATTTGATAACCTTAATTTGAAAGCAAGAGAAACAAGGCTAATTTGTTATGGTTGAGTAGAATTATTGTATAACTTATTGGCATATAATGTAATAATATTTAAAAATTGAAATTGTGAACTCAGTTAACATTTATGAAATGTGTCGTAAATAAATTAGAAGGTAAAGGTGAACTAAAAATGAATTGAATATAAATAAATTCATGCCTTGCAAAATTGTTTATGAAATAAATGGAAGTTGCAATAAATAGTTATCATTAAAGTTGTGATAACTTTAAGCTCAAATAATGTTTACAAAAGAATTTAAGCGTTCATAAAATGGTTATGAACTTAAGAAAATTACTTATGAAATGATTTGCTAATAAATGTAGTATTAAATGAGAAATATTAAATGAGAAATGAATGTGATTAAATTGAAGAGAAATATAAGCAATACTATAAGAATGAATATATTAATTTACATTAAATGGAGAAATTATATGAAACAAATATTAAAGTATGAAGTGATATTTGTGTTAATCAATGATTAAAAAATGAATTTAATTGAAATGTAATTGGGATGAATCAAATTGGAATAAATATGTAAATTGTGCGTATATTATTTTATTTGCATAATTAATTTGATCCAGATTTGAGTACATAAGTTCGAGGTGAATTACACCATTTTGCGTTAGGATTTTTCATTCGATTCTTGATGGCAAATATTTGATATGGATTTTGGTTTGATTCTAGAATTCTCTATCATAGTATATGGCTATTTAAGGAGAATGATGGTTTCTAGTCAAGAAACCATATCAAAGTCCACATTATGGAAGTTGAATGGACAATACTAGTTCGAAAGCGAACTTGTGTGATCAATTGAGCGATCGAATGTGATTTTTCAAAATAATGACATATGTGACGCCCCACCTCTATACCCACGCTAGCCAAGAACATTACGGTGTAATGCTGTCAACTAGCGCGGAGAATAAGGCTGTTGAGGAGCGACCATCCGTGTAATTGCTTTGTGCGAGCATCGATATGCCACATAGTATTACATGCATTTCTTTATCAAGAGGAAGTCCGGCATACCGACACAAACTCAAAACTACTACACAATGGTTATAATATCTTCAGAAACAAATATAGAAATAAACATAACATAAATCAGTCACAGACAATTCATATCACAAAGGCGGAAATAGATATGAATATATAACTAACACATGAAAGTGTATATCAGAGTAGTGGTCAAAAAGATCCACAATAATACAAAAGAATAGCAACATGTGCTATACAAAAGAATACAACTATGAGTCCATACCTCAAGTGTATACAAGGAAATAAGCTACTAATCTAAGTAGTTAGCCAAAAGTCAGAGAGATCAATCCCAAGTGAGAAGTCAAGCTGAAGCACCTGTAACATCTCGGTCTGACCCGAGTATTATTTAATAAGAAAATAATAAACGTATCAGTCTAACTATAAATATCAGATAACATGATATAGAATAAGAGATATGGCATAAACATATGATACCCATAATGGCATACTACTATAAGTATGAAATTGAAACTCAACATGAGATTAATCAATATCACAAAAATCTTCACAAAGATCCAAAAAGGGGCTTCATACCCAAAACTTGTATTCACAACAAGTCAATGACACACGAATTCACCAATGCACAAAAATTGATAAATCATATCAATAGAAATCACAAAAATAGGTGAAGCATAAATTCCAGAATTCAACACACGAAATTCAAAAATCACAAGAAAGGGGGGAGGCCTATCACACGAACGGGAGCATTAAAGCTCACCAACATATGTATCACACGAACGAGAAGCCATCTCATGGTAGCTAGCCATTAATTTTTGAGACGAACGGCCCAGGCCATGGGGAGCTACCCTACATGTGTGAGTCGAAATCACACAGAAACATGGTCTAGTCTAAATTGCAGACAAAGAGACATCGCACAATTGCTAGTCTAAATCACAAAAATAATCATCATGATCATCAAGAAGTGTCAATTACAGTAAGCTAGTAAATATATGAGCTTAGCTTTATGTCCCATAACCACTAGCTTAACTTAAATATTTACGAATAAATTGTATATCTCCACTAGAAGATTGTCACAAGAGTTTCAACCGAACAAGTCCAAGAATTAACCGGCGAAGTAAACGCAAGCGTTTCATACCACTTGTTTTACTAAGCCGTTTAATTAGATTTCTCATACGAGTGAGGTAAAGGTTTGTGTATACTAGTAGATTGGAAAACGGTTTTATAAACGAGTTTGATATTGAAAATATAGTTGAAATCATTTTGATGAAGAGGTTTTGATATTTAATACTAGTATTGAAACCTTTATATTTTTAAAGTGACAAATCACAAAAATGATTGTAGAACAATCAATCACCAAAATTCACATCCGAAGACGTGAATAAAATCTACAGAAATCGATACCAAATCCATAGAAATGGATATTTCCAAAAATCCATAAAAAGAAGTCATCAAAGTCAATAATAAGTGATAACGACTAATAGGATCGCTAAAATCGATAAATAATGGAAATTCACACAAAACAGCCTGAATAGGCAAACATAAACATCTCCAGATGTCTGATTTGGAATCCAGACGTCTGGATTTGTTTTCTGAAAAATAGTTCAGAAAGCTACCCAAACGTCTGGTATAGCCAAAATAGACGTCTGAGCCATGGCCAGACGTCTGGTTTTGTTCTCTGGAATTTTTTTTTTATAATATGCGTGCATACATTTTTCTTTCCAGGTCCAAACCAGACGTCTGGTCACCTGGTCTGGGCAACAATTTGCCTAGGCCAAAGTGGCCAAAACATATCGGAAGCGATCAGACGAGCAATGTCGACTAAGGATTTATGCCTAGCGACAACCCAGCCTTAACGGCTCCTCGATGCATCACCAAAAACATGTTCAAACATCAAAGATTGGATTTTTAAAGATTTGACTACAAAGCACCAAAAATTGGAATATTCACCACTTCAATCCAAATCAAAAGCAAATGAACATAAATAAGTGTTAGGAATTCATACCCAACAATCAAAGATAGTTATAGACAAAGATGTGAGATAAAAATCTCACCTTTGAACCCAAACGATTGAAGAAGAAGCTTGAAAGCAAAGAAGAATCAACCACTCTTCAAATCCAACTCAAGAAGCTTGATTATAAGCTTTAAAAGAAGAACATTCCCAAAGTTAGGTTTAGGAATTTCTGAAATTGATAAGAGAATGAGTTGGAGAAGAAGAAGAGAAGCTTACCAATGGGTTCTTCTATTAGTTTGGAGCTAGAGTTTGATTTGCAAAAGAAAACTAGGCTTTGGAGTTTTAATTTCCCATCTCTCCCACCATTGATGCTTTAGAACTGAATAGAGGAGGAAGTGAGAGTGAATGAGGAGGAGTGGTTCGGATTTGAGTATAAGTTAAACATAGGGCTGAACCCAAACCCAAAGTGAAAAAGTAGCAAAACTTGACTAACTCCAAACATATCGAAGCTTACACTCAAAAAGTCGCAAACGGCATTTTAAACTCAATGGGAGTGGTCCCGAGTCTTAATTCGACCGTATGCAAAAAGTAGCTTTTCGAACCAAATTCCGAGTATCGATAAAACATAAAATATTTAAATATAAAAATCGATAAATATGCGGGTTGTTACAGACTCCCCTCCTTAAAGAAATTGCGTCCTCGCAATATTTAAGAAGAAAATATAAAATAACAACCATAAAAGCATATTCAATACAAAAGAAATTTGAAATAAGAAGTTCACCTCAAAGGGCCCGAGAAAGTAAGTTCGGATGTGTTCGCTCGATGAACTCTCCAGATTCCCAAGAACAATCCTTAGGATTTGAAGACCATTGAACTTTAACAAGCGGAACATCTTTATTTCGAAGTCGCTTGACTTCCGAAGCAAGGATACGAATAGGATGTTGCTCATAAGTTAAATTAGGCGAAACTTCAATTTCTTCCACAACGCCGGGCTCAAGAATAGAATCGGAATCTCGAAGACATTTCCGAAGTTGAGAAACGTGAAACACCTCATGGATAGCAGAAAATTGAGCCGGTAATAAAAGGCGATAAGCCATAGAACCAATACGTTCAGTGATAGGAAGTGGCCCAATATATCGAGGCGCTAACTTTCCCGATTGACTGAAACGCACAACACCTTTCATAGGTGAAACACGAATAAAAACAAGATCTCCAACAGAAAATTCTAATATCCTTCTCCGGTTATCGGCATAGGATTTTTTTGTCTACTCTGAGCTTCTTTCATTCTATGACGAATAAGATCAATCTTTTCTGTGGAATCACGAATAAAATCTGGACCTAAAACCAGCCTCTCACCGGCCTCAAGCCAACAAGAAGGAGATCGGCATGGCCTTCCATAGAGTGCCTCAAAAGGTGCCATACCAATACTAGATTGGAAGCTATTATTATAGAAAAATTCAACAAGGGAAATATGATCTTCCCAACTTCCACCAAAATCAAGAACACATGCACGAAGAAGATCTTCAAGAGTTTGATTCACACGCTCGGTTTATCCATCGGACTGGGGGTGATAAGCGGTGCTAAAATTAAGCTTCGTTCCTAATGCTTTTTGAAGACTCTTCCAAAATTCACTAGTAAATAATGGATCTCGATCGCTAAAAATAGAAGTAGGAACTCCATGCAATTTAACAATTTCTTTAATAAAGAGTTTGGCTAAAAGAGGTACGGTCCGATTGGACCGAACGGGAATAAAATGGGTGGATTTAGTAAGTCTATCAACTATCACCCATAAGATATCATGACCCGAACGAGAACAGGGAAGGCCGTCAATAAAATCCATGGAAATTTGGTCCCACTACCAAATTGGAATTTCTAAAGGTTGCAATAACCCACCGGGCCTTTGATGCTCGGCCTTAACGAGTTGGCAAGTCATGCAACACTAAACGAAGATAGCGATGTCAAGTTTCCTTCCCTTCCAATAATAAAGTCGCTTCATATTCGCGTACATTTTACTACCACCGGGATGAATGGTAAATTTAGAACGATGGGAATTTTCTAAAATATCTTTTCAAAGATCAGTAATATTTGGCACGATAAGTCTACCAAATTTCTGAATGCCGCCACGAGAATCAATATCAAAGTCCTTCAAACCTTCAATATCAATTCTATCCTAAAAATTTTGGCTAAGAAGAGCCAAGTCGGGATCTAGCCTTTAAGCTTCAAGAATTGCAGTCTAAAAGAGAAGGATGAGCCTCAAGGCTACATAAAACAAGAGATGAACATAAATCGGATCCACGATCTCGAATCTCACAAGTGGATAAAGTCTCGAGATCCTTTCACTCGAATATCATCACAGAAACAACTGCTTGTTGCTTACAACTAAGTGAATCGGCAACGCGACTTCCCTTCCGGGAGTATACAAAGAATATTAGGATCATATGATGCAAGGAACCCAAGCCAATATGAAGTTCCTTACGAGAAAATAAATATTCCAAAGGTTTATGATCGAGGTGGAGAACAAATTTCTCCCCCAAAAATAATGATGCCATATTCTAAAAGCGAAAACAATAGCCGCGAGCACTAGATCATGAGTGGTATACCTAGTCTCAATCGACTTTTAATGAATTAGAAGCACAAGTGATAGCACGTTATATTTTGCAAGAGAACGGCATCAAAACCAACATGACTAGCATCGGTATAAAAGATAAAGTCTTGGTTCCCATCGAAAATCATAAGAATAAGAGTATCGATAAGAAAGAATTTCTTTTAAATAATCTTCTTTTCCGAAAAGCTAAAACATTAAAAATTACAATTATCACAATGTAAAAATCTTTCTAGAAAAATTTACATTTTACAAGTCAATATATCGTGTCTGATTGTCTCATTAAAGCATTTAGGAAACTCCTATCGATAACGTTGATCAAGCGCATCGACCAGAATTCTTAAAGCACTCAACGGGCAATACAATCACAAAATCATCTTCTATATGATGAAATTATCTCTTAAAAGTTTTGAGAATATTCTCTGCTCGTTTTAAGATCAAAATCCAATTATACTTATAAATAAATCTTATGAAAAAGATTTGCAAAATTTTAAATTTCTATTTTCATCCAAAATCAATAAATACAAGAATGAAGTTATCGAGATATTCATAGAATACTCGATTTATAAAATGGATGAAATAAGATGGGCAAACTGAATGAAATAATAAGTCATTCATAAGAATCATAACGAGTGCAGAGTGCGTAAGTGGAATGTTGACTCACGCAACTCGTAGCCAAATGAAAATTGGTGGCAAGGTCGAGCTAAGAAGACCTTATCACCACACAAGATATTGCTTAGGTGATAATCCTAAGACAAGTCCAAATAAACTGGAAAATTTCACAAACTATTTAAATGAGAGAAGTAAAACTTTCCTCACCATGAGGGTTTAAAGAATAAAAATCAATGCCACCAAAAATTTGAAATTGGAATCACAAAGAAAAATAGAAATCTGCTTGACAGATTAAAAATGTCGAAGATGATTAGTTCTCACGGAAAATAGGATATGGGCTTCGCAATAAGCCATCCTTTCCAAAAATCGATTCCGAAGCCTAAGTAAAAATCAGCTCGGACAGAAAAATCACATAAAATAATTTCGACATCAATAAAAAGAAAATTGAGTGTTGCGGATCTACCATCCGGATTCACGATTCTCAAGGAAGACATCAATCCCAAAATTGTTTAAAGGAAAAGAATCAACAAGTTCTTTTGATATAAAATAGTGAGATGGAATCCATATCAAAAAGAACACGAACAAGAGAATCACAAAGCAAATGTCATCAAGGATTGAATGAGAAATACCTTGACCAAGAGAAGTGTTGCTAGGGGCTTGCACAATATTTAGCTTTCTCATGTCCTTGTTCAAAAGTTTGGGACATGCAGATAAAAGATGACCCGAGTCTTTGCAATAGCGACAATAAAGGGGTTTCGGGCACTTAATTACATAATAGTCTGTGGAACCACAATTGTAGCATTGTTTACGACTTGGGGTAGGAGTCTTGTCTACCGAAGTTTCTTGTTCCACCTTCTTCTTGCTTTGAAGTATGGGGCAGGCAGAAATATGATGACATGTATTTTTGCAGTAACCACAGAAGAGTGGTTCCGAACACTCCTTTGCATAGTGGTCCTTAGAATTACAATTGTAGCATCCTCCACGATGAGGGATTGGAGTCTTTACTACCAAAGTAGTTTGCTTCACTTTCTTATTGGGATTAGGAATTTTGAACATAATATGCCTCTTCTTGGAAATCCCAATATCATTATTACTTCCTTTACCAACCTCTCCATGAAGAAGAGTAACATCCACAGGCTGATTAAAAGAAACTTCAAGTTTCAAAGGTAGAACCATTTCGGGGTTCTTACTCAAAGCATAGATAAACTCTTGATTCTTTACAAGATCCACAAGTTGTTGAGCAGACATGAATACTCCATCCAGGGGAGTAGCACTAGATTGACCGGCGCTGGGACGGCCAGGTCTAACCATTTATCTTCTTTAAGAAAGAAAGAAAGAAGAGGAAAAAGTTATTCTCAAAATAAA
Source organism: Allium cepa (assembly GCA_030765085.1). Lineage (NCBI taxonomy): Eukaryota > Viridiplantae > Streptophyta > Magnoliopsida > Asparagales > Amaryllidaceae > Allium > Allium cepa. Next base: position 969,077,038 of record CM060945.1, on the reverse strand, counting down.
TATCAAGCAATCTTGATAGATAAAACAAGGAATCATAAAAGAAAGTAGGATAGAACGATACGAAGACTCGAATAAATCATAAGGCACAACTCCTAAGAAAGACTTAGGACATGATCCTTGCTAAATTATTCTACATTGTTCCGAAGTTTGGCTCTGATACCAAGCTGTGACGCCCCACCTCTATACCCACGCTAGCCAAGAACATTACGGTGTGATGTTGTCAACTAGCGCGGAGAATAAGGCTGTTGAGGAGCGACCATCCCTGTAATTGCTTTGTGCGAGCATCGATATGCCAGATAGTATTACATGCATTTCTTTATCAAGAGGAAATCCGGCATACCGACACAAACTCAAAACTACTACATAGTGGCTATAATATCTTCGGAAACAAATATAGAAATAAACATAACATAAATCAGTCACAGACAATTCATATCACAAAGGCGGAAATTGATATGAATATATAACTAACACATGAAAGTGTATATCAGAGTAGTGGTCAAAAAGATCCACAATAATACAAAAGAATAGCAACATGTACTATACAAAAGAATACAACTATGAGTCCATATCTCAAGTGTATACAATGAAATAAACTACTAATCTAAGTACTTAGCCAAAAGTTAGAGAGATCAATCCCAAGTGAGAAGTCAAGCTGAAGCATCTGTAACATCTCGGTCTGACCCGAGTATTATTTAATAAGAAAATAATAAACGGATCAGTCTAACTATAAATATCAGATAACATGATATAGAATAAGAGATATGGAAAAAACATATGATATCCATAATGGCATACTACTATAAGTATGAAACTGAAACTCAACATGAGATTAATCAATATCACAAGAATCTTCACAAAGATCCAAAAAAGGGGTTTCATACCCAAAACTTGTATTCACAACAAGTCAATGACACACGAATTCACCAATGCACAAAAATTGATAAATCATATCAATAGAAATCACAAAAATAGGTGAAGCATAAATTCCAGAATTCAACACACGAAATCCAGAAATCACAAGAAAGGGGGGGAGGCCTATAACACGAACGGGAGCATTAAAGCTCACCAACATATGTATCACACGAACGAGAAGCTATCTCATGGTAGCTAGCCATTAATTTTTGACACATGAACGGTCTGAAGGCCATGAGGAGCTACCCCACATGTGTGAGTCGAAATCACACAGAAACGGGGTCTAGTCTAAATTGCAGACAAAGAGACATCGCACAATTGCTAGTCTAAATCACAAAAATAATCATCATGATCATCAAGAAGTGTCAATTACAGTAAGCTAGTAAATATATAAGCTTAGCTTCATGTCCCATAACCATTAGCTTAACATAAATATTTACGAACAAATTGTATATCTCCACTAGAAAATTGTCACAAGAGTTTCAACCGAACAAGTCCAAGAATTAACCCGCGAAGTAAACGCAAGCGTTTCATACCACTTGTTTTACAAAGCCGTTTAATTAGATTTCTCATACGAGTGAGTTAAAGGTTTGTTTATACTAGTAGATTGGAAAACGATTTTATAAACGAGTTTGATATTGAAAATATAGTTGAAACCGTTTTGATGAAGAGGTTTTGATACTTAATACTAGTATTGAAACCTTTATATTTTTAAAGTGACAAGTCACAAAAATGATTGTAGAACAATCAATCACCAAAATTCACATCCGAAGACGTGAATAAAATCCACAGAAATCGATACCAAATCCAAAGAAATGGATATTTCCAAAAATCCATAAAAAGAAGTCATCAAAGTCAATAATAAGTGATAACGACTAATAGGATCGCTAAAATCGATAAACAATGGAAATTCACACAAAACAGCCTGAATAGGCAAACATAAACATCTCCAGACGTCTGATTTGGAATCCAGACGTCTGGATTTGTTTTCTGAAAAACAGTTCAGAAAGCTACCTAGACGTCTGGAATAGCCAAAACAGACGTCTGAGCCATGGCCAGACGTCTGGTTTTGAATCCAGACGTCTGGTTTTGTTCTCTGGATTTTTTTTTATAATATGCGTGCATACAATTTTCTTTCCAGGTCCAAACCAGATGTCTGGACTTGGTCACCAGACGTCTGGTCACCTGGTCTGGGCAACAATTTGCCTAGGCCAAAGTGGCCAAAACGTATCGGAAGCGATCGGACGAGCAATGTCGACTAAGGATTTATGCCTAGCGACAACCTAGCCTTAATGGCTCCTCGATGCATCACCAAAAACATGTTCAAACATCAAAGATTGGATTTTTAAAGATTTGACTAAAAAGCACCAAAAATTGGAATATTCACCACTTCAATCCAAATCAAAAGCAAATGAACATAAATAAGTGTTAGGAATTCATACCCAACAATCAAAGATAGTTATAGACAAAGATGTGAGATAAAAATCTCACCTTTGAACCCAAACGATTGAAGAAGAAGCTTGAAAGCAAAGAAGAATCAACCACTCTTCAAATCCAACTCAAGAAGCTTGATTATAAGCTTTAAAAGAAGAACATTCCCAAAGTTAGGTTTAGGAATTTCTGAAATTGATAAGAGAATGAGTTGGAGAAGAAGAAGAGAAGCTTACCAATGGGTTCTTCTATTAGTTTGGAGCTAGAGTTTGATTTGCAAAAGAAAACTAGGGTTTGGAGTTTTAATTTCCCATCTCTCCCACCATTGATGCTTTAAAACTGAATAGAGGAGGAAGTGAGAGTGAATGGGGAGGAGTGGTTCGGATTTGAGTATAAGTTAAACATAGGGTTGAACCCAAACCCAAAGCGAAAAAGTAGCAAAACTTGACTAACTCCAAACATATCGAAGCCTACACTCAAAAAGTCGCAAACGGCATTTTAAACTCAATGGGAGTGGTCCCGAGTCTTAATTCGACCGTATGCAAAAAGTAGCTTTTCGAACCAAATTCCGAGTATCGATAAAATATTTAAATAAAATATTTAAATATAAAAATCGATAAATATGCGGGTTGTTACAACATATGTACATCTTATATTCTAATATTATTGATATGCTTTGGCGCTGAAATTGAAAGTTGTTGGGTTGGATATCTTTGTGATTTAAATTGGAATTTTTCTTGTATGCAAAAGTACTAATAAATTAAAACCATTTTTCAAAAACTATTTTCTTTTATTTGTCTTATAAAAACTATTTTCTTTTACTTTTCTTATACAAAGTATTTATTGTTTTTTATTTTAAAAACTATTTTATAAACTTTTTTATTTACAAAACTATTTTATTTACAAAATTATTATACAAACTATTTTATTTACAAATTATTTTACAGAACTATTTTATATACAAAACTATTTCACAAAATGATTTATATACAAAACCATTCTAAATTCAAAATCTTTTATAAAGAAAAGATATTGAATCTCATATGGCTTTCCATACAGCAAAATTGATTTTGGAAAATTTTGATTCTTGTATAAGATGGACTTTATATAAGTACAAGTGATTTTGAAACTTTGATTTTGGAAGGTATTTGAGTTGATGAGATAAATATTATATATAACAGAATTTATATAAGAATAATTTGATATATTCTAGATTATTGATTTTGGAAAGAACTTTATGTGAAAATGAAATCTTATATATAATGGGATTTATATAAGAATGATTTGATATATTTGAGATTATTGACTTTGGAATGTTTTTTATCTGAAAATGAAATCTTATATGTAACAGAATATATATAAGTGCGATATTTGACGTTATGATTTTGAAAGGGTACTATATATGGTATGTTATATTTTCAGGTAAGAGGTATGGAAAAGTACCCTCCATGAAGAAGTATACTATGATATGCTTCGACCTAGATGAACTTGAGGAATCCAGGAATGGATTCGATCGATAAACCTTAATGGACTTGGGTGAATTCAGAAATGGATTCGAACTGATATGGTTGTCTGGACTTAAACTCATGAGTTCCTTGATTTTTTTTATAGGATAGATGGTTCTTTAGTTTACCCAATGGAGGTGCTTTCGATCCTAGGATCTGTTGTTTATGGATCTTCCGGGAAGGAAGTGCATCCATTTCATAAATCATTGAATTAGTAGCGCACCACTGCAGCAGGGGTCGATGGTCCCTTGTTTACGAACTGGCTATGATATTTTTCTGAAATTCGAAAGGTAAAAGGATCTTCTGGAAAGTTTTATGTCCATTGCGTAAATACTGGATCAACAGCGAGCCACTGCTATCGTATTATCATCATTTGACATTGGATTTCAAGCGATGCTTCTCATACCTATTTTTAAGTATTTTTCACTGGATGTTGAAACAGGTCTACTAAGTACTTGAAGAATTCTAGCCTTGTCCCTGATCAACGCATGGCCAGAGCCTGCAAGAGCGAGGATAAACCTGTTAAGACATCGAGTTATAAAATTATTTTGATAATGTATTATACGAAGGATATTTTGATCATTTTTGTCAATTCTAAATACTTTAATATGTTTAAAATATTGTTTATTCATGTACAACATGATTTAATAGCAAATTATTAGTGTTGTAAATATTTGACAAGTTATTTATTAAATAAAACATATTAAAGTAATTGATTATTGATTTATTAATAATGTTTGAAAAGTATCTTGAGATAAAACTAATAAATTTATAAATCATGGATTTAAGGTTTTCAATAGCTTCCTTGTAAATATAAGTAATGATGTAAATAATTATTTTCAAATAGTTTGCATATATTTATAAAGATGTTATTTAAATATTTAAATGGTATTTATACATGAAGCAAGGAATTTTAGAAATGAATTTTTTTGAGAAGTATTAAAGTATTAAAGATGGTTGATTTGCAAATGAAGCTTTTAAATAATTGTGAAGTTTATTTATAGTAATATACTTGACAAATAATTGTGAATCTCTATTTTGGAAGTATAATTTGGAATACTTACTTGATTTCAAAGTACTAATAGTAAATTTATTGATTTATTTACTGTTTGAATTTTAGTATTAAACGATAATAATGTTTTTCCATGATTTGAATATTCATTTTTAAAACAAGTGTGTAAAATTAATTATGAAGGTTTGAAATTTTATACTTTGATTTAGAAATTTAATGTAAGATTTGAGTATACTATTAGTTTCCGTTAATAATCTTGAGTTTATACTTATTTTAAAAATAATGAGTCTAATAAATCTTCGGATATAAGGAACTTTATTTTAAAAGCTTATTATAATGTTTTTATATAAATTTATGACATTGTTTTAGACTTTTGAATAAGGTTAAATGTTGTAATTGAATTTTTAGAGATGTTGAAATATTTCATTTCTCTTCAAGGGCGAATACCAAAATTTTTAATTTTTATTCGATAAACGAATTAAGTTATAAACTTAAGTAAGCCAGTGGAAGCTTAAGTTATATTTTTTGAAATGATTCATTAATTACTTAAATTCTTAATGGAAAACAAATTATGTAAGTGATTGATCTCTATATAAATAAATGAATGGAAAAGTAAATAATAAGAAGAAAATAAAAACCCAATAGAATAAACTAAAGTAAATTTAAATTTAAATTTCAATTATTGTAATGGAATAAAATTTTAACTATTTAACAATTAGAGCTTCTAAAGTAAAAAAGTAAGAAACTAAATGCTATGTTATAAATGAAATATACAAGGAATTTGAAAATTTTAAATTATAAACAAAAAGAATATGAAAATAAGAAATGATAACTATTGGCGTTTATTTACTAAAATAAAATAAAATAAACTTGTGTAACTTTCAATTACATTCTTAGAAACATATATACACATAAATATAACTTACCATAGTATTAAAACTTGTAATGTTAAATAAGGATATGTAAGGGAATATTATACAAGAAAAACTTAAATAATGAAAGTGTTCAATGAAATTTGATATGAAATAGTTATAAACTGAGTTATAATTGTAGTGCTACTTAATAAAATGAAATAGAAAGTGAATATTGTAAGCAAAGAATTATGAACTTAAGTTAATGTTTGAAGCTACTGATAATTATAATAAATAATTAAATGATTGTAACTTTAGAAATGGTTGATTACTTTGATCCCTAGTGAAGATTGTATGCGTGTTTGCAAAGATTGTTGTTATGTTGTATTTATTTATTTTGATTTTATGTGATGATGGTATGCTTTTGGTTGAAAATGATTGTTGAAATGTTATGTTGATTGTTTGTTATTAATTTAAAACAATATAATCATTTCACTTATATATAATTGTCAACCTCTTTGGATTATATAAGTTGAACACAGGTTATAGAAGCAATTGCTACTGCTTTTGGTTATAAAATAAATGTTATTTGTCCGACAAATTGGTACGTTCTTGGATCACGGTTTTCTAGTGATATTATATTGTTTCCCTCGCTATTGGATCTATTATTTTGAAAATATATGATATATCTTGTTATTTTGATATTATGATTTCCCCGAGCCTCTCCGTACAAAGGAGACTCTATAGAAATATTTCGTGAATTTTGGACTTATAAATGTTTTGTGAAATGTTTTCCAAACTTTTGTTAATTTGAATATAAAAGGATTTAATTGTTTATTAATTAATATATTTTATTTAAATATTTATTATGTAAATAAATTGTTTACGAATTTAATATTTTGAATAAGATATATTGATTACTTAATTCCTTCTTTTCCTTCTTTTTTTCTTTTCGGGGATGAAAAGTTTTGAGTGGGGGAGAGTGTACCGACCCGTAATTTCGTTAATTAAAAATAGTAAATTTAGTAAGATGTTTATAATAAATTTTGGAAGAAATTAAAATTTAAGATTTATAACTTGAATAATACTAAAATGAAATGCAACAATGTTAATTAAGGCTAATTATTAACAATTTGAATGGAATTCCATTTAACTGTAATAGTGTAAGGTTATACTTGGTTATAAAGTGAACGTAGGAAAAAGAATGTAAATATAGAATTCATTAATGAAGTAATATATCGTTAATGGAAATTGAATAAAATTAGTGTCATGAAAGAAATGGTAACATTTGTTTGTAAGTAATAAACTTATAAATGCAATTAAAGGCTAATAGTGCCAATTATTATATATATTACCTATTTATTTGGTCTATTAAGTTTAATTGGAAATAAATGGCAGTTAATTCGTTTATTTAGTGCAATTAATGTAGGTTTAATTGATAATGGTAAAAAGGTCGATTCTATACAAGGTAACCAATGTAAATTTTTATCATAGTATGCCCTTTGATTTGAATAAAAGGATGGAAAACAGTTTACTCAAATTTATTGGAACTAGAAATTTTAATAAGTGAATTTATTACAACCGATGAAATAAAAGGTTACGTAAATGAAAGGTAGGATGAAATGGTAAAATACTATGTAATGGAAGATATAACAGTGTTGATTATATATGTAAGGTAATAATGATTTAATAAGAGAATGAATCAAGGTAAATTAATTAATTGAGACTTTAATTATAATTAATGTGTGAAATTGACGAAAATTCACTAAAATGGAAATATAGTAGTTAATACAAATAAAAGATGGAAATTGGAGTATATTAACGTAATGAAATGTAAAACAAATGTTAACTATGTTGTTAGATCATAAGTTTGGACCATAAATAAAATTATAAAACAACTGTAACGACCCAGAATTTTTGATAATTAAAATTTGAATATTTAATTAATTTTAATTATTAATAAGTGAAATTAATAAGTCGGATAAATTTATTTCGAATAATTGGATTTGATTGAATAATTAAATCGATTATTTAATAGTTGAAATTCCAGAAATAATTGAAAATTGGGTTAAATATGATTGAAAATGATTTGTAAAATTTTATTTTATCATATTGAAGTTAGAATGATATTATAGAACTTTTAAAATTGAATTAAGAGTTTATTTGTGAAAATTGAATATTTTAATATTTAATTATCGACTGAAAAATAGCCAATTTTTGAACAGTCTCGGATTTCGACGAAACCAGTTCCATTGGATCCGTAATAGTTAGTTATTATTGGATTTCAATTTTCGTAGCAATCAGAGTTATCGTTTGATCGTGGCAGCTCGAAACGCATCGAAATTGTTTTTAATATTAATTTGACGAGTTAAAATAGTCATTTTTCAAAAAGTCTTGGATTTCGACGAAACCAGTTTTATCGGATCCGTAATGTGATATTATTGTATGGTTTTAAATTTCGTGTCAATCGGATTTACCGTTTGTCCGGTGCAAGCTAAAACGCATCGAAATCGGTTTAAATCGGTTTAATTTAAATTGAACGTTTATTGCCATAACTCGCACAGATGACCGAATTAGCTTTCGAAACCTGTTCCATTGTGTCCGGAATGCGGGGTAAACCCTAGAAACGCTGGTCACCGCGCGTAAATCAGAGTTTGAAAAATCCAAAATGAATAGTGTTCATTTTATTTTCTATAAATAGCCCCATTTTATCACAAAAATTAAAAAAAAATTAGGTTTAAAACCCTAGCCGCCACCCCTAAAACCGAAGGCCAGAATTTTTCGACTTTCTTCCCTCAAAATCCTCCAATCCATCAACAATTAGCGAAACTTTCCAACTACAACATTATAGAGCGCCGCGAGCTCGTCAGATCTGTACGGCGATGGTGGGTTGCAGTGAAGCGTGGAGGTAGGGATATAGCCGTGTATGGCCGCCGTTCGTGCACGCATTTCTATGCATGGGGGAGGCCGAGTGTGTGCGGCCTGGGGGTGGTGATGCGCGACAGTGAGGGCTTCGACGTGAAGGTGTTTGATCAACGTGAAGTTGATCGTTGGTGGTTGCGAAATTGAAGAGAGGAGGCGGCAAGTTGGGTTCGTTTACCTGTAGCCGAACGTGAGTTTGGGGGAGATGGTGATGGGAGGCCTGGATTCAAAGAAGCAGGATCTAATGGCCAGTATTGATTAGGGTTAGAAAAAATAGAATATGTTGTAAATATTATAATTATAAATTCGTGTAAGTTTAAAAATTCATATCTTTTTCATACGAGGTCGAAAACGCGCGAAACCAGTTGCGTTGGAATCGTATCGACGAGCACTACGCTATGAAATTGGATTGGAGTCGTTTGGAGTTAGTGAGAATTTCAGGTAAAATTAAACGTCCGTTTAATTTTATTCGAAATAAATCGCTAAAAACGAAATTGAAATTAAGGTGAGAACTTCTCACTCACTCAATCGAATCGATTTCGATTTTAATTTTAAATAGTTATATTTAAAATTCTTGAATGCATGTTTGAACGATGATTGTTATCTATTGATTGTTAAAATAGACATTATGCGCCGTTAGTAAGCGGATGTTATTTATTAAAAACATATACCGCGAATATTTCATAAACAGTGAAATTGGTATTATATATAATAGCAATATATATATATATATATTGGCATATGTATATATTGCAGTTGTTGATTTCCCGCATTGTATAGCGGATGAGACCCTATTGCGCCGTCTATTAAGCGGATAATATTTATAAATCCCATATACCGCGATAATTCCGTACTGGAGCGGAATTGGTATTGTGCTAATGTTTTTGGATGCAGGTAAACATGTTGGAGGGATCCAACTGGATTCCTCAACTGCATTGATTTATTTACAGATATTTTGATATTTGTTGATTATCATATCGATATATGATATTTGGATGTCGTGATTGACTATTTGGTGCTGTTGTATCATCGGATCCATTTTTGAAGTTTTAAAATAATGATTTTTGGTTTTTTTAAAGGAATTTTTAAAGTGATTTTTGAAAGTATACGTTTTATTAAAATTTTGACTTGATTTATTTTAAATAAATTAGCGTTATAAGTTTAATGTTATAAAAGTTATAATTTTTGTAAAATATAACCAAATTAAGATTTTTGAAATAAATTGTAACGACCCAGAATTTTGAACAATTTAAATTAAAAATATTTAATTAATTTTAAATATTTGAATGATGGTTTAGATTGAATTCCTAATATAATTTTGAATTTGGCGATTAAATTATAAAATTTAATCTATAGAAAGTTGAATAATAATTTGAATCATCAATTTTAAGCTGATTAAAAATATTTCAACGGCTTATAAAATTTATATTGATAATACTGATGGTAATAGAAGCTTTAGAATTGAATTTGTAACTGTTTTGATCAGTTTTGAATTTTTATCGTTTGAATTGGATTTAAAAATAGCCGTCCGAGGCACAGTCTCGGAATTCGACGAAACGAGTTTCATTGGGTCCGTAATAGTTTGTTATTACCGGCTTTCAAATTTCGTATTTTTCGAAATTGTTATGTGAGCAAACGGTGAGCAAACGCGTTGAAAGTTGTATCGAAACAAAGTGAATTTAAATTTAAATTTTAGAAATTTGTCAATGACAGCATCCCAAAAATTACGCCTAAAATCACGCCTAGTATCACGAAGGAAATCGTTCAAGCTGTTCTCTTTGTTGATCGCGTACCCTTGTCCCCTTTGTTTCCTTTTATTACGCGAGCAATTCAGAAGAGATAATGGCCGCTCTTATTCATTTTGAAAATCAAAGCCAAACGCTTCGCTCTCCTTCTCTCCTCTCTTTCGACCTTTGATATGAAATCTTCCTCATTTCTTCAATCTCAAAATCGAAACGCGGTGGAAAAAAAAATCAAAATCAAGTTTGTTCGATTCAAAGCCGCTCGAGTTGGTCGAGGCAACTTAGGGATCCGAGGGCGAACCGCGTGTTCGCAAGCGGAGCTGGGTGGTTGTGGAGCGGCGGCGTCGATGTTGAAATCGAGATGGAGTGCTCGATTTCGAGCAGTGCGATGACGCGCACGCGAGATGGTAATTTCGTTCGACGAGCTAGGACATTTGGGCTCGGCATCAAGGCAGCAACTTGCATTCGCGAATGATGGTCGAGCAGAAGATGTGGAGCGCGGTGAAGTTAGGGTTTGTCGAGGGCAAAGCATTGAGGCGCGCGCGTAGGCCCAGGTCGATGGAGGCAGTGGCATTCGCGGCAGGGATGTTGAGCTAGGGCAAAGGCAGTCACGATCTCATGGGTATTGATTTCACAGTAAGGTATAACTACTACATTTTTATTTAAGTTAAATTTAATAACCTGTATATTTTCCAAAAAAAAAAATGATGAAAAAAAATAATTACAGTATAGGAAAAATAATTTATAAAAGAAAATTTGTTAGGAATTTAATTTGCTAGGTGAAATGATTTATTAAAGAAAATTTAGTTTTAAAACTTTTGGTTAAAAGAAAAATGAGTTTGAATTCAGATTTTTAGTTTGAAGACAGAAAATTTGTATAAATTAAATATTGGTCAATCAAATTATTAATTGGTAAATTTTTGGTAGGTTATCTCTAATTTTAATAAATCATTAAATTGAAAATTTAAAAATATTAGTTGAACTAGAAATAATAATAGGCAATTGGAAATATTGAAAGTTATATAAAGAAATCAGATTTTAACCTGTATAGATTTTTTGTGTAGGTATAGTTTCAAAATAAAATAAAATTGAGTTATAAATAGAATTGGTTAATTTAAATTATAAAATAGAAATTTGTTCAAAATTAAAAGTGTTATTTTAAAATAAAATTACGGGTTAATTTAAAAGTATTCAAATATTAACAAATTGTATAAATTGTTTATACAAGGTATAAATCAAAGAAACAAGTCTGGAATGGAAACGGGCTGCAATTAAAATCAAAGGTGAGAACTTCTCACTCAAAAAGGGGTTATTTAAATTTTAAATAGTTAGATTTAAAATCGCTTGACTGTGGTGATTGAATGCTTGAATGATGATTGTTATTGAATATATATATATATATATATATATATATATATATATATATATTGGATGTGAATAGACCCTATTGCGCCGTTAGTAAGCGGATAATATTTTTATAAATCCCATATACCGCGATATTCCACCTCGAAGTGGAATTGGTATTGTGCTAATATCTTTGGATGCAGGGAAACAGGTTGGAGGGATCCAACTGGATTCCTCAACTGTATTGATTTATTTACAGATATTTTGATATTTGTTGATTATCATATCGATATATGATATTTAGATGTCGTGATTGACTATTTGGTGCTGCTGCATCATCGAATCCATTTCTGATGTTTTAAAATAACGATTTTTGTTTCAAAAGGAATTTTAAAGTGATTTTCAAAAGTATACGTTTTATTAAAATTTTGAATTGATTTATTTTAAATAAATTAACGTTATAAGTTTAATGTTATAAAAGTTATAATTTTTGTAAAATATAACCAATTTAAGATTTTTGAAATAAATGGTGATTAATTTATAAAATGGTTTAATTGGGAATTTTGAATTATTATAAACGGTTTATATAAAAGATTTATAAAATTGATATCTATAAATTAAAAATACTGGAATTATAAAACGAGTTTTTATAATTAATAAAGTGAAATAAAAATGGATTTCATAAGTAAATTGAGATTTATAAATTATGAAATATGAATATATAATATGGATAGATTTTGTAAAATATAAGCTTTATAAGTAATCAACTTATAAATGGGATTTTGGCATTTAAAATGAGATATAAAAAGGATTTTTATAAATAGAAGTTTATAAAAATATAAATGGAGTTTATAAACGTTGTTTATAAATCCGAAATAAATTGAATTTGATAAGTTGGATATAGGAATATATGAAAGGAATTATATTCACGATTTTGGACAGTGAGTATATTATTAAACGAAATGGATATGTTTTTGGGGAAGGAACATTATAAAATGAAGTTGATGATTTTAAAGACGTTTTAAAATGCATTAAGTATCGAATACATAGATTTCAACATTCATTGTTGAAATAGACGTTTTCGGGAAATAGAAAGAAATGGTGGACTATAACACTGTTGTTATAGTAAATGGTTTCCGAAAGGAAATGGTTTGTTTAGTATTGGGATTTATATATCTATTTAAACTTTGAATCCCTATACTAGTGATTTTGGATCGTCGTAACGATGTTTTACGAAACATTCGTTTTGGCCCAAACAAATGTGTTTAAGAGAATGATTTCTTAAAGAATGAAATATATACTTAATTTTCGATTTAAGTATATTGAATATTTTCCAAGTGTTGAAATTGAATGGATTTGTGAATTACTTATGAATAAATAAGTATGGGAATGTTTTTCCAATGTGAAATGAAATGTTTTGAGAATTTATCTTTTTGAAGATAAATTGAAAATGAATAATTGAAATCATATATTCATAAATATTTTGGAATGTAAATTCACTATGGAATTTATAAAAGAAAGGGGAAAATTTTATATCTAGTAAAGATATTTTAGAAAGTAAATAATTTGAGAAATTATTTGGAACTTGGTAATGTTGAGCACGCCTATTGATAGTTAAATAATCCGACTATCAATATTTACCTTTAAATCGGTATTTGTTGTGATTGTTTGAATTTGAATGCCACACTTATTTTTGAATAAGCTCTCACTATTCGGGTTAGCCGGGAAAGGACCTTAGGATCGTATAACCCATTCCGAGTATGTGAACCGTCGTAATGGATTGCATTTGATGACTGGTGTTGAAGACCGGATATTTGTGAAAACGGAAGGATTACCGTCGAGTTACTCTACATCGGCTGATCTCCGATATAGAGGTTTTATCACCCTTAGTGACGGGAAGTCCGGTCGTGGTTAGTGAATATCCGGATTGCAAGGACTTCTTTGTAAGTGCCTTCGGTTCTGTTCGATCCCGGAATAGACTTGTATAGATTGTATGTCTGACATTACAAATTGAGATATAAAGCTGATTTCTTTCAAATATATTTCTGTTGGTGGCGGAGAATTTATTCTCTTAGCTTAAAAACCCTTCTCTGAGGCGTACGAGCTTAGAGGTTATATAGTTGAAGGTTATTAGTGATATACTCCCAATTTGGTAGTGTGGCATGCTGAGTGTTGCTGTGAAATGATCATTGTTTGATCATTTGTGATAGGATCATTTATTTGATCATTTATCTTGGTGATCATTTCTATGATCATTTGATTGACCCAAAGCACGGCTTTTGTATAAAGTGTGGCTTTGTGAATGAGACTTCGTCAGACCTCACACCTCGGAAATGGTCAAAACAGGAAGGATGCAACAAGGTTATTAGGGGTAGCGCCCTTTAGTGTATGTCATTTCTTCTGGATAGAGGTGGTATCATGGTATGGTGCCCAGATATTTAACCTATGTTGTTGCTGCATATTTTTGTGGTTGTTCGAAATCGGGGATCCTCGGATAGATTGGTTACGATCGGGGGATGATATATTCGTGTCAGTAGTTACCCAGTTAGGGGTACCCGTCCTTGTGTTGGCAGAGATCCGGTTTGGTTCTCGGGACGTCATTCCAGAGGCGTTTCCATGTGGCAATGGGAAGTTCCTTGGCCTGACCATTTGTTGGAAATCCAAAGAAACAATATGATCTTGTACGGGTTTAGTTGTAGAACCTATCATTCACTTATGGTGGCGCCCCACTGTTTGGATGGTAGATATAGTAGGCATAGTTCGAAATGTCTATGCTGGCCAAGATTTATATCTTTATTTTCGAAATGATTTTCTCTACACTATGCACTAGTAATAATATCAAATGTTCTGTTTAATGCGTATTAAGCATCTTTGACTATCATAAGGAGAAATCTCCTCCGATTCTGCGTTTGCATTGTGTGTGTGTGTGGGAGGCCTTATGGTAGTCTCATTTTTAAAAGCATTGCGAATTGACTTTAAAAGTATTCCTCTATTTTGTTTTCAAAGATAAATAAACTGTTTTGAGTTCTCACACCAGTCACATGACTGACTCGGAGTTTATTGTTTTCCTTCCTAAACTCTGGGTGCCCACCAATTTCCACACGGGCAGTCAAGAGTTAGGTTTATCAGGATATTCTAGAATTCAGGAGTTGCAGGAGGCAAGCTGGAGGGCATGGCGTATTACTAGTATATAGTATTTCTTTTTTTCGCTGCATTGTTTGATGTTGTTTGTTGTTGTACACTCTGATGATGTAATGAAATGTAATGTATAAAATGTAATAACTGATATAGTTCTTTGTTTAAAGATTATTCATTTATTTATTATATGTTGTTCCGCTGCGAATTGTGAGATTCTGATGTTGTTCTGTTCTACCTTTTTCTATCTTCTTCTACGTTTTCTTTTTCTAAAACCCTAACGGTACGGTTTTTCGGCTTTCGATTTCTCGGCAGTTGATACTGTAGACGTATTGATGTCGGTTTTCGACAATGAAAAATCGCGTTCGTTACATAAATAGTGATTAATTTATAAAATTGGGAATTTTGAATTATTATAAATGGTTTATATAAAAGATTTATAAAATTGATATTTATAAATTAAAAATACTGGAATTATAAAACGAGTTTTTATAAGTAATAAAGTGAAATAAAAATGGATTCCATAAGTGAATTGAAATTTATAAATTTATGAAATATGAAGATATAAAATGGATAGATTTTGTAAAATATAAGATTTATAAGTAATCAACTTATAAATCGGATTTTGGCATTTAAAATGAGATATAAAAAGGATTTTTATAGATAGAAGTTTATAAAAATATAAATGGAGTTTATAAACGTTGTTTATAAATCCGAAATCAATTGAATTTGATAAGTTGGATATAGGAATATATGAAAGGAATTATATTCACGATTTCGGACAGTGAATATATTATTAAATGAATTGGATATGTTTTGGGGAAGGAATATTATGAAATGAAGTTAATGATTTTAAAGACGTTTTAAAATGCATTAAGTATCGAATACATAGATTTCAACATTCATTTTTGAAATAGACGTTTTCGAGAAATAGAAGGAAATGGTGGACTATAACACTGTTGTTATAGTAAATGGTTTCCGAAAGGAAATGTTTTGTATAGTATTGGGATTTATATATCTATTTTAAATTTGAATCCCTATACTAGTGATTTTGGGTCGTCGTAACAATGTTTTACGCAACATTCATTTTGGCCCAATCAAATGTGTTTAAGAGAATGATTTCTTAAAGAATGAAATATATACTTAATTTTCGATTTAAGTATATTATATTCCAAGTGTTGAAATTGAATGGATTTGTGAATTACTTATTAATAAATAAGTACGGAAATGTTTTCCAATATGAACTGAATATTTTGAGACCTTATCTTTTAAAGATAAATTAAAAATGAATAATAGAAATCGATTTGGATAATCATATATTCATAGATATTTTGGGATTATAAATTCACTATGGAATTTATAAAAGAAAAAGGGAATTAGTTTAAAAATAAACGTTGATTTATTTTTGAAATTATGGGAATTAATTTACGGATTTGGAACGTAAATATAAAGTAAATCGTTAAGGATTTATTTAATTGGTTTAGATAAACCATTTTGAAATGAAAGTATTTCCGAGAAAGGAAAATGATTGAAATTTGTTTACAAAAATGGTAAAGGATTGAAAAGTGATTTGAAAATTAGTTTTCAAATGTTTGAAGTGTGGGAAATTTTATATCTAGTGAAGATATTTTGGAAAGTAAATAATTTGGGAAATTATTTGGAACTTGGTGATGTTGAGCATGCCTATTGATAGTTAATTAATCCGACTATCAATATTTACCTTTAAATAGGTATTTGTTGTGATTGTTTGAATTTGAATGCCACACTTATTTTTGAATAAGCGCTCACTATTCGGGTTAGCCGAGAAAGGACCTTGGGGTCGTATAACCCATTCCGAGTATGTGATACGTCGTTATGGATTGCATTTGATGACCGGTGTTGAAGACCGGATATTTGTGAAAACGGAAGGATTACCGTCGAGTTACTCTACATCGGCTGATCTCCGATATAGAGGTTTTATCACCCTTAGTGACGGGAAGTCCGATCGTGATTAGTGAATATCCGGATTGCAAGGACTTCTTTGGAAGTTCCTTTGGTTCTGTTCGAGCCCGGAACAGACTTGTATGGATTGTATGTCTGACATTACAAATTGAGATATAAAGCTGATTTCTTTCAAATATATTTCTGTTGGTGGTGGAGAATTTATTCACTTAGCTTAACAACCTTCTCTGAGACGTACGAGCTTAGAGGTTATATAGTTGAAGGTTATTAGTGATATACTCCCAATTTGGTAGTGTGGCATATTGAGTGTTGCTGTGAAATGATCATTGTTTGATCATTTGTGATAGGATCATTTATTTGATCATTTATCTTGGTGATCATTTCTATGATCATTTGTTGACCCAAAGCACGACTTTTGTATAAAGTGTGGCTTTGTGGACGAGACTTCGTCGGACCTCACACCCCGGAAATGGTCAAAACAGGAAGGATGCGGCAAGGTTATTAGGGGGTAGCACCCCTTTAGTGTATATCATTCCTTCTGGATAGAGGTGGTATCATGGTATGGAGCCCAGATATTTAACCTATGTTGTTGCTGCATATTTTGTGGTTGTTGAAAATCGAGGATCCTCGGATAGATCGGTTACGATCGGGGGATGATATATTCGTGTCAGTAGTTACCCAGTTAGGGGTAACCCGGCCTTGTGTTGGCAGAGATCCGGTTTGGTTCTCGGGACGTCATTCCAGAGGCGTTTCCATGTGGCAATGGGAAGTTCCTTGGCCTGACCATTTGTTGGAAATCCAAAGAAACAATACGATCTTGTACGGTTTTAGTTGTATAACCTGCCATGGAATGTGGCGGTAACCTGCTATTGAACATGGTAGCTATAGTAGGCATAAGTGCGGAATGCCTATGCTGGCTAAGATTTATATTCTACTTTCGAAATCATTTTCTATACTATGCACTAGTAATAATATAAAATATTTTTTTTAATGCGTATCAAGCATCTTTGACTATCATAAGGAGAAATCTCCTCCGATTCTGCGTTTGCATTGTGTGTGTGTGCGGGAGGCCTTATGGTAGTCTCATTTTTAAAAGCATTTCGAATTGACTTTAAAATATTCCTCTATTTTGATTTTAAAGATAAACTGTTTTGAGTTCTCACACCAGTCACATGACTGACTCGGAGTTTATTATTTTCCTTCCTAAACTCTGGGTGCCCACCAATTTCCACACGGGCAGTCAAGAGTTAAGGTTTATCAGGATATTCAGGAGTTGCTGGAGGCAAGCTGGATGGCATGGCGTATTACTTGTATATAGTATTTCTTTCCGCTGTTTGTTTGTTGTTGTACACTCTGATGATTTGATGTAATGTAATATGATGTAATGTAATAACTGATATAGTCCTTTGTTTAAAGATTATTCATTTATCTATTATATGTTGTTCCGTTGCGAATTGTGAGATTCTGATGTTGTTATGTTATTTCTTTCTATTCTGTTCTATCTTTTTCTATCTTCTTCTACCTTTTCTTTTCTAAAACCCTAACGGTATGGTTTTTCGACTTTCGATTGCTCGGCAGTTGATCAGTGGACGTATTGATGTCGGTTTTCGGCAACGAAAAATCTCGTTCGTTACATTTGGTATCAGAGCTTATGGTTAAGCGACAACCATGGCTCTGTTGGGTATTTCTCATTAGAGATGGAGTCAGTAGTACTCTAGAATGAGTGTGAGTGTAATAATAGATACGAGCGCGTATTTGTTAGTGAATATAAATTGTTTTATATTGTGATGATTGGTTTGTTGAGTGGTATATGGATTTTAGTCAACACGAGTAATTAACGTTGTTGATAGGGATCTCTAAACACTTGAATAGAACAATTCGACACAGTATTGTTTTAAATTGGGTAAATGAAATAATTTTACCTTGATTATATTATATATATAAAGGAAATAATTTTTCGGAATTATTAAAGTGTATATAAGTTGATTGTTGGTTGTTGAATAAGTTAAATAAAAACAACAATTGTAAAAGAAAATTTGTATAAGCAAATGAGTTATAAATATGGAATTATAATTAAAGTAATTTACAATTGTAAATTAACCTTATATATAAGAAGTGAAATTATATAAGTAAAAGGTTTGTAAATGTGATTTATAATCTGAAATGAAATTCCAAAGAAGTATTTTGAAATGACTTGGTATTTTGAAAGAAAAAAAAATTGTTTTGAAGAGATGAAAGCTCTAAACTATTTTTGGTCGCTGGAAAATAATTCCGATGATGATTGCAACATCATCGGTGTTCTTTTTCGGGTTTCCAAAAGAGGGATTGCTGCCAAATTGTTTAAAAGAAAGTTGATTGGAAAAATTTTGAGTTTGGGTTTTGAAATTCAAAAGATAATTGAATTGATTTCAAAAATGGTTTTGAAAGATTTGAAAGGACTCTGGAATCCTATTTAAGATTTATGGGAATGATAAATGAGTTGATAACTTATACAATTTGAGTTTTAATAGAATAAATTTAACTTAAAGGATGGAGTTAAATTAAAGGAAGTATAAGTAAATCAATAAAATCGAAGTTGAAATAAATTTGAGTTGTCATGAAAGACATGTGATTTAAAATTTACCAAAGGAAAGTTAAATAAATTGATTTGGATTTGATAAGATGTTTGAAATGGAACATGAGTTAAATAATGTTGATTAAAGTTGATTTTTGGTGTCAAAGTAAATTAATAAGTGAATTAATGAAGTGAAGTCATTAAGAATTTGAACTTGAGTCATATGAATGAAATTCAACTTTATATGGATAAAGGAATTAGCAATTGAATTGATAAATGGAATATTAATCAATTGAATGTAAATAATTGATATGAAACAATGAATGTAAGTGTTAATTCATTAGAAGCTAATAAAGTTGAGAAATTGAAAATTTAATAAATTGAATGAAAGTCAATTAAATGTTGAACCAAATTGAATGTAAATTGAATAAATTTGGTTATATTGGATGTACATTGGTTGTTATATGAATGTTAATTGATTGTATGTAAATTCATTAAGTGTTAGCGAAATTGGAAGCTAAAGTAATTGAATTCAAATTAGAAGTAAATAAATTTGAATATAATTGAATATGAATTGGACTTGAATTAGTGAATGTAAACTAATTAAAATTGAATATGAATGAATGTTAGTAAAGTTCTAATGTTAATGAATCAAATGTGATTTAAATTGGAAAACCAATTCCTTGAATATTAATGAGAAGTGAATTTATAGTTGGTTGATGGATGCATTCGTTGTTTGTTGCATTTGCTATGTTGGCATATGTAGTTGTTATGTTGCTATAGGTTGTATATTGATACTATTTTCATATATGCATGATTCTCATGTTGTTGTTGAGTGTTTAGTAGGTGTGGATCGCGTTTGCTTCGCATTTGGAGCTCGCTTTCGCGCTATATTAGCCGTATATGCTTGCTAATATAATATAAGGTACATATCTCGGATTAAATATCGTACTTTTACACCTTTTTCCCTGCGGGATGCCTCATCACTTGATGAGATGTATATTTGTGATATATATACTATCATTTTTTTTCGGATCGAGCCGCGCAAAGGAGACTATGGCGAATTTTTCCGAAAATTTAAGGCGTTAGAAAATTTTTGAGAAAATTTGGGAAATTTTGTGAAAAACTATAACTTAGATGTTGGAATTGGAAGTTAAAGGATGTAATTGGTTTTGAAAAGATAACTAAGTATGATTTGAAAACTTAGTAAAGTACGGTAAGAAGTTTAAATTTGTTTTGGAAATTAATAGATTCTGTAATTTTTCTTACCTAGTAATTTCGAGGACGAAATTCTTTTAAGGGGGAAGTTTGTAACGACCCAGAATTTTTGATAATTAAAATTTGAATATTTAATTAATTTGAATTATTAATAAGTGAAATTTATAAGTCGGATAAATTTATTTCGAATAATTGGATTTGATTGAATAATTAAATCGATTATTTAATAGTTGAAATTCCAGAAATAATTGAAAATTGTGTTAAATATGATTGAAAATGATTTGTAAAATTTTATTTTATCATATTGAAGTTAGAATGATATTATAGAACTTTTAAAATTGAATTAAGAGTTTATTTGTGAAAATTGAATATTTTAATATTTAATTATCGATTGAAAAATAGCCAATTTTTGAACAGTCTCGGATTTCGACGAAACCAGTTCCATTGGATCCGTAATAGTTAGTTATTGTCAAATTTCTATTTTCGTAGCAATCGGAGTTATCGTTTGATCGTGACAGCTCGAAACGCATCGAAATTGTTTTTAATATTAATTTGGCGAGTCAAAATAGTCATTTTTCAAAAAGTCTCGGATTTCGACGAAACTAGTTTCATCGGATCCGTAATGTGATATTATTGTATGGTTTTAAATTTCGTGTCAGTCGGATTTATCGTTTTTCCGATGCAAGCTAAAACACATCGAAATCGGTTTAAATCGGTTTAATTTAAATTGAACGTTTATGCCATAACTCGCACAGATGACCGAATTAGCTTTCGAAACCTGTTCCATTATGTTCGGAACGCGGGGTAAACCCTAGAAACGCTGGGCACCGCGCGTAAATCGGATTTTGAAAAATCCAAAATGAATAGTGTTCATTTTATTTTCTATAAATAGCCCCATTTTATCACAAAAATTAAAAAAAAATTAGGTTTAAAACCCTAGCCGCCACCCCTAAAACCGAAGGCCAGAATTTTTCGACTTTCTTCCCTCAAAATCCTCCAATCCATCAACAATTAGCGAAACTTTCCAACTACAACATTATAAAGCGCCGCGAGCTCGTCAGATCTGTACGGCGATGATGGGTTGCAGTGAAGCATGGAGGTGGGGATATAGCCGTGTATGGCTGCCGTTCGTCCACGCATTTCTATGCATAGGGGAGGCCGAGTACGTGCGGCCTGGGGGTGGTGATGCGCGACAGTGAGGGCTTCGACGTGAAGGTGTTTGATCAACGTGAAGTTGATCGTTGGTGGTTGCGAAATTGAAGAGAGGAGGCGGCAAGTTGGGTTCGTTTACCTGTAGCCGAACATGAGTTTGGGGGAGATGGTGATGGGCGGCCTGGATTCAAAGAAGCAGGATCTAACGGCCAGTATTGATTAGGGTTTGAAAAAATATAGAATATGTTGTAAATATTATAATTATAAATTCGTGGAAGTTTAAAAATTCATATCTTTTTCATACGAGGTCGAAAACGCGCGAAACCAGTTGCGTTGGAATCATATGGACGAGCACTACGCTATGGAATTGGATTGGAGTCGTTTGGAGTTAGTGAGAATTTCGGGTAAAATTAAACGTCCGTTTAATTTTATTCGAAATAAATCGCTAAAAACGAAATTGAAATCAAGGTGAGAACTTCTCACTCAATCGAATCGATTTCGATTTTAATTTTAAATAGTTATATTTAAAATTCTTGAATGCATGTTTGAACGATGATTGTTATCTATTGATTGTTAAAATAGACACTATGCGCCGTTAGTAAGCGGATGTTATTTATTAAAAACATATACCGCGAATATTTCATAAACAGTGAAATTGGTATTATATATAATAGCAATATATATATATATATATATATATATATGTATATATTGCAGTTGTTGATTTCCCGCATTGTATAGCGGATGAGACCCTATTGCGCCGTCTATTAAGCGGATAAAATTTATAAATCCCATATACCTCGATAATTCCGTACTGGAGCGGAATTGGTATTGTGCTAATGTTTTTGGATGCAGGGAAACAGGTTGAAGGGATCCAACTGGATTCCTCAACTGTATTGATTTATTTACAGATATTTTGATATTTGTTGATTATCATATCGATATATGATATTTGGATGTCGTGATTGACTATTTGGTGTTGTTGCATCATCGGATCCATTTTTGAAGTTTTAAAATAATGATTTTTGGTTTTTTTTAAAGGAATTTTTAAAGTGATTTTTGAAAGTATACGTTTTATTAAAATTTGGACTTGATTTATTTTAAATAAATTAGCGTTATGAGTTTAATGTTATAAAAGTTATAATTTTTGTAAAATATAACCAAATTAAGATTTTTGAAATAAATAGTGATTAATTTATAAAATGGTTTAATTGGGAATTTTGAATTATTATAAACGGTTTATATAAAAGATTTATAAAATTGGTATTTATAAATTAAAAATACTGGAGTTATAAAACGAGTTTTTATAAGTAATAAAGTGAAATAAAAATGGATTCCATAAGTGAATTGAAATTTATAAATTTATGAAATATGAAGATATAAAATGGATTGATTTTGTAAAAATAAGATTTATAAGTAATCAACTTATAAATCGGATTTTGGCATTTAAAATGAGATATAAAAAGGATTTTTATAAATAGAAGTTTATAAAAATATAAATGGAGTTTATAAACGTTGTTTATAAATCCGAAATCAATTGAATTTGATAAGTTGGATATAGGAATATATGAAAGGAATTATATTCACGATTTCGGACAGTGAATATATTATTAAATGAAATGGATATGTTTTGGGGAAGGAATATTATGAAATGAAGTTAATGATTTTAAAGGCGTTTTAAAATGCGTTAAGTATCGAATACATAGATTTCAACATTCATTGTTGAAATAGACGTTTTCGAGAAATAGAAGGAAATGGTGGACTATAACACTGTTGTTATAGTAAATGGTTTCCGAAAGGAAATGTTTTGTATAGTATTGGGATTTATATATCTATTTTAAATTTGAATCCCTATACTAGTGATTTTGGGTCGTCGTAACAATGTTTTACGCAACATTCATTTTGGCCCAATCAAATGTGTTTAAGAGAATGATTTCTTAAAGAATGAAATATATACTTAATTTTCGATTTAAGTATATTATATTCCAAGTGTTGAAATTGAATGGATTTGTGAATTACTTATTAATAAATAAGTACGGAAATGTTTTCCAATATGAACTGAATATTTTGAGACCTTATCTTTTAAAGATAAATTAAAAATGAATAATAGAAATCGATTTGGATAATCATATATTCATAGATATTTTGGGATTATAAATTCACTATGGAATTTATAAAAGAAAAAGGGAATTAGTTTAAAAATAAACGTTGATTTATTTTTGAAATTATGGGAATTAATTTACGGATTTGGAACGTAAATATAAAGTAAATCGTTAAGGATTTATTTAATTGGTTTAAATAAACCATTTTGAAATGAAAGTATTTTCGAGAAAGGAAAATGATTGAAATTTGTTTTCAAAAATGGTAAAGGATTGAAAAGTGATTTGAAAATTAGTTTTCAAATGTTTGAACTGCGGGAAATTTTATATCTAGTAAAGATATTTTGGAAAGTAAATAATTTGGGAAATTATTTGGAACTTGGTGATGTTGAGCATGCCTATTGATAGTTAAATAAACCGACTATCAATATTTACCTTTAAATAGGTATTTGTTGTGATTGTTTGAATTTGAATGCCACACTTATTTTTGAATAAGCGCCCACTATTCGGGTTAGCCGGGAAAGGACCTTGGGGTCGTATAACCCATTCCGAGTATGCGATACGTCGTTATGGATTGCATTTGATGACCGGTGTTGAAGACTGGATATTTGTGAAAACGGAAGGATTACCGTCGAGTTACTCTACATCGGCTGATCTCCGATATAGAGGTTTTATCACCCTTAGTGATGGAAAGTCCGATCGTGATTAGTGAATATCCGGATTGCAAGGACTTCTTTGGAAGTGCCTTCGGTTCTGTTCGAGCCCGGAACAGACTTGTATGGATTGTATGTATGACATTACAAATTGAGATATAAAGCTGATTTATTTCAAATATATTTCTGTTGGTGGCGGAGAATTTATTCTCTTAGCTTAACACCCTTCTCTGAGACGTACGAGCTCAGAGGTTATATAGTTGAAGGTTATTAGTGATATAATCCCAATTTGGTAGTGTGGCATACTGAGTGTTGCTGTGAAATGATCATTGTTCGATCATTTGT
This sequence comes from Allium cepa, assembly GCA_030765085.1. Lineage (NCBI taxonomy): Eukaryota > Viridiplantae > Streptophyta > Magnoliopsida > Asparagales > Amaryllidaceae > Allium > Allium cepa. The sequence continues at coordinate 969,052,219 of CM060945.1, read as the reverse complement.
GATAGGATCATTTATTTGATCATTTATCTTGGTGATCATTTCTATGATCATTTGTTGACCCAAAGCACGGCTTTTGTATAAAGTGTGGCTTTGTAGACGAGACTTCGTCGGACCTCACACCCCGGAAATGGTCAAAACAGGAAGGATGCGGCAAGGTTATTAGGGGGTAGCGCCCCTTTAGTGTGTATCATTCCTTCTGGATAGAGGTGGTATCATGGTATGGAGCCCAGATATTTAACCTATGTTGTTGCTGCATATTTCGTGGTTGTTGGAAATCGAGGATCCTCGGATAGATCGGTTACGATTGGGGGATGACATATTCGTGTCAGTAGTTACCCAGTGAGGGTAACCCGGCCTTGTGTTGGCAGAGATCCGGTTTGGTTCTCAGGACGTCATTCCAGAGGCGTTTCCATGTGGCAATGGGAAGTTCCTTGGCCTGACCATTTGTTGGAAATCCAGAGAAACAATACGATCTTGTACGGTTTTAGTTGTATAACCTGCCATGAAATGTGGCGGTAACCTGCTATTGAACATGGTAGCTATAGTAGACATAAGTGCGGAATGCCTATGCTTGCTAAGATTTATATTCTACTTTCGAAATTGTTTTCTATACTATGCACTAGTAATAATATCAAATGTTTTTTTTAATGCGTATCAAGCATCTTTGACTATCATAAGGAGAAATCTCCTCCGATTCTGCATTTGCATTGTGTGTGTGTGCGGGAGGCCTTATGGTAGTCTCATTTTTAAAAGCATTTCGAATTGACTTTAAAATATTCCTCTATTTTGATTTTAAAGATAAACTATTTTGAGTTCTCACACCAGTCACATGACTGACTCGGAGTTTATTATTTTCCTTCCTAAACTCTGGGTGCCCACCAATTTCCACACGGGCAGTCAAGAGTTAAGGTTTATCAGGATATTCAGGAGTTGCTGGAGGCAAGCTGGATGGCATGGCGTATTACTTGTATATAGTATTTCTTTCCGCTGTTTGTTTGTTGTTGTACACTCTGATGATTTGATGTAATGTAATATGATGTGATGTAATAACTGATATAGTCCTTTGTTTAAAGATTATTCATTTATCTATTATATGTTGTTCCGCTGCGAATTGTGAGATTCTGATGTTGTTCTGTTATTTCTTTCTATTCTGTTCTATCTTTTTCTATCTTCTTCTACTTTTTATTTTTCTAAACCCTAACGGTACGGTTTTTCGGTTTTCGATTGCTCGACAGTTGATACAGTGGACGTATTGATGTCGGTTTTCGGCAATGAAAAATCTCGTTCGTTACAACAACAAACTATAATGAAGCAATGAAGTGGAAGGTTCTGACACATATTAGAATATTATTTAATAATAGGAATTGGAATAATAAATGTCAGTTTTAATAATAAGGTTAATGAACATTGATTGATAGAGAAAATATTTATTTAGTATGTAATTTAATGCTCGTTGGATGCTGTAATTTTATAAACGTGTTTGCATGACTATAAATAAGGATTACAATGTTCACGTATTTATTTAATTGATTTCATCAATTCGGGTCTGTTTTGAAGTGGAAGATTAAAATTAATTGGAAATAATTTTATTGAAATCTTTCAATTGAAAAAAGAAAAAGAAACAAAGTGGAATTAATAAATTTAATGTAAGAATGTTTTCGTTTGGAATGTACATTATTTGAAAATATGAGAATGGGTTTAATATTGTATAAGTTGATCATTTTAGAATATTCGAATGTTTACATTTATGAATTGCAAGTAACGAATAAGAATTTTAAGGAAAATAAAAGAATGTTTGAGAAAAATAAAGTGAATGTTTCCATTCTGAATGTAAGCGTAACATTGTAAAAAGGGAAAATTGAATTTTTAAAACAACATTTTATGGTAGTTAAATAGCAGGCATAGGTTGAACAGAAGTGATTTTATTGCTAACCTTGAAATTTAAAATAAACTAAATATTTGAGTTCATAATTACGCGTTGAGAAAAATGTTGTTTTTAAATTTGAATTTTTAAATCATGTTTCATATTATTTTATGTAGCGGCGGTCCTCTTTACATAAATTGGTGTGTTCAAATTTAGTTATGTTATAATAATTAAATCTTTAATGAATGTCAAATTTTGTATGTTTAGCGTTAACAAAATTAATTGAGCGAATAAATGTTTTTAAATTTGAATTCTAAAAGTTTGTTTATAGAGTAGAGTCGGTCCATTCATTCCCTTTCTAATTAATAATTGTCACACTTCTTTTCATTGTTTTCTCATTTGTTCCATTACTTATTTCCATTTGCATTGTCTAAAGCCTTTTCATTTCATGAACGTTGCCTGCTTTTCATATTTTTAGTTCTTTCCTTCGCCTCTTTTAATACCTGTCATTTTTTTTAGGGTGTTCATATTTTTACTTTATTTCAGTTGCTACTTTGTTTATATTTAGCTTTATTAACTTTTCACTAGTTTCAATCTTCATTCTTGTAGCTTCATTTCATTTTTTTTTAAATCTCATCTTTTATAGGTTCATTTTTTGTCTCTCTTCTCCTTCCTCCTTCCTTTTTTTCATGTTTCTTCTTCAAATCTCTTTTCTCTCCTTTTTTCCAAAACTTTTTTTTGTCTTTTCTTCTTCTTATTCTTCAAATCTTCTTATTCTTTTTCAAAGCATCCTTTTTTATTTTCAATTCCTCTTCTTCTTTGATTTTTTTTCTTTTTCAAACCTTCTCTTCTTTCCATGTCTTTTTCTTCAAATCCAGATCTATATAATCTTATCTCCAAAACTTTATATAAAAAAATTAAGTTAGCAAGGAAACAAAACAAAATGAGAAAGTAGTTGTAGATCCAAATCTGGCTAGAAATGAGAAAGCAAAAACATGAGTGATTCAACCCACTCACGCAATACTAAAAATTCCATTGCAAGTTAAATAAAAATATGATGTGATATATAATTTTTTATTGCTGCTTGTTGATTTAAGTTGACATTATTGATATTGAATCTGAATTGACATTTAATTTTATATTGGAATTTAATTGATAGTTAAACCTCGATATAGATTACTATTATACGCTGAAATATATTGGTTGATTTGGATGTTGTTTCAAATGGATGCTTATTGATTGATATGTTGGATGTGTGGTTGTTTATTTATTTTAATATGTCCCTGTTATCACCTTGTATATTATTGACATCATTTAAGGAGTCCTCTAAATCTTTTTAGAATTGGATAATTAAGAAATTTAAATTATGGATTGAAATGATATATACCCATATAATCTCTTGAGTTTGGATTATTTATTGAAACTGAATTATTTAAAAGTTTAAGTTTTTAATTTAAACTTTGTATTTATTTTAAATAAAGTAGTTAAAAATGGTATTTCAGATTATTTGAAATCTCGTAAATTACTACACTCACGTTGTACACTTGATAGGAGATGAAAAATCTCATAACATCTCTGAAGCTATTGCACTCATATTTTTATTTGAGATTGATTTGACTTACGTAGGAATTTTTCGTTCCGACTCGAGTGTGTTGTTTTTCATTTTGCTCGGGTCAGTCTGAACTTTTTTATTGTATTAAAGACCATTTTATTTTCTAGAGGATGAAGACGAAGGTTCGGTATATTATTGTTATTTATTATTATTGTTCCACTACTTATTGTGTTTTTCTGCTTTATTTTTTTTATTTTCTGATGTATGTATAACTTTGATTTGAATTGTAAAAGTATAATCAAATGTCATTTGTAAAACAGCTTCATGAACTATTTCTTTGATTAATATATTTTGTCATTCCGCTGTGAGATTCTATGTTTTGTCTTTTCCTTCTTTTCTTTTATTTTATTATTTACCCCATCGACAGTCCTCCCTTTTGAATGGTTTTGATTGGACATATGTGGTTGGTTGTCGATTTAAATCATCCAAAAAGGTGGGTTGTTACATAAACTCATTTAAAAATATGTCGGTATCAGATATCAATATGCACAAATATAACTTTTACATATCCATTTAAATAATCACCCAACATTTAAAACATCAAATAAATTAATAATAAATATTATTTCTTAAATATTAATTAATTTAATCAATTTATAAGATTTTATAATAAAATTAAATCATGTTTTTAGGGGAATTCATAAATATGGTTGTAAGACTTAGAGGTGTGAATCGGTCAGCGATTGATTTTGAACAATTCAAATATTAACATTCATAGCTCACCTTAGCTAGTGGTTTGATAGTTTGGTCGAATTCACTACGTGTTGATCTTTTTGGTAAAATCTAGTTTCATATTTTCCTAAGTGGTACCATTAGTAACGATTATTCACACACGTTCTCATCATTAAAATTATATCGCTTTAGAATATATGGAATTTAGTATCAATCAAAATTTTGATATTATTCACATTCAACATGATTAGCTTGAAAAACAAAGCCTTGGTTCAATAACAATATGTGTTATTAACCATACTACTCTGGCAGAGATTTTGACTTTGAATTGACTACAAGTGACCGTGATACTAACCTTATACAACCGGGGAAACAAATATTCCATTAAGTGTTGCTTCACTTCCAATGCTTAAACTCAAACCTATCTTTAGTGCTCGATGGATTTTCGTGTCATAATTTAACTATAACCAAAATGGAGTATTCCATTGAAGTTCCATAGTATTCTCAACTCGAGAGAACTGTGTACCTTCGTCACACTGAGATTTCTTGTTTGACCTAGTTGTTGTCAACCAACATGAAACTCTCGGATAAGTCATCCATAATTACCCAATAACTATAAGTATGTAACCTATTGGTGACTCCAGTGGTCATGAGTAATACACCATCCAGCAGTTAGAAAGGATTACACACTCCAATCTTAACGGATGAATTGGTATACTTCCCTCAAACATCTTGACCAAGAATACTTAAAACAAAATGTCATTTTATTTTGTGATTAATTAATCACGATTGTAACTTTTGCAATTATAATCACATCACAATTCATTTAAGGGTTTTCTTGTTATATGTTTTAAGGTAATTACTTAATTAATTATATCATAGTATAATAAAGTATATAAAGGAAAACAATCACCATTACTACAAATAAGACTGATTACAGAGTTAGATATATGTAACAAGCATACCACTAACTCTTTCAGGAAAGGCCTTAAACTGGTGTGATGTTGTCATTGCAAAGATAGAAGAGACCGAGACTATTTGGACTGACTTTAGGAGGCACTTTGAAGTTAAGTTTATATCGGAGGCCTAATGAGGAGTAGAGATGAAGAAGTTCATCCATTTGGAACAGGAAGACCTTAATGTCAAGGTGTATGTGAGTTCAATCAAAAAATGAAGTATGGCCTAGACCTCATTAATACACCTGTTAAGAATAAGACAAAATTTGCTAAGGGATTGAACCTATCTTTGAGAAATATTTCTTTGAGCCAACTAGAGCTACTTTTGAGGGCTTGGTAGAGATGGCGTTACTGAATTTAGTTGCTAAAGGAGACCTTAAGAAGGTAGAAGGAAAGCTAGTTCAATTGAATTAATACAAGGGTAAAGTAGGCTTTTAAGGCAGAACAAAGAAACCAAGATTTAGGCGTAAGAAGTGAAATATTAGGGGATAAATGATAAAGGATTGCAAAGTAAATGTTGCAAAGATCAAGTGTTGCAATTGCAACTAGTTTGGACGTATGAAGAGGGAGAGTCCGACCATGCCTAAGGCTTCTTCTTAGTTCTAGTCGATGATTTGATGTTGTCCCTAGCTCAAGCATAGCCTCAGTTGTTGAAAATGGGAAGAAAGTCATCATCGAAGGTGTGTTAAAACTTTTTAATTTATCCATTCGCACTTTATTTCACATTAGAGCATCTTACCCATTTATTTCAAGTAAGCTAGTAGCTGAATTATACTTAGAGGCTGGTACGATCACAAACCCCATTATAGTATCAAATCCTATCGGGGGATTGTTCCATTTATCGTGATTTGCAGGGTTTTGAAGTTATATTTTTAGGGCCGAGTTTGATTTTGATGCTTTTGTGTTAGGATTTTCTAGTTTTGGTTTAATTCTAGAGATGGTTTGGATGTTCATATATAGAACAGTGTGGGATTGTGATAAAAAGGTTATTCACTTAGGTACTTGTAATGGGTGCTGTTTAGAATGATCCTAATAGTTCTATTATGCTGAGTTATCTTCATTCCCTAGACCTACTATATGATGAGTTTGCTTTTGTTCATGTAGTTTGGGACTTCCCAGATGTTTTGACTGAAGTTTCTCTTCTTCCTCCTCATAGAGAGACTGAATTCTGTATTTATCAAGAATAAGATGCTAGACCTGTTACCTTAGCAATTAGGCATATGATCCATAGAGAAAAAAAATGCAAGCTTAATAAATAGGTGGATGAATTATCGGGGAAGGTTTTTATTCATAGCAGTGTTTTCGAATAGGGATCTCTTGTTCTCTTTTCTACCAAAGCAGATTGCACCTTAAGGCTTTTCATTGATTATCATGAACCAAACAAGTTGGCGAAAAAGAATCGTTATCCACTACCATGTATAGATGATTTGTTTGATCAATTTGTTAGAGAAAGGATACTTTCTTCACTTGACTTGGCCACCAGATTCCATCAGTTGTGTATGGTCGAGAATAGTAACTAGAAAACCTGTTTTCATACACCTACCAGACTTTAGGAGTGGCTAGTCATGCCATTTAGGCTGACTAAAGCACCATCATATTGCTTCGACCTTATGAGTAGAGTCATCGGGGGTTGCTGTATAAGTTCATGGTGGTATTTGTTGATGATATACTTATTTATTGAAAAAATGAGGAGGAACGCAAGTTACATTTGGGAGAAGTATCAATACTTTCTGCATGCATAAGCTAAAATTGAAATTTTACAATGTTACTTCTGGCGTAAGGAGGTTTGCTTTCTCGGTCATGTTGTTTTTGAACATGAATTGTCAACTTGATGTACTTAAAAATTAGCGTGTACTGAAAATGCTACAAAGGTAGGAACTTTTCTTTGTTTGGCTGGCTATCACAATAAGTTTATTAAAGGGTTCCCAAAGATTTGCGCCATTGACAAGCATCAGTAAGAAGAATTTAGTTTTCTTATGCAACTTATCGTGTGAGCATACTTTTGTTAAGCTAAAGGATATTGACTCGTGCACATGTTTTAGTACCACCCGATAATTCAAAACGGTTTACTATGTATACCAATGCTTATGGTACTGGATGAGATGTAGTTTGATGCAGAAAGGTAGGGTTGTTTATTATGTTAGTCAGCAGTTGAAAGTGCATGAGAAAAATTATCCAACTTGTGACCTTGAGTTGGCAGCTATTGATTTTACTCTCAAATGTTGGAGACATTATCTTTTAGGGGAAAGATTTGGGTTGCTTATAGATCATAAGTCCCTATATAGGATTTATCTCCAAAAATATTTGAATTTGAGACAGCAAAAATGGACGAAGTTCTTGGAATCGATTGATTTCAGTATTTTGTGTAGCTCGGGAAAATGCAATGTTATGGTTGATGCCTTGACTAAGAGACACACGATGTTCCGCTCTATGTTTTTGGAGTGGAAGAACTTTGAGTTTATTTCTAAATCTAATTTTCAACCTTCATTAGATAATGCACCATGGTTATTAGCAGATTTATATGTTTATCCTTCACTTATAAACTGTATCAGTTCGATAAGAAGCATGTCATGGAGTTGTTGGGCATTTTTGAGAAGCTGGACAAAGGTGAGCATGTAAATTATTTGTGTCGTTATTCCATTGGTTCCAGGGGATAATTGTGTAGAGACGATAGGTTGTGCATTCCTCTTATTAAGGAATTGATTGACTTAGAACTAAATGAGTCCCATCGTTCTAAGTGACTATTTATCTCAGTGATGACAAAATGTATCGAGATATAAAGAAGGTATTCTACTGGCCAAGTATGAAGAGACATGTAGCATATTTTTTATTTCGAAATATGTGACATGTTAAAGGGTGAAGGTAGAGCATAAAAATTCTGGTGAATTATCACAACATTTGGATGTTCCGCAGTGGAAACGAGAAAGTATCTCTATGGATTCTATTGATGGGCTGCCTAGGAGTAGAAGAGGAAATGAGAGTGTTTGAGTCATTATCGATCGACTAATTAAATGTGCTCATTTTATCCTGATAAGGAGTATGGGGACATCCACATCTTTGGCAAACTTATATATATAAAGGAGGTAGTTCGGCTACATGGAGTTCCTTCCAGTATTGTCGTGACTGAGATCCATTTTTCACTATTGAATTTTGGAGGAGTCTTCAGGTGGCTTTGGACACTAAACTAAGTTTGAGTATAGCCTATCACCCATATACAGATGGATGGACTTAGCGGATGACTCAAGTGTTGGAGGATTTAAAGTGGATGTGTATTTTGGAATTTGGAGGTTCTTGGGAAGATCACTAGCCACTAGTAGAGTTAGATATAATGACAACTATCGGGTATGTATTGGAATGAAACTGTTTGAGGAATTATACCACAGGCTTTAAAAATCTCCATCTTGTCTGTTGGACACTACAAATTGGAAATTATTTAGGCCAAACATGGTAAGAGAGACTTTAAAATAGATTTGATCGGTAGGAGAATGTAGACTGGGTAGGACGGGAAAAATTGTATGCTTATAGGAGACACGCAGGGATAGACTTCGCAGTTGGCAATATGGATTTTGTGAAGGTCTCGCCACTAATACATGTCATGAGGTTTGGTAACTCGAGAAAGTTGGCACCGATGTTAGTGGGGCCTTTCCTAATTTTGAAAGGGTAGGCAAGTTAGTTTATAGGGTGTAGCTTCCTAAAATGTTAGTGAGCGGTCATAATGACTTCCACTGTTGCACTTGTAAATGTGTTTACATGATTCAACTACTATGGTCGACCCAATTCAGTTAGAAGAGGTCGAAGTAGAGAGAGTCACTTTTCTATCATGCACCCTTGTGCATCATAGAGCATGAGACAACGCGACATTGAAATAAAGTAGTTAAACTAGTTAGATTCTAGTTGGGAAATGATCCGGTTGAGAGTACTTAGGAGCTAGAAGGAAGATTAGAGCTTCTTATCCTCACGCTTTTCCAGTACGTTTACCTTATCTTGTTTTCTTAGTTAAGTTAAGAAATTAGATGATGTTGCATGCTTTGTTGTTTGACTTAGGTTTTGACATATGACTTGACTTATTGTTTATCATGTTGCAAACATAGAGAAATTATTGGTATATTTAGTATGTTTTACGTCAAATCCTATAAACCATGATTTTGCATTCATATAGGAGCTGCATTAGTATTAATGCATTTATCACCTTCCATACTTACGATAACGTTGATTTGATAGATGAATATACAACATCTCAGATTTTTAATAAAAACAATTAATCAATTAAAAAGGCATTTTGGTAATCTCATATAAAACTAGATAACCTAATTTTTATAAATGAAGAAATTTGAAAAATCGGCCTTTTGCATTATGTAAAGTATGTTTTTCTAGCTTAAAATTTTGCATAAAACTTCAGAAGCATATATTGGATGAAGAAGATAAAGATATTTTACTACAACACACATTTTGGAGTGAAACAAGTTAAGGCTCAAGTGGGACTGAGGGAATTTTGGGTTTTTGGACTATAAATTGGAAGGATACATAATCCCATCTCCCCTATTCTCTTTTTCTTCATCTGTAGCCGAGGTTAAACCTAGATCTAGAATTCTTATTCTTTTTTCCTTCTTCTTCCTCAATTCTAAATTAAATCTCCAAACAAAGTAGGAAACAAACTGAAAAAAAGAGAAAATCAAATAAAAAGTGAGGAATTCAAAGATCGCTTTTGGAAACTTATCAAAGCCACATATAAAGGTGAGTGGATTTATCTACAAAATGAATATGTTGTTAGATAAGCATTTAATTTTCACTTATATATCTATTTAGGTTTAAATATGATTTAAAAATTGAATTGATGTTTTCAAATTTATGATTTAAATGAATTAGGTACATTGGAAAATCTTATAACACTATTTTGATAATAGAAGTTCCTATGAATTAGACGGAGGGTAGGTTGAATGTTGATTCACCCTTAAAATCACATAGGTATGATTCTATGCAATTGATGTGAATTGATTTATATGAATAAAAATGAATCTATATAATAATGAACCATAGAATAGTTGATATATTTAATTGGATAAATTACACAAAAGTTTGAATATAATTAAATTTGTAATTAGATGTAGAATATTATTTAAAAATGAGATTATATGAATTCAAAAATTATACTTGAAGTGTGGATTGAAGGTTTAATGATAAGCTATTAATCTGGATAAAAAGAACAAGCTAAAAATACTAAAAAAAACCCAATTTCAATCAAGCAATCAACTGGTTGGCTTTGACTAAACATTGAATAAACCCGAGTAACCCATAGAAAAATTATACTTTTATGGGGCAAAAGGTCAACTGACCATAAGCCATCTGTTGATTGAACACTTAAAGAGACGTGAACTTAAACAGTTGATTGATGACTTGGTGGTAAAAAATGGTTAAAGGCAAACAGTCGACTGACTGTAGGGCCTAAGTTGTTAATATCGTTATTGGTATATATCGATCAAGTACCGATATGAGATATTTTAGAATATCGTTATAATATCGATAAAATATCGGATATGTCAAGAACATGTTATAAACGACATTGTACTATGTTATAATGTTATGTCAATGTTAAGTTTCCAAATATTTAGATTGATAATGTCAAATTACTATCAAAGACTGATTGCATATGGTTTATAGATTGCAATCATTTTTCTAAGATATCCTATTTAATACAAAACATAATATAGGCTGTTAGCACCAAAATTGGTCATTAACACCATTGAGCAGGATTGTGCAGAGAGATTAATGAAGAAAATAAATTAAAACAAAGGAATTCGTAGAATGCAGTAAGAACAGTAAAAAACGAGAACATCAGAATTATAGTGGTTCGACGTAATTGCCTACATCCACTGTTGATGTAATATTTATTGCTTTTCACAAAGACGTGACAAAAGCGAGTATCCAAAATGGTAGAGTATCCCTGGAGTTCTCCAAAAAAAGTCCCCTTCACTGCTCTCTTGCCACTCTATTTATACACAAAGATTGGCTGGACTCCCTGCACAGGCCTAGGACCAAAGTAGTTCGGCCCATAGTTGTAAGTCAATTCGGTCGAACAAGTCATGCCGAACTGCCTCCACCGAACGTCTTATGCCAACCCATAGGTTGCCATGTTGTTGAATTAAAGTGATCTCTCAAGGAACACAGAGCAAGTGCTATCATGACTCGAAGCAAAGAAATGTCAGCCGCATCACTCTGTTGCAGGATGAAGAGTTAACTAACCTTTACAAGATTCGTCGAACCAAGGTCTGTCGAACCATGCGCACTGAAACATAACTGACTGTACGGTCTTGGCTATGATCCTTTGACCGAGCAACATGTGACTTTGTCCTTCCGAGGCCGGTCCATGACCAATGAACCATCAAGATTAACCTCACCCATACCGAGCGACTGAGGCCGAACCCTTCTTGGCTGAGCCACCTTGTCCTTCCTATCTTGGCCGAGCGATGACCTCCTCTTCAAGACCGAGCGATGATCTTCTCTTCAAGGCCGAGCAATGAGTGGCCGAACCACCTTGAGCAGACTACCCTAGACAAGCCTCTCTCGACTGGCCAGCCACATTCACATTCCAATGCCGATCCAACTTGCATGATTATGCCTCACAACCATGCTGACTAACATCAAACATGGCGAACCAACTTGTATAGTCCGAACCAAATTCAAACCACACTAACCTTTTGTACTTCCAACCCGTCCTTAGTTTAAGTCCCATCTAGGTTCAACCATAGGCGCTGAAGCTGTCACCCTGTAGCCGGGCCATGGTACCGAGTAACATTTGCCCCTCGAAGCGCGTTATGTGAATCAACACGATATGCTTTGAACTAACAACCAGTACTGTTAAATTATGTTTTAACTTTCCAAAAGCCGTATGTATATAACCTTTTGAAGGCTGAATGCTGTTGGGTTTCTCAAAACTTTGCTTTTCCATTTACCTGGTGAAATTCAACTTCTCGTTGCACCATCATCTTAACATCATTTCCATCTACTCATTATCTTACTTATTAATATTATACTTTCTAATATATTCTATTTTACCATGTTTTGGTCAACAAATGAGCACCGAACCACTCAATCATTCTACTCATTACCGCTCGGATGCTTACTCACCAAACCGCCGAGGCACTTTGACTGACTTCACTGGTTAAGGCCCGTTCGCCTCCCTCTCCCTATATATAAAGCCCACATTCTAGTTCTTTCTATTCACTTCTATTTTCTTTTATTACAAATCCCTTGACCTGTTTTTCTCCCGAGCCATACCCATCATTCGTCCTTTCTTCTATTCAGATCCAGGAATCTATTTCGAAACTCCATTTGCAAACGAACCTTATCACACATTGCTTCAAACCCAATAGCTTTCTTAGGCCTTGGTTATTCTCATATAGGTATGAGCTTTTCACTCGATTTATTTCCCTAAATGTAGAGTCTCGCGGGTTCCCGAGTAGTAGTTAGTCTAGGAATTTGGTTCGATCTAGGTGGAGTTAGGATAAGTTACCAGGAGGAACGGCTATAGCTTTGACTTTGAAGTTCGGGACATGGGAGACAAGAAGGTCTGGTGATTCGTAGGGGTTGGTGTATAATTCGTGGAATTCTGGTCATTATTCGGTTGAGGGAGGACGATCAGCAGCCCACCGTAGCAATGTTGAATCATTAGGAACTTAGTAATAGAGTAGATTGAAACTCTGAGAATGAGTAGCTCGGCCTATGCTAGGCTAAGACCGTTCATTGACTTTAATATGGGCGAACTGCTGCAGGTGGATAACAGCCATTCGGCAAAGGAAGTAACAACTCCGGTTTGGTATTTAATGTGGAATTCTATTGGTTGATAAATCTCTTATGGGAGTAGTGCTAATGAGGGAGTGTCGTTCGGTCTTGAATGAGAGAGTGGTTCATTGTCTACCGAGAAAGGTAAAGGATAGAAGTACTATAATGGGGTTCGGTATAGATCCAAGGGAGGTCGCTCGATAATTAGGGATAGAGGCTCAGTATTGCATGAGGAAGTTGGTTCGGTAGCTAGAAAGAGAGGGAAAAGATGGGATGGTTCGGCCATCCCATAATGTAGTAGGTTGGCATTGATAACCGAAACTATTCCAATTCAATCATAACATTAATTTGTATAATCTACCTTCCCAACTAAGCACTGAATAACAGACAATGACCCATAACAAAGCATATTAACTTGAGGACTTAGTTCAAGCTACCTACCCCACTACTCGAATATTATTCAATGGTAACCCAACTGACCAAATGCAGATAGATACTCTCCACACTTTATATGGCCACGTTCGACTTCCAAACCATTACTGTCAGTCATATAATGACCGTAAGAGATAGTCAGCGATGACAGTCTCCAAGGACAATAACTTAAAGCTCTATCATACCACACTTGTGTTTAAAACTTTAATATTTTTGGCAGTCACTTTTAGGTCGTAGCACTAGTTCACATACAACACGGGGGGAAGTATTACCATATTATATCTGATATCAATTGTCTTTTAAGTATAGTTCAAACAGGCATCTACCCATTTTCTACGTTTGTCGAAGATGTCCAAAAGATCGAGCTCTGCTACAGTTTCTGACAAGCCCGAGCTAAGTTCTTAGCAAGAAGTAGTAGGAACTTCGAATCCATTGACAACTCGTACACAGGGTATCCTAAATCTATCAGCTGCAGTTATTGGTCCGGCTCCTGATGCCTTAGACGGCGCAACCATCCTTGATGATCCTAGTGATTCGCAAACTTCAAGGATGTGCAAAGCCGGTCTTCGTCGAATGTGTATAATTCATGGAATCCATTCAACGACGTATTAGTTCCATCGGGGCAAGATCGGCCTCACCTGCCCCCAACTGGATATACATCTTGCAAAAAATTCATGCTGGGTCCGGAGTGTACTATTGTTCATTTCGTTTCTCCGCGAGGTGGTACGGTACATCGGGATCGCTCCGGCTCAGCTTCACCCCAACAATCATGCATTCATCCATGGCATTTGTATTCTTTTCATGAGCATCTTATTCAGACTCCCTACCCTTGAGAATATTCGCTACATTTATCGCTTCAAGAGACGGTCTGATAGCCCTTCTTTCATATTCCTTGAGCCAAACTCTAAGTGTCAAATCCTAACGGGGGCATGGAATAAATTCTTCCAATATAAACAAGAATGGTTTTACGTGCGCCCCCTGGCTTTGTGAGAAGGTGGTTGGAAGGAAGTAAGTTTTATTTTTGGACTCATTATTTGCCTAAGGCATGAAGTGCATTCTTTCTAAACATCGTTCGGTTTTTTTGCAGGCATCGGCCCACATCCTGAAGGTGCTGGTTATTCTAAGGCCATCGAGGCCATTAGTGCTACTCCCGTAGAAGACCGAGAATCAAATCTGTTATTTCCAATGAGTTACTCTTAAAGTTTGGGCTGTTGGCGAAAGTCCATCGAACTAGTCTCCCCTCCAGCGCCACTATAACCGGATCCGTAGTGGAGAAGGGCAAAGAATTGGCCGGGCCTTTGGCGTGCCCTGCAGGTGGGGCCTCCGACATACCCGAGGACGGTGAAATTAGAGAGGCCGGGGTACCAGAAGCATCCAACGAGCATATAAGTCTGCTCTCAGAACCGGTAAGCGACTCACCCGGCATCGTTGAACCACCACCTCCTTCGAAAGGAAAAAAGAAATTAGCCTAGAAAATAAGAATGAAAACAGTGAGTGCAACCTCGGAGATCACAATTACTCCGATGGGGAAAGAGCCATCTCCATAACACTTAGAGGGTTCATTGAAAGGCTAATCAGATCTTACTATTCCCGATGACTTAATCATTACGGCTTCGACGGTCTAGAATCCCTAAAATTTCATTCGCCCGTAAAAGGCGATGAAGGCATCCAATCCCATCACCATGGAGAAAAAACTCCAAAAATAAAGCTAAAGAAACCGGTCTGTCAGGACTAACACTCACACTTCCCCACACTTTAGTTTTAATCATCATGCGATTTCTCACTAACTCTTCTTCACTTGACTTCTGTATAGGTGATATGGGACGAACATATGGCTTCGACCGCCTTTGCGGGTCTTCTATCTTCCATCCTTCCAGCCGAGACTCGGGGTCCGGCTGATGCCGAGATGGAGATGACAGCAGCGATAGAGACTATCATCCCCGAGATTCATCGTCATCTTGAAGGAAAATTTACAGCCAATCTTCATACCCCAATGATCCTCCTCCTCAACCGAAGCAATGTAGGGATAAATCTTCTTAAATGGGGTTTCAATCTGAAGCTCACTGCGACCAGCACTCTGGTTCATCAAACACTAGGCAATCTCGTGAGCCCTACCAGAAGTCCTTGTTTTTGGCTAAAAAAAGTTCCTCGGCCCCTACAAACGATCCTACAAATGATCCATCGATAGCAGAAAAAGCTAGCTGAGCTTAAAGCCAAATTTTCAAAAATATGTTTTAACGGACTAAAATTTCTTCCTACGATCCATCTATCCCGAGGCATGCTAAACAAAGTGCATGCTTGCAATAATGATGCATACGTCCAACACGATGCATTCGTTCACTTGGCGGAAAAAGTTTCTGAAGTTTCTATGGAACGCTAGTATGAAATCGATCACCTAAGCTTGAAGCCATCCATGATTAAGATATTATCAAAGCTCAGGATGAAGATCTTTCCTCATATAAATCTCAACTTGAGGCTGCCTAGAAGAACGCTAAAGATACCGCTGAGGCAGTCAATCGCCGTGGATGCCACACACAAAAAAGAAATTGATGAAGCGGTTCAACGCTGTGGTGCCTTAGCCATAGAAAAGCACTGTATCCAAAAAGAAAGAGATGTCCTTGCTCAGCGAGTTAAATAATTGGAGGAGCTATTCCTTAAAGAAAAAGATGAAAAAACTGCCGCCTAAGAGAAGTCGCAACGATACTGTGACGAGATTGTCACTACATAACTTCTGAAAACAAAACTTGATGAGGAGCTCTCCAAAGCTAAAGCACTTAAGGATGCAGGCTGTAAGAAGGGTAAAAGAATGGCGCTCTTAGAAATCGATTCTCACCTCAAGGCGGCTGCTGAGGCTGGTAGGGAGGAAATTAAGTGCATGTTTGATCCACTCATAGTCGAGTACAATGCTCGAGTTCTCATGCATCGCGACCTAACATTTCTTGGCGAGGGTTACCTCAAATCTTTTGCCAAATCATGGGACACTTCAATAAAAATTAGAAGGTTGAGTTAGGAACTAAAGAGGTTGATGAGGATTCTCTTGTGAAGGAAGTGCTTTGCGAGAATGAGCGCACTGTCCTATATGAGGCAAAAGCCCTTTACGGAAGAGACTCCTCCTCATCAAAGGAAAGAATGACATTGCTGGTCCATCCGAAACCGAGTCTCCAGTTCTTCCTCCTTTTAAGCCGACTGGTCGCTCATCACTTGTGTCACGACCCGAAATCCAGCGTTCGAAAATCGACATCAAATACCTCACTTGTATTCGACTGTCGGAGATTCAAACATCGAACTCTAGTTCAGATGAAGCTTATAACAACATTAATGAATATAAACAGCGGAAATAAAATGAACTGTCATAAATCAACACAAATACAACAACATCACAATATTTGATTACAACAATTATCACCAACATCAGAGTTCCACACTTGATATAATAGTAGAATAATAACAACTTCATAATGGAACGACAACAGAGTCTTCAAAAGGTTCCAACATACTTTAACTTCGATAAGGTCTTCAAAACTCCAAACACTTCAAAAGATATCCAAACCAAAGCTTTCTAAAAGACTTCAAAATCCAAGCTAGCTCCAAAACACGGATACCCTGTTTCTACGCGCCCCATGTGGAAATTATGGGCACCCAGAGTTTAGAAAGGAAACAATAAACTCCGGGTCAGTCATGGGACTGGTATGAGTAAACAAAATTAGTTGTTTGTACAAAAACAGTTGTTTGTACAAAAACAGTTTATAAAAGAAATCCGTTCATGCTTTTTGAAAATGAAACTACCATAAGACCTCCCGCCACACACACAATATAATCGAAGAATTGGAGGAGATTTCTTCTTATGATAGTCAAACATGCTTGATACGAAAATTCTTTTGATATCATTATTAGTGCATAGTGTAGAAAACCATTTAGAAAGTATAATATTAATCTTAGCCAGCATACCACATTTCATCGTATGCCTACTATAGCTACCATGTTTTATGGCAAGTTACCGCCACGCTGCATGATAGGTTATACAACTAAAACCGTAAAGGGTTCGCATTGTTTCTTTAGATTTCCAACAAATGGTCAGGCTAAGGAACTTCCTATGCCATATGGGTACACCTCTGGAGGGATGTCCCGAGAACCTATCCGGATCTCTGCCAACATAAGGTCGGGTTACCACTGTAACTAGGTAACTACTACTCGAGTATACCATCCCCCGGTCGTTTGCGACCTTTATCTGAGGGCCCTCAACCACAAAGCAACAACCCCAAAGTAATGAATTTGCAGCAACAACATAGGTTAAGTATCTGGGCTCCATACCATGATACCACCTTTTTCCAGAAGGAAATAGACATACCCTAAAGGGCGCGACCCTCATAACCTTGCCGCATCTTTCCTGTTTCGACCATTTTCGGGGTGTGAGTTCCGATGAGGTCTTGTCCACAAAGCACGCTTTACATAAAAGCCTTGCTTTAACCAACAAATGATCAGCCACACACAACAGCACTCAGAATGCCACACTACCAAATTGGGAGTATATCACCGATAACCTTCAACTACATAACCTCTAAGCTCGTACATCTTAGAGAAGGGTGTTAAGCTAAGAGAATAAATTCTTCGCCACCAATAGAAATGTATTTGAAAGAAATCTGCTTTATATCTTAAAGTGTAATGTCAGACATACAACCATATAAGTCTATTTTGGATTCGAACAGAACGGAATGCATTTCGAAGAATCCCTTGCAATCCGGGTATCCACAATCCCGATCAGACTCCCCACCATATATGGAGATCTCTATACCGGAGAAAATCAGTGCCAGAGTCATTCGATAGGTTATCCTGTCGTTCTCGAAGACACCCGGTCTTCACCACCATCTTCAAAAGCTATCCATTTCGTCGTATCACTATTTGGAATGGGTCATATGACACAAAGTCCTCTCCCGGCTAAACCGAATAGTGAGCGCTTAATTACACGTGAATATATCATTCACAAAGATTCACTATTAAGGTTCGATGTGGGTTTCGGATAACGAACAGGAATCCGACTCCCTGTCGAATCGAAGTTCAAATGTCGTTTTACGGGCCATTGGGTTTTCACATTCACATAGAAATATATTCTTCACAGATATCAGAGCTTAGCACAAAGAAATTAAATATTACATAGCATCACAATCACATATCAGAGACATTCATCAATGTAAAGCATTCAACAATAATCAATCGTCTGAAATTAAGATGGACTAATCGTGTGATTATAATTAAATAATCACATAATTAATTTCATTAAATATTCTTAATTAATGATTAATTACTCTTAATTGATGATTAATTATTCTTAATTTTTTTAAATAAACTAATCCTTAATTATTTATTTATTAATTAATTATTAATTATTTATTTAATTATTAATTAATTAATTAGGTAATTATTCTTTAATTAATTAAATTAACAATCATTAACTACTTAAATGAATTTAAAGATAAACCATTATATCTTTATTAACTACTTTAATTACCATTTAAACCTTGTTTAATCAATTATTATTATCACACTAATTATCTTAAGACTTTAAATTTTGATTAATGTTTAGAAAACATTCCATTTTTCATAATTATCTTCTTAATTACAGAAATTAAGTTTATCTTAAAAATATTTAAAACTAAGGTTATTAAACACTTTATTTAATTAAATTAAATTGCAAAACCTTTACTAATTCAAATTTAACTTGAAAACAATTATTTAGGAAACATGGATTGAGAATGTTTAAATTTTGAATTTCTTTTAAAAAATTTGAAAACTGTTTCAATGGATCCTGAGGATTACCCGAGTGCTCCCAGAGGAAAATGCCATTTCACTTCGAGTTCTTTTCAAAATCTACCCATGTACATTTTTTTTCTTCAACTCCAAAAATTTGTCTAAGAGTAAACTCTGCACACACACGAATTTACTCGAGTTCAACTTCGAGCTATCACCTAGACTCACCGAGAACAGCTTCGAGTCATTGCCTTCTTTCCCAAACCCATGCCCACTGACTCCACTAAGACTGTGTGCACATGTGCATTCAACTTGTCGGCTTTCGGTCATTACTAAAGCTTATGGCAAGACAACGATCACGTCCCCTTCCATTTCCAACACTCAGGACAATCGATTTGACAAGGTTTTAGAATTGAGCATTTTAATGCAATCTGGAACCAAAACGATCATCATGAAATGAACTCGCACCGCTACCTCAGGCTGTCTGAGGCCACGTAAACTTTGTCGGAGCTTCGCCTATCCCTCTGGCTTCGATCGCCACTGATGCGATAGATTCCGCTGCAACGACGACGCCACAGCGATCAAAACTCTGCCCTCGACCAAACTAAGGGTTTAAACCCTACATCCTTGCCGTGCCATTGCCACTGCGAAATATAAAATTAACGAACATTTTTCTGATGAACTCCGACCTCTCAACAAGCCATGACTTCAATCTTGAGAACCAAAGCTCTATCGATCACCAGAATTTGGTGAAAACGACAATGCCGTTCATCCTTATTTTTCACAGAGGATACATCAATAAAAATTATGACTTTGCTTTTAAAAATCATTGATTTCAAAAACGTTTCGAATCGTATACTTGAAATTAAGAATTATGATAGCTAAATTTTCAGCATGATTTGGGCTTACCTTTTTTTTAATTTCCAGGGAAAATTAAGTTAAATTTACTTACATTTATTTTTAAATCTTAAAGCATGAACATATAAACATGTTCTATTTAGATTTCAAAGCTCAAAAATGGTTCGAGATAAAGTTTTTGAATTTAAAAACAGTTTTTGAGCCTGCAAACCAGGAACAGAATCTAGGTTTATGTGCGCAGACATGCACATCACATTTCCAGGTGTATATATATATATGCAAAATTAAGTTTACAATTCAGATTCCAATACTATTCACCACACAGATTTCATTTTAAATTAAATAAGGTTTATTCACCTTGGATTTGAAGGCAAGGGATCTTTTTGGGTTTTAAAACCTGAAGGCCGAGAAAAGGATTTGTTTGTTGAATTTTTATCTGGCTTGATCTTGTTGTTTGACGATTAAAACTTGATTACCGAGTTATTCTTCACTTTTTTGAAATCTTCCTTCTACAAGCTTAAACTTTGAACTTCAGATTTGAGATGAATTTCAGAGGTTTTTTTTCTTTGACTTACTGGATGAAGATAATTTTCAAGCTTAAAATTTTAAGCTGAAAAAGTTGAGTTTCTTTTGATAAATTTTCTGAATTATTTTCCTCATATTTTTTTCTTTTTTTTTCTTTTCTTTCTTTGAATTTTCGAAGGTGAAAAGAAAATAAGGAAGAGAGGAAATAGAGATGTATATACTTGGCCTTATTTTCTTTTAATTAAAAATGAAAAAGAAAAACAATATTATGACACTTGTTCATTTTTTTCTTCTTGAATTCCACTTGTAAATTTAATTGCTAAAAAATTAAACACTTGTTAATTGATACATTCTTAAGCATACACCTACATTATTCATGCCTAAATATTTTAAATAGTTTTTTTTCTTTTCTTATTTATATAATTACATTCTCTTTTATATTTATACAACTTTAAAAGAATATGCTTTAATACTAATTTATACATTTATAAAATTATACATATATATTAATGTAACGGCCAAGAATTCCTATCATTTGAAATTTGTATATTTAGTTGATTTTAAATATTAACAAGTACAATTTTATAAGTCCAATAAATTTTTATTTTGAATATCAAGATTAATTGGATAATTAAATCGATAATTTAATATTTGAAATTACAGAAATAATTAGAAATTGGGCTTAATGTGATTAAAATTGATTAAGTTGTATTAAATCATATTGGAGTTAGAATGATGTTATAGAACTTTTAAAATTGAATTAAAAGTTAATTTGCAGAAATTGAATATTTTAATATTTAATTGACGAGTAAAAATAGCCATTTTTCAATCAGTCTCGGATTTCGATGAAACTAGTTTCACCGGATCCATAATCTTGTATTATTGTAAGATTTCAAACTTCGTGTCAATCGGACTTACGGTTTGTCTGGGGCAAGCTAAAGCGCGTAGAAATCGATTCGAGTGAATTTTTAAATTTAAATAAGTCGATTCAAAAACTTATCTTTCAAATTTGATCGAATTGGCTCCGGATATGTATTCCATTGCGTTCGAAATGTGGGTAAAACATTATAAACGCCAGGCGGCACACTTCGTTTGGAGTTCGAAAAAATTTCGGGTGAAGTGTCACGTAGATTTTCTATAAAAGGCCTCCAATTTTCATTATTTCACAAACCCTAATACCTATAGCCCTAGCCGCCACCTTCAGAAAATTCAATGGCCGAAAAACTCTCCACTTCTTCCCTTATTTTCTTTAAATCCATAAATAATTACGACAAACTTTCAACTAGAAAGTTGTAGAGCTCGGCACGGCCTACAAATCCAACGGTCATGATTTGAAATGGAGGCTCGACGTAGGGGCTAGGGGGTCACGTTTGGGCCGGCTTTGGGGTTGATTTTCCACGTGATGCTGTAGCCGAGCTCAACCGCACTTGGCTCGGTGGCGTATGGTGGCATGAGCTTCGGTGTGGCAGTAGTTGATCGACTCCTCGTCGATTGTAGGTGACGCGACAATTAGGGCAAAAGGCGGCTAGCTATGGGTTTCAGTCTCGTATTAAAACTATGGGGAAGAAGAAAGGGGTTTATGGCCCTGATGCAAGCAAAGATAATGGACGGTCCAGATGAGATTTAGGGTAAAAATATAAAAGGAAATGTAAATTATTTATATTTAAATTCGGTTAAAACTTTAAACTATCGTAATTTGTTCATACGAGGTCGAGAACTGACGAAACGAATTGCGTTGAATTCATATTGACGAATACTATGCGATGGAGCTGGATTGGGGTTGATTGGAGCTAGTGTAAATTTTGGGTAAAATTAAATGCACGTTTAATTTTATTCGAAATAAAACACTGCAACCATTATTGAAAGCAAGGCGAGAACTTCTCACTCAATCGAAACTATTTCGATTTAAATTTTAAATAGTTAGATTTAAAATTGCTTGATTGTATGTTTGGATGATAAATTATTATCTACTATTTTAAAATAGACCCTATATGCCATATATTAAGCAGATGTTATTTATTAAACACATATACCGCGATATTCCATCTTGAAGTGGAATTGATATTATATATGTACTTGGAGTTGATTTCCCGCATTATATAGCGGATGAGACCCTATTTCGCCGCAAGATAGCGGATAATATTTTATAAATCCTATTTACAGCGATATCCAGTATTGGAATGGGATTGGTATTGTGCTAACATATGTGGATATAGGGAAACAGGTTGGAGGGATCCAACTGGATTCCTCACTTGTATTGATTTATTTACAGATATTGTGATATATTCTGTTATCATATTGATATATGATGTTTGGATGCCGTGATTGTTATATTTAGTGTTGTTGCTGCATTGGGCCTATTTTGGAAAACTAAAAGTGTTAAAGTGATGACTTTCAAATTTAAAAGGATTTTAAAGTGATTTTTGAAAGTATACGTTTTATTAAATTTTGGAATTGATTTATTTTAAATAATCGACGTTATAATTTCAATGTTATAAAAAATTATGATTTTTGAGAAATATAGTTGAAATGTGATTTTTGTTTTGAAATATGGAGTTAATGAATTTTATAAAATAGTTTAAATTGAGATTTAAAAAATTATTATAAATGGTTTATATAAAAGATTTATAAAATTGATATTTATAAATAAGAATATTGGAATTATTAAACAAGTTTTTATAAGTGTTAAAATGAAGTATAAATGGATTTCATAAGTGAATGAAATTTATAGATTTATAAATTTTGAAGTTATAAAATGAATAGGTTTTGTAAAATAAAAGATTTATAAGTAATTAACTTATAAATTGGATTTTGGCATTTAAAGGGAATATGGATAGGATTTGTAAATAAGGTGATTTTATAAGTTGAAGTTGTTATAAAATATAAATGGAATTTATAAACATTGTTTTATAAATTCGAAATTGACTTGTGTTGATAAGTTAAGTTTTATAGCTTATAAAATATATTAAAGAAATGTTTTGGGGAAGTGATATTTTAAATAGAATTTAAAACGATTTGAAGTTG
This sequence comes from Allium cepa, assembly GCA_030765085.1. Taxonomy (NCBI): domain Eukaryota; kingdom Viridiplantae; phylum Streptophyta; class Magnoliopsida; order Asparagales; family Amaryllidaceae; genus Allium; species Allium cepa. Next base: position 969,028,752 of record CM060945.1, on the reverse strand, counting down.
TTTTAAAAAAATGTTTTAAGTATCGAATCCATAGATTTCAACATTCAATTATTGAAATAAACGTTTTCGAGAAATAAGGAAAAGATGGACTATAACACTGTTGTTATAGTAAATGATTTTCGAAAGGAAATGTTTTATATAGTATTGGGATTTATATATCTGTCTTAATTTCGAATCCCAATAGTAGTGATTTTGAGTTGTCGTAACGATGTTTTACGCAACATTCGTTTTGACTCAAATGAATGTGTTTAAGAGAATGTTTTTCTTAAAAGAATAAAATATATACTTAATCGTGTTTTAAGTATATTGAATATTTTCTAAGTATTGAAAATAAATAGATTTGTGAATTACTTATTGTTAAATAAGTATTTGGAAATGTTTTCCAATATGAATTGAATTTTTTTAGAAAAAATATATTTTTAAAGATAAATTGAAGTGAATATCTGGCAAGTTATTTAATTTATGGAAGATTAATAAAATGGGCCCAGTGATTATTATGGTGCTAGATATTTGATTGTTGGCCTTGGTAGTTAAATAACCGACTATCAATCTTAACCTTAAATGGATATTTGTTGTGATTTGCTTGAAATTGAATGCTACGCTTATTTTTAAAATAAGCACTCATTATTCGGTTTAGGTGGGAGAGGACCTTTGTATCATAAATCCCATTTCGAATAATGATATGTCGTAATGGATAGCATTTGAAGACCGGTGTTGCATACTGGATATTTTCAAAAACGGAAGGATTACCGTCGAATGTCTCTACATCGGCTGATCTCCGATATAGAGATTTTATCACACTTTGTGATGGGAATTTAGGTCGTGATTAGTGAATATCCGGATTGCAAGGGCTTCTTTGGAAGTGCCTTCGGTTCCATTCGATTTCGGAACGGACTTGTATGGATGTGTGTTTGACGTTACTAATTTGAGATGTAAAGCTGGTTTCTATCAAATATATTTCTGTTGGTGGCGGAGAATTTATTCTCTTAGCTTAACACCCTTCTCTAAGATGTACGAACTCATAGATTATGTAGTTGATGGTTACTAGTGATATATTCCCAAATTGGTAATGTGGCATAAGAAGTGCTGCTGAGCATTGGTTGTTCAAAGCATAGCTTTTGTATAAAGCGTAGCTTTGTGGATGAGACTTTGTCGGACCTCACACCCCGGAAATGGTCAAAACATGAAAGATGCGACAAGATTCTAGGGAGTAGCGCCCCTTAGGTTATGTCGTTTCCTTCTGGATATAAGTGGTATCATGGTATGGAGCCCAAATATTTAACTTTGGTGGATGTCGCATATATATATATATATATATATATATATATATATATATATATATATATGACTTTGTGATTGATGTTGGTTGAGGGTCTTCGGATAAAGGTTGTTTACAACCGGATACTCATGTCAGTTGTTACCTACTTTTGCAGAGGTAACCCGGTCTTGTGTTGGTAGAGATCCGGTTAGGTTCTCGAGGAGTCTCTCCAGAGGCGTTTCCATATGGCAATGGGAAGTTCCTTGGCCTGACCATTTGTTGAAAATCCAAAGAAACAATACGAGCTTTGTAAGGTTTTAGTTGTATGACCTGCCATGGAATGTGGCGGTAACCTGCTATTGAACATGGTAGCTATAGTACGCATACGATAATGGTCGTATGTTGGCTAAGATTTATATTATACTTTCGAAATTTTTTCCTACACTTTGCACTTATAATAATAATATCAAAAAAATTTGTGTATCAAGCATATTTGACTATCATAAGGATAAATCTCCTCCGATTCTGCGTTTGCATTGTGTGTGTGTGCGGGAGGCCTTATGGTAGTCTCATTTTTCAAAAGCATTGCGGATCTATTTTAAAATATCCCCTTGTTTGTTTTTAAAAGATATAACTGTTTTAAGTTCTCACACCAGTCTCATGACTGACCTGGAGTTTATTGTTTCCTTCCTAAACTTTGGGTGCCCACCAATTTTAACACGGGCAGTCTAGAGTCAGGTTATCAGGTCATTCTGGAATTCAGGAGTTGTTGTGGAGATCAGGAGCAGGCTGGATGGCAGGGCGTATCAACTAGTATATAGTAGTTCTTTTCCGCTGTTTGTTTGTTGTAAACTCTGATGATGTAATGTAATGTGATGTAATGTAATAACAGATATGATTCTTTCCTTTAATGATTATTCATTGATATATTATAAGTTGTTCCGCTGCGATTGTGAGATTCTGATATTGTTTCTGTTGCTTTTTCTTTCTTTCTTCTTCTATCTTCTACCTCTTCTTTAACCCTAACGGTTCGGTTTTCCGGCCTTCGATCGCTCGACAGTTGATACAGTGGACGTATTAATGTCGACTTTCGTGAGTCGAAAATCGCTAACGTTACATCTGGTATCAGAGCTTTTCGTTACGCGACAACCTTAGCTCTGTTGGGAGTTACTCATTAGAGATAGAGTCAGCAGTACTCTAGAATGAGTTTGAGTGTAATAATAGATATGAGTGCGTATTTGTTAGTGAATATAAAAATTGTTTTATATTTTGTTGATTTGTTTGTTGAGTGGTATATGGATTCTGGTCAATACGAGTAATTAACGTTATTGATAGGAATCTCTAAACACTTGTATAGAACAAATTCAACACGATATCGTTTTAAAATAGGGTAAATGAAATAATTTTACCCAATTATTTTCGTATATAAAAGAGAAAAATTGTGTGAATTATTTTAATATATGATTGCTTGGTTGCTAGAGAGTGATGATATTAAATTATTATCGTTAATGTTGAAAAAGAAATTGAAATCGTAATTCCAAAGTTGAGAATAAATTTACATACAAATAGAATTGGAGAATATAAATTGTAAATGTGATTTGTAATTTGAAGTAAAATTCCAAAGGAATATTTGGAAAAGTTTTGAAAGGGTTTGCAATTTGGAAAAGATTAAATTTCTTTTTAAGTTTGAAAATGATTTTCAAGGGTTTTGGAAAATTGTTTTGGAGGGATAAAAGCTCTAAACTCTTTGCGATCGCTGGAAAATAATTTCGATGATGATCGCGACATCATCGGTGTTCATTTTTGGGTTTCCAAAAGAGGGATTGCTGCCAAGTTGTTTTAAATGGAAGTTGTTTGGAAAAATTTGGGTTTGGGTTTTGAAATTCAAAGGATAATTGAGTTGGTTTCAAAAATGGTTTTGGAAGATTGAAAAGACTCTGGAATGTTATATAAAACGGTTGGAATCTAAATTGGATTTATAGGTGGAAATTTAAGTTAAGTAAACAAATGATGTTTGAAATGGAATATAACTTAAGTGATGTTGAATGATGTTGATTTTGGTATCGAAGTAAAATGTGAATTAAATGGATGTGAACTTGAGTTATATAAATGAAATTCAACATTATTTGTTAAATGAATTAGCAATTGAATTAATGAATGAATTGAATGTAAACCAATTGAGTGTGAATAAATTGATATGAAATAATGGATGTAAGTGTTTAATTCATTAAAGCTAATTAAAAGTGATGAACCAAATTGAATGAATGTAAGCGAATTAAATAAATTTGGGTAGGTTGGTTATACGTTGGTTGTTAGTAGATTGTGTAGAAAATTCATATGAAATTCAATAAATGAAAATGAAAGCTGTAACCCATTGAATTCAAATTGGAAGTAAGTAAATCTAAATAGAATTGATTTTGATTTGGAAGTGAACCAACTTAAATATGAATTAGTGAATGCACACTAATTGAATATGAATAAATGAATGTTAGTAAAAAACATCCAATGTTAATGAATAAAACATGATTTAAATTGGAAAACCAATTCATTGAATATTAATGAGAAGCGAAAGTGTATTGATTTGGTTATGGATGTTAGTTGAATGCTAGTTGGTTGATGGTTGGATTTGTTGCTTTTGTTGCATTGCTATATTGGCATATGTAGTTGTTGTAGTGATATATGTTGTATATTGATATTACTTTCACATATACATGTTTCTTATTTTTTGTTGAGTGTTTAATAGGTGTGGATTGTGCTTGCTTCGCATTTGGAGCTCGCTTTCACGCTATATTAGCCATATATGCTCGCTAATAATATACAACGTACATATCTCGGATTACATATCGTACTTTTACACTTTTTCCCTACGGGATGCCTCGTTACTTTGATGAGATGTATATTTGTGATATACATATTGCCATTTTTTTTTGGATCGAGCCGCGCAAAGGAGACTATGGCGAATTTTTCTGAAAATTTAAGGTGTTAGAATATTTTTGAGAAAATTGAAATTTTTTGAAAAGATAACTAAGTATGATTTGAAAACTTAGTAAAGTTATTGTAAGAAGTTTAACTATTGGATTTTTGTGAAAGTTAAACACTTAAGTGAATTTAAAACCTAATTTGAATTGTTTTGAAAAGTTAATGGATTTCAAGACTTTTTCTTACTTGGTAATTTCGAGGACGAAATTCTTTTAAGGGGGAAAGTTCAGAATTCCTGTCATTTGAAATTCGTATATTTAGTTGATTTTAAATAATAACAAGTACAATTTTATAAGTCGAATAAATTTTTATTTTGAATATCTAGATTAATTGGATAACTAAATCGATAATTTAATATTTGAAATTACAGAAATAATTAGAAATTGGGTTTAATGTGATTAAAATTGATTTGTAAAGTTGTATTAAATCATATTGGAGTTAGAATGATGTTATAGAACTTTTAAAATTGAATTAAAAGTTAATTTGCAGAAATTGAATATTTTAATATTTAATTGACGAGTAAAAATAGTCATTTTTCAAACAGTCTCAGATTTCAATGAAACTAGTTTCATCGGATCCGTAGTGTTATATTATTATAAGATTTCAAATTTCGTGTCAATCAGACTTACGGTTTGTCTGAGGCAAGCTAAAACGCGTAGAAATCGATTCGAGTGAATTTTTAAATTTAAATAAGTCGATTCAAAAACTTATCTTTCAAATTTGATCGAATTGGCTCCTGATATATATTCCATTGCGTTCGGAATGGGGGTATAACATTATAAATACCAGGCGGCATGCTTCATTTGGGGTTCGGAAAATTTTTGGGTGAATAGTGTCACATAGATTTTCTATAAAAGGCCCTCCAATTTTCATTATTTCACAAACCCTAATACCTTTAGCCCTAGCCGCCACCTTCAAAAACTTAAATGGCCGAAAAACTCTCCTCTTCTTCCCTCATTTTCTTTAAATTCTTAAACAATTACGACAAACTTTCAACTAGAAGGTTGTAGAGCTCGGCACGACCTACAAATCCAACGGTCATGATTTGAAATGGAGGCTCGACGTGGGGGCTAGGGGGTCACGTTTGGGTCGGCTTTGGGTTCGATTTTCCTCGCGATGCTGTAGCCGAGCTCAGCTGCACTTGGTTCGGTGGCGTACGTGGCATGAGCTTCGGCGTGGCAGTAGTTGATCGACTCCTTGTCGATTGTAGGTGGTGCGGCGATTAGGGCAAAAGGCGGCTAGCTATTGGTTTCGGTCGCGTATTAAAACTGTGGAGAAGAAGAAAGGGGTTTACGGCCCTGATGCAAGCAAAGATAATGGACGGTCCAGATGACATTTAGGGTAAAAATACAAAAGGAAATGTAAATTATTTATATTTAATTCGATTAAAACTTGAAACTATCGTAACTTGTTCATACGAGGTCGAAAACTGACGAAACGAATTGCGTTGGATTCGTATTGACGAATACTACGCGATAGAGCTGGATTAGGGTTGATTGGAGCTAGTGTAAATTTTGGGTAAAATTAAACGCGCGTTTAATTTTATTCGAAATAAAACACTGCAACCGTTATTGAAAGCAAGGTGAGAACTTCTCACTCAATCGAAACTGTTTGGATTTAAATTTTAAATAGTTAGATTTAAAATTGCTTGATTGTATGTTTGGATGATAAATTATTATCTGTTGTTTTAAAATAGACCCTATACGCTGTATATTAAGCGGATGTTATTTATTAAACACATATACCACGATATTCCATCTTGAAGTGGAATTGGTATTATATATGTGCTTGGAGTTGATTTCCCGCATTATATAGCGGATGAGACCCTATTTCGCCGCATAATAGCGGATAATATTTTATAAATCCTATTTACCGCGATATTCAGTATTGGAAAGGGATTGGAATTGTGCTAACATCTGTGGATGCAGGGAAACAGGTTGGAGGGATCCAACTCGATTCCTCACCCGTATTGATTTATTTACAAATATTGTGATATATTCTGTTATCATATTGATATATGATGTTTGGATGCCGTGATTGTTATATTTAGTGCTGTTGCAGCATTGGGCCCATTTTGGAAAATTAAAAGTGTTAAAGTGATGATTTTCAAATTTAAAAGGATTTTAAAGTGATTTTTGAAAGTATACGTTTTATTAAATTTTGGAATTGATTTATTTTAAATAAATAAACGTTGTAATTTTAATGTTATAAAAAATTATGATTTTTGAGAAATATAGTTGAAATGTGATTTTTTCTGAAATATGGAGTTAATGAATTTTATAAAATAGTGTAAATTGAGATTTAAGAAATTATTATAAACAGTTTATATAAAAGATTTATAAAATTGATATTTATAAATAAGAATATTGGAATTATAAAATGAGTTTTTATAAGTGTTAAAATGAAGTATAAATGCATTTCACAAGTGAATGAAATTTATAGATTTATAAATTTTGAAGTTATAAAATGAATAGATTTTGTAAAATAACAGATTTATAAGTAATTAACTTATAAATTGGATTTTGGCATTTAAAGGGAATATGGATAGGATTTGTAAATAAAGTGATTTTATAAGTTGAAATTGTTATAAAATATGAATGGAATTTATAAACATTGTTTTATAAATTCGAAATTGACTTATGTTGATAAGTTAATTTTCATAGCTTATAAAATATATTAAAGACATGTTTTGGGGAAGTGATATTTTAAATATAATTTAAAACGATTTGAAGTTGTTTTAAAAAAATGTGTTAAGTATCGAAACCATAGATTTCAACTTTCATTGTTGAAATAGATGTTTTCGAGAAATAAGGAAAAGATGGACTATAACACTGTTGTTATAGTAAATGATTTTCGAAAGGAAATGTTTTATATAGTATTGGGATTTATATATCTATTTTAATTTCGTATCCCTATACTAGTGATTTTGAGTTGTTGTAACGATGTTTTATGCAACATTCGTTTTGACTCAAATGAGTGTGTTTAAGAGAATGTTTTCCTTAAAAGAATAAAATATATACTTAATCGTGTTTTAAGTATATTGTATATTTTCTAAGTATTGAAAATAAATAGATTTGTGAATTGCTTATTTTTAAATAAGTATTTGGAAATGTTTTCCAATATGAATTGAAATGGTTTAGAGAATATATCTTTTTCAAGATAAATTGAAGTGAATATCTGGCAAGTTATTTAATGTATGGAAGATTAATAAAAAGGGCCTAGTGATTGTTATGGTGCTGGATATTTGATTGTTGGCCTTGGTAGTTAAATAACCGACTATCAATCTTTACCCTTAAATGGGTATTTGTTGTGATTTGCTTGAAATTGAATGCTACACTTATTTTTAAAATAAGCGCTCGTTATTCGGTTTAGCCGGGAGAGGACCTTTGTGTCATAAATCCCATTCCGAATAATGATATGTCGTAATGGATAACATTTGAAGACCGTTGTTGAAGACCGGATATTTTCAAAAATGGAAGGATTACCGTCGAATGTCTCTACATCGGCTGATCTCCGATAAGAGATTTTATCTCCCTTTGTAATGGGAATTCTGGTCGTGATTAGTGAATATCCGGATTGCAAGGGCTTCTTTGAAAGTGCCTTCGGTTCCGTTCGATCCCGGAACGGACTTGTATGGATGTGTGTCTGACGTTACAATTTGATATGTAAAGCTGGTTTCTATCAAATATATTTCTGTTGGTGGCGGAGAATTTATTCTCGTAGCTTAACACCCTTCTCTAAGACGTACGAGCTCAGAGGTTATGTAATTTATGGTTACTAGTGATATATTCCCAAATCGGTAATGTGGTATACGAAGTGCTGCTGAGAAATGGTTGTTCAAAGCATAGCTATTGTATAAACCGTAGCTTTGTGGACGAGACTTCGTCGGAACTCACACCCCGAAAATGGTCAAAACAGGAAAGATGCGGCAAGGTTCTAGGGAGTAGCGCTCCTTAGGGTATGTCGTTTCCTTCTGTATATAAGTGGAATCATGGTATGGAGCCCAGATTTAACTTTGGTGGATGTCGCATATATATATATATGACTTTGTGATTGATGTTGGTTAAGGATCCTTGGATAAAGGTTGTTTACAACCAGGGGATGGCATACTCATGTCAGTTGTTACCTACTTTTGCAGAGGTAACCCGACCTTGTGTTAGCAGAGATCCGGTTAGGTTCTCGGGGCGTCTCTCCAGAGGCATTTCCATGTGGAAATGGGAAGTTTCTTGGCCTGACCATTTGTTGGAAATCCAAAGAAACAATACGATCTTTTTATGGTTTTAGTTGTATAACCTGCCATGGAATGTGGTGGTAACCTGCTATTGAACATGGTAGCTATAGTAGGCATACGATAATGGTCGTATGTTGGCTAAGATTTATATTATACTTTCGAAATGTTTTCCTACGCTTTGCACTTATAATAATAATATCAAAGAAATTTGCATATCAAGCATATTTGACTATCATAAGGAGAAATCTCCTCCGATTCTACGTTTGCATTGTGTGTGTGTGCGGGAGGCCTTATGGTAGTCTCATTTTCCAAAGCATTGCGGATCTATTTTAAAATATCCCTTTGTTTGTTATTAAAAGATATAACTGTTTTAAGTTCTCACACTAGTCTCATGACTGACTTGGAGTTTATTGTTTCCTTCCTAAACTCTGGGTGCCCACCAATTTTAACACGGGCAGTCTAGAGTCAGGTTATCAGGTGGTGGAACTTGACGACCCACTGAACAGGCCACTGAAGATTATTCTCCCTGGTGAGACCTCGCAAGTAGAAGTTCCTCTCCCTTCCCTGGGCACCGCTTCCCTAGCAAGCAAGGCATCCAATAGAAAATGCCTGGGGCAGGAGTCTTCAAAGAAACCGAGGAAGGAGAAGAAGTCAAAAAAGTAGCTATCATGCCTCATTCAACGCGAATAAGCCTGGATCATATTATTATTTATATTTATTTTCATAACCGTTGTAAATAGACTTTTTGCTCCGAGTCTAGGAGAAGTTGCAATGGAACCGAAGCTTCGATTAATAAAATTTTGTATTATTTCAATGATCTTCACTTCTTCGTCTACCACCCATCTTGTACTGGAAATCCAAAGTTACGTGGCTCACGTAAGCACTTGTTCATTTCTGCATGACTCAAAGATTTCTGAATTGCTTTAATCTTGGTCCACGCTTCGGGGAATTAGAGATTTTTGAGTCGTTTATACTCTAGTCCGCACTCTTAGGACTAGAGTACTCTAGTCCGCATTCTGTGGACTTAGAGATTTTTAAGTCATTTATACTCTAGTCCGCACTCTGGGGACTCGGAGTACCCTAGTCCGCACTCTGGGGACTTAGAGATTTTTAAGTCGTTTATACTCTAGTCTGCACTTTAGGGACTCGGAGTACTCTAGTCCGTCCTTCGGGAACATAGAGATTTTTAAGTTGTTTACACTCTAGTCTACAGTCTGGGGACTCAGAGTACTCTAGTCCTCACTCTGGGGACTTAGATATTTTAAATTCGTTTATACTCTAGTTCGCACTATGGAGACTTAGAGATTTTTAAGTCATTTATACCTTAGTTCGCAATCTGGGGACTCAGAGTACTCTAGTCCGCACTCTGGGGACTTAGAAATTTTTATATCATTTATAATCTAATCCGCACTCTGGGGACTCAGAGTATTCTAGTCTGCACTCTGAGGATGTAGAGATTTTTAAGTCGTTTATACTCTAGTCCGCACTCTAGGGACTCAAAGTACTCTAGTCCGCACTCTAGGGACATAAAGATTTTTAAGTCATTTATACTCTAGTCCGCTTTTTGGGGACTCAGAATACTCCAGTACATACTCTGGGGACTTAAAGATTTTTAAGTCGTTTATACTCTAGTCCGCACTCTGGGGGACTCAGAGTGGTTTAGTCCGCATTCTAGGGACTTAGAGATTTTTAAGTCGTTTATACTCTAGTCCAAACTCTGGGGACTCAGAGTACTATTGTTCGCACTCTGGGGACTTAGAGATTTTTAAGTCATTTATACTCTAGTCCGCACTTTGGGGACTCGGAGTACTCTAGTCCGCACTCTAGGGACTTAGAGATTTTTAATTTCGTGTGTGTGTGTTCATACGTCAGACAAAGTAACGTAACTTAATTTTTTCTAAGGAATTATAACACATGGGGCACCAACAGTTCATAGAAAAGACAACTTCGAGCCTTTATTGATCATAACAAATGGAAACTAATTGAATTGTCTTATTACATGCCGAAAACTAAGAATAACAAAATAAACATACACTAGAAATAATTGCAACTAAAATGCGAAAGAAATAGAATAAGTGTAATAACGACGCAAATGCTCGCTATTACATGCGCGAGGGAGTGTCGTGCCATATACGGTCGCTAGCTTAAAAGTCTCAAAGCTTCCGTTCGATGACGTATGGACCTTTCCATGTGCGATTGAGATGTGATGGGTTCGGAAAAACTCACTTCAAAATGAGATCACCCACATCAAAAATTCTTGGTAGAACTTTTTCATTATAATATCGAGCAACCCGAGGCCTATATGCAACCACCCTTAAATTAGCTTCTTCGTGTTTTTCGTCAATTAAGTCCAATGATTCCAGTAGGAGATCCTAATTCGTCCTAGGATCATAATGAGTAACCCGATGAGAAGGAACTTGACAGGTATCACAGCTTCAGTGCTGTATGCCAAAGTGAAAGAAGAGTGGCCAGTCGTCGACTTATGGGTTATTCTGTAAGCCTAAAGCGCTGTCGGGAGCTCATCCACCCACTTGCCTCTAGCCTTCTCCAAACGTTTCTATAATACTGACTTGATTATTTTATTTACAGCTTCAACTTGTCCATTCACTTTAAAGTGAGCAACTGTCGCGAACCTTTTCTCAATGTGATACTTTTAGCAGAATTCTTTGAACTCTCTACTCTCAAATTGAGTTCCGTTGTCCATGATGATAGTTTGTGAGAGGCCAAAACAGCATATGATGTTTCATACAATGAAATTAATTACCTTTTTTGTGGTGATCGTAGCTAAGGGCTCTACTTCTGCCCACTTGGTAAAATAATTGACCGCGACAATTGCATATTTTGGTCCATCTTTGGAAATTGGCAAGGTACCAATTATATCGATCCCCCATATAGCAAATGGCCAGGGATTAACCATTTTTGTGAGTTCCATCGGCAGAACTTTCAAGTATTTCGCATACTTTTGACATTTGCCGCATCTTCTTACATAGTCCACAACATCTCGATTTACAGTTGGCTAATAGTATCCATAGTGGAGGATCCTTTTCGTTAGTGTCTACCCCTCATTATGATCACTATATTATCCTTCATGAAATTCTTTTAAGACCCGTTTTATCTGGGCGATGAACCGAAGTAAGGGAATTGTGAATCCCCTCCGATACAATATTTCGTCCTACATTATATATCATGTGTTAACGCCAAAATTGGTATCTAATACCCAAATGTAAATGAAAGCACCAACTAATGGTCACAGATAACAGATAGAATATGTAGAGAGTAATAATATTAAGAATAGTCGAAATTAAAATGAAAGCAGTAAAGAACATGGATTTTATAGTGGTTCGGCTAACTCTGGCCTACGTCCACTTCAGAAGTTTCCTTGTAATTGATGTTCGAATCAATTACAGTTACAATCCGATAGAGTAACCTTTAGCCTTAGAAAATAGAAAGTTAGAGAACGGAGAGAAGAAGATCCCCCGTCTGGAGACCCACATGCTGTATTTATAAGCAAAACCAGGTAGTTGGGCCTCTTGAGTAGTTTGGGCCTACCAAGGCCATAGCCGAACCCTACTTCATTATGCCGACCGACCTTGAGCAGTTGGTATGCGGAATGGGGTACGATGTCGAGCGAAGTGCGGTGCCGTGCAATGTGCGATGCCGAGCGACGTGCAATGTCGAGCGACGTCCAATGCCGAGCGAGGCTTCATGCCGAGCGAGTGGAGGTGTGCCGATCGAGGGGAGGTGTGCCGATCTTTCATTGCTGGTCGGGTCCCTTCTCATTGGCCTTTGATAGGGAATCTTCTCCCTAGTGTCTTGGTAAATTCGTTCCAAAGTCTCGTTCAGCTCTGAATAAGAGGTGAACCTCGGTTCCTTTCATGGTCGCATTGGTCCATCGTCGTTATCCTTGGCCTTCTGTTTCCCTTTATCAGTTCTTGAATCTTTTTTAGAAGGATTTTCACCCTTGACTGCATAAACATCATCTCCTTCCTCTCTCTCAGCATTTTCATCCTCTAACTGTAGAAATCATCCGGCCTCATGGTAAAACTCCCCTAGATCCATACATGGATCCCTTGTTAGTGAATTTTTGAACTTTGTTCCATTAGTTATGCCAGATACATCTGCCATTAAGTCCATTGATGGATCTGGTCGATCCACTGATGCTGCCGCTGCATTGAATCGCATAAGAAAGCTTCTCAGAGATTCCCCGGTCCTCTGCTTTAGCGCTGCCAAACTCATCACATTCTTAGGTCTCGAAATGTGAACTCTGAACTTCCTCATAAACTTCCCAATAAACTCAATCCACGTTCCAATGGAACCGCTCTCCAATTGTCTAAACCATAGTGCTGCTATGTCTATCAGATACAATGGGAAGCATCGGGCCATGACTTCCTCTAATGCCTCTAGCACTTCCATATGCCTCGTATACTTTTTCAGATGAACCGTAGGTTCCATCCTTCCATTATACATCTCCAAAGATGGTAGTTTAAAATCCGGTGGGTTCCTAGCTCGCCTGATAGTAGGAGTAAAGGGACTCCTATTCACATCCTCCAAGTCCTTATTTACCAATCCACCTCCCATAGCCCGTTTAACCATCGCCGCCAGTCTGTGGTTGTCGCCAAGCTGTAATCCTTGTCCGTTGCCTTCAGTCTGCCGCTCGAGTTCATGAGGAAATTCAGGCACATACTCCTTGTCTCGTACTCCTGCACTCCTTTTGGTGTTGGGTTGCATAGCGTCACTTTGTATCCCTCCATAGATTAGTCTCGCATTTCCTGGTGGTGTGCACCCGAGTCTAGGTCCATCTAGATTATTAGCCATCTGCTGATTGGGGGCTGCCCCTGAGCCATTCCCTCTACTCGCTGGTTGAACGCTTCTGATCCAGCTCCACGGATCTGAGCTCCTGCATTTCCTGCTTGTGCAAATTGTCTGAGAAGAGCCAGCATTATCTTCTCTTGTCTTTTCAACATCGCTTCCATCTCATCTCTAGTGATGCAGATGGATTCTTGTCCTGCTCTAGCTCCAGAGGAAGCCTCTTGACTTTCCTTCTGATTACTCCTTTCTGTCACTTGCTTCCTTGTAGATGGTCTAGCTATTGTTTCCTAGAATCCAAGTTTCTAGCTCCAAAATTCCCGAATGCTTGCGTTCTCAGTGAAAGCATCAAAATGTTAGCGTCAAAATTGGTGTTTAACACCCAAATGTAAATGAAAGCACTAACTAACGGACACAATAATAGATAGAATATATGTAGAGAGTAATAATATTAAGAATAGTCGAAATTAAAATGAAAGCAGTAAAGATCACAGATTTTATAGTGGTTCGGCTAACTCCGACCTACATCCACTTCATAAGTTTCCTTTTCAGTTACAAACTGATAGAGTAACCTTTAGCCTTAGAAAATGGAAGGTTAAAGAGCGGAGAGAAGAAGATCCCCCATCTAGAGACCCACATGCTGTATTTATAAGCAAAACTAGGTTGTTGGGCCTCTTGAGTAGTTTGGACCCACCAAGACCATAGCCGAACCCTACTTCATTATGTCGAACGACCCTGAGCAGTTGGTATGCCGAATGAGGTACGATGCCGAGCGAGGTGCGATGCCGAGCGAGGTGCGATGCCGAGCAACGTGTGATGTCGAGCGACATCCAATGCCGAGCGAGGCTTCATGCCGAGCGAGGGGAGGTATGCCAAACGAGGGGAGGTGTGCCAAACGAGTGGAGGCGTGCCGATTGAGGGTAGGTGTGCGGATCGAGGGGAGGTGTGCGGATTGAGGGAAGGTGTGCGGATCGAGGGGAGGTTTGCGATCAAGGGGAGGTGCGCCGATCGAGGGGAGGTGTACCGATCGGAGCTTATCTTCCAGACCGAGCCGTGCAACCCCCCATTTCTAGACCAAATGACATATCCAAGTGAACTTCATTCTTTTAAACCAAATCCATCCTATTCCAGCCTCGATAATCGTGAAGTTGGTCGGGTTGAATCCGCATGTTCATGGCCTTGACTAAAGGCGGGTTAACGTCTTGAAACTTTGTGAATAACTTGTCATCTTTCATTCTTTCTGTCACCAACTTCCCATGTAATAAGATTGTTTGAATGGGGTTGTCCATGACTCCCTTTCAATTTCTATTTCTAGCACAAAATCTACTTCCATCTCGTTTATACTTGGAGATTGTAAAATTTCGACGGATCACCAGTACTTGCGAATTTTGCCAATGAATCGGCTTCCATGTTTATTTCATGCGGGATGTGTGAAATATCATAATATTCAAGGTCTACCAACAGTTCTTGAACCCGAGCGAGGCACAGAGCAAGCCTTTGCCCTTTTGCTTGATAATCTCTCTGCACATGGTACATCACCAATTGTAAGTCATAAAAACTTTCAACTGATCTTACACTGAGTTCCCTAACAAGTTTTAAGCCACCAAGCAATGCTTCATACTCGACTTCATTATTCGTAGCTAGGAAATTAAGCTTCAAAGCGTAACAAGTTGATCAATTTTCAGGGGTCATAAGAATGACACCAGCCCCGGAGCAACGGTCGTTCGATGCCTCATTGGTGCATAGTTTCCATTGAATGGAGGGAATAACATCATCACTGTTTGGCTCGTCTGACGTGGTGAATTCTATGATGAAGTCTGCTAGTGCATGTCCTTGTATGGCCCTCCGTGGCAGGAAGGCGATATCGAACTAACTCAACTCAATATTCCATTTTAAAAACCTTCTAGAGGTTTCTGGTCGTTGGAGTACCTGTCGCAGAGGTTGATCGGTATAAACACTGATTGGGTGTTCCTAAAAGTATGTACGAAGCTTGTGTTATGCAATCACCAAGCAGTAGGCAAGCTTCTAAACTTTAGGATAATTTCTCTCTGTCCCCGTTAAACATTTACTAACATAGTACACCGGTTTTTGGACTCGGTCCTCCTCACAAACCAAAGTCGTACTGAAGGCATGTTGAGACACGACCAAGTATAAATACA
The DNA here is from genome assembly GCA_030765085.1 of Allium cepa. NCBI lineage: Eukaryota > Viridiplantae > Streptophyta > Magnoliopsida > Asparagales > Amaryllidaceae > Allium > Allium cepa. Next base: position 969,013,319 of record CM060945.1, on the reverse strand, counting down.
ACACTTCATGGTCTATAGGCTTTGACAGCACCAAGGGACTTTCCAAATGTCTTACTAGAGCTCGGAATGCATCCTCGCAATTGGGTGTCTGTCCGAAATTTCTCTTCCCTTTCTTTTTCACAGAAGAAAGGAATACACTTGTCTGTTGCTCTTGATATGAATCGACTCAACGCGACCACTTTTCCGTTCAGGCTTTGTACTTGCTTTATAGTTCTAGGCACTTGTATGTCTTGAATAGCCTGGATCTTTTCTGGGTTGTCCTCAATTCCCTATGCATTAACAATAAAACCCAAAATCTTTCCCGACGCAATGCTAAAGGAACACTTCAGTGGATTGATTTTCATTCCATAGTACCTAAGTATATCAAACATTTCCGCCAAGTCTAGAATATGGTCGTTTAACTGCCGTGACTTCACGAGCATGTCATCCACATAGACTTCCATTGTTCTACCAATTTGGCCTATTAAACATCCGATTTATCAAGCGTTGATAAGTCGCTCTTGCATTCTTCAGCCCAAAAGGCATTGCCACATAATAATACAGTCTAACATCCATGACAAAACTAGTATGTTCCTGATCTGGGACGTGCATCGGGATCTGATTGTGTCCCAAATATGCATCCATGAATGACAATAACTTGTATACTGCCGTTGAGTCGACCAGTTGGTCAATTCTGGGTAAAGGGAAGCTATCTTTAGGGGATGCCTTGTTCAGGTCTGAGTAGTCAACACAGGTCCTTCATTTCCCATTCTCTTTACTCACTAGCACGGGGCTAGACACCCATTCAGGGTAGAGGGCATCGCGGATGAACCCATTGGCTTTGAGTTTGTCTACCTCCTCTCTGAGAGCAGCGGACCTCTCCCAGTCCATACCTCTCCTTTTTTTCTTCATCGGCACATACCTCGAGTCTATGTACAACATATGACTCGTAGTGGCAGGAGAAATCCCGCACATAATGGAATGTGTCCAAGCGAAAATGTCCAGATTCGTTCGAAGGAAATCAGTAACATCCTCGATCATCGAGGGGTTGAGTTGTGATCCAATCTTAAGTACCCACGATGGATCATCACAGCTGACTGGAATGTCAATCGTCAGTTCGACCCATGCTGCTTTTGCCTCCTTGGGTTCCTCATCATCGTCCCTTGGATCTATGTCTGTATAGATTTGATCATGTTTCCTGAGCCAAGGCTAGGGATATACTTGTCAACTTTTAGTAACTTGGATGAGGACTGAGTTGTCCACAACCTTTCCCTTCTCTCTTCGCTGGGGATCTCTTAGCTCAGCCACATAACATGCATGAACAGTCGCCTGATCGACATGCACTGCACCAACTCCTTTATCTTTTAGAAATTTCAAAGTTAGACACCACGGGGCCAAAGCTGCCCTAAACTCCTCCAGGGCCGGTCGATCCAGAAAAACATTATACGAGGAATTGACATCCAAAACAATGAACGGTAGGATCTACACCCTCTTACATTCACCTTCCCCAAGTTCAACTTGCAATTCAACAGAACCCATTGTATCTGTAGCCGCACCATTAAAGCCATGAATACGGGTTTTAGATCCTTTGTCTCCACCTTCATCTGGTCATATGCTTTTTTGAAGATGACGTTAACAGAACTTTTGCAGTCAATCAGTATTCTTCTCACAAACGCTGGCCCGATAGTGGCCGAGATGACCATCGGGTCAATGGTAGGTGCCTCCACTTGACCGGCATCTCTGCTCCTAAATATTATATCGTCCGTCATCATTCGCTGCTGTTTAGCTGGGGTCCCATCTTCAGTGTTTGAACAACATTCAAAATCTGCATGCTATAGGGAACTAGCATAATGCTCCATTTCTTTCCGATTCTTGTCTGTCGGGTGAGGTCCACCTACTATCGTGTTTATAACTAATATACCTCCAGTCTGAATAGGTTCCGCAGGTCGACGTGGAGCTTGCCCGTGGTTGGGGTTGGATGTCCCATGTCCGCCTTCCTAAGGATTCTTAACAAACTCCAGCAACTTTTTCTATCGAATCAGTTTTTCTAAAGCGTCATGGAGGTGCCTACAATCCTTGATATTGTGCCCGTAAGTTCACAGAAGTGGAAATACTTACCAGTCCTCTTTTGTTCCTCGGTGGACTCTTTTGGGCATGGCTTTCGATATTGGAAAGTATTACAAGTTGATAGGTAAATATTTTCTAGAGATATGTTAAGAGGAGTGTATTCGTTGTAAGTTGGGATCCTTGGTTTCCACTTTCCAGCTTCCATTTTATTTTCAGGATTTCCTCCTCTGGACCTTTAGACTGCTCGGGCTTTCTTTGGACATTGACCTGGACTTTTCTAGAGTTGTCACCAGATTGTTTTATAGCAATGTTGCTTTGCACCGTCTCCTTGCTAGGCCTTGGCGCATTGTCTCGCCTCGTCCACCTGGCTTCCACTCTCTTCATAAATTGATGCGCCTTTGAATAAAAACTTTCCAATGTAGCCAGAGGTTTTCCTGCCAGCCAATCTCCAAACTTTGGATTCGGATCTACTCCTCGCATCATGGCCATTAGAATAGCATGGTCATTCGGGTTGCTAACTTCAGTAGCAGCAACGTGAAATCTTTGTAAGTAATCCTTTAACGACTCACCCGGAGCCTAAATCACACTAGACAAGGACATCACGTCCTTAGGACAAGTGGCATGAATCCTAAATTGCTCCATAAATTTCATCTCCAACTCATCGAAGTTGGAGACAGACCGCGGAGGAAGGCGGGTGAACCATATGGTAGCGATTCTAGATAAAGTTATTAGGAAGCATCTACATTTAGTTGCATCGTTTGCCCTAGCTGAATCCATCATCCACTCATATCTCATTACATGCTGCCGGGGATCAGTCTTCCCTTTATAGGCCGGAATAGTCGGCATATTAAACTTCCTGGGGTTCTCAGCCTGTAGAATAGCATCTACGAATGGAGTGTGGCTCCTAGATATGTCCCAATCATCATTAGATAAGCCTTGATTTTCCCTCATCAGCTGTCTGACCAAAGCTGATAGGTCCAGGGTTTGTATGGAAGGTGGTAAGATGGAATCTCTCCTGTGAAACCATACTAATTGGTGCCTCCTCGGTTGGCGATCTACCAAATGCGTGTCCTGGGGACCTGCTTCATTGTGACCTTGTTAAGATGGTCGTCCAGCTTCAACTCATGCTATGGATCCTAAGTCTTCTGTTCCAACTTGAGTATGATTACCCTGTGTAAGTGAGGGGCCTTGGCTCCAAGTAGGGAACTAGGACAATCCCTAGTGGATCACTCAACTGCACCTGTTTGCATTGTTTTAATTCTACGGCGTCTACGCCTGGCTGCTTCATCAGATGAAGCGGAGCTGTCAGACGAGGAGTAGGCAGTGGGACTTCCTCCAGCATTCTGATGCTGTTGTTGAGTAAGCTGAGTCACAAGATTGGCCTTAGCTTAAATCTGCTCATTAAGCTGTCTCCTGCTTTCCACGAGCTCCCTCATCAGCTCGTTGAACTCTGTTCTAGTGGCAACTTCCAATTGGTTTAGGACGATAGCAGTCCTTATGCCTAGATTAACTTGTTGATTATTTGGTCCTACTTGTTGGACGCCAGCGGCCTCATTGACATCCTATGACGACCCGCCATTCACCTCCACAGAATGACGCATCATCTTGAAGAAAGAAAGGGATAGAAAAGAGAAAATAAAGAAGAGAAAGAAGAAACAACAACAGAATCTCAACAGCGGAACGAATAAATTATAATAATAACATAAATATTACATAGTGCACAACAATTATCAGAGTTACAGAGACAATACAACACATACTTGGCAGTTATAAACACCTGTCTAGTTATTACAACTCAATACAATACAGAAAACACTCAGAGATACCAACACAACAGACAATTATATATCTATACGCGGAAGCCTCCTACTCCATTGCTCCTCAAAAATTCGTCAAAGCTATCCTGAATCCCTTGGCTACTCGTAAAAATTTGAGTATCCAAGAGTTTAAGAAAAACAGAAATAAACTCCGGGTCAGACATGGGTCTGGTGTGAGTAACATGTTAAAGTTGCTTAACTTTTAAAAACCTTTGAAACAAAAGGTATCACGTAAGACTTCCCACAAATAAGCATGGAAAAGTTTTTACCTTACGCTAACCAAAACATTTGATAAAAAATCCTTTGATATTATAATAGGTCTAGGGTTTTCAAGTAAATATGAAATAGCCGAAATTGTTACATTCATTAAATTCCAACTACTAGCCACAAAAGTGGGTAATATAATCAAAACCGAGGGCACTTACTGGATTTTGGATTCAATACAATGGCAGGGCTACCGAGGTACCGCCGGTCACAGTACGTGGCCTAGATCATCGTACCAAGGATCACTCCCAATCCCCTGCAACACAAAGCCAGAACCATTCCTTACTGAACAGTTTCGAACAAGACCACGCCGCAGTTGTGATCAACAACTGCACCACATAGCCGAAATAAAGGGACATCTAGACAGGGGTAAATTTCATCCTACTTAGGCATGACCCACTTAGTCTTGCTGCACCTCCCCTGTTTTAGCCACTCCCGTTGATGAGGCTTGAGGCTACGATTACCTTTTTATAGGACACATCACTTAGAATGCTCATCGTCCACCTAACGATGTTCTGAAAGCATTCAATCCATACAAGTTTGTTCTGGGTTCGAAGGAAAACGAAGGCATTATCTCGTTACACTCATTTTGGAATCACCCTTAGAGTTAACGACGCTAACCCTTGCACTCTGAATCTTCACCTTCACTTCACATACACGACCTATCATTAATTTGGATCGATGTGGTTTTCGGATATCTAAATATGGAAACCCGATTCCGGTCTCACCGAAATCCAAAACGTATTTTTAAGGCCAAGTTGTTTTAGAATTTAAACAATTCAATTCATTATCTATATACACACAGATAGATAATTCACATCACAATAGATAATCAACATTATCATCACCAACAGATAATCCATATCATTATCATAAACAGATAATCCATATTATCATCATAATGCAACCAGTGCATCCATATCACATAACATTACTCATCTCATAGTTGACATTACAAACCATTCAAGGCCACCAATATCATCCATTCATACATAAGCAATAATCTAATGATCACACCATCTATAATTAATTTAGAATGAATTCAATTAATTAATTCATCTCTAATTAATTTAAAATGAATTAATTTAGTTACTTCAACATTATAATCCTGCTTAACTTAATCATTAATTGATTACAAATTAATTAATTAAATCACCATCACATTATTCATTTCAATTAATCATTCCTGATTAACAATTTTCTAATTACAATAAGTAATTAGCCTTTAAATTAATTACACAAGTTAATTATACTTAACATTTACAATAATTAACTTTTAATTACTTAATCAGTTAATTAACTAAGTTAATTACATTAATCCTTTATTAATTAATTACTTCATTTATTAATTATTCCTCTATAAATCAATTCATCATTAATTTTATTAATGAATGATTTCTAATTACATTTAATCAATCTTTTTATATAAATCAATTACATTAAGTAGTTAATCTGCAATTAAACCATACCTATATTAATCATCCTTGATTAATAACAATCCAGTAATTAACTACCCTTAATTACTTCATTGAATAAATTAATCCTTAATTTATTCTCTAATTAATTATCTCAATTAATCCCTTGATTAATTACAATGTAATTTAATCTAAATTACTTCCATAAATAAACATCTTTAATTACGTCCAGTAATTATCTATCAATTACTTCACTAAGTAATTACAATTCCATTAATTACATTAAGTAATTAATTATCAAATCATCAAAATTTTAAATTAATTAAACTTAATTAATTAATCTAAACTAACCACATTAACCCATTTAATTACATCGAGTAATTAATCCATTAATTACTTCATTCAGTAATTACACATAAACAATTACACAAATGATTATTATTAATTAAATAATCTAATTAATTATTAAAATCAATCATATTAATTAATTGTTAAATAATCTTAAGTTAATGACCTTCATTAACTATTCTTAATTACTCTATTAAGAAATTAAATCAGATTAATCATTATTAATTACAAATTAACTAATATATCAATTAATTAACCTTTAATTATTTAATTGATTAAGTGTTAACTGTAACTTAATTAATCCTTAATTACTTGATTAATAAATTTTTAATCATTAATTAAAATTATAATTAATAATCCTTAATCACAAATTAATTAACCTTAACTAATTAATATTAAACCTTAATTTAAAAAATTCTTAATTACTTAATAATCATCCATATTATTAATTAATTAAATAATTAATTACCTATTTAAATTAACTTAATAACTTAAATGAACCCAAATCATTAAAATTCTAATTTATTTTAAGAAAAACATTTCTTACTTAATCAAAGTATTTAAAACAATTTGTTTTCAAATTTACTTTAAATTCATTTTAGATTTCATTTTAATTTAAGATTTTAAATGAATACAAATTTTAACTTAAACAAGGTTTTAAAACAATTCAAAATCTTTTTATCTCATATGTTAAAAGAATAACCATTTTATAAAATAAGTTTAGAAGAATACAAAGTTCAAATCAATTTAAACATACACGTTAAACATTTCAAGTTATATAAAAACAAGTTCAATTAAAAAAAATTCTTTAATTGAAATACAGATTGAATCTTTATTCCAGATTTAAACCTAAATCTGTAAAGTTTTTCTTACATTTCAAATTTTCATTTTAAAATTCAAATCATTTAACCATATTTTTAAAACAATTAAACAATTTAAATTGAAAACTTATTTTATTTTAAAAACTGAAGTTTAAACCCAATTCCAGATTTTAAAACTAGAATTTAAACTTATTTTAAATTTCTATTCTATAATTTTAAACTTACAGTTTAAATTCAAACCACCATATACTTTTATACTAAAAAGTTTTAAAACCATATTTAAATTTCAAAATTTAAATTAATTCAAAACTCAGATTCATCTACTTCGAATTCAGATTCAAATTCAGTTTAAACTTATTTTAAAATTTCAGTTTACATTTAAACTCTACTTTAAAATTTTAAAAACTGAAAAAGGTTTCTGTTTTGATACTAAAACCTGAAACAATACATTAGCTCGAGTCTCCCCTAAATTAACTTCGGGTCAGAACTATAACTGCTTCGAGCTGAATCTCAACTTACTCGAGACAAACCCGAGTGAACAAAAACCCCATACCAAAACAAATAACCTCACCAGAAAATGATACACAGTGCACATGCACCGACCATTCACCTATCTCCGACCAACTCTAATGACCGGAACAAGTCGTCGATCACCAAGGCATTCCATATCCATCACCAAATCCCTGTTTCTCCTTCTAAATTAAAACCAAGATTGAATTCCCAAACCTGGAACTAAAGTACCCATTTCAACCCCCAACCGTCAGCGCTTCCCATTAGAAACTTCGACCACCATTGCTACAGAAACTCAAGCGAAGTCTTGGACAACCCATCCTCTTCCATTACCCAAGACCCTAAGCAACTCGATCAATAGGGGAAATCGAACCCAACCAAAAACTATAACCCGGTAAAACTAGGGTTCCTAAGCTTCAAATCAAAATCATCATCACCAAAATGCAATGCAACCCAAACAAATAATTTTCCCCTCATCTCTGATAACTCCTCCTCCTCCAAAAACAAACTTGGCATCTCTAATCACTTATGGCAACTGAGATGCCCCAAAATACATAATACTGATAATGAAGAACTGCTCTTCGGGTATATCATTAAAAATTGTAATTTTTGGTTTAAAATTCATGATTTTGTATGAAGTTTTGATTTATAACCGTGAAACTTCAAATCATTGTACTTGAAAATTTCACAAATTAAAGTTTGTTCATCTGTTTATAACTTTCCAGAGATATACAGAGTTGTTTAAGCTTAAGTAAAGTTTTCAGACCAAAGTCTATGATGAAATAAACAGAATTGTTTAAGCCTTAAATCTATCCAAGATTTAATCAAGAGAAAATGAATTTTTAAATCAAAAGAAGTTTGAAATTGAGGAAACAAAAATTTAATAGATAATAAGCATGCACACATAAATATATTCACACACACACACACACATATATTCACAGCAAATTCATATCATATATTCATTTCTAATTTAAAGCATGAAAACAACTTTTACCTAATTGAATATTTTAAAAGTTGAGTTACTCACCTGATTTAAAAATGCAGAGCAGAGCACAGATTTGTAAGCTCTTGAATCTTGTGAAAACTTTCTTTAAAATGCCTTTGCCCCTTGAATCCTTTTAAACTTATTTGAATGCTTTTAAGACTTGAGCTGTTTGTTGTTCTTAACTTGCATGCAGAGGCCACTTTCTAGATTGCAGAAAACAAAATGCAAACTTTCTTGCTTGATTTCAAGATTTACAAATTGACATGCATGCTGGTTTGCTTATTTTCCAGTTTTTGAAGAGGGGAATGCAGGTTACAGGTTTTTTGAAAAAAATGAAGTTGCTTTTGAAAATGATTTGCATGCAGAAAATGTTACAGGGATTGATTACAGATTTGCATGTGTTTGGATATGAAGATGAAGAGTTTTGATTATAAATTTTTGAAGGAGGAAATGGTTTTTTTGCTTTTGAAAATGGGGATGGTTACAGATCTGCATGATTGAAAATGTTTTGTAGATTTTAAAATTTTGCTGAAAGAATTTCTTAGTTTTAGAATTGAAAATAAGGAAAGAATAAGAATGGAAGATGGCATGAGTTTATATAAATTATTTATGATTTAACAAAAAATCAAAGAAAATAAAAATAAACAATTTGACACTTGTCTATAATATGAACACTTGTTAATTTTCTTGTTTATACATCTAACACGTGTTAAATTATGTTTCTAAGATGTTTACACATGTCCTTTAAGTAATTAGTATTTTTAATTAAAGTGTTAATATAAAATTATACTTAACTAATTAGTTAACAAATACTTAGTTATATATAGATAATAATTAAAGAATAAATATATTGATAATAATTAAAGAATAAACCAAGTATGATTATAAATAAAAACAATACATGCTTTATTATTTAAAAAAATAATATTTTTAACCATTTTAAATAAATTTATAAAAGTGATTATAAATTACTTATTATTTAAATAAATAAATGTTTCATATTTTAATTTGTATTTTAAACTTCATATTTAATTACAATCACATTCATTAAACAATATTTTAAAAAGAAATAAAACAAACATTTTTATAACTTTATTTTAATATTCAACTTAAGTTAGAATATATTATAAACAAATAAAACATTTATCTTATATATTAAAAATCATATAGTTAGCTTTGAAAAGCTTAATATTAAATAAAAACCAATTTCCAACTACCAAAATATTTAAAATTAGAAAATATGCTATATTAATTAAATTTAAAACCAACTCATCCATTTAAAATATATATAAATATTCATATACATTATAAATAGAAAACAATTTATTAACTTATTAAAAGGTAAATTCACTAATTAAACATTTGATAAAATAAGATTATTAAATCAATTCAAATTTATTTACAAAAATTATCAAATCAATTTAATTTCAAATGCAGATTACTAAATTGATATTGTGCAAAATTCCAGGATATCACAATCCTCTCCCTTAAAAAAATTCGTCCCCGAAATTTAAAACAAAGGTAATTTAATAATCTCATTAAAGATTTAATTTTAAAACACAGCATATGTTAATCATATGCTAACAACCAAAGCAATCAATTCACACAATCAAAACAAGTCTAACTAACTAGAAAAATTCTGGATAGAATTTCCACTAGTTTCCCCAGCATAAATATCGGGATACTCGCTCTATAGAATCCCAACAATCAATACTACTAAGCTACAGAGCTCTTATCTCATCTATATCTACAACTCTAAAGAAGATATCAGACTACAGACGAGTCTGACTGAACAACCAAACCTCTTGAACTACTGGTTCCAAAACTAGAGATAGACCATACACGTACTCCCTCAGAGATACGTGAAACACTCTGAATCCCAGTTATCCAAACTGGCATTTCAACTCTAGAAAACCAAACACTTATCTTACCAGAACACAAAATAAATCCAAAATATCTCGGAGCTAGCTTCCAAAACTTACCAAAACTTATAACTCCTTGGATCGGAGAAAACTTATCCCAAACCAAATCTCCGACTTCGGAATTCAAATTCCTCCGCCTCTTATCCATAAAAACTCTTCGGATGATCCTGGACCACCAACATCCTTCCTGATCAGCTCAGCCCTTGCTGATGCCTCTAGAAACAGACTGGACCAAAACAACCCATCACCATGATCTCCTCAAGATCAATCCATAACCAAGAATACGAACTCTATTCCATAAACAACAGAAGGCAGAACTTACTTCTCCTTATCCGGAAAAGGCAAAACAGATGCACTCCAAAACTGCTTCTGCTGCACAACTCTGATCCGAAGTAGAAGAAAATGCTGATGAAGAGCACGAGCACAGACAGGATAACCCAGCACAGAAATATGGTTCCACATATCCATATAGAAAACTCAGAAATTCCTCCGAAACCTGAGCTGCTTCACCAACTTCTATCACTAGGAACCATCCTTCTATTAAGCTAAACCACGGTACCAATCTTGGAATACTAGCTGATAAGAAAACTCAATCTCCAGATGCGGACAAACTTCTGACTTCCTAGAAGACATCCGGACAATATCCAACAACCCAAGAGAACACTCAACTATCGCAAGTCACTTTTGTGATCAACCCAGCCTAGTATCCAAAGAAACTGCTCTCTACCTGTCAGAACAGCTTATGCTGGTCTAGCCAATTCAACGAAGAAAAGGATTCACACTACTTCTTCTGAACTCCACCTTCAGAAAAACTACTTAGTCAGAAGACTTCCTGCTAACACAGAACACTCCGAGCTGCACCGCTGACACCAATTCCAAAGAATTCCTAATCCAAAGCCCTTCGAGAAACTCGGACCTCAAAGAAAACAAAAACACCCAGCTGTACTCAGCTACAACACCGAAATAGACACACTTCCATACTCTTGTTCCAAAGAAATATCTTCGAAAACATCCATAGTCACTACGTCTCATCATGTAGCTACTACTTCCTGAGGTATCAAGATACCATCACTCACTTGCTTCTGCCCAACCGGCAGATCCAAACTCTACTCATTCAACATCAAAGATAAACTCCGAACCTTAACAGTTTTCCTTCAGAGATCGATGAAATCCTTACACCAAGCAAAACTCACTCGAGATGGTATTAGGTCTACAGTCTCGTCAAATCCACTTCCAACCTCATTACTCAAACTCCAACCAATGGTAGTTGTGTTACACACACTACTACCTCATCTACCTCTATAACTTATATTGGAAAAACCTGTACGGGTAACCCAACAAATAGGTAGAAATAATTTTATATATATATATATATATATATATATATATATATATATTAAAAATACAAATACGCTCTCACAAGACAGACACCACTCCAGAGTCTAGGTATTCGCTCAATCTAGCGCTCTGATACCAACTGTGACGACCCGCCATTCACCTCAAAAGAATGACGCATCATCTTGAAAAAAGGAAGGGATAGAAAAGAGAAAAGAAAGAAGAGAAAGAAGAAATAACAACAGAATCTGAATAGCGAAACGAATAAATTATATTAGTAACATAAATATTACATAGTACACAACAATTATCAGAGTTACACAGACAATACAACACATACTAGACAGTTATAAACACCTGTCTAGTTATTACAACTCAATACAATACAGAAAACACTCATAGATACCAACACAGCGGAAAACGATATATCTATACGCAGAAGCCTCCTGCTCCATTGCTCCTCACAATTCGTCAAAGCTATCCTGAATCCCTTGGCTACTCGTAAAAATTTTAGTACCCAAGAGTTTAAGAAAAACAGAAATAAACTCCAGGTCAGACATAAGTCTGGTGTGAGTAACAGGTTAAAGTTGCTTAACTTTTAAAAACCTTTGAAAAAAAAGGTATCACCTAAGACTTCCCACACATAAACATGGAAAAGTTTTTACCTTACGCTAACCAAAACATTTGATAGAAAATCCGATGATATTATAATAGGTCTAGGGTTTTCAAGTAAAAAAGAAATAGCCGAAATTGTTACATTCATTAAATTCCAGCTACTATCCACAAAGTGGGTAATACAATAAAAACCGAGGGCATACATTAAATTTTGGATTACATACAATGGCAGGGCTACCGGGGTACCGTCCGTCACAGTACATGGCCTAGATCACCATACCGAGGATCACTCCTAATCCCCTGCAACATAAACTGGAACCATTCCTTACTGAACAGTTCCAAACAAGACCACCCCATAGTTGTGATCAACAACCGCACCACATAGCCGAAATAAAAGGACATGTAGACAGTGGTAAATCTTGTCCTGCTTGGGCATGACCCACTTAGCCTTGCTGCACCTCCCCTGTTTTAGCCATTCCCGGTTGATGAAGCTTGAGGCTACAATTACCTTTTTATAGGACACATCACTTAGAATGCTCATCGCCCACCTTACGATGTTCTGAAAGCATTCAATCCATACAAGTTTGTTTCGGGTCCGAACGAAACCGAAGGCATTATCTCGTTACACTCATTTTGGAATCACCCTTAGAGTTAACGACGATAACCCTTGCACTTTGAATCTTCACCTTCACTTCAGATACACGACCTATCGTTAATTAGGATCGATGTGGTTTTCGGATATCCAAATATGGAAACCCGATTCCGGTCTCACCGAAATCCAAAACGTATCTTTTAAGGCCAAGTTGTTTTAGAATTTAAACAATTCAATTCATTATCTATATATACACTGATAGATAATTCACATCACAATAGATAATCAACATTATCATCACCACAGATAATCAATATCATTATCATAAATAAATAATCCTTATTATCATCACAATGCAACCAATGCATCCATATCACATAACATTACTCATCTCATAGCTGAGATTACAAACCATTCAAGGCAACCAATATCATCCTTTCATACATAAGTAATGATCTAATGATCACACCATCTCTAATTAATTTAAAATGAATTAAATTAATTACTTCATCTCTAATTAATTTAAAATGAATTAAATTAATTACTTCATCATTATAATCCTGCTTAACTTAATCATTAATTGATTGCAAATCAATTAATTAAATCACCATCACATTATTCATTTCAATTAATCATTCCTGATAAACAATTTTCGAATTACAATAAGTAATTAGCCTTTAAATTAATTACACAAGTTAATTATACTTAACACCTACAATAATTAACTTTTAATTACTTAATCAATTAATTAACTAAAGTTAATTACATTAATCCTCTATTAATTAATTACTTCATTTATTAATTATTCCTTAATAAATCAATTCATCATTAATTTTATTAATTAATGATTTCTAATTACATTTAATCAATCTCTCTATATAATTAATTACATTAAGTAATTAATCTGCAATTAAACCATACATATATTAATCACCCTTGATTAATAACAATCCAGTAATTAACTACCCTTATTACTTCATTAAATAAATTAATCCTTAATTTATTCTCTAATTAATTATCTCAATTAATTTCTTGATTAATTACAAAATAATTTAATCTAAATTACTTCCATAAATAAACATCTTTAATTACATCCAGTAATTATCTATCAATTACTTCACTAAGTATTTACAATTCCATTAATTACACTAAGTAATTAATTATCAAATTATCAAATGTTTAAATTAATTAAACTTAATTAATTAATCTAAACTAATCACATTAACCATTTAATTACATCAAGTGATTAATCCATTAATTACTTTATTCAGTAATTACACATAAACAATTACACAAATGATTATTATTAATTAATTAATCTAATTAATTATTAAAATTAATCACATTAATTAATTGTTAAATAATCTTAAGTTAATGACCTTCATTAACTATTCTTAATTACTTTGTTGAGAAATTAACTCAGATTAATCATTATTAATTACAAATTAACTAATATATCAATTAATTAACCTCTAATTATTTAATTAATTAAGTGTTAACTATAACTTAATTAATCCTTAATTACTTGATTAATAAATCTTTAATCTTTAATTAAAATTATAATTAATAATCCTTAAACACAAATTAATTAACCTTAATTAATTAATATTAAACCTTAATAAATAAATTTAAAAAATTTCTTAATTACTTAATTAATCATCCATATTATTAATTAATTAAATAATTAATTACCCATTTAAATTAACTTAATAATTTAAATGAACCCAAATCATTCAAATCCTAATTTATTTTAAGAAAAATATTTCTTACTTATCAAAGTATTTAAAACAATTTGTTTTCCAATTTACCTTAAATTCATTTTAGATTTCATTTTAATTTAAGCTTTTAAAATGAATACAAATTTTAACTTTAACATGGTTTAAAAACAGTACAAAACCTTTTTATCTCATATGTTAAAAGAATAACCATTTTCTAAAATAAGTTTAAAAGAATATAAAGTTCAAATCAATTTAAACATACACTTTAAACATTTCAAGTTATATAAAAACAAGTTTAATTTAAAAAAATTCTTTAATTTCAAAACTGAAATACAGATTGAATCTTTATTCCAGATTTAAACTTAAATCTTTAAAGTTTTTATACATTTCAAATTTTCATTTAAAAATTCAAATCATTTAACCATATTTTTAAAACAATTAAACAATTTAAATTGAAAACTTATTTTATTTTAAAAACTGAAGTTTAAACCCAATTCCAGATTTTAAAACTAGAATTTAAACTTATTTTAAATTTCTATTCTACAATTTTAAACTTACAATTTAAATTCAAACCAACATATACTTTTATACTAAAAAGTTTTAAAACCAAATTTAAATTTCAAAATTTAAATTAATTCAATACTCAGATTCAACTACTTTGAATTCAGATTCAAATTCAGTTTAAACTTATTTTAAAATTTCAGTTTACGTTTAAACTCTACTTTAAAATTTTAAAAACTGAAACAGGTTTTTGTTTTGATACTAAAACCTGAAACAATACATTAGCTCGAGTCTCCCCTAAATTAACTTCGGGTCAAAACTATTACTACTTCGAGCTGAATCTCAACTTACTCGGGACAACCCGACTGAACAAAAACCGCACACCAAAACAAACAACCTCACCAGAAAATGATACACAGTGCACATGCACCGACCATCCACCTATCTCCGACTAACTCTAATGACTGGAACAAGTCATCGATCACCAAGGCATTCCATATCCATCACTAGATCCCTGTTTCTCCTTCTAAATTAAAACCAAGATTGAATTCCCAAACCTGGAACTAAAGTACCCATTTCAACCCCCAATCGTCAGCGCTTCCCATTAGAAACTCTGACCACCATTGCCACAGAAACTCAGGCGAAGTCTTCGACAAGCCATCCTCTTCCAGTACCTAAGACCACAAGCAACTCGATCAACAGGGGAAATCGAACCCAACCAAAAACTGTAACCCAGTAAAACTAGGGTTCCTATGCTTCAAATCAAAATCATCATCGCCAAAATGCAATGTAACCCAAACAAATAATTTTCCCCTCACCTCTGATAACTCCTCCTCCTCCAGAAACAAACTTGGCGTCTCTAATCACTTGTGGCAACTGAGATGCCCCAAAATACATAATACTGATAATGAAGAACCGCTCTTTGAATATATCATAAAAATTGCAATTTTTGGTTTAATATTCAAGATTTTGTATGAAGTTTTGATTTATAACCTTGAAACTTCAAATCATTGTACTTGAAAATTTCACAAATTAAAGTTTGTTCATCTGTTTATAACTTTCCAGAGATATACAGAGTTGTTTAAGCTTAAGTAAAGTTTTCAGACCAAAGTCTATGATGAAATAAACATAATTGTTTAAGCCTTAAATCTATCCAAGATTTAATCAAGAGAAAATGGATTTTTAAATCAAACAGAAGTTTGAAATTGAGGAAACAGAAATTTAACAAATAACATGCATGCACACATAAATATATTCACACACACACACACACACACACACACATATATATATTCACAGCAAATTCATATCATATATTCATTTCTAATTTAAAGCATGAAAACAACTTTTACCTACTTAAATATTTTAAAAGTTGAGTTGCTCACCTGATTTAAAAATGCAGAGCAGAGCACAGATTTGAAAGCTCTTGAATCTTGTGAAAAGTTGCTTTAAAATGCCTTTGCCCCTTGAATCCTTTAAAACTTATTTGAATGATTTTAAGACTTGAGTTGTTTGATGTTCTTAACTTGCATGCAGAGGCCACTTTCCAAATTGCAAAAAACAAAATGCAGACTTTCTTGCTTGATTTCCAGATTTACAAACTGACATGCATGCTGATTTGCTTTATTTTCCAGTTTTTGAAGAGGGGAATGCAGGTTACAGGTTTTTTGAAAAAAATGAAGTTGCTTTTGAAAATGATTTGCAAGCAGACAATGTTACAGGGATTGATTATAGATTTGCATGTGTTTGGATATGAGGATGAAGAGTTTTGACTATAGATTTTTGAAGGAGGAAATGGTTTTTTTGCATTTGAAAATGAGGATGGTTACAGATCTACATGATTGAAAATCTTTTGCAGATTTTAGAATTTTGCTGAAAGAATTTCTTAGTTTTAGAATTGAAAATGAGGAAAGAATAAGAATGGAAGATGGCATGAGTTTATATAACTTATTTATGATTTAATTAAAAATCAAAGAAAATAAAAATAAACAATTTGACACTTGTCTAAAATATAAACACTTGTTAATTTTCTTATTTATACATCTAACACATGTTAAATTATGTTTCTAAGATGTTTACACATGTCCATTAAATAATTAGTATTTTTAATTAAAGTGTTAATATAATATTGTACTTAATTAATTAGTTAACAAATACATAGTTATATATAGATAATAATTAAAGAATAAACCAAGTATGATTATAAATAAAAACAATACATACTTTATTATTTGAAAAAAAAATATTTTTAATCATTTTAAATAAATTTATAAAAGTGATTATAAATTACTTATTATTAAATGAATAAATGTTTCATATTTTAATTTGTATTTTAAACTTCACATTTAATTACAATCACATTCGTTAAACAATATTTTGAAAAGAAATAAAACAAACATTTTAATAACTTTATTTTAATATTCAAACTTAAGTTAAAATATATTTTAAACAAATAAAACATTTATCTTATATATTAAAAATCATATAGTTATTTCATTAAATAGTTTTGAAAAGCTTAATATTAAATAAAAACCAATTTTCAATTACCATAACATTTGAAATTACAAAATATGCTATATTAGTTAAATTTAAAACCAAGTCATCCATTTAAAATATATATAAATATACATATACATTATAAATAGAAAACAATTTATTAACTTATTAAAAGATAAATTCACTAATTAAATATTTAATAAAAGAAGATTATTAAATCAATTCAAATTTATTTACAAAAATTATAAAATCAATTTTATTTCAAATAAAGATTGTTAAATTGATATTGTCCAAAATTCCGAGATATCACACATCCGCATTGTGGGAGGCTGATCTAGTGCGCACTCTTCCCATTGTAAAGTTATTGATATGAACTCTAAGTAGAATCTATGACTTCTTGTGAACGAACTTGGATCTTCTTTGAGGAATTTCTTCATTCCAGTAGCGACAAAGTAGATCCTAGCAACCTAAGAATTATGTAGAGAGATTGTGTAGAGAGATTAATGATGAAAATAAATTAAAACAGAGTAATATCACGGTAGAATGTAATAAGAATAGTAAAAAAATGAGAACATCATAATTATAGTGGTTCGGTGTAATTGCCTACATCCACTGTTGATGTAATCTTTATTGCTTTTCACAAAGACGTGACTACAGATATAATCCGTAACTTCAAACTCGAATACAAGTTTGAACTGATGAAAGCGAGTATCCAAAATGGGAGATTATCCCTGGCGTTCTCTAAAAAAGGTCCACCTTCACTGCTTCCCTACGACTCTATTTATAGAGAAGATAGGCTGGACTCCCTGCATAGGCCTAGGACCAAAGTAGATCGACCCATAGTAGTAAGTCAACTCGACCGGACAAGTCATGCCAAACCGCCTCCACCGAGCCACATATGCCGACCCATAGGTTGCCTTGTTGTTGACTCGAAGTGATCTCTCAAGGAACTCGAAGCAATTGGTATCATGACTCGAAGCAAAGAAATGTCAATCGCGTCACTCTGTTGCAGGTTGAAAAGTTAACTAACCTTTACAAGATTTGCCAAACCAAGGTCTGCCGAACCATGCATACTAAAACATAACTGACTGTACGGTCTTGGCTATGCTCCTTTGACCGAGCGGCATGTGACTTAGTTCTTCTAAGGCCAATCCACGACCAGCCGAACCATCAGGATTAACCTCGCCCATACCGAGCGACTGATGCCGAACCCTTCTTGGCCGAGCCATATTTACTTTCCTATCTTGGTAGAGCGATGACCTTCTCTTCAAGACAGAGCGATGATCTTCTCTTCAAGGCCAAGCGATGAGTGGCTGAACCACTTTGACTGGACAACCCTAGCCGAGCCACTCTCGACCGACCCGCCACATTCACATTCCAATGTCGATCCAACTTGCATGCTTGTGCCTCACAACCATGTCGACTAACATCAAACATGGCGAACCAACTTGTATAGTCCGAACCAAACTCAAACCACACTAGCCTCTTATACTTCCAACCCGTCCTTAGTTTAAGTCCCATCCAGGTTCAACCATAGGCTCTGAGACTGTCACCCTGTAGCCGGGCCACAGTACTGGGTAACATAGGCTCATAAAAACCATGAAATACATATAGGTGCATCTTTATTATTTTCTTTATTATTTATATAGTCATCTAATCATCTATATTACTTACCTAATTTTTTCATATTTATAGTTTCTTCATTTTCATTTTTACTTAACTTATCAAATAAACAATATTGATTTGACACCAATTACTACTTTAGCTCATTCCTTATTAATATATCAAATATATAATTTTGCTCCTCTTTAATTTTAGTTCCTGGTGCATGATAGTAACTCATAAAATAAATTTTCATAAGCTAATTTACTACTTCGAAATGGTGAAAAAAATACCAATAAAGAGAAGTAGCCCTTTCATGGTCTTGTTTTTAGTGGTAATGTATTCCCGAAAAATAAAATATATAGAATAATAGAATAAGTGAAGCTTCTTTAACGAAAGACTGATGAAGAAGATTAAAAGTGTGGTTAAAACTGAAAAATTAATGCATTGGGATTTCTTGTATGTCTGCATCTTGTCATTCACCATATAAAAAACTGAGAATGTAAAGATATTTATTCGTAAATATATTTTTACAACACATACAATAATGAACATTATTCTTAGAATATATTAAGTATTTTACACTAAATATCAAAGTAATAAACCAGCAAATATCTTTAATTGAAATATTGAAAAAAAATCTACTTACGAGCGATATGAGATATATCAACGATATTATTCGATATTAACTACATAGAGTAGGACATCAGTCGACTAAACTGCCTAAGGAGCCAACTGTTTATGTTTGTCCAATCCATTGTTAGACTCTTAAAATAAATACAAAGGCAACCGGTCAACTTATCATATCCATTCAGTGAACTGGTCATCTACAGGAAGTTGAATCTAGACCTAGTCTATGCCAGGTAAGGATGTTTCGAGACTTTGTTTCATGTTTATTTGACATATTGGAGTTCACATAGCTTCATGATGGTGTATAATGTGATATTCAAAGTGGCGTGCTATTATATAGAAGTTAATTACTTTTATTGTTACTATAGTATCGTAGTCATATATTTTAGCTTGCAGACTACGTAAAAAATGGATATATCCATGTTAATGGGGTCGACATCATTCAAGTAGTTGCACTTATAGGAGAATTCGAATCGTTTATCGACCCATTTATGCTATTAGTTGAATGATGTGGAGCATAGAACACATTTACCTTCAAGATTGCATACTTCATGCTTTAGTGGGTGGTTTACCATCGAGATTGTATGCTCGATGTGTGCATTGGCCATCATGATTGTATATCGATGGTTACATTAAGTGGTTTAACTTTTAGATTGTTTACTCACAGTATAGTTAGGCGATTTACCATTAGGACTGCATATTGAAGATATTATATTGTATAGGCAGTTTTCCATCTAGACTTTATACTTGATGCATTGCTATGTTTACCCAGAATCTGTATGTCCAGCCTTCGGGTGGAAATCTTTAAGGACTATTATCGAATTTTAGGCATATTATAGGTTGTTACCCTATATGGTGTCAATTGATCAATTCGTTAGATGTAGCACCTATGTACAAATAAACGTCCTAAGGTTACGTAGATTATAAATGATAATTTAATTACCTATCAACACTATACCAAAAGTGGTATTTCTTACTCACCATATTTTGTTTGATCCCCTCTTTTTTCCTTATTCATATCAAATTACAAGATGACAAGATAGTAGCGTGGTGTGGCAAGAGGAGTAGGATACAAGAAGGAGGTAGCCATGCACTTTGGAGTTTCTCTGCTTGAAGTTATTCCATATGTATCTTATTACATTTATCAGCCTATCATTCATTATATTTCGTGTTGGATATTATTTGGAACTTTATTTAGATTTTTCTTGTATGGACCATTATTGTTTTAAATGGAGATGATTTGATATACTTTAGTATTTATATATCATTCCGTTTGTTCTGAGATCTGAATGTGTAGATTTTTCAAAGTTTACATTTATTTATGTACAATATGAACCATCAAAAATCTAATGATCCATGCTTCTTGGCACGACATGCATTCATAAAAGCTCATATTTTACTTATTGAAGGGTTATAAAATATTATTTTTAAATTTGTATTGGGTCGTATGACACTATAACCTTAGGCGATATTGAGCAGGGACATTTTTGACTCTGAGAAATTTTATTAGATGATTTCACCCTTGAAAATTTGAAATTGCTATAACTTTTGATGGAAGCCGAATAAGCGTCCGAGACCACTTCTATTGGAAATATATGATGATTTCCCTTTCTATAGAATAGTCATAATAGTAATTTGACTTACTATAAGATATGGTTGTATGAAGTTCGACAGTTTTTGGACAAGCCTGGTGGGTAATTTGTGAGATAGGGGAGAGACCAAATAACTTATTTCGGGTTTAGACGTTATTTTAGTTGAAACAAACATCCCCAAATTATTTTTACCATCTTCCAAATAGATCTAAGCGTACATCAGCTCATTCTTCACCTAAAACCTTCTCTTTTATTCTCCAAATCAAGCAAAAACCATATATTAATAGTAGATTAATAAGGGGATTAGTTAGAGATCTTCTACATTTCTGTGAAAGAAAAATAAGGGCTTGATTGTTCATTTTTGTCTTGGCATGCAAGACTTGGATTTTAGAGGGTTTGGTGAGTGATTTATCATCTGTCACCTTATTTTATATGCATATATAGATTTTGACCTATTTTGGATCCATTTTTAAAATTAAAATCATGTATTATTGCTATTTTAAAACTCTACCTATTCTAAAAACATGAATAAATGGATTATTGGTGTTTTAGTCATGTTATTTGGATGTGTGATTGCCTTGACGTATGCTAGGCTATGTTGTAGATACACTATATGATGATTTCTATGATTACTTGTATGATTTGCATGCTTGAATTTTGTTTAATGCATGTGTGGTACTTGTGTGTATGCTTGAATAATTGAAAATGCAAATATGGGCATATTAGAGGTAGGAACCATTCAACCGAACTTTGATAGATAGACTCATGATGTTAGGAGTTGCATCGATGTGTACGGAATGCATGTGGGTCGAAGAATGGAGGATAGTTGTAAAATCAACGTGAAATTGGAAATTGGAGTTACTACAACATTTCAGCCTGATGGTGCTTCGAGTCGTGCTTCGGTCTGGTAGGGAGTTTGTTGGGTGTTGCTTTAGGTTGGAACAGGGGAGGACCGGACATCAAATGTTGTTTGATAGCGCTATCATTTAGGGGCCGAGAAAGAAATGTGGCTCAGCGGTACTTTATGTCGTGCTCGAGGATTTAAGGTCGTAGCTTCCGGTAGGCACTTGAGCAAGAGATTGGGTTTGGTGTTTTCGGGTGCTACGAGTCAAATGAAAGGTGTTTTGGATTTTTTAGTGGGTGCTCTAGGTTTGGCCTAGGGAATATATGGATAGAAAACTTAAGATTGGAGAATTTTGGTTGTGACAAGGCGATACTTTGGGATTTCTTCGAGACTTGTTCCGAGGGTCTAATGGGTGATGAGGACTATGGAGTGAAGTGGATAATTCCAAACAACCTGAGATGGCCTTGGATTTGTGTGGCGACTGGTGAAACGATGGCATAATGCTTCGACGTGACGATGATTATTTTTGAAATTTGGTGCGATGACTCTATAATTTACGATAATTGTCTAGAGGCAATCCAATATAATGAATCGATGTAGCGAGTGACTATAGCATCTGTTGATGTACTAAGATGTTGAGTCCTGTGTGATAGCTCGTAGAGTTGAACATAAGGTTATGATGCTCGTCAATGGGATAATGTAGTTTATGTGTACTTATATTTTTGGACGTCTTCATATGTCCAATCCCTAGCCACCTTTTTGGCATGAGTTGAGCATTTATGAGGTAGTTCTACTATTGGTGCATAAGATAAGGGTTCGATGGATAACTCTGATATTGTGATGCTTATTACTAAGACAAGGTAGTCTACGTGTACCCATGTTTTAGACTCTGCATGTGTCCAGTCCTTAACCATCTATGTGGGCATATGGTTAACATATGTGGAACTGAGTAGTCGTTGACCCTCTATGTAGGTCATAAGAGTTATTTTATATCTAAGTGCATTTAAGTGAGAGATGCAAGGATGTGTGATGGATGCTATGTTTGCCATGTGCTTGATATGTCATGTAATAACCCTATACCCTGTATGTTCCATATGTGATAGTAGTTTAGCATATACCTTGTTTATATGCTAACTCTTTGGATGCGGGGGTAAGTCAGGTCTTGTTTTACATACCTTATGCCCTTATTACCATATATGGATTTTATAGTATTTTGAGATGATGTATCACTCACACTTGACTATTATCTGACCTAAGGTTTTATGCTTTACTCATTAATGTCTTAGGTACTCTTAAATGAGTAGATTAGGGATAATAATTTTGGATAGCACATGATGATGTATGGAGTATGAGCAGGAGGCTACGATTTCATATATCATACTTTGGAGCTTATTATCGCTTATATTTCACTATGCAGTACTCTAGAGCTATGTCACTACTTGTATTACTTTAGAAATAGTCATGTAGTTTATTTTGGAGATTGGGATGTATAAATTTTATTATTTTTATTTTGTATAGCTGCGATGAACCGATGTACTTTAATTATTCTAGTTCACTTAGTTATATTACGTCCCACATATTTTATATCTATTTGATTACTATGTTTTATCTACGCCCTGTAAAATATTATATAGGTTCTATGTCAGGATTTTCTATACTTTACACCCTTGGCTACCGTTTTGCTTTGGCCGGGTACCTCCACAGTGCACTATACATATATATTGGCTATCGGTGGTGTAAGGCGGTCGTCATATTTGGTATCAGAGCATAGGTTGCGTGGTCGACCTGAGTTGATATTGGATCTACAAGAGATAAGGAAGGAGTAATCACCTTAGAATGAATCAAGGGATATATCAGAGTGTCTACTTGTTATTTTCTAAATTTTACAATTATATAGTAGAATATATAATATATAAGTTGCATTTCATTCACAAACACCAATTACTCCTTTTAGAGAGACTAATCATTCTTATTATAACTTGTACGAATGAACTGGTTAATGAGGATTACTACTAGGAACTCTATTTCTGAAGTTGAGGAGAAGGTGGGATCGAGGGCTCCTAACTCCGACTTTTAAAACATATTTGCCGAGATGTGTGAAACATTGTTCAGAATGCACAATTGCTTCTGATGTGGTTATTAATGGTGGTTCTCCAGTGCAAAGCACCGAGGGCTGATTTTGCAGTATTAACCAAGGATTATTCTACTTTGGCTAGCAAATCGTTTCTTGGAACGGAATCAGCTATCGAAGTGCTGGATTGGTTGGATACTAATGAATTCATCTTTGAGGATATGGAATTAGAGGATGCAATAAAGATGAAGCTGAGATCTAAACAATTTCAAAGATGAGCTATGGGGTTGTAGTCTGCCTTGAAGATTACTACTCTTGGTGATCAAATTACTTAGAAGTAGTTTAATGTGAGGTTTGAGCATAATATATACAGGCTGCCCAGAAGTTAATGCTCTTCTGTAAGTTTGTTGATTTGAGATAGAGGATAATATGTGTCGGAGTATGTGGAAAAGTTTGATATGTTGTCGAAGTATGG
Organism: Allium cepa; assembly: GCA_030765085.1. NCBI lineage: Eukaryota > Viridiplantae > Streptophyta > Magnoliopsida > Asparagales > Amaryllidaceae > Allium > Allium cepa. The sequence continues at coordinate 968,988,717 of CM060945.1, read as the reverse complement.
TTTATCTTTTATCGATACTTCACTCAAGAAGAATGAAAAGTTATTATAGGCTTGGATGCTTATCTTAGTGAAAAATTAGTAAGACATATTGATGAGTCATTTAAGAGGCCGGTGAAGAAGGCTCTTCGACATGAAAGTCTATATCCTAAGTTTAAGTCGGTTGTTCCTTCCAAGGATAGGCCGAAGCCGCAAGATGGAGGGGAAGGAAAGAGAAGTAGGGCAGTAACATGAAGAAGCAGTTTCATAAGGTAGTCACAAGAAGGGAAAGTGGGAGCCTACTCGCTACAATTGTGGAGAGAAGGGCCATCTTAGTAATGATTGCATAAATGACAAGAACGGATGTTTTAACCGCAACAAGCCGACGCATATAAAGAAGGATCACCTAGAGCCGTTGAGGAATAAGCAGGTTGTGCCTGCTTATGCTTTGAACACTATTCCAGCTTTGTCAGGTCCTTCATCGACGAAGGGGAAGAGGAAGAGCGTCGTTATAAATGGTATGATTTTTATTTTTGATACACCTATACATGTTTTATTCGTTATCGAGGCTTCATATTCCTTTATATCTAGTGATTTAGTAGATAGAATGAGATTGAAACCCTAGATAGTTGACCGACTTTGAGTGCTACAAACGCTGTTAGAGGATCGACCAGCCTCATTGAGTCATGGACATTTGGTTTTTTGTGATTACTTTGTCTTGCATTTCTGAGGTTTAGCATTATATTGAGGATGGACTGGTTGTAGACATATAAAGTGTTAGCAAATTGTGAAAAGCCATTGGTGACGATATGTATAGATGATGGGCGTAGGTTGAAAATAGGCTGCCTACATGATGATGAGATAATGGTTAGCTTTCTGTACTCGCTTGAGATCCCACATGACAATGCTTATAGTGAGTTAGTATCTGGGCATATTTAAGGAGACGACCGGATTGCCATTACATATAGAGATCGAATTCTATATAGATTGGGTGTAGGATGTCGAACTGATTGTTATGCTATTGAGGTGTATGGCGCTGAAAGAGCGGAAGGAACTGGAGATGCAAGTGAATGACTTATTGCGATGAGGGTTCATTCAACGGAGTATATCTGAGTAGGAAACATTTATAGTTTTCACCACTAAGGCAGATAGCTCTTTGAGATTCTGTGTAGATTACGTGAGCTGAATAAGGTGGCGAAAAAGAATAACTATCCACTTCCATTATTAATGGCTTGTTCAATCAACTCCATCATAATAAGGTGTTCTCTTGATTGGACCTTGTGACATGGTTTTATCAACTACGATTGTCGAAGGAGAGTGTGTCGATCGCATTGTTTCGTATGCCATTTGGATTCTATGAATGGTTGGTTATGTCCTTTGGGCTAACCAAAGCACCGACTTACTTTTCTGATCTTATGAACCGTGTTTTCGTGGATCAGCAAAATAAGTTTGTACTTGTGTATGTAGATGATATGCTTGTTTATTCGAGGATGGAGGAGGAACATAAGGGCATTTGAGGATTGTGCTCGAGGTGTTGAGAAAACACCGATTGAAGGTGAAGTTTTCAAAGTCTCACTTCTAAAGGAGGGAAGTGTAATTTTTGGATCATGTTGTTTCTAAGCGAGGTATTATTGTAGATCCTGTGAAGGTAGCGGTAGTACAGAAATGTGATCAACCCAAGAGCACTATATACATGAGAATTTTCCTTTGATTGGAAAGATACTATAGATGATTTATCAATAACTTCGCTAAGGTAGCAACATCATTAACCAACTCGACGAAAAAGAGTCAAACTTTTATTTAGGATGCGAGCTGGGAGCATGCATTAGTTAGTTTGGAGGAGAGGTTGATGAGTGCACCGATGTTAGTCATTCTGAGCTGAAATGAAGAGTTAAGAATATATGCAGACACCCATGGTACTGGACTAGCTGTGGTGTTGATGCAAAGAGGAAAAGTTGTTTCTTACGCTAATCAATGGCTGAATTCGCATGAGAGGAAGTATTCAACTCATGATTTGGAGTTGGCAGCGATAGTATTTGCTTTGAAGATATAGAGGCATTATTTTCTTAGGGAGTGGTTCGAGTTGTATAAAGTCACAAATTGTTAAAGTACATCTCCTTGAAGTATCTTAATTATCAGCAGCGATGGTTAGTGATCTCAGCCTCCTATGACTTTGACATTTCCTATACACCTAGTAAGGGAAATTTAGTCGCTGATGCTCTGAGTAGACGATATTCCAACTTAAGATTGATATTCTAAGAGTGGAAGCAGTTAGAGTTTATCATTGGCTATGATTTTAGACCTCAATGTGAGATAGAGCTGGAAGAGTTGGCTAGCTTGACGTTCAGGCCTATTTTGATTGAGCATATCAGTGGTAGTCGAAGGCGAGACGTTAGACTAGCAAAGATCATGACAAAGATAGAGGAAGCAGTAGAGTTTGAGGAGATGAAGTAGTACAGGCTCGAATGTGATGGCTGGTTCCGTAAGGACGGAAGATTGTTTATTCTTGATTTCGATGGGTTAAGGGATGAGGTGCTATGAAAGTGCCGTCATTCAAGATTAACTATATATCCCAACGGTGATAAAATGTACCATGGTATGAGCCGGGCATTTTGTTAGGAAGGGATGGAGAAGGATGTTGGGCTATTTATCATGAAGTACATGAATTGTCATTTCGTAAAGGTAGAGCAGAAGAAGTTGAGTGGTTTGCTACAACCGCTTAAGATTTCTAAATGGAAATGGGAATAAGTTTAAATGGACTTCATTAATGGATTGTTGAGGATCAGAGCAGAGTATGATAAAATATGGGTTATAGTGGATAGATTGAAGAAGAGTGCAAGATTTATACCCGTAAAGTGTAGTAGAACGTGTTGGAACTGGGCCAATCTGCAGTGGAGTTAAAGGGTAAATTTCAAAAAATTCATATTTTGGATCAATTGTCTATGTAGTCTAAAAGATTATTAGATGCAACTTAATAAGGTTTTAAATAAAATCATATATTATTTAAATTTTTAATAGGAGTATTAAATTTAGTTTGAATTTAAATATATAATAATGAATGTACCAAGTACATTCATGTGTATATAACGCAAGTGCAATATATAAGTACTATAGATAGTTAATATGTACATATACGGGTGTTGGAATTTATACTCCAATGGACACATTCGCTCTTTATATATGTCATTGTTGTCCATAATTTTATATTATATAAAATAACACTATATGTATACATATAGCTTACTTATATTTACTTATATATATATATATATGTGTGTGTGTGTGTTATGTTATAAAGTTATTTTACCAAATCAAAAGTTTGCGTATATTCAAAATGACAATCAATTATGTTAAAGTAAGAAATTAATAAGAAGAGGAAAAGATAGAGGATTTACCTCCTTTCATTTACTTATCTTTAATGCTATTTCAAAACAATTATAACACTCAAACATGTATATGTAGAATAACTACAAACTACGATTTAAATAAAAGTTAGCACATGAACACGCATAGATACATACATATGCATATAGACTTTTTAATCTATCATATATTTTAATAGCAAAGTAACAAATTGAAATCTACTTTAACTTAAAATGGAATCAATGGGTTTATAATGTTTTGCACAAAAGTCTACCTATGTTGTTTTTCGTTTTTTAATTGAAACAACTTTTAAAAAAGGTTAATAACTACCAAAAAAATAATATTTAAAACTAAAAAATATCTGAAACATGTATTCAATCTCCAAATAGTTAATTCATATTTATGTGTATAGTAAGGTACAAAATACATCAATTAACTAGAAATAGTTTCCAATCCAAAATTGTTTATTTGCTTGGTTGTCTTTTTGTTAAATAATAATTTCAAAAACAATGACAAGATTAGATTGGACAAATTAGGCATATATATTCTTTGAAAATGAATTTGATCTCAACTATACATATAATATGAGTATATAATGAAAATTTTGTATGAAATGTAGGATCTAATTATATTAACATGCTGAACATAAAATCAATTAACTTATATCAGATCTGAACTTTAGGTCAATATAATGAACAAATATTGAGATTAGATGTAGTATGTATAGGATTTAAACTTCATTAATATGGTGAACGTGTAATGTATTAAAATTAGAATCGCCTAAAGATGAAGCCTAAGGTTTTCACCTTGAATGAAGAATAAAACTTTGATTTGATTGAATCAGCCTTTGGATTTTGCAAGGATCTAGAGGCAAACACCACCTTGAATGTTATTTTTTTGATTTTTTTTGATTTATTTTCTTACTATGGAGGCCATTAAGGAAGAGGAGGAGTGCAAGAGAATGAAAATATATTTTTGTTAGGAAACAAATGATGGATTGAATAAGAGAAAATAGGTTATAATGAAACATTGAAACCTTTAAATTCTCTCTTTTAAAACCTTCCTTATTTAGTTCCTAATTAAATCTCATCAATCCCCTCCTTCCTGTTTATAATTTCAGCAGAAGAAATAGAACTAAAGAGAAAATGGAAAAAATCATTGCATAAATGAGATTTAATTGAATCATAGAGGAGTAAAGGATGAAGATTTAATTCCTTCTTTTAGTTTCTCCTTTAGATTTTCAAATAGCATATGAAACCTCTCCCCCTTTACATCATGCATGTGGGCCTAAAAAAATTCCTAAATAGCAATTAATCGATACCATAATGCACATTTATAACTTTTGCATATGCAGTGTATTAAATGCTAATGATATCCAAATAAGTCAAATAATGTTTAATAATGAATATTTCATTAATATCAATTAATGTTATTAATTTACAATAATTTGTAAATTAATTAAATCGTGCAATTTATTCAACTTATTCATCATTGCAGTTAGGCGATTCAAAGTTGTTAATTCAAGCAGCTACTAATATTAAACAATTTGAAAATGAACGTCAACTTTGCTAGTGGTTGACATTTTAACTGAATTTATCGTTTATAAATCTTTTTGGCAAAATCCAATTTTACTATTATAAGTTGTACCTGATAATGACGATCGTTTACACAAATTCTCTTCATTAAAACTATATCACCTTGGACTTATGGAATTTGGTAGCGGTCAAAATTCCAATATCGTCCATATTCAACTTTATAGTCCAAACACAAAATCCTTGGTTCAATAATAACAATTATTATTGACCAAACTATTTTGGCCAGAGATTTTGACTTTAGTTGAAATGACAACCTCATATTACCCAGAAGACGAACCCCATGTTGAGAAGTATTTTACTTCCAATATTTTCACTCAACCCAACTATAGTCATTTGATGAATATTGTGCCATGTTTTAACTATAATCGAAGTTCAGAGCTTTTATATTAAAGATCAACAGAATTCTCAAGACAAGGGAAATGTGTAAATTAGTAACTTCGATATTTCTTATTTGGGCTTAGTTATATTAACCAAGAGAAAACTATCAAGTCATTCCACAGTTATTCAACAATTATCAGTACAAAATCCCTTGGTACTGTAGGATCGATTTCACACTAGAGGGGTGTGAATAGGGTGATACTATTAATTATAAAATTTAATGTGGAAGTATAAAATAATTTCAACATAGATATTACCAGAATAATAGCAGCAAAGATAATAACAAAGTAATAAAAGCAGAAAATAAAACACACATATTTACCCAGCTTCGGCAAAACCTTTCCTACGTGTTGCCCCCAAGGTTTCTACTAGAAAATAACTAATAAGACGCTTACAGATGTAAACCCGCGACACCTGCTATCGAGTAACCTAACTTTATACTCAAAATCCTACCACAACTCAGCCATTGAGTTGCGAATTCTCGAACTACACCACCATAGTCGTCCCCTAGTCATACGACTAGAATTTACAAAAGATTAAAAGAGGAATACAATAAAAACAATTAAAAAACAATGAAACCCTAGTTTTAAAATTTAAAGCCCAATATGTATTTAAAAGAAGCCGACCCAAAAGACTAAGTGCCAAATCCCTTTTGTTTTCGTTCAATATTTCTTTGGCCCGCTTTGCCTCCGTAAAAAAATGGTTTCTTCTTCCTATGCTCATTCGTTCCTTTGTGCGAAAGTAGGGTTTTGTGATAATTGAATTAGCCAATTGTTTGTTGGTCGGTTACAATGACTATTCCTTTGATTTTCTTAGGCAATCGACCGCTTCTTCAATTCGCACATGGCTCCTTCAATTTAATCAAGTTCGACTATGAATTGGTATGTGATTTATGCCTTTTGCTTTATGTTAATATTCTTGAACTCGATGCATTATCTGTCGATGATGTTAAAAGTTAAATAGGGTTTAATTCCCTTGATTTTCGTTCGTCTGATAATTTGTTTTGCCATTCGATTTTGCTTATATGCTTAAGAAGTTTCTGGCTTGTTTAATTCATATAATTCTTTGTTACTTGATTTTCACGGCTTGTTTGATTCTGACTTTCATTTTCTTGGCCACCATAGCTTTGATGATTTTGAATTTTCTCCATGCATTTCCCTGTTGACATCGTCCTTGACTTTCAAACTTGATATGTTTAGTTCGAATTCCCTGCATCATTATCTGGTTTAACCTGCTATTCACATTGGTCACTTTAAATAGATTTCTACTGTGACTTTGTTAATTCACTATGTTACTCATTTTATCTGACTTCGATCATTTCTCTGTGATATTGTTCTGCTTGCATTGATGTGCACTTGCTTTTGTATCGTGACACGAGCAAATACTCGTTCGATTGAAACTGTCCTTTGTTCAAAGCTTCTACTTTGATTTTGAACTGGTACATTATGTTATTCTCTGTTGCATTTTGTATCACTTCTGCTTATCACATTCATGCTTACACTTATTGAGGCTGCTGCACACTGTTGTCACACTGGTTCATTTTTGATTTTATATGAAACTGATAGCTGCATTCATGATAGTTGTGAACCTTTGGTTTGCATCTAGTAGTTGCTTCGAGTTACATTGCAGTCTTCACTCTTGTTCATGCAGTTTTCTACACTTGATATTTGTTGTGCATTGTCAACTACTTATATTTTCATTATACTGTTATCACATGTGGAAGCTTCTTGTTCTTGTTTCATGTTGGCTTCATGTGTGTAGTTGCCTGGTCTTTGTTTTCTGGTTCACCTCAGTTGATTGCATTGGTCATTGTATATCTGTTCTTTGGTCCTTTGATTCATTTTATTATTATGTGCATAGAATATATATGTATATATATGTCTTTGAGCCTAGGTAGTTTGGTTATGCTGCCCTGAGTTGATGATTTTGGAATTTGTCTTCATTTTGCCTTGGTTCTGGTTATGGTTTGAAATCCGACCGTGCTTCATGTCTGAACCTTCTTTGATATGGGTTGCATACATGCATATTCATGTGTTGCATGAGTCAGTGTATAGCATATACATAAGTGCGATATTGGTCTGGGTTGTGGTGACTAGTTTATTGTTCCCTTGTGCACTCACTGAATTTTTATCGAGGCTTGTTTTATGTTGGTTTTGGATTCTTGACCGTTTTATTGAACTTGCACCTATTTGAATCCGTTTAAAGCTCGGGTTTGACCTTGCGCTTATATCGTGACTTTATTTGTATTTCACTTGAGTTGAACTCGGCTTTTGATTGGGTTTGAACTTTTAATCACCTGTCCCTATAATTTTATTAAGTGTACATTTGGTGTCCACGTCCTTGTGGCATGTATAGTGATACCCTGTGCACGTCACAAGCTATTCGTGTATGATGAATTCAAAATAAAATGACGACGAACAACCCAAATAACCGAGGCAAACAATATTTTCAAAATACATTTTATTTTACACTACAAAAATATTACGTTTTCAATTTTATCGCGTTAGTGTTTATTTTGCAGATCGCTTGGATGCTGGATTCAATTTGGAATAGAGTTGAAGATAAAATACGAGTGTATGAGTGAAATGTAGTGAGGTACAAATGTGTGTATAGTGAAAAATGTGATGTGATTGAAATTTTAATGTAATTGAAATATATATATATATATATATATATAGTGAGAGCTCAAATTTGTACTTTCAAAATTGTAATAAATATTTGTTTGAATAAAATATCCATTTGAATCTTAATTCTGTGTTATTTATTTTATTCATCAAATATTTATTTAATTATGTGAAATATAAAATACTACAGTAACAAATACATTTAAACGAATATATATATATATGTTTATTATCATCAAACAAAAATCATATACTTGCACGTTCAATAATCTCCCCCTTTTGATGATAACAAACATATATTTAAGATTTTGAATATATTAAATGTATTTGATCATTGAATTTTCTCCTCCTATTTGAATGCTCCCTCTTTACACAAAGCTCCCCCTTCATATATGCATCAAAATATGTAAATAAATTAACTTAGATGCATATAGAATTAAAATATTTGACTTTTATTTGCCAAAGTTTTAACCTTCCTCTCCCCTTTTGTTATTAGGAAAAGAGTAACAGTGTTAGAAAAATAGAGATAAACTGACAGACATTAATACAACATTAATTCCTAATTGAGAATAAATATTAAATTTCAATATAAAAATAAAAATAAAATCATAAATACTCTGTTTGACCATATTGCACTTTAGAATGATAGGGATGATGTCATCATATAAAACTATATAGTTGTGTCTATTTATGGTATGTTTATATCAAGAATTTGAATATCCACTAACCATACATAACCGTTAGGACTTCTAAATGAGATTCGTAGTATTCCTAATTTAAAAAAAATGAATTTCAAGTATCTTCTAACCATGCATAACCGTGAGGACTTTTAAATGGGATTAGAATCAACTTGTCTATTTAATCAATCAATTTTGATATGCGTTCCATACATGTATAACCGTGAGGACTTAAAATGAGCATGGAAGCACATAATAAAAAATTCCAAGTAATTCACCCATGCATGACCGCTGGTCTTTTAAATGAGGTTGAATACTTTGGATGTTTTTATTGCTAAAGATATAATAAAATGAAAAAGGATTGATTTCCTGTTTAAAATACTACATATTGACATGCTATGTTGGATATTGATGAGTGATAGTCGATAGAAACATGATAGAATTAGATATGGTCTTGGAATTTTTTACCAACAAAATGTGTTTATAACTCTTGTTTAAATTTCTAAAGAAATATATTAAATATGCTGCCTCAAGTTATAATATATGATTAATATCAACACTCATCACTTTTTCAATCACTATTTAACTTTTAGATAATCATCAGGGAGTTAGATTAGTCAAAGTAGTCATTTATGATCAAATCCAAAAATAATTATAAAATTAAATTTTCTAAAATGACTAATCTGAAACAAGGTCAACAAAAAATTATTTTATGGAAGGGGTTTTATAAGAAAAATATCTCCTATTTGAAAATTATTTGAAATGAAAAATATTTGAAAATGTGATGCAACTAATGTATGTCTCTACACAAAATACGTTCCACTAGCAATTTTTCTATCAACTAGATTTTCAGTGTAGTCTGCATTAGAATTTTCACTTGACCCAAGAATATCATTAGCTGGATGTTATAGACCAGACCGTGACGTTGCAACAAATTTCCTTAAATCCTTTGTAACAGCTTTTAAATGAAATTATTTTGAATTTGAATTGGAACCGTGTAAATGAACAAGCAGTGAACAGAGTGTCAAATAAGATAAACGTATATATCCACTTGTATCATAAGTAATCAACAATCAATAAAACATCATCATTAGTCCAAGCATATCTATATGAACTGATTCAAAGGTGATTGGTCAACATTTTTAAAATCAACGTTTATTTCATCATCACATAACCGGCTGATTTAATTCAAATTATGGTGCAGATTGTCACATTTAATAAATTATTTAAGATGAATGTACCATTGCCTATTTTACCCTTACTGATAATATTTTATTGTTGCCTAATGTTATTATGTCACCTTTATATTAGGCCAAGAAACTTCGCATGTAGCCCATCGTGTGCCTGGAACAGCCAGAATTTAGGTATCACTATTGTTGTTCCTGAGCCGGCCACCACACCTACATGATAAAAGATTATTGTGACCTATTTATTTTTATAGGTCTATTGTTGTTAGTGGCAACTTATTTTAAAAAATAAGTTTATGGAGACCCAAATCTAATTATATATGTTCCTTTCGGCACCCAGATTTGCTTAACTTTAAGGGATTCTATATTCATGCCTTTTGGAACCCAAATTGGTATGGTTTTCACGTATTTGGGCCTACACCAACAATTGTTTTGATTGTGTCCAATTTTCTTATAAATTTTGCACTCAGATTTGACTTGATTACTTTTGCTTCTAACAAGTTCAGTTTGTTTATGTCCAAGTCCTTGTCGCTCTGTATTAGCAGTTTGTTCTACTATTAGCATATTTAGTGATTTTTCCCCTTTTGAAAATTTTCTTAAAGGCGTAGACAATTTTTGGACTTGTGTTTTGAGGGATACATTTTCATTCAATAACTGTGTGCACTTTTTAATATAATTTTTTCTCCTCATGTTTTCACTTTCTTTCCAAATCAGAATTTCATTTTTAAGTGATTTAAATTTAATTTCTGATTTTTTAATTTCTTCTTCGAATGTTGGACACTTATCACACTTATGGCTCTTGCTTTAATAGTTTTTTACCAATCGATCAATATGTTTACTTAAATCTACCAAAGTATCTCTTTGTGACTCTATTTTAGCGTATTTCTCCCTAAGTCATCCAAAATAGTCATTTACTTCATGGAAATGTATAAGTAATTCTGAGTGAGTAAATTTTGATACCTCGCTTGGCTCATCATCATCGCTATCAGTTATATCACCTTGAAGGCACAAATCTGCTTTCTCACTCTCACTGCTAGTGCTTTTATTATCATCATCACTTTTATTCATGTGGCTGCAAAACTTCTTCTTTCTGATTTCTTTTCTAGGCGGAGTTAATTTTAGGGACAACTGGGCTTGATATAATCGGGTTTATTGCACTTGTGACAAATGATCTCATGCTCTTTTGAATTGTCTAGTGTTTTAACTATTTTGATTTTCAATTATTGATTTGGAGCTGGATTTCTGTATTTGTGGTTCCACTTTTGATTCTCTTTATTAGTAGCGCTAGCTCAGCTGCTCCATCATTATTATCATCACTACTGCCTTTTGTCAATCCTGTTAGGCAAGTTTCTTAGTCGATTATAGGAGATCTCGAACGTTGTTGACTTTTGCACCATATATTGCATCAAAAGTATTCCAGATTTCCTATGCATTTTCACATTGAGAGATATTATTAAAATTATCTTGATTAATATGAGAATATAATATATGCATAGCAAGAGCATTAATCGAAGTAGTTTTCTCGTCTATTGTATCACACCCATTTTCAATAATATCCCAATATTTAACATTAGCAGATTTTAAATAAAAATCCATTTTTGATTTCTAATTCAAAAAATCTATGCCATTAAAAACAGGAGGAATAATATTGGACCGACCCTCAGTAAAAGCATTATCAAAAGAAGCCATTTTAAAAGTACAAATTTTGAAAAAATGGTTTTTGAAAAACGAAATTTTAAAACAAAAGTGGCTTTTGTTCCTAGCTCTAGTACCACTTGTAGGATCAATTTCACCCTGTGGGGGTGAATAGGTGGTACTATTAATTATAAAAATTTAATGCAGAATTATAAAATAATTTCAACACAAATATTACAAGAATAATAGCAGCAAAGATAATAGAAGAATAATAAAAGAAGAAATAAAACACACAGATTTACCTTCCTTCGGCAAAGCCCTCTCCATGTGTTGCCCCCAAGATTTCTTCTAGAAATTAAGTAGTCAGACGCTTACATTTGTAAACTCGCGACACCCGCTATGGACTAACCTAACTCCACGCTCAAAACCCAGCCACAACTCAACCACCGAGTTGCGAATTCTCGAATTACCCTAGTTACTCGACTAGAATTTGTAAAAAATTAAAAGAGAAATTGAAACGACCCGACTTTCCACTCCCAGAAAATCGCATCATCTTGAAGAAAGAAAAGGATAGAAGAAGAAAAGAAAGAGAAAGAAGAAAACAAACAACATCAGAGAACTCACAGCGGAACGAATAAAATATAATATATAACATAAAATATTACATAGTATCTCATTACATCAGAGTAAACAACTTAAACACCTGATGATAGACAGTTATAAACTTCTGTCTAACTATACAACTCAAGAACAACAAATACAGATACAAACAAACACAGCGGAATCAATATATAAATCTATATGTCGAAGCCTCCTGCTCCATATCTCCTTCCAAATTCGTCAAGCTAACCTGAACCACTTGACTACTCATATATAATATGAGTACCCAAGAGTTTAATAAAACAGAAAATAAACACTCCGGTCAGACAGGGGTCTGGTGTGAGTAAACGGGTTAAAATTGCTTAACTTTAGAAAACCTTTGAAAAGAAAAAAAGTATCACGTAAGACTTCCCACACATAAACATGGAAAAGTTTTTACCTTAAGCTAACCAAAACATTTGATAGGAATTCAGTGATATTATAATAGTGTCTAGGGTTTTCAAGTGAATAAGAAATAGCCGAAATTGTTACATTTATTAAATTCCAGCTACATAGGTATACAAACAAAACCATAGGGTCTCTTAGGAAGAATGGGTTTCCATCAATGGCAGGGCTACTGGGGTACCGCACGTCACAGTACGTGGCCTAGATCAACGTACCGAGGAGCCACCCTAACTCCCCTGCAACACAAGGCCGGAACCATCCCTTACTGGACAGTCCCGAACAAGACCACCCCGTAGTTAGCGCGACCAACCACACACTAAGCTGAAATAGAACTCTAGACATGGGTAAATCTCACTCTCAAGTGGGGGCTACGCATGAAGCCTTGCTACACCTCCCCTGTTTTAGCCATTCCCGGTTGATGAGGCTTGAGGTTACTATTACCTTTATAGAACACATCTATCTTAGAATGCTCATCGTCCACCTGACGATGTTCTGAAAGCATTCAATCCATACAAGTTCGTTACGGGTTCGAACGAAACCGAAGGCACTATCTCGTTGCACTCATTATTGGAATCACCCTCAGAGTCAACGACCATAGCCCTTGCACTCTGATTCACCATCTCGAATCTATAAGCACTATTCCGTCAACTCATTACGGAATCACCCATAGAGTTATACTGACGTATAGCCCTTACACCTCGAGTCTTCATTTGCTCCACTTGGATTAACGACCTAACGTTAAATTGGAATCGATGTTGTTTTCGGATATCCAAATATGGAAATCCGATCACGGTCTCACCGAAACCAAACGCCATTTTAAATGTCCAAGTTGAACTTAAGGGTTTAAACAGTTAAACTTATATTTAGGATGATATGTAAATAGATAGATGAATCATATTATCACAATAGATAATTCATATCAATATTCATCTTCACAAAGCAACATATCATATAATAAAGATATCCAAGATCAACTAGTATCAACCAATATCAAACATCCAATATCAACCAATCATCCAATATCAATCTCCAAATATTGATCATTCAATATCAATCAATTAACCAATATTAATCAATCAACCCATATTAATCATACATCCAATACAGTATTGATTATCTCATAATTAATTGATTACCATAATCCTTCTTTATTAACTATTATTCTAAATAAACAAATTAATCATCTCTAATGATTTTCCTTAATTAACCTTCCTTGATTAATTATCCTTTAATTACATTCAAGTAATTATCCTTAACCATATTCAGTAATTAACCCTTTAATGACTATCATTAATTACAATAATTAATGATCATTCATTAATTAACTATAATTAATTACATTAATTCTTAATTAATTACAATTAATTAATCATATTTAAATTAATTACTTTTATTAATCAACCTTGATTAATATCATTAATTACCTTAATTAATGATCCTTATTAATTAATAATTCTTTAATTAATTAACTAATTAACTTATAATTAATCAACTCATAAATCATAATCAGTAATTAACAATTTATAATTACTTATTTTACTTAATGAATTTCTTAATTAATTAATTTCTAATTTAATTATATTAATCCTTGATTAATTAATTCAATTAATTAATCTTTAATTACTTCATTAAGTAATTATTAACCAATTTAAATTAACAATTCATCCCTATTTAATTACTTAATTAATTAATTACATTTTAATTAATTAGCCTTAGTAATTAATCTTAAATTAATCACATTCATAAATTAATTAATTACATTAATTAATTATCTAAAATAATTAAGTAATTAACTCTTAATTACTTACATTAATAAGTCTTAATTACTTCCTTAATTAATCACTAAACAAACAATTAACTTCATCATTAAATAATTCTTAATTCTTTAGTTAATTACTTCACAATTAATTATCTTTAAAATAATTAAATTAATCAATTTCTTAATTGATAACATTAAGTGATTATCCATTAATCACCTCCAACTTAATTACTCCCATTAATTACTTCCATGAGTAATTACCTTCTTAATCAAATTAAATTATTAATCATTAATTACTTTATTAAGTAATTCCACTTAATTAATTCGTAATTAAGTGATTATTAAAAATAAATAAATAAATAATTAATTAATTATTTAAAATTAATTAAACAATTAATTACTTAACAACTTATATTTAAAAATTCTTAATTAATTAAGAAAACATTTATCTTAATTAATTCTTTACTTAATTACAAATCATATTAATTTAAGAGAAGCATAAATCTTATTTAATCTCTTACTTATTAAAAATTATACTTAATTAAGTATTCTTATGTCATATTCAAATAATTTAACCTTAATTATTTCTATAAACAAATCATTTGAATTATATAAATTAATTTTAAAGATAAGTTATTAATCTTGGATTCCAAAATCATAATGATAATCTTATTTGAAATTAGAAAATTTAGTAACAGTTTCCAAAATTTCTAATACTTTAAAACATTTAAACTAATCTTATTTATTTCAATATAAAATTTGAAATCTTAAGTTTGAATCATTTCTTAACATTTTAACTTAAATTTTGATTTGATATTTAAATTCAAAATATCCCTTTTAAATTGAAATCCAAAATGTAATTAAATTACTTTCAATATGAAATCACTTTAAATAAATTTAATTGAAATAAAATATATAAATTTTCAACTTATACTTTATAAATTTGATTAACATTAAATTTTTAAACAACAAGTTTAAAGTTTTCATTTTTATTCCTTAATAAAACTATTCCAGACAACACCCAAAGGAAATCCCGAAGCAAACCACCAACCAACCCGAGAAAATCCCGTGCCTTTCCCGAAGCCAACCCAACCCCAACTCCTTCGAGTCACACGCGAGCACAACCCGAGACTTCCCCCGAGTAGAACCTTCTTCCTCAACTCACTGACATCACCCGATCAATGTCGTGTACACAACACCCATGTGCACGTCTCCCCTCGCCTCCGGCCAGCTACGGTCGTCGCGACCTCCAACCACCATCACACGCAACCCCTACATCTCGATTGAGCACCCAGATTCAACAAATAAAACGCGAGGCGAAATTTCGTACACGAGCTTGAAAAACAGCAGGAAGTACGATCACAAAAACCCCCCAATGCCGATCGCCTCAACGCCGGTTAACTCCGCCGACCCCCCACGTCAATTCGCCATGTCCACGAGCTTCAACACCCCAAATACCTCGGTTCATTATCCAAGTCGCACAAGCCATTAAAGTTCGACCGACATAAACTGTAACCAAAACCCTAGTTCCATTGATTTCCATCAAAATTTTCAACTGAAAAATTCTTATGCATTTTTCCTAAAATCTATAGCTTACAATCTAGCTACGATTCAAAAATCAAAACAAATCAATGTACGTATAATCAGAAATCAACAAAATTCCCAATCGAACAAAACCCAATTTTCAAATAAATTATCAATTTAAAAATTTCAAATCGCATGTTAAAATTCATGATTTTCCATTACTTATCATATTATGGAATCTAAATTCAAAATTCTCAATATTTGTTTTAAACTAAATTTGAACTTTCACTATATTTTCACAAATCTGCATCAATCTCTAACTATAAAATTCTGAAATTATTTTTGTAGTCATTATCATGCCTTAGCAAACAACTTTCATTTTTATATCACAGGTAAATATGGATTCAATCAGGAGACTTTGAATTTTCTTTCTTTTTTTCTAGCAAAACCAAACTGGTTATTAACAGAGAACAAACATACTATATATATACATATATACTCAAACCTGCTTAGCAACATATATATATATATATATATATATATATCTGTGTGTGTGTGTGTGTATATATCCATTCAACTAAATTCCTAACTGAAGAACTTTAATTCAATCAATATTATCATATGCATTGTATTCAAATCCAGATTCAACTGTTTTTAAGATCGTTTACTCACCTTTTATATGCAGGCAGATTTTATAAACAGAGCAGCTTGCTTAATTTCCAGGCCTTTGAAATTTTGAAATTGATTTACTGCTGCAGAAAAACCTTGCATGCATGCTTAACAATTTGATGCTTTAGTTTGATTGCAGGTTGATTGAAGTTGCAGATTTGCTTTCCATTTGAGATGCAGGTTTTGAAAGTTGAGAAGAACATAATTTGCAGATTTTTAATTTTGCTTTTTGATTTTTAATTTGCAGATTTTAATCCTTAGGTTTTGAGAAAATTTTCTGTGTTAGCCATAAATTTTGGGTTAAGAAAAATGAATCAAGAATGAAAATGTTTATGTTTCATTAATGATTAAAGAAAGTATAAATTTTTAAAATAAAGACACTTGTTACTTTAAAGTTACATTTGTCCTCCATATTGCCTAAATGCCTTACATATGTTAAAGATGACTTAAGATATTAACACATGTACTTAAGTATTATTTTTTTATTAGTTTAAATGTAAATACAACTTACATATTTATGTTACTTTATAAATACATGCTTACATATATAAATATAAATTTACCCTTAGAAGAAAAATGTTTTAAAACTAATTAAAATATAAACAAATTTCTTATACATGTATTTTATAACCATTTTAAAATTTAAACATTTTAAAAGAGAACAAACAAAACTTGTTTATATCCTTTTTAAACTATCTTATTAATAAATAACAATTATCTTATATTTTGAACACAAATGAATTAATCTTAAATTAACTGTTGAAAATATAAACTAAACAAAGCTTTAAATTACTATTCAAAATTATCAATAGATTGAATTAAATTTCAAAACAATCCAAATTATAACATATACTTGCATATATATTACAATTTGAAAAATTCATTTTTAATTTGGGACAAAAGATCTCCTATTCACAATGTATATCAAATGTATATATTATAAACAGAATAAAATTTTAATTTGCTTTTGAAAAAAAAATCTTATAAAATTTAAATTGTCAGAAAGATATTGATTACTATTAACAGATTAAATATTTATTAACCTTTATAAAGAATAAATTTATCAGTTTAAATTTAAAACCATAAAGAAAAATTATCAAACTAGTTAAATTATTTACACAGATTATTAAATTGTTGTTGCCCAAAATTCCGGGTCGTTACAATCCTCCCCCCTTAAAAGAATTTCGTCCCCGAAATTTAAAAGCAAAGGTAATTTAATAATCCAGTACAGATTTTAATTCCAAACAGCAAAGCATTCCTAACAACCAGTTACTAACATCCATAGCAATCAAATAAACAAACAAACTTAACTAATTATTCTGACACAAATCAGAATAAATTTCTAACACTATCTCGAGTTTCCCAAGTATAAATCACCGGAAGACTCGCTCTCAAAAGTCAACAAACTGACTACACAACCAAAATCCAGAGCTCCACTCATCTCCACATAAATCAATCTGAAAAGAACATCAGATTACTCTCAAATCCAGCTCAACATCCAACTCCAACCGAACTACAGATTCAACAACCAACGATAAATCATACACGTACTCCCTCAGAGACACGTGTTACAAAATGAATTCTAGCTATCCAAATTGGCAATTAAATCTCATCCTATCAAAACACAGATAAAAAATCTCAAATGCCCCAACACTAACCAACCAATCTTATCCAATTTCAGCTCTCTTAACTAGAGAATTCTTAACAACAATGAAATTTCCAACTTCGATTTCCAAAACTCCTTATCTCATATCTGAATAACTCAACAGACAATCCTGGGCTGCCAATCTTCTCCTAATTAGCTCAGCCTATGCTGATACTTCCAGAAACAGCTAGACCAAAACAAACAGCTTCCTGGATCCTATTCAGTAGAAAAGTCTTCCAAAATCCGTCGAAATCCAAAACTCAAGCTCTACTACTCAAGCAATATCAAACAGAACTTGCTTCCTTCCTTGCACAGCAGCTACCTCGCTTCCGCTGCACAACTCTGATTCTAAAATAGATGAGAGTACTGCTGATGAACACGAATACAAACTTATCCAATATATCCGGAAAACTTGTTCATCAAATCCATAAAAATCTGAGTGACTCATCAGACTTGGTCCCACAACCTCAAAACAGAATCCTATTCAAAAGCTAGATCAGTCCAATTCCAATTCCAGAAAATAATCCTGAGCTGCTACACCAACTCTCCTTTCTCCAAGAACCATCCAACAATCAGGCTAACTACCATAATTGCTCCTGGAATCAAAACAATATGGAACTCAACTCCAGATGCAGACAAACTTCTGATTACCTCAGTAGCTCCTACTTCCACATGAGAATCCTCAGTCTCAACACAGATCACCCAAGATAGCTTAAGAAAATTCCCAACTAATCGCAAGTCACTTTTGCGATCCTACCTAATTCGGACTCTAAAAGAAACTGTCCTCACTTTACCAATTAGAACAGCCTAAAGCTTTTCCAAACAAGGTTTATCCTTCAGAAAACATCACCAACTACCCCGACTGCTAATAGAAGGATCACCAAAGAAACAACCAACACTGCTGTTTCTAAACTCTACCTCGATGATACTGCGAAGCCAAAAGATCTCCTTGACAGCACATCGAACACTTCGAGCTAAAACTGCTACCAGAGCTACCCTATGACTCTAATCCAAAGGTTTCTCACCTCCAAAACCTCCAACAAACCACACAACGGACCTCCGAGATGGCAGACATTCCAAAAGAACTCGGACTCCAAACCAAGCATCCATATCTCGCTTACCTTAAGGAATAACAATGAGACCATGCCTGAAGAGAAACAACTCATAAACCTTAGTCTCATATTCCAAAACATCCAACCTCCATGCTAAAGATCCAAACAACTTCTACACATACGAGTCTTCTCTTCAGCAGGTAAAGACTGCTTCTCAACCACCTCCAAAACTGCTTCAAGAGAAAACACCTTCAGAAAATATCCAAGGATACTGCATCTCATCATGCAATTACCAAGATATCATCATCTACTACTGCACTTCCAACAGATCCAAACACTAGAAAAATTCGCTTACCCGAGCGAAATCCAAACTTACACTTCAAAGATAAACTCCGAATCTTCAAAATATTTCATTCGGATATCAGAGAAATTCTTACTCCAAACTACAAATCTTATTCGAGACGATATTAGGTCTACAGTCTCGACAAATACTTCCAACCTCAAACATATGGACCTCTTCCATCAGTGGTATTTGTGTTACACACACAAACCACTACTCCATCCATCTACCTCTAAAATTTATGTTGGAAAATCCAAATAGATAACCCAACAGATCAGGTATATATATATATATATATATATATAGTTATATATATATAGTTATATATAAAAATTACAAGTACGCTCTCTCAAGAAAGACACCACTACAGAGCTTAGGTATTCACTCAGCCTAATGCTCCCTAAAGAAAGACACACTTCAGAGCCTAATGCTCTGATACCAAGATGAGACGACCCGACTTTTTACTCCCAAAAAATCGCATCATCTTGAAGAAAGAAAGGGATAGAAGAAGAAAAGAAAGAGAAAGAAGAACACAAACAACATCAGAGAACTCACAGCGGAACGAATAAAATATAATATATAACATAAAATATTACATAGTATCTCATTACATCAGAGTACACAACTTAAACAACTGATAATAGACAGTTATAAACTTCTGTCTAACTATACAACTCAAGAACAACAGATACATATGCAAACAAACACAGCGGAATCAATATATAAATCTATACGTCGAAGCCTCCTGCTCCATATCTCCTTTCAAATTCATCAAGCTAACCTGAACCACTTGACTACTCATATGTAATATGAGTACCCAAGAGTTTAATAAAATAGAAAATAAACACTCGGGTCAGACAGGGGTCTGGTGTGAGTAAACGGGTTAAAATTGCTTAACTTTAGAAAACCTTTGAAAAGAAAAAAAAAGTATCACGTAAGACTTCCCACACATAAACATGGAAAAATTTTTACCTTACGCTAACCAAAACATTTGATAGGAAATTCAGTGATATTATAATAGTGTCTAGGGTTTTCAAGTAAATAAGAAATAGCCGAAATTGTTACATTTATTAAATTCCAGCTACATAGGTATACAAACAAAACCGTAGGGTCTCATAGGAAGAATAGGTTTCCATCAATGGCAGGGCTACTGGGGTACCTCCCGTCACAGTACGTGGCCTAGATCAACGTACCGAGGAGCCACCCTAACTCTCCTGCAACACAAGGCCGGAACCATCACTTACTGGACAGTCCCGAACAAGACTACCCCGTAGTTGGCGCGACCAACCACACACTAAGCCGAAATAGAAAGGGACCTCTAGACAGGGGTAAATCTCACTCTCAAGTGGGGGCTACCCACGAAGCCTTGCTGCACCTCCCCTGTTTTAGCCATTCCCGGTTGATGAGGCTTGAGGTTACGATTACCTTTATAGAACACATCTATCTTAGAATGCTCATCGTCCACCTGACGATGTTCTGAAAGCATTCAATCCATACAAGCTCGTTCCGGGTTCGAACGAAGGCACTATCTCGTTGCACTCATTATTGGAATCACCCTCAGAGTCAACGACCATAGCCCTTGCACTCTGATTCGCCATCTCGAATCTATAAGCACTATTCCGTCAACTCATTACGGAATCACCCATAGAGTTATACTGACGTATAGCCCTTACACCTCGAGTCTTCATTTGCTCCGCTTGGATTAACGACCTAACGTTAGATTGGAATCGATGTGGTTTTCGGATATCCAAATATGGAAATCCGATCCCGGTCTCACCGAAACCAAACGTCATTTTAAATGTCCAAGTTGTACTTAAGGGTTTAAACAGTTAAACTTATATTTAGGATGATATGTAAATAGATAGATGAATCATATTATCACAATAGATAATTCGTATCAATATTCATCTTCACAAAGCAACATATCATATAATAAAGATATCCAATATCAACTAGTATCAACTAATATCAAACATCCAATATCAACCAATCATCCAATATCAATCTCCAAATATTGATCATTCAATATCAATCAATTAACCAATATTAATCAATCAACCCATATTAATCAAACATCTAATACGGTATTGATTATCTCATAACTAATTGATTACCATAATCCTTCTTTATTAACTATTATTCCAAATAAAAAAATTAATCAACTCTAATGATTTTCCTTAATTAACCTTCCTTGATTAATTACCCTTTAATTACATTCAAGTAATTATCCTTAACCATATTCAGTAATTAACCCTTTAATTACTATCATTAATTACAATAATTAATGATCATTCATTAATTAACTATAATTAGTTACATTAATTCTTAATTAATTACAATTAATTAATCATATTTAAATTAATTACAACCTTGATTAATATCATTAATTACCTTAATTAATGATCCTTATTAATTAATAATTCTTTAATTAATTAACTAATTAACTTATAATTAATCAACTCATAAATCATAATCAGTAATTAACAATTTATAATTACTTATTTTACTTAATGAACTTCTTAATTAATTAATTTCTAATTTAATTATATTAATCCTTGATTAATTAATTCAATTAATTAATCTTTAATTACTTCATTAAGTAATTATTAACCAATTTAAATTAACAATTAATCCTTATTTAATTACTTAATTAATTAATTACATTTTAGATAATTACCCTTAGTAATTAATCTTATATTAATCACATTCATAAGTTAATTAATTACATTAATTAATTATCTAAAATAATTAAGTAATTAACTCTTAATTACTTAGATTAATAAGTCTTAATTACTTCCTTAATTAATCACTAAACAAACAATTAACTTCATCATTAAATAATTCTTAATTCTTTAATTAATTACTTCATAATTAATTATCTTTAAAATAATTAAATTAATCAACTTCTTAATTGATAACATTAAGTGATTATCCATTAATCACCTCCAACTTAATTACTCCCATTAATTACTTCCATGAGTAATTACCTTCTTAATCACATTAAATTATTAATCATTAATTACTTTATTAAGTAATTCCACTTAATTAATTCATAATTAAGTGATTATTAAAAATAAATAAACAAATAAATAAATAATTATTTAAAATTAATTAAACAATTAATTAATTAACAACTTATATTTAAAAATTCTTAATTAATTAAGAAAACATTTATCTTAATTAATTCTTTACTTAAGTACAAATCATAATAATTTAAGAGAAGCATAAATCTTATTTAATCTCTTACTTATTAACAATTATACTTAATTAAGTATTCTTATGTCATATTCAAATAATTTAACCTTAATTATTTCTATAAACAAATCATTTGAATTATATAAATTAATTTTAAAGATAAGTTATTAATCTTGGATTCCAAAATCATAATGATAATCTTATTTGAAATTAGAAAATTTAGTAACAGTTTCCAAAATTTCTAATACTTTAAAACATTTAAACTAATCTTATTTAATTCAATATAAAATTTGAAATCTTAAGTTTGAATCATTTCTTAACATTTTAACTTAAATTTTGATTTGATATTTAAATTCAAAATATCCCTTTTAAATTGAAATCCAAAATGTAATTAAATTACTTTCAATATGAAATCACTTTAAATAAATTTAAATTGAAATAAAATATATAAATTTTCAACTTATACTTTATAAATTTGATTAACATTAAATTTTTAAACAACAAGTTTAAAGTTTTCATTTTTATTCCTTTATAAAACTATTCCAGACAACACCCAAAGGAAATCCCGAAGCAAACCACCAACCAACTCAAGAAAATCCCGTGCCTTTCCCGAAGCCAACCCAACCCCAACTCCTTCAAGTCACACGTGAGCACAACCCGAGACTTCCCCCGAGTAGAACCTTCTTCCTCAACTCACTAACATCACCTGATCAATGTCGTGTACACAACACCCATGTGCATGTCTCCCCTCGCCTCCGGCCAGCTACGGTCGTCGCGACCTCCAACCACCATCACACGCAACCCCTACATCTCGACCGAGCACCCAGATTCAACAAATAAAACACGAGTCGAAATTTCGTACTCGATCTTGAAAAACAGCATGAAGTACGATCACAAAAACCCCCAATGCCGATCGCCTCAACGCCGGTTAACTCCGCCGACCCCCCACGTCAATTCACCATGTCCACGAGCTTCAACACCCCAAATACGAATGAACTCGGTTCATTATCCAAGTCGCACAAGCCATTAAAGTTCGACCAAAATGAACTGTAACCAAAACCCTAGTTCCATTGATTTCCTTCAAAATTTTCAACTGAAAAATTCTTATGCATTTTTCCTAAAATCTATAGCTTACAATCTAGCTACGATTCAAAAATCAAAACAAATCAATGTACGTATAATCAGAAATCAACAAAATTCCCAATCGAACAAAACCCAATTTTCAAACAAATTATCAATTTAAAATTTTCAAATCGCATGTTAAAATTCATGATTTTCCATTACTTATCATATTATGGAATCTAAATTCAAAATTCTCAATATTTGTTTTAAACTAAATTTGAACTTTCACTATAATTTTCACAAATCTGCATCAATCTCTAACTATAAAAATCTGAAATTATTTTTGTAGTCATTATCATGCCTTAGAAAACAACTTTTATTTTTATATCACAGGTAAATATGGATTCAATCAGGAGACTTTGAATTTTCTTTCTTTTTTTCTAGCAAAACCAAACTGGTTATTAACATAGAACAAACATACTATATGTATACATATATACTCAAACCTGCTTAGCAACATATATATATATATATATATATCCATTTAGATAAATTCCTAACTGAAGAACTTTAATTCAATGAATATTATCATATGCATTGTATTCAAATCCAGATTCAACTGTTTTTAAGATCGTTTACTCACCTTTTATATGCAGGCAGATTTTATAAACAGAGCAGCTTGCTTAATTTCCAGGCCTTTGAAATTTTGAAATTGCTTTACTGCTGTAGAAAAACCTTACATGCATGCTTAACAATTTGATGCTTTAGTTTGATTGCAGGTTGGTTGAAGTTGCAGATTTGCTTTCCATTTGAGATGCAGGTTTTGAAAGTTGAGAAGAACATAATTTGCAGATTTTTAATTTTTCTTTTTGATTTTTAATTTGCAGATTTTAATCCTCAGGTTTTGAGAAAATTTTCTGTGTTAGCCATAAACTTTGGGTTAACAAAAATGAATCAAGAATGAAAATGTTTATGTTTCATTAATGATTAAAGAAAGTGTAAATTTTTAAAATAAAGACACTTGTTACTTTAAAGTTACATTTGTCCTCCATATTGCCTAAATGCCTTACATATGTTAAAGATGACTTAAGATATTAACACATGTACTTAAGTATTATTTTTTTTATTAGTTTAAATGTAAATACAACTTACATATTTATGTTACTTTATAAATACATGCTTACATATATAAATATAAATTTACCCTTAGAAGAAAAATGTTTTAAAACTAATTAAAATATAAACAAATTTCTTATACATGTATTTTATAACCATTTTAAAATTTAAACATTTTAAAAGAGAACAAACAAAACTTGTTTATATCCTTTTTAAACTATCTTATTAATAAATAACAATTATCTTATATTTTGAACACAAATGAATTAATCTTAAATTAACTGTTGAAAATATAAATTAAACAAAGCTTTAAATTACTATTCAAAATTATCAATAGATTGAATTAAATTTCAAAACAATCCAAATTATAACATATACTTACATATATATTACAATTTGAAAAATTCATTTTTAATTTGAGACAAAAGATCTCCCATTCACAATGTATATCAAATGTATATATTATAAATAGAATAAAATTTTAATTTGCTTTTGAAAAACAAATTTTATAAAATTTAAATTGTCAGAAAGATATTGATTACCATTATCAGATAAATATTTATTAACCTTTAAAAAGAATAAATTTATCACTTTAAATTTAAAACCATAAAGAAAAATTATCAAACTAGTTAAATTATTTACGCAGATTATTAAATTGTTGTTGCCCAAAATTTCGGGTCGTTACAGAAATACGAAAAAAAAAGTTAAAAAACAACGAAACCCTAGTTTTAAAATTTAAAGCCCAATATGAATTTAAAAAAAGCCTGCCCTAAAGACTAAGTGCTAAATCCCTTTTGTTTTCTTTCTATATTTCTTCGGCCCGCTTTGCTTCTTAAAAAAATGGTTTCTTCTTCCTTTGCTCGCTCGTTCCTCCATGCGGAAGCTACGGTTTTGTGATAATTGAATTAGCCGATTGTTTGTTGGTTGATTACAATGACTATTCCTCTGATTTTCTTCGCCAATCGAACGCTTCTTCAATTCACACTTGGCTTCTTCAATTTGATCGAGTTCGACAATGAATTGGTATGTGATTTATGCTTTCTGCTTTATGTTAATATTTTTGAACTTGATGCATTATCTGTCTGTAACGACCCGGAATTTCCGATGCTTCCTAAACATCTCCATAGTATCGAATAAAAGCCCAACCCAAACCATCAGCAAACCCCTATGACGCCGTCGCCTGACCATCATGGGAAACCAGAATTTTCCCAACTATTTTTGCCAATGTCGTTGATCACCTGACCCGCTTCACTAGTAACCCCGATTCCCAAAACTTCACCGACCAACAGAATTCGTACGAAACACGTTATTCGTTCATCTACTAATTTCTCATGATTGACAACATTAAAATCAGGATTTTATTTTTAAAAATCCTATAATTTAATAACTTATCAGATAATAATCTTGAAACAGTAAATTAATTATGTCGAGATTCAAGAAATGCAACTGTTCTTCTTCCTTCTTATTAAACTAGCTTCGAATTCTTCCTAAAAAAAATTTAAAAATCAATACGCGGTTATTATTACCATATTTTATTTATAAAATGATGGATAAATAAGAGATTCAGGGAAGAAGAAAGTTAAAGTTATCAAATTTTTGAAGTCAATAAATGAAGAACAGAGCCCAAAGTTTTGAAAACATAGACATGCACCCAAATATCAACAAATATGCATACATTCAAATATAATAACCTATATGCAAAACAAATTTAATTATTCTATCTCTAATTAAATTAATTACTTCTATCTCTAATTTAGCTTGTGAAATGAAAGGTTTAGGAATGTGTTTTAAACTTTGTTAAAGAAAATTTGTATTCATTTTAAACTTTTAAATTTAAAACTTCCCTTCATTTCAAAACCATATAAATATGATATCATTTCTTTTTTTAAAACCAAATCAATATGGTATCATTTCAAATATATCCTTTTTCTAAAACCATACCACTTTAAAATTTATAATATCTCGAAACCATACATTTGAATTATTACTCTTCAAAACATAATACTTGGAAATCCATAGCTTTAAAACCATAACTTTGAACTTAAATGGTTTGGATATTCAACAGTATATAAAGTAAAATGGTTTAAATTTAAAATTACTTCGTAAAGTAAATAATTTCCACGACTTTAGAATTTTATTCTCTTTAAATTAAGTCTAAATCCATAAAATTTAAATTCACTTTCAGTTTCAATAAACCACTTCAGTTTTAATATATTTCAAACTTTGAGTATTAAACAATTAGAAACTAAGGTTGGAAATTTATATTCAACCATTAAAAGTCCTATTATTTAGTTTGAAATATTTTCATAATAAGACCATAATCATTTAAATGAAACTCAAATTACCTATAACTAAATGTTTCCTCCAATTTATTTATACTAGAAATATTCATTTAATTTGTCTCGAATAAAAATTCAGTTATAAATATCATACCTTTTAACATTTCAAGTTAATAAATTCTACATCAACTTATGGAGTTTAATTCTTAAAAAAACTCAATTCCAATTAGATTTCCAATTTAACTTTCGATCTCAATAGATTAAAAATCATTAAAACCATATATATACATATTAAATATCTTGACATGTACTTAACCATATAATATAAAATAATCAAACTCCATTATTCAATTTATTTATTTTATTTGACAAATTTATACATAGCTTAAATTCAAAAATTTAACTATATATGTATATATAAAATAATATTTATATAAATAAAAATTTGATATTTATTTAACCATATCCTATCCTTTAATTACTTCATAAATTAATTAACCATAATTAGTTACATTAATCCTTAATTAATTACATTAATTAATTACCTTTAATCACTTATTATTGATTAATTAGTCTTAATTAATCAACCCTTAATTACATCATTAATTAAATTAATGATCCTTAATTAAATTTAAATTAATTACTTATTTAAAATAATTACATTAAGTAATTAATCTCAATTAACCATAATTATTAATTAGCTTGATTAATCACATTCAATAATTAACTACCTTAATTACTTCATCACATTAGTTACTCCTTAATTAATTATCTTTAATTAATCCCTTGATTAATTATAAAGTAATTTAAATAATTATTCAATAAATTATTAAGGTTAATTTGTCAAGGTTAATTAATTGAGAACAATTAACCAATGAGATAATTACTTATTGAAAGTAATTAATGGAAGGGAAATTACTAAATGGAGGTAACTAAAGATAATTACCTAGTGTAGTTAATTAAGAATTGATTGATTTATTAAGGGTAATTAATCAAGGGTGATTAATTAAGAGAATTAATCAAAGATGGTTGATTAATTGGTTTGTAATTAATTAATGTTTAGTAAAGGTAATCCAAGTATTTAAAGATTAATAATTAATTTAATCAGAGATAAATTAAATTAATTTTGGAAGTGATCAGTCTTACTTATGAATGTTATTTATACCTTAATTGGTTGATATCTCTGATATGAAATGTTTTGCGATAGGATATGATTAGATGGACAGTGATAATGTATTTATTTTATCGATGATAAATTGTGTGTATAAGTGACATTCTATTCAAAATTTAATCTTATTTCACTTGAATAATTTGGGTTAAGATGACATTGGATTTGAAGAGACCGGATTCGGGTATAAGTAACTACCCGAAACCACTTCTTTCTTTGTAATTTGATATGTGAAACCAATAAGATGAAGTGGAATGATTTAAGTGAATTGAATCATTTAGTCTAAATTTTGGAGTTTAGAATTGAGGTGTGAAATAAGTAATGTCTATAACCACTTGTGAAATTGTAAATTGATATAAGATACCCCGAGTTCATATCAGTTGTATGCTTTTGTATTCCATGTTAGATGGGTTTACTCACGCTGGTTTCCAGCCTGACCTGGGTGTTACTTTGATGTAATGCTCGGGTCGGACCGAGTATCACAGATTTTCAGGTAAGGACGTTCTGGAGTTCAGGAGGCGAGCTGGATGACAAAAACGTATGGAGTGTTTCCACTATGTTACATAGTTGTATATTTAGGACATGTTGTTTTAAACTGTGTAAATGTTGTAACTCTGATGTATAAAAATGTAACTGTACTGACACAGTTCTGCTTTGTAAAACTGTTATTTTATTTGATATTATATTTTCTCCGCTGCGAATGTGAGGTTTCTGAGACTTGTTTTTCTGTTTCTTTTCTTTCTCTTTTCTTCTTTCCTAACTTTCTGGAAATTTCTGGGTCATTACACTGTCGATGATGTTAACAGTTAAATAGGGTTTAATTCCCTTGATTTTCGTTCATTTGATAATTTGTTTTCCTATTCGATTTTCTTGAATGGTTAAGATGTTTATGACTTATTTAGTTTCTATAATTCTTTGTTACTTGATTGTCATGGCTTGTTTGATTCTGAATTTCATTTTCTTGGCCACCACGGCTTTGACGAGTTCGAATTTCTCCATGCATTTCTCTATTGACATCGGCCTTGACTTTCAAACTTGATATGTTTAGTTTGATTTTCCTACATCATTATCTGGTTTAAACCTGCTATTCACATTTGTCACTTTGAATAGATTTCTACTATGACTTTGTTAATTCACCGTGTTACTTATATTATCTAACTTCGGTCATTTCTCTATGATATTGTTTTGTTTGCATTGATGTGCACTTGCTGTTGTATCATGACTCGAGCAAATACTCGTTCGATTGAAACTATCCTTAGTTCAAAACTGCTACTTTAATTTTGAACTTGTACACTGTGTTATTCTCTATTGCATTTTGTATCACTTCTGCTTATCACATTCGTGCTTACACTTATTGAGGCTGCTGCACCACTGTTGTCACACTGGGTCATTTTTGACTTTGGTATGAAACTGATAGCTGCATTCGTGATAGTTGTGAAGCTTTAGTTTGCATCGAGTAGTTTCTTCGAATTACACTGCATTTTTCACTCTTGTTCATGCATCTTTCTACACTTGACATTTGTTGTGCATTGTCAACTACTTGTATTTACATTGTACTGTTGTCATATGTTGAAGTTGTTTGACCATGTTTCATATTGGCTTCATATGTATAGTTTCCTGGTCTTTGTTTTCTAGTTCACCTCAGTTGATTGCATTTGTCACTGTATATATATATATATATATATATGTATATATATATATATATGCTCTAGTCCTTTGATTCATTTGATTGTTATATGCATAGCATATATATATATATATATATGTGTGTGTGTGTGTGTGTGTCTTTAAGCCCGGGCAGTTTCGTTATGCTGCACTGAGTTGTTGATTTTGGAATTTGTCTTTATTTTGCCTTGGTTCTAGTTATGGTTTGAAATCTGACCATGCTTCATGTATGAACCTTCGTTGGTTTGGGTTGCATACATACATGTTCACGTGTTGCATGAGTCAGCGTATAGCATATACATAAGTGTAATATTGGTCTGGGTTGCAGTGACCAGTTTATTGATTCATTGTTCACTCACTGAATTTTTGTCGAGGCTTTTTTATGTTGGTTTTGGATTCTTGACCATTTTATTGAACTTGCACCTGTGTTGAATCCAGTTTAAAGTTCGGGTTTGACGTTGTGCTTATATCATGACTTTATTGATATTTCACTTGAGTTGAACTCGGCTTTTGATTGGGTTTGACCTTGTGCTCACCTGTCCCTGTAATTTTATCAAGTGTACATTTGGTGTGCATGGCCTTGTGGCATGTACAATGATACACTGTGCATGTCACAAGTTGTTCGTGTATGATGAATTCAAAATTAAATGATGACGAATAACCCAAATAACTGAGCCAAATAAAATTTTCAAAATAAATTTTGTTTTTCACTATAAAAATATTTCTTTTTCAATTTTACTGTGTTATTGTTTATTTTGCAGATTCCTCAGATGCTGGATTCAATCTGGAATAGAGTTGAAGATAAAATACAGGTGTATGAGTGAAATGTAGTGAGGTGCAAATGTATGTATAGTGAAAAATGTGATGTGATTGAAACTGTAATGTAATTGAAATTTATATATATATATATATATATATATATATATATATATATAGAGTGAGAGGTCAAATTTGTACTATTCAAAATTGTAATAAATATTTGTTTGAATAAAATATTCGTTTGAATTTAAATTCTGTGTTATTTATTTTATTCAGCAAATAATTATTTAATTATAAGAAAAATAAAATAGTACATTAACAAATATATCTAAATGAATATATATATACACACACATATATATGTTTATTATCATCAAACAAAAATAATATACTTGCGTATTCGATAGGTACCCTAGTTGTCATGAGTAACACACTTCTTAAAATTTAAAGAGTGTTGTGTAATTCAATGGATGTACTGATACTCAGTGTCGATAGGTCTTGATTAGGTATATTTAAAATGATATGTTTATTTTATTATGACAAAACAACTCATAATTACAACACATTGTAACTACTAAAATAAAACATATCATTTATGGATTTCCTATTAGATATACTTTTATTTAAAATAATTATTTAATATAACACATTATATCAAGTATATAATAGGAAGAAAACACCTTTTATTTCGACCAAGATTGGTTGTCGAGTTGAATATATGTAACAAATTACATAATTACCCCTAGGGCGTACCCCTAACTCTATCAATCTCTCACTTGCACATGGGGATAGTTACAGAATCTCTATCCCATCCTTTAGATTGGTTTGATGAGAACCGATCGAGTTAAATCCTTCATGAATGGATCTGCTATGTTGTTTTAAATATCTACCATGTTAGTCAACTCTCTTTAATGTTGATAAACTACTATATGGAACTAGTTAGACTATGGTTATTGACTTCTAGATAGATCTAATCTTTTCATTGTTATCACATAACAATAATGTAGTATTTTTATTACTTGGAACCACCCGAGCTCAGTCATAAATTTGTTCATTTAGATTTACACGTTCCTTTTATCATGGCGCTATTCAAGGTGATGTACTTAGCCTTTTTATTGAATCAGCCACAATGTTTTGTTTAGAACATTTCCAACTTAAACCTCCTTAATTAAGGCTTGAACATGAATTTAATATTGACATATTAGGAATCCATCTTACATGTTCCATATTAAACATTTTAGTATGAGGTCTTCGCACAATCATTTAGGGAATTCCCAACACCCCTAATTATAAAAGATATAATTTACAAATCCAATAACGAGTATTAATTAACCAAACTATTACTAATTTTAACATAAGTACATCATTAACAATTAGTAGTATATTGTTCACCTTTGTAGAAATATTTTAGTATATTTAATATTTATTTCTTATGGATACACGCTTCCTCTGCATTTTGACTGAAAATCAAACAACTTGACATTTGTACCAAAATCTTACTCAATTCTGATGCATATAAGAATGATGCTTTCATATTATTTTTCAGATCATATCCACAAGGCCCACCAACTCAATGTCGCTCCCATTGACTACTAGACACTTTGTTTGTAATGTGAAAATAATCTTTTTTAAATCAATTTGTAGAATTTTCCATTTCAACACATACGTACATAACATACAGTCGCACAAAAGACAATTTTGTGAGTAATTCTGATTTAACTTAAACTCGTTGAATAACTGATCTATTACCCTAATTTCAATAATTGAAATTTATGATGTTTTTATTAACGTTGCTCGTTATATTCCAACTGCAGTAGTATTGCTTTTGAAGACATATTCGCGGTCGATAGATCATATCCCTCTAGGTACAACTATCAAAATCATATTTTGATGCTGTACTTGGAACCCATTTTGAATTTGTGCATCATACCATTATCATTGAGTCAATACTCTTAATGGTTGAATTGACTGTCGATGATTCTTTATTATTATCATTGACAAGAAACTTATAATTTCTCTTTAATGTGCAAGAATACACATTTGACATTCTAATGTGTTGTTTTCATTTAGGTTTGGTTGATTTCATTCATCTCTTGCCGTTTAAACCAAAAATGGAACAAACATCCAAATGAATATATTAGAGAATAAAAGTGTAGAAAATAAATTAAAAACGAAAAGAAAATGAACACACAAGGTTTTATGGTGTTACGACGTACTCTGGCCTACGTCCACTCCAAAGATTTTGTTTATTTGTACCGTAGATTACAAGTATAGTTTGCTTGGATTTGTATCAAGTTATGAAAAAAATGGAAGAGTGTAGGCGAGGAAGAAGAAAGAAGATCCATTAAAATAACCATGCCTTACGTATTTATAGGGGCAAAAGACCAAATATCTCACTAGAACTTCTCATGCACAATCTCACTAACAAGACCAAGTCGCCCAAAAATCTCAAATTCATTTCCCCTAAGGTTAGGGATCGGTACCAATCCCTATAGCGGGATCGGTACCAGTCCTAAATACATAGGTAGGGAGATTGCAACTTTTTGTGTTGGCTTGTCTTATTGTCGACTTCATTCTTCCAAGGTTGTTTTGCATAGTTGCCTAGGTGTTTTTTGTCCTAAGTGATCGATCTATAGAATATTGAACTACTGCTTTTGGCTATATATGGAGACTTCTAATACGATGCATAGAAACTCTGGAACAACACTTGAATCAATCTCCATGTAGCTAGAGAAGAGGGTCATAGAAGTGGAGGCCACTATGGATGTACCCATAAGGACAGGTATCGATCCCCTACGTAGGGTGAAGCACTTAGTGAATTCTAGCACGTGGGATTGGTACTCCCTAGTTGAGGGATCGATTCCTATTCCACACTTAGGTAAATTCAACATATGAGATTGGTACCCCATAGGTGAGGGATCATTACCTATCCCAAACTTAATGAAATTCAGCATGTTGGATAGATACCCCATATTGGTGGGATCGATACTCATCCCATACTTAGTGATTTTTTGAGTTTGGAATTTTTTTGAGATGGTTTGTCTCTACTTTGGTGTCTTAATTGTACTTGAGTTTTGAGCTTTATATTCATCTCATTGGCCTTACTGCCTTAATAATTTCAAAGTTTGACCTGTCGGTTTTGTTCGTATACTTCCTGGTCAAAATGCAGGATAACATTTGCCCTTCAAAGCACGTATTGTGAATTGAAGGTGTGCTTTGCTCAAGAACATACATAATGCCAATCTTCGACGATTGAGCTTTCTGGCTACTTCAATCTTGGTGAATCATTAAATTCCTTTATATTCTCTTTCCAATCACAAGTCGTTCCAAACCCATTTCAGCCTAAATTCCTAGACTTTGCCCAAGTGTTGTTTATACATCATAACAATTCCAATTTCATTCGACTTATTACATCACATATCAAAATTGTCCTGTTTTTCATCTAGGATTTATCAATTCTATTCCAATCATAAGGTGTTCCAATCCATTTTTTTTATCAAAATCAAACTTGTTTTAATTTTCAGGTTCGACCTCTCTGGATCGTTTTATTAAATTCAGGGTCAATAGTTAAATCTATTGCTGTTCGAGACTAGTAATAAAAATCATGGTCATTCAGAACTGATAATCAAATCCATAGGTGTTTCGGGCTGATGACCGTTTAGGGTCGATAATCCAATCCATGGTCATTGAAGGCCGATAGTTTAGGTTCATGGTCTATCCTGATCGATCTATGGCCTCTTTAGGCCTTGCTAAGCCCAATTTTCTCACTCTTCGATGAATGGACTTAAGACGAGCAAGCTTATTCAGTCGCTCTCGGGTGAAATGACCTGCTTCCTGCACTTCGGTCCTGACTCTTCAGTCAGGACTTAACGCGATCAAATTCCATGGTCACCCCGGACCCTTGCGGAGACTATTCCTTTCTCTTTCTGACGAGGGGACTTAACAACAAGTAAGCCCATCCACACTTTGGTGAGGTGACTTACTTCTTGCACTATGGTCATGTCTCTTCGGATGAAACAAAACACAATCCTTGCTGAGACCAATTCGCTCGCTCTCCGACGAGGGACCTCAATGACAAGTAAGCTTATCCACTCGCTCTCCGGCAAGGTGACTTAGTCCTTGCACTCTGGTCCTGCGGAACTTAATGCGATCAATATTGTACAAGTCCATCTGCTTGTTGTCCAATAAGGGGACTTGTGCCTTGCATATTGGCCCCGCCCTTTCAGACGGAACTCAAAGCGAATAATATCCAGTCATCACATTTAAATGGTTTATAAAATCCTAATCAATTCCTGGGGTCATCAATCCCGTTTGGTCTTTCCTAATTAGTTTCAAACATCACTCATAGAGTTTAAGTCAGGGCATCTAGTAGACATATAATCCTATTAATGTCACATTCAGACTTCCCACTCATGGTGTGCCTAGGGACGATTAGGTTCACGTAGACGTGTAAGTGGTCGAAGGTTAATATTGTAAAAATATCCTATATAGTCATCTCAGGCACCCAACTCAAAGTGTGTCTAGGGACCGTTTGGGATCTCGTACACGTGTAGCAGATTGAGGTGATGTTGAAGCATTTATGAAGAAGAAAAGGCGGGATAAAGTATTAGAATTTGACCCCAAGTTATCCTAAACTTTTGGTTATTATCCAATCAAAGTCTCTAATTCATAACTTCATCCTGCCCTCCATTCCTATGGGAAAAATCTGGGACATACTTTTCTAGCAGCACATTCGTATTTCAGTTCAGATTCTTGTGTTCAACATTGTTCACTTGATGGACAACATTCCTTCCAACGTTGACCTGGGCCAAGCTCTCAAGGCCTTGGGGATCGGTACCGAACCGTTGGAGGCTGGTACTAACCCATAGCGTTGGCTTTGGGTTTTTTCCTGGTTGCTTCACTCGTTCTCTTGGTGCATTTGCTCCTATTCCTTACCTCTGAACCTAAGCTACCGCTACCTTTGCTCCTGCTTCTTGTCCTTGATTTTGATTTGCAGCTACTCTAGCTGTTCCTACTTGGCCCATTCTTCTGAAAAAAATTTCCATCGTCTTCTCCTGGCAGGCAATCATCCTAGCTTGCATCTTGTTCATAAAATCTCCATCTTATCCCTGCTTATGTAGATTGATTAGGGGTGAGCTCCTGAGGATGCCTCCTGGCTACGCCTTTTTTGATTTCCAACAGCATCAGTCCTCCTAGTTGATTATCTAGCTATTTCAAAATCCTTTTCAAATCATTGATCAGCGAGTTCAAGTGTTTCTTAGTGAATGCACCAAAATGTTTGAACAAAATGGCACAAATGCCAAAATAAATATAGTAGAGAATAAAGGTGAATAAAATAAATTAAAAACAAAAAGGAAGTGAACACATAAGGTTTTATAGTGGTTCGACATACTCTAGCCTACGTACACTCTAAAGATTTTGTTTATTTATACTATAGATTACAAGTAAATTTGCTTGGATTTGTACAAATCCGTGGTGTTATGAAAAAAGGGTAGAGTGCAGGAAAGGAAGTAGAAAGAAGATCCTTTGAATGAATCACGGCTTCTGTATTTATAGGGGTAGACGACCAAATATCTTGTTGAAACTTCTTTTGCAGAATCTTGCCACTAAGACTAAGTCTCCCAAAAAACTCAACTTCATATCCCATAGGATTGGGGATTGGGGATCGGTACCGATCCGTAAATACATAAGTAGGGGCCTTGCAAGTTTTTGTGTTGGCT
This sequence comes from Allium cepa, assembly GCA_030765085.1. Taxonomy (NCBI): domain Eukaryota; kingdom Viridiplantae; phylum Streptophyta; class Magnoliopsida; order Asparagales; family Amaryllidaceae; genus Allium; species Allium cepa. The sequence goes on along the minus strand of CM060945.1, from coordinate 968,952,285 downwards.
TGTCTTATTATTGCTTCGTGTTTCCAAGAATGTTTTGCATAGCCACTTAGGTATTTTTTTTTGCCCAAGCTATGGATCTAGAGAATGTTGAAGTACTGCTTTACATTATTTATAGAGATTGCCAATACAATGCATTGAAACTCTAAAATAACACTTGAATCAGGCTCCATGTTGCTAGAGAAGAGTGTCATAAGTATGGGTTACTTTGAATGTACCCATAGGGATTCGTATTGATCCCTTATATAGGGTGAAGCACTTTGTGAATTCTAGCATGTGGTATTGGTAATCACTAGGTGAGGGATCGGTACATATCCCACACTTAGTCAAATTTAGCATTTGGGATCGATACCCTATAGGTGAAGGATAAGTACCTAGCACACACCTAATAAAATTCAGCATGTGGGATCGATACCCCATAAGTGGGGGGATCGATACCTATCCCACACTTAGTCAAATTCAACATGTGAGATCGGTATCCCCTAGGCAAGGTATCGATACCTATCCCGCACTTAATGATTTTCCTACTTTGGATTTTTTTTGGATGGTTGGCCTCCACTTTACTGTCATGATTGTACTTGAGTTTTGAGCTTTTTAGTTATCTCTTTGGGCTTCTTCCCTCGATAACTTCAAAGTCTGAATTGTCGGGTTTGTCTATATACTGCATACTCAAAAGACGGGATAACACTTGCAATCAGTTTTAACCATGGAACGTATCTATATCCATTTTACTATCAATAATTCCTCAAGAAATTCCTATGGCATGAGACTGGTATTTCTAGAAAAAAAAGTTGTTTCTCAGTATAATGGAATAGGTATTCATAAACACTTTATGAATTGCCTTATATATAAAGTTGATTTGGTTTTATTTTGCAATATTTATGTTCAAGTCATAAGTTGGTCATCTAAAGAAAGTCTTTCCCAAACTCCTTCTGGGGAGATTCATACAAGATCCTTTATGATAATTATTACGTATAATATTTTGACTCGCATAACCTGCCAACTGCTTGGCCCAGGATATGTTGGGTTTTCAAAACCCTTATCTTATATGATTCTGTTAAGTATTATTTAGATGAAATTAATTTTAATCTTGTGTACTACTCTTAAGTACACACACTATAGAAGGAATTTAACTCAACTTCACTCATTATTTAATCACCTTTGTCCAACATAGTTTGGTTACTCCTTATCAACACATCATTATTTATTATAAGGAGCAATGACTCTTGATATTGAATCTTAATCTATTTATGACATTTGAACCTCTTTCCTATATAATCACCCATCAATCTAATTGACTCGTTTCTTTTGAATGTTTTTTTATTTTACTTTCATTGTATATTCTATGAACTTATCATAGACATGCCCCATATATATCAAATACATAGATTCATGCTTATGATAATTCATCAACGAATATAATGAAGCATGTTGAACCATTTTGATATTATCAGACTCGTGATTGCATGCATCTATATGTATAAACTCGAAGAGATCATCAACTCTTATAATGCTCCCATTAGATGGGTGTTTTGCCTTTACTTATCTGAGGTATAATTCACTATTACATGTAATTCATAACCATATCATTGAAAATTTGCTTCTCAAAACCATGGCTTAGTCTATAGTTCCAAAATGATTGTAAATAATTTCAAATACTTAGGTGCTTTTCAGATGCATCGACCATAATTTTTAAAGTACTCAACGAACAAATTAACACAATTCATTTCAAAATTCTATAACATTATTTATACAAACCTTTTACATTATATCCTTATTTAAATGATCATTAACTTATATCATACTTAATCGAGTTCAATACTTTATAATAATATTCCCAATTCAAAGTGTGTGTGTACATAATGAAATCTTTTTCATAATAAATACTCAACCGTCTTAAAATATTTCTATACATTCTCTAAATACATATCAAATAATAATTCATCTTTTAACATTTTTAAACATTACATCTCAATAGGAATCATCATACTTAATATATATATTGTATATATATATATATATGCTTGGGAAATTCCTAATTAAAATATTTACTTAGTTTTCAATATACATTAAATAACAACCATATTTATATTAGCATATGTCAAAAGACTTATTTATAATAAATAATTACTAATATATATTCATTTTCTAACATACCATTAACATATGTATTAAATAATAATACCATTTCAATAACCTTTATATTGTATCAAACAATAACTACTTCTAGTAAACATTATATAATATCAAACAAACATCTCATACTTTTATTAATAGTAAACAAAGATAAAAATTAAATCCATTGTATGACTTTAATAATAGATATGGATATTCAACCAATAATAATAAAAATTGATTCAACACAAACAATTATTAACAACTAAACAAGTATAAACAACAACAACTAAGGCACTTAACAAAAAACGTGCAAATAAATTTATTGTTGCGCACTCTGATCCAAAATTAAAGAAATAACTCGATAACTGAACATTAAGCCACTCATGGTCAATCATTTTACATTTATATTCATACTCAAAAATGGATTTCTTTTATTGTTATAACTTAACATTAATTACAAATTATAGTAAAGCATAGTGGCCCAAGCAATAATAAGACTACAAGTCTACTTAAAAACTTAGTAAACACAACTCGCATTACAAATTCATCCGAACAAGACCAATAACATACAAAAATTCACGTTGAGCCGACATAGCAAAACGTGAAAAAGAATTAGTATCCAACATGTCAGACCCAATTTATTCTCAAACTCCATATCTAAGCCCAATAAGCCAAGGGGAAAATGTCCTTTGGGGCATCTCCAATGGGTTAAAGGCGGAATATTCAGCCCTATGAATATTCAGCCCTTAACCTGGGGTAGGGTCCCAGTGGCCAGCGCCCATTTTATGGGCGTCTGAACAAATGCGCCCATAAAATGGGCACCGCCTCCCTCCCCTCCTCACTTTCTTCTTTCATTAATTTTTTTTCTAAATTTGAATATCTAAACGAAAGCCGCCGCGTCCAACCAAAATCGCCTGAAGAACGGTTCACAAACATCCAGCGGAGCAAGCTGGACCATTACACGTTCCACCACCACCTGGAATTTCATCAGACGATCTATGTGTACTACATGAGCTGCCAGATGGTTATCTGCGTAGAGCCGAAACCGCTTTGACGACCATACAGGTATAAATTGAAAATTACTATAACTTGTTATATTAATATGTACATTACATACTCATATTAAATAACCCTTACTCTATAAAAAATTGTTAATTCATAAATTATCTATAGGTCCATTACATTCACTGTCGGGGTAGTTGGGCCAAGTGCATTACCCAGTTTTATGACTATCTTTCCGGTCCTATTATTGAGAGGATACAGGCTAGCCCTTTTGGTCTTTTTGTCGATTAGGCTTGTTCGGTCCTTTGATCGACCTCTCATTCAGGCATTAGCTGAGAGGTAGTGGCCTACCATGCATACGTTTCATTTTTCAGCTTTTGAGCTTGGTATCACCCCAGTTGATTTCTACATGTTTACTGGGGTTGAGATTGGATGACATGATCTTCAACCTTTTCCATTTGATGATTTATACGAGTCGCCCAATCTGTTTACTGATTTTTACCATTGATAGATGTTACCTGCATCACTAGTGGTTCTGTTAAGTTGACTTACCTGCAGCAGTACATCACCAGTTATATAGCTAGAGCCAATATGATGGAAGCAGTTACTAGATCATTTCTCTCCACATGGCTACAGTATGTGATGGTGACCACAAACCGACCCTCCTTCTCTCCACTCAAGAATTAGTCATATATATATAACCATATGGATGTCATACTTGTTCACCACAATTTAGTCTAACAAAACAGTCAAATGTCAAACAACTATCCTCAAATATCAAACAGTGTCTGGAAATTTACTAAAAGCTATATTGCTATGCGACAGTGACTCTGAAGAAGAAGCGTACGCGTTAGCGCATCAACAAGAGGAGGAGGAACTGATGGAGATATACCGTGAAGCATACGGATTAACTTCTATAAAACATGGTGGTTCCGTTGTGGGTTGGAAATATATCAACCATAACTAGCAAGCATTTCAAAAAACACTTATGCAAGATTACTTTGCCCGTGATCCAACTTATGGTCTAGAGATGTTTAGACGACAATTCAGAATGAGTCGTTCATTATTTATAAGAATTCTCAAAAGTATTCAACATGATAATAATTATTATTTTTATAAGAAGGATGCTACAAAAAAACAAGGTTTGAGTGGGCATCAAAAGATGACCACGACTTTGAGGATATTAGCATACGGTACACCCGCTGATGCCCTTGACGACGCATATCGTATTGCAAAGAGTACAACATTATAAAACCTAGATCACTTCTGTCAGTCAGTTGTGGACATTTATGGGACGAAAGATCTTCGTTATCCAAACGAGGCAGATGTAACGCGCTTGCGTGAAATGCATGAAAGCAAGGGCTGACCTGAAATGCTTGGAAGTCTAGATTGTATGCATTGGGAGTGGAAGAACTGTCCAAAAGCTTTTCATGGAGCATATAACGGCAAAGGAAAAAAAACCAACTATCATCTTAGAAGCAGTTGCCTCTGATGATTTGTGGGTTTGGCATGCTTTCTTTGGAATGCCAGGTTCTCTTAATGACTTAAACGCTGTAGAACGATCTCATTTATTTAAATATTTGACGCAAGGTTAGTCAACTCCAGTAACATTTACTCTTGGTCATAACACATATGAGCATGGATACTATTTAGGAGATGGAATTTATCCCAAATGGAGCATGATTGTAAAGACATTTGCAAACCCAATGACGGCAAAACAGAAACAATTTGCTGCAATGCAGGAAGGATAAAGGAATGACGTAGAAAGGGCATTTGGGGTCCTTCAAGCAAGGTTTGCAATGTTCAGCAATCCATGTAGATTATGGAAGAGATCAAAAATGGCGACAATTATGTTCTGTTGTATAATTCTGCATAACATGATAATTGAAGATGAACGCAATATGGATTATACCGATTTCGAGTATGAGGGGAAAGACAACCCCCCAAATTGTTTCGCATAGCCACGTTACGAAATGAAGGATGGTACGTAATTCATGACGATCGTCATGAAGTATACCGTAATGCAGCTATTCATAATAGACTCCAAAGGGATTTAATGGAGCATATTTGGAATTCTCATGGAAATCAGTAGTTGATGGTGGATCTTTGTTTAATTACATATGTTTGCCTTTTTTATTTATGTAACGATGTGTAGAATGCTTCAATTTTTATGTTTGTATTATCATTTATGTTTGATGAAGTAAATCTATATTGATATTTACATAATGCATCGAAAAAATGATATACCATTGAATATTGTAAAGCTGAAAATAGCACTTGATTGCAAATATGAACTGAAGGTACATGGATATTTAAACTACAATAACTAAAAATATCACATTAATACATCAACTACATATGTTGTGTTCAAGATCTACTCTCAACAATGCATTATTTGTACTCCATCCAATATTGCATTGTAATTGGGTCCATTCCGGTGACATCCTTTTCCATTACTAAGGTCTCTTGGCGTTGCCGCTCTAGCTCAAACCGGCCCTTCTCAATCTCAGTCAATTCTTTTAACAAGGCAAGCTTTTCTACACTTCCTTTTTGACATTCTGCATTTCCTCTGGCATGTTTTTCATGCATTAGGGCTAAACGAGAATCGATTTGAGATTGAACAGCAATTTTCTTCTTAGCTGCTCGTTGCCCCATCAGTCCAGCGTCTTCATCAAATGCGGGTACTGCTTCTTCGTCTTCGTTATCTGGGCATACATTAGAGTCCATATGAGAAGAATTGCTTGGGCTAGAATTGTAATTGGATCTACTCGTTTTTTTCTTCACCTTCGACTTCGTTTGGACATCTCTTAAGCTTTTTGGGTGTTTGAGCTCCATTTTTGTTGACTAACAAGCAAGTTATCGCAATTTGCAAATTGATAGTAGTGGGGTTTCTTTGTACCATTTTCTCTTGGAAATAATTTCAAGAATTGATCGTTCGCCATTCTCTTCTACAAAAACAGAAACACAAAATGATATATTAACAAAGTGATCAGAAATGAATGCAAAATAAAAATCATATTTTTCAAAACGCTACCAATTCAGCTTCGCCACCCATTCCACTTGGATTTGCTGTTCTTATTTTGTGGATCTGCGACTCATAGAATTGTGATTGTCGATTAATCTTCCCAAAACGACCCGTGATTGCAGACATTGACTTCGTCTTTCCAACATGTTTTTTATTGTACGCAGTCATGAGTTTTGCCCAAAATGCCTATCCACTTTGGTCGTTCCCTCTTACCGAGTCGTTAGAAAAATGACAGTAAATATAACACAAATCCTTATCTTCATCGCCAGACCTTGGAGCAGAAGAATGGAACGATAGAGAAGGGGCGGTTTGGGGATGAACATTTTGAAAGGGTTGAGAATCAAAATCCCAACTATCCGTATTCATCGCTTCGGTATATGATTGAAACAGATGAGACATACTTTCAATATTAAGGAATTGAGAATAGAATTGTAATAGAAGAAGAGATGTGTGTATTACAATCTGAATAATATTCCGATATATGTAGTGAAATCATAAATATGACCGTTTATAGCCGTTGTAATTTTCAATATGACCATTTATAGCCGTTGTAATTTTAAACATGACCGTTTATAGCCGTTGGGGTCAAAATATGACTGTTTTTAGCCGTTGGAATTCAAATAAAGGGGTCGGTTATAAAGCAGGGGGGTTGGAGAGGGGGTGGGCTTGGGCACCCATAAAATGGGCGCTAGGGCTTAGGCGCCCATTAAATGGACGCCCAAGCCCAGTTCAGGATTCTGAATTGAATCTTGAACATTCAGCTTAATATTCGCCCTTAATCCAACGACTGGATAGTTTTTTTGCCCAATTCAGCGTTAAATTGAACGACTGGAGATGCCTTTAGCAATTATCCTATCTAGATAATCATCCCATATAACCGCCCTAACTATAGTGAAATGACTATCACGTGAATGTATTATAACCGCACCATTGTCTCATGTTTATTCTTCACTATACTCGCAAATCCAATGGCGTTTTCCTTCATCATCATGTGCAACAAGGTCTCATGTTCTCTTTGCCATTACCTGTGAACCCATATCCACCCTGTCTTGATCTCTGACTTCCTAAGGACCTGCTCCACGAATAAGTCATCCTCTACTCCTTTGTTAGACCAACCGATGGTATGAATCCCTAAAGCCAGTCATCGATGCTTGAAGATGCATGAATTCGCCATTCCAAGAAGACATAGATGGAACAAAGAAAATGGTAAGCAAACAACACCATCGCAAATATCGATAATCAACCATGATCTCAGTTCCAAAATAAAATACATAGGTCATGTGAATAGCGATGTAGCCTTGACCATATAAACTTGTACATTATTGCATATAGCAAAAATCATAACTATGAATTTCAAACACTAAAGCAATAGTTCAAATCATCAGGCACTAAAGAATTGACATTTTGTGCCGACCCAAACAAACACACACCCAATTTTCATAACGTTGAATCTCTATGGGCAACAATCAACAAATCCTAAAACCACCAAATCGTTACCTCTAATTAGTTTTGGATGCTTACCCAACTCTTGTATTTCATATCTGAAAGCATTAGCACTTGATAGCCTAACAGATCCAATTCATTGGTGGTTGATTGAGTTCCTACGTCCTTGAATCGAAAATAAATTTTATAAGTGGAAAGGGATCGGCATGGAAGTGAAAAGTCGAGACATGATTTCACCCTTATCTCCATTTTTTTGGTTTTGGTATGAAGTGTAAAGGATTGGCATAGGATTTGATAACAAGAGAATACGGTTTTAGGCATATATGAAATAAAGGAAACGGAATCCGATGAAAGTTGAAAACGGATCGCCCGTTTCTCTCCTCATGGGAGAGAAAACCTACCGCTATATATTATATATACACACACACATAAATGAAAATGCTTCCCCAATCGGGGAAAAAAATATGGACATCTAACCCTCAAATCCTCTTCGTTACTATTTTTTGATCCCTCAATTTCCACCCTCTATATTCAAATCCGCATACCTCGTACCTTCAACCCCCGATCGTTCTAGCACCGCCCATATGGAAAATAACAAAATATGGCCCTAGATGATTACCTCAGTAACCATCCCAATATATTCCTACCATCCCTTACTATAGGGTAATTACCCCAACTCACCTAAAGGGAATAGGGGCTCTAAGTCTCATCTAGCCCAAGGGCTCGTGTCTTTTATATACAATATATTGTTCTAAACCTGCTCTAATACCAAATGAAACACCCCCACCTCTATACCTATACTATCCAAGAGTATTATTGAGTAATACTATCAGATAATATGGAGAGTGAGACGATTAATATACATACATGAATATTCCCTTAGGTTAATACGAGTATGTATTTAAACATCGAATAAATAACCCACCTATACAAAAATAGTATCGACACAAAGCAATAAACACGTGTACTTCTAGGATAGAACAATACACAATATATAGAAATATTAAAGATCATAAAGTCAATTGCAATAATAATGTACAATAATAAATGTATCCATAGTATATCCAATACACAACACAAGGATATACATACATGAAATTATATAATACTCAGATGGTATACAATAATAAAATATACTAGTCTCCTCTATGCCTAGATAACATAAGCTAGTCTCATCGTCCCTATAGCTGAAATGCCTTGAACTGACCCAAGTATTACATAAATAACACATAAGTAAAGCTATATCTAATTTATGGGTTAAAATACATATGTAACTCAATATGTGCGAGGTATGATAACATCATCGGAATAACACAAGACAAACATCCACAATATTAGTATATAAATATCAATATAATTACGATGTAGAATTATAAAATCATGAACAATCCTCGGATTATCATATAACATCAAATATCTCAAAACCATGCATGAAGATGTAGTTAACCAAATAGAAAACGCACCAAATTGGAAATCATAGAATCGATATCAAATGGGTGAATTGTGCATATCCAGAAATCATCATCATATTACGAAAATCAAAATATGGGTTTTGCGAGCACATGGCAGGCCTAAGTAAAATCAATATTGAGTAGGCCACCCGCCCAAAGAGAATAGGTCGTCTGCCTAGAATGGATAGGTCATTTGTCCATCAATCATATAAAGATAAGATACGAAGATTTATTATATTGTGGACATAGTGACAAGTAGGAATATAAATAGTATATGTCTATCTACCACACATAGGAACTGGACTGGAGATAGACATCACGTCCGCCTACTACTGGAGCCTCATATATGCCCGTTTGACACAACTCCAATAGTCATCAATTACCTTACCGTAGGTATCGTGATAATATCAACCGCATGTCGTAAATAGGGTGCAGGACTATGCTATGCATTAATCATTACTCGACACATTTCCTCTATAGGTAACTGGCCACTGGCTTAGATGACACAAGGGCAAATGCACACAGCCAAGGCATATAGCAATAAGGGTGTCATGGATCTAGAGCGCAACCGCCGCGATCAGGCTACCAGGGTGGATACTGACCAATCTGGTTCACTCCCCAAATAGAAAGGGAGCCGAACAAGATAGATAAATACACAATATCTACACTCGATAGCTAACACATAACTACTCATAAATGCCAACACATGGCTTTCTATATAACTACCACATGGTGTGATACTGCTGCCAACACACGACTATATACGATTGCCGACACTTGGCAATATGCGATATCGTTGCCATACATCTTGATACTATTGCCAACACACGGCTATATATGATTATTAATACATGGCAAAACACGTGACTACCGCAGTGTGCCTTACCGCAAATCCGTATCACGCGAGTGTCATCTACTTATAAGAAAAACCGAATAAATATCACAACGACATCCCATACCACAACGTGATACTCAAGCGTTTATTCACTGCTTATAAATTTCATTCAATCACCACCATATTCTATATAATGAGTCCAAATAATAACTAGAGAAACAATGTCGAAATCCCCATACTAGACGGTATTATAACTCCATTTATTCGAAGTCCTCGTCTCACAAAGTAAATATCATTGCAAAATATATAGCACGATGTCACCAAGGTATCATATTAAATCACTGAACAAATCCATATCAACGGTGAATAATTCATATATAATCTAATTAACTATAAAAGAAAGTTTAAACAAGAAAAGTAAGATAAAAGATATTAATAAAAAATAAACACATACATATACATAGAGCAAACAAATTAATAGAAGTCGACCGTAATATATAACTTTGATATAGAAAAATTACAAACTTTAGAAATGATTATAAATATGATCTAAAATTAATCTAAAAAACCAACTAAAAGGTACAAACTTTGTTTCAAATAAATTACTAATTTGTCATCTTATATAAATTTAATACACAACAATAACATTAGAAAATTCCTTTCCTTCTTTTGATAACCCAAAAATAGTTTGTAAAGCTAAATACTGCACATAAGAATTATTTCATAATTTCTATACCAAATACTATTTTTAAATAATTACAAAACATCCAAATCAATTTCAGTATATTCATAATCAATTAAATACCTTGTCAAAACTTGAATTATATATTGAAATTCAATAAAAATATACTTTGAAAACTGTAAATACCAATGATGAATCATTTTATTTGTTTGCCATTTAAATAATACTATTAAGTTCACTTCATTAATTTATTAAACTTTAAACTATATTACATTCATATATAATATCTATGAATATTTATAAGAATTTAAGTAAAATTATTTTGTTCATTTTAAATGTAAATATATAATATATATAATTATAAATTACTAAAGCATGCGTGCACACATAGGGTTGCAAACTTACACATATAGAGTTGCGCACATAGACGCACACTACTACAAACACACACGGCTCCACTGGTGCACCAGTCATCCATGATAGGTTCACCGATCGGCCATGCCTGGTGCAACTACACTCCAAGCCATGTGTTATTCAATCGATAATAGTCCCCTTCGTCGCCTCCAATTCAAAGCATGTGACATTTACACCCTTTATCATTCCAAATTGTGCATATATATGTAGGATTATAGGGTTAAACATAGATTGCGTGAGTGAAAGCACTCGCCTATATGCATGCTCCTACCACTTCCTCTTAGCTCGAATTCAACGCATCTAAATTCCTTCCTTGTATGAGTACATATAAGCATTGAGATGCATATATTCAGATTTAAGAATTTAAAACAATTTATTTGATTTGAACTTTTAAAAGGAAGAGGCTTGATTATTTTCGTTGAGTTAGATAAAAATGAGATGATGAAGTGTATGTAAAAAGTTATAGCTGAAGAAAGTAAGTCTTGAAATAGAGATTTTTGGAAAAAAAATTGGATTATGAACACATGGGCTTGGGATTTAAGTCATTAGGTTTAGGTTAAAATATATTTATTTTATTATTTAATTTTGGTTTTATAAACTATTTTCTATTTACAATAAATTACAACAAAGTTCCAAATGAAATTTATTTTTACAACACTTAATTATTTACTCATCGCTATAAAATTTCTAGAACTCATTTTCCTATATTTTAACTTGTTTAAATTTATATATTCAATATTCTCACTTTACGCCCAATTTTAAATATTTTCAAATAAATTTATTTCATAATTCTTAAAACAAATATTTATTCTCAAAACTATTTAATTACATCACAAATTATCTCACTATAAAATTCAGATATTCTAAAATAAATTCAAATTATTCATTTATAAATTCCTAAAATCCATTTTTAATTAATTAAATATTCATTATTAATTACTCCTAAAAAACGGGTTATTACATTACTCGATATATACCTACACTAACAACTTGTGCAGGCTTCGACAAAGACCAAACTACAGACCAAACCATAATAACTAACGATCGGGTTATAGCTATTAGAGCTTCTCTAGCATAGGATCATCCTACAACTTTCCCGTATGGGACTACGTTCACAACTACGACTACATGTAACTATTTCGCATAAGTTTTCTCTGTAATTTCCACATAGGAATAAATTTCCCATGTTTATGACTAAACGTTCCCTAACTACATATTGAGGCGCAGCCCGTAATGCCGACTCGGTGGTGTGTCTCATCGTCTACATCCGTGTCCGGTTCTCAATGGAAATTTACACCTCTAATTACATGCGTCGAGATCCATCAATACCACAGTATCATGTCATGTCAGTATTTGTGCATACTAAGGAATGCTTGCTAGGCTAGGCCTCCACACTTTATCAAGCATCGGTCGGTGTTGCGCATTCACCGTAAAACCTCTTATGAGTGTTGTTTGCGATTGAATCGACTCAAGTCGAATAATCTGCTCCAATTGGGTAAAGAGCATTTACCCAACCCCGCAACATCCTAGCATCGTTTCATAGGGAATAACTTCCATATTATGCCTAACACCCATATACATACATACATACATACATACATACATACATACAACCAGTTAACTATAATTTAAAACCTAGGCCTTAGGCCGAGGTTCAATCTACGCTTTAGAATGCTTACCAGACGACCGCTATACCCTAGGAGGTCGACCACTCAGTAGCACGATCGATCAGTCGCTGTGTGAAATTTTGGGTTTTAACATTTTCACGTTGATTTTTAATTTTTAAAATTTTCAATTCCATTTCATTAATTTTATAGTCAAACCCATATTTTTTATTACTGAGCTAATTACTATTGACCAACTTATTAATGTCTTCTCCTTTTTCTAATCTACATAATTTATAGCAAAGTCGTTAGTCCTTGGTTACTATTAACACTTCAAGTTATATTAACTTTTATAAGTTTGCAAATTTGATTTACAAATCTAAGTTAGGAAAAGTGGACCGTATTCATATACTAATAATTAAATTCCTAAAGCTAATTATACAGTGTTAACAATTCAATTTCTAACAATCATGATTAAATAGTGTATACTAAAATTAGCTATAAATAATCTTAAAAGTGTTCCTACTCACCACGAATCCAAGTTTGCCCTAACCTTCAAATTAAAATCTACCCCTGTTTGCTTTCCCCTTCCAAGATCTAATGTTCTTGAGTTCTGTTATTTTATTTTTATTTTATTATTAGAGAATTTATAAGTGGAGAGGAAAGAATTTGGCAGAGTTTTGGTACAGAGATAAATTTCTGATGAATTTGGGTATAGGTAATCCCTGTATTTATAGGGGTTTTAGATTAGTTTTAAACAATAGGTTCACCCTAGAGAATCTTTGGTTTCATCTAGAACGTTAAATAGTTACTTCGGGGCTAAGCAAAATAATTCGTTCAATCCAGGCCACGTCGCTTTAAATTTACCAACTTTCAACATCAGCCGGTCGACCACTAAGAGGGACTGGTGGACCGGTACGCCCTAGGGAGTCGATCGATGGAGCAGATTAATGAAGCAAAGTTTGGTTATTTTTCTAATTTTGTTTTCAAATTTCTAAACATTCGTAACATCTCTATGCTAACTATGATTTCAAAGTGTTATATATAAAAACTGTCTAGAAAATCTCTACGAACACAATGTTGCAAGTTTCATAGATAATTTCAAACGTTTGTGAAAATTTTATTTTTTCCCTTGTTATATTTGACCTAATTTTTTATTAAATTTTCCGCATATGTTTTTGAGTTATTACATTCTCACCCATAAGAGAACCCTGTCTCCAAAATCTCAAAGGACAAAAAAATGTAACTCGTACGAGAAAAGTCAATAGTTACTACCATCTATTCATCCGTCATCCATGAGCAATCATTGTTCTTAGTAAATTTATAATGCGGTATATGTATATGCAAGCATGAAATGCACATGAACCTATACCAATGCAAAGAGTAGGCGATCTCTTGATATAGTTGACCACTTGTCATGCAAGTGCTCATGCCATGTATCCAAGATGTATGCAACATCCTAAGTAATGTACATGCGATTCTATATGTACGAGCAACCATTCAATCCATATGTAGCATCCATATGCATAATATTTAACAAAATAAAACAGATAAACAAGGGATGATGTGAGTGTGTGTAACGTGTAGAGAATATACTTTCCTGAATGTGTAAAGGAACAATTCAAATAATACATCCACAAGCATCCATCATCCGTAGCATGTTCTAATGACACGTTCGTACCCATTCCTATAATGCAATGGTATCTACCTAAAGAGGTATACCTAGCTAAGTCCTAATGCATAAGCTGTGCAATTAATGTGCTTGACAGATTCAAAGCAGTGGAGGTGCAAAAAGTCATAGTGGGGATATAACGAGGATATAGCAGGATATAACGGATGACTCTAAAATAGCATATAAAACTCATACTTAATGTTTTGACAAATATATATAAATGGTAATTAAATGAAAAATTATCATTCAATTGAATTATAATTAACACATAAATAATTTTAAATAAAAACGTGTGCGAATATACTTTAAATAAACGTAAAGCTGTTATATAACATAATTGAATTTAGTATAATATTAGAGTATTTTCATTTCTAATCATATATTAAAAATTAAATCAAATAAATTAATTTCAAAATTTTTATAATGTATAAATGCAAATTTTCAATTCATTTTATTAAAGAAGATATAGAGGAAATAGCAAAATATAGCGGGAAGAACGGGATATAGCGGAAATAGTGGGGCTTAAAGCGGAAAGGTTATATTTTGGGGCTACATGGAAAAATCGTAGCGGTTGAAATCCGCTATGAGATATAGCGGGGTTATAGCGGGGTAATAGTGGGGCATTAACTACACAGTGCATAAGTAACCTATACTTACTAGATTTAAAACCGAAATATACTAGAAAAGAGTTGTAGGTGGGTAGCTCAGATCTTCTCCTCGGGCTCCCATGTACTCTCTATTGGATCGTCTTCCATTGAATCTTAACAAATTTGATTTTTGTCGAGGAATCCCTTTGCATCACGCTCAAGAATACATGTGGGTGCATGACGAATAATTGGCTCCCTCTCAACCTCAACCTCCCCTAGTTGACTAGGCTCGACTATGGTAGCTGAATATGCGAGCAATTTCATACGTGCGATACATGGAAAACATCATGTACTTCTGCAGACATCTCAGGATGCTCCACTCTATACGCCAACTTCCCTCTCCTACAAGTAATCGGGGAAGGTCTTATAAACCTCTGTGCGAGCTTCTTCTAACTACCAAAAACTCATAACGTGCCTAAGCATGATACCTTCTTAAACACCATGTCGCCTTCTACGAAATCTAACTCTGGATGTCTCCTATCACCATAAGACTTTTGCTTATCCTTTATAGTTTTCATTCTTCTATGGTTCAAGTCTACTTTCTTTAGTCTCTCCCTCACCTTGTCTGACCCAAGAATAATCCTATCTGTATTGTTCCACCTACATGATGGTGATCAACAAGGCCTCCCGTTTAGCGTTTAAAATGTTGCCATCCCAAAGCTCGCCTGATATATATTATTATAGGTTAACTCCACCAACGACAAATGATCCTACCAAGAGCTCCCAAAATCCAAGATACACATCCGAAGTAAGTCCTCCAATACCCGACTCACTCTTTTCGTTTGTCCGTCCGCTTACGGGTGATAAGTAGTGCTCACGCTCAACTCGGTTTCCAAAGCCTCCTGTAGACACCCTAGAAACTCTCTAGTGAAAAGCGGGTCTCAGTCTTTAACGATGCTAGTAGGAAGTCCATATAAATTAACATCCTCTCTTACGTATAGAGTCACCAAAGATGCCACCATCCTCGTACTCCTATTTGGAATAAGATGAGCGCATTTGGTTAGTCGATCTATTATGACCCAAATACTCTCATTCCTTCTTCTACTCTTTAGTAAACCACCAACGAAATCCATAGAGATACTCTCTCACTTCGAATATCCAATGGCTATGACAATCCTCTCGGCTTCTTCAACTTCACCTTTACCTTTTTCCAAGTCATATATCAAGCTACATACTCCGCTACATGCTGCTTCACTCCTAGCCAATAGAAGACCCTCTTCATACCACAGTACATTTTGTCTCCTCCGGGATAAATGATCATCCTAGAATGATGAGACTTGGCATGTATCACGTCTATCAAACCATATTGAGAGAAATACAGAACCTACCATCCCTTTATAACCACCCCTTTGAGTCGATGACATAATGTCTCAAATGACTCGATTGCTCTCCTCTACCAAGCTTGTCAAAAATATTCACTAGCTCCTTATCTTACTTCTGGCTTGTACTAATACGTTCCATAAGAGTAGGCTACACATGCAAAGCTGCTAACAATCTCGGAGTAAAGTCTGATGATGGTGAGAAATTAAATGTAGAAATGAACGCCAAATTCTTCCACTCCAATAATAGAGGACTGTCTACTGAAGGCGTTGGCTAGTTCATTGCCCTTGCCTAGAGTATATAAGATATTGAAATCATACGAGGCTGAAAATTCCATTCACCTTTCCCGCCTTAGATTCAATCCTTTTGAGAGAACTAATACTTTAAAGACTTGTAATCCGTATATAACTCAAACTGCACTTCTAAAAGGTAACGCCTCTATGACTTGAGCGCAAAGACAATGGCTGCTAACTCAAAATCATGGGTACATAATTTCTCTTATAGACCTTCAACTTTCGATTAGCATGGCTCACCACTCTTGCTTCATTAATCAAGACCGCTCCCGACTCCATACCAAAAGCGTCGGTATAAACAATGAATGTCTTTGTACCATTGGCAATATCAAAATAGGTGCACTAGTCAATGCCTCTTTTAGCTTAAAATCCCATCGGAAAAATACATTCTTCTTGGTGAGTTGGGTAAAGGGGGCAGAGATCTTTGTGAAGTCCTTAATGAACTTCCGATAGTAGTCTGCCAAACCAAGGAACCTCCTCACCTTCGAAGCATTCTTTGGCACATGCCATCTTAAACTACAACAACTTTAGTGGAATCAACCACCAGCACATTTTCCAAAATAATATATCCCAAAAAGCATACTTCCTCTCATTGAAAGTGGCACTTTAAAAACTCCGCCTTCAACTTATACTCACAGAGTGTATTGAGTACTTCTTCTAAATGCAATGTGTGCTCCTCTTCACTCTTTGAATAGACCAAAATGCCATCCACAAATACTAGAATAAACTTGTTAATCAACCCTCTAAAAAACTCAAATCATCAAATCTACAAAGTAAGTGCATGAATTAGTCAGTCCGAAGTGCATAACTAACTACTCATATAGTCTACTTGGTGTATGGAAAGCAGCCTTCTATATACTATCCTTGGCTACACGCAATTGGTGTAATCCGATAGCTAAATCAAGCTGTGAGAACATCTTCGCTCCAACCAACTAATCAAAGTGATCGTCTGTAGCGAATGCCAATTCTTCTTTGTCAACTTATTTAGCTCCCTATAATCGATGCGAATCCTTAGAGAACTATCCTACTTGGTGGTAAAGATGACTGGCGCTTCCCATTCTGAAATTCCCCTCCTAATGAAGCCCTTCTCCCACAACTCGTTTATTAACCCAAAAGTGGATAAACACCTAGAAATCGGATGAAAGCACTAGTTCGGATTAAATAAACAGAAACAAAGTAAAAGGAGACACAATTTTTGTAGTGGTTCAACGTGATCTCCGACCATATCCACTTCAATCTTTTTATTAGTAGTTCTCTCTCTGGATTACAACTAATTAAAACAAATCTAACTACAACATAGTGAATCTCATATTTATAATGATGTTTCTAGTGTGTTTGAGAGTCACTGGTTCAGAGAATTTGTTGATCTAAGTCCTAAAACAATAAACAGTTATTTCCTAGGTGACTCTATGGAGGAGAGGTTAGAAGTGAAGAAGTTACAGAGTCTCTATAGTTAGAGAAATCCAAATCCCCTTTCTGGTTGCAAATAGGTTGATATTTATAGGGGTAGCAGTCATGTTAGGTTAGAGGCCCGCTATAGAGAGGTTAAGATATCGTCCTAGAGATTTGTAAAAAAGTTGGGGACTCCATGAGTTAGGGTGAAAACTCAGATTTGAGTCATCCCCATGACTCGGGGGTGAGTTATCCCCTAAAGGGGAACTTTCTCGACTCTCTTGCATCGTGTTTATTTCTTCATTTTAGGGTTCCCCTTCATTAGTTGGTGACTTATTTCGATGATTGTTCCTTCATGACTTCGCTTGCTCTATAGGTTACTAGAGCCAACTCTTTAATTATTGATATAGGTAGTATAGAATTCTATGAAATTGTTTGGGATTTCATATTAGATCTTGAGAATCACGTGTGCAAAATTAGAGAAGTTGGTGATGAGGTATCGGTCCCTAGTCATAGCCATGACCCGGGGTCGAATCATCTCCTTAGCACATCTGTAGTCCAATTTTTCCTGAGCTATTTCCTTTGTTCTTATGATCAACACTACAGAGTTGGAGATGTTGGTGATAAGGCATGATGACTCCATCCAGAGTCATGGCCATAACCTGAGGGTCGTCTCATCTTCTTAGCACATTTCTAGTCTAATTTTTCCTGAGCTGTTTCCTTTTTTCATATGAGCAACATGCAAAGATGTTGGCGATGAGGTGTGATGAATCAACCCTAAGTTATAGCCATGACCAGAGGGCCGGCTCATGTACTTAGCACATTTCTAGTCCAATTTTTCCTGGTTCATTTCCTTTGTCCATGTTAACATGCCTGCCAAGTTTCAAGTCATTTCGTCCTCATTAAAAATTCTAAGTCCAATTGAGATCTGCATTGCTAAAAAGCAGCTTAACACTTGCCCCATAAGTACGCCTTACGAATGTAAGGTGAGCTTTGCTTAAGAACAAGTTTTAGATACTAGTCATTAATTGTTGTGCTTTTCAGCTGCTTCAATCTGGGTGAATCATCCAGTTCCTTAGGATCCTCTTATCAATCAAGGGTCGTTCCAAATCTATCACAACCTAAGACTCTAAAATCTACGAAATGTAGTCTATACATCATCAAAACACATGAAAATCATCCCATGTTCATTACGGATTTACATGATTAACATTTCGATTTCATTCAGAGTTATTTTAGTTTAATGTGCGATCTCTCCTGACCATTTTATATTCAGTTTATTGTGCATTCTCTCTGGATTGTTTACTGTTTAGTTTAATGTGTGATCTCTCTGGATCATTTGGCGTTCCAATCTTGGGTTTGACCTCTTTGAGTTGTTTTAACATTTAGTTTAGAGGGATGACCTCTCTAAATAGTTTATTGTTTAAATAGAGGGGACAATCCCTTCGGATCATTTATTACCCAATCTATGGTTTTAATCTCTCTGGACCTTTTCTCAGTCCATTTTCTCTCTAGCAAGGGAACCTAATGACCAAGTAAGCCCATCTGCTCACTCTCATATTAGGACTAGCTTTTTGTACAAGCCTATCCACTCACTCTACATATAGGGAGCTTGCACCTTGCACTCTGGTCCCGTCTTTATGGATGAGACTTAAAGACATCAATATCAGTCATCATATTCAATGTGGATTTTTGAAATCAAATATGCAGAAATCCTAAGAGTTCATCCCAAACATTCGTCTTAGAGTGTGCTTAGGGGCTATTCTAGGTCCGTACATGTAAGTTGTCCGAGGTTATTATTGTCTTAATTATTCATCTCAACCATTCAACTCAGAGCCTGCCTTGGGACCATTCGGTATCTCATACACGTGTAAGTGGTCCGAGGATTATATTACATAATTTATTTAAAGTCAGGGTAAGGGATTTGTACGAGACCCTAATCCGTCCCAATCATGGGGTTGTCATCCAATAGCAATCTCTAATTTATAACTTCATTCCACCCCCTATTCATTCGGTGAGCTTCTTTTTCTAGCTCCTACTGTCATGCATTCATATTCCTATTTACACCTTTGGCTCTAGCATCGCCCATTCTTGGCATTAAATCTCATCTTATATCCAAAATGATCATGCCTTATAGTCATGGGGGCATTATATCAGTTTGCCTTGCTCTTTCTCTGTATGCTCCTGCATTGTTTTTTGATCTTTTTTTTTGAGTTACGGCTGCTCTGGCTATTAATTGTTGACCTATCCTTCTAAAAAATCCTACCAGCATTTCTTGCCGTCAAGCCATTATTCCACTTACATTTCCTACAACATTTTCTCCTTCTATTTTCTGGTCACGTAAATGGATTGATGAGAATTTTTGGACACCTCTTGGTTGCCTCCAGACTCTGGTTGACTTCCTCCAATCTTAGATCTAGTGCTAAGCCTCTTTATCTTCTCCAAATCTCAGATTCAAGCTTCAAGTTTCTTAGGGAAAGCACCAAAATATAACATAAAAATTGGATCAATACACAAAAATCAAATGAAAGCACCACTTCAGATAAACATAATGGAAAAAGCAAAAAATAGATAAGAACACACAAAAGGTTTTATAATGATTCGGCGTAATCTATGGCCTATGTCCATTTCAATCTATTTTATTAGTTGTTGTCTCTTTAGATTACAACAAATAATATAGTGGATCTCAGATTTATAATGATATTCTGAAAGTGTTTGAAGTCACTAGTTGTAGCGGCCCGACTTTCAATCACCAGACAGTCGCATCACTAATTAAGAAAGAAAGAGATAGAAGAAGAAAAGAAAAAGAAGAAAAAGGAACAACACATTAGAATCTCACAGCGGAATGATTGAAATATAATATGGAACATATACTTAGTATCATATACATCAGAGTACACAACTATACATCTCAATTTAGATAGTTATAACATCTTTGTCTAATATACAATTCAAGACATCACATAGAATAACAACACCGTGGAATCTCTAACTATATATCTACATGCTGAAGCCTCCTGCTCCAAAGCTCCTCCAGTATTTGTCAAGGATAACCTGAACCACTTGACTACTCATACAGAATATGAGTACCCAAGAGTTTAATAAAATAGAAAATAAACACTCGGGTTAGACAGGGATCTGGTGTTAGTAAACGGTTTAAGATTGCTTAACTTTAGAAAATCTTTTGAAAAGAAAAGGTATCACGTAAGACTTCCTACGCATAAATATGGAAAAAAAATTACCTTACGCTAACCAAAACATTTGATAGGAAATCCAGTGATATTATAATGGTGTCTAGGGTTTTCAAGTAAATATGAAATAGCCGAAATTGTTACATTCATTAAATTCCAACTACTGGCCACAAAAGTGGGTAATACAAACAAAACCGTAGGGTCTCGTAGGGAAAATGGGTTTCCAACAATGGTAGGGCACTGGGGTACCGCCCGTCACAGTACGTGACCTAGATCACCGTACCGAGGAACCACCCTAACTCCCCTGCAACACAAGGTCGGGACCATTCCTTACTGAACAGTCTCGAACAAGACAACCCCGCAGTTGTGGCAATCAACCGCCCCACACAGCCGAATATAAAGGGACTCTAAACATGGGTAAATCTCGCTCTCCAGTGGGAGCTACCCACGAAGCCTTGCTGCACCTCCTCTGTTTTAGCCATTCCCGCTTTGATGAGGCTTGAGGCTGCGATTACCTTTGTAGGACACATCTATCTTAGCTCATCGTCCACCTGACGATGTGCTGAAAGCATTCAATCCATACAAGTCCGTTCCGGGTTCGATCGGAACCGAAGGCACTATCTCGTTGCACTCATTTTGGAATCACCCTCAGATTCAACGACCATAGCCCTTGCACTCTGAATCACCATCTCGAACCTATAAGTACTATTCCGTCAAACTCATTACGGAATCACCCACAGAGTTATACTGACGTATAGTTCTTACACATCGAGTCTTCACTTGCTCCACTTGGATTCACGACCTAACGTTTATTTTGGATCGGTGTGGTTTTCGGATATCCAAATATGGAAATCCGATCTTGGTCTCACCGAATCCAAACGCCATTTTAATGTCCAAGTTGTACTTAAGGGTTTTAAAATAGTAGATATTCAGAATATTGCTTAAACATAAATGGATGATTCACGTTACACAGATAGGTAATCCACTATTATCACATTCATCCATACATATCACAAAGCAGCATATATATCACATCTCAAATATGTCACATTCTTATCATCACATATCAACTAATGACATATACTATCAACCAATAACATTAACTAATCCAATGATACTTATCAATCAACCATTAACCAACCATAAACAAGTTTGATCCAAACTTAATTAATTTAGTTAATCCTTAATTAAATTTATTCCTTACTTAATCACTTGGATTATCATCAATCCAGCTTACAATTCATTAATTAATTACAAATTAATTAATTAAACATCACTTAATTATTCACTTCAATTAATCATCCTTGATTTACTATTACTTAATTACTTTAAGTAATAATTTCTTAATTACAAATTTAATTAATCATCTTGATTAATTACTTCTTAATTATACCAAGTAATTACCTCGTAATTACTCTTTTAAATTAGTCACATTTGATTAATTACTATTTAATTACCTTGATAATTATTCCTTAATTATCCTTTAATTATTCCTGATTAATCACCTTTAATTAACCACACTTGATTAATTATTTTTATTTAAACACTCGTGATTAATTACTTTTAATTAATTACTTATAATTAAGCACCTTTAATTAATTACTTTTAATTACATTTAGTGATTAAAATTTAATTATAAATTAATTATTCTTAAATTATTAATTAACCATTAATTAAGTAATTTAAACCTCTAATTAATATTAATTGATTCTTTAATTAATAACTCAAGTGATTAATCCTTAATCACATCCACTTAATTAATTTCATAAAGTAATTATCTTTTACTTAATTACCTCTAGTTTTAATCACTTAATTACTTCACCCAGTAATTATACTTAATTAACTCCAAAGTGATTATCTTTAAATTAATCACTAATTAATTACTTAATTGATTATTTAATTAATTATTTAAATTAATTAAATGATTCTTTTAACTTCTTATATTTAAAAAGATTTTTAATTTAGAAAACTTATTATCTTAAATTAAACCAAAATTCTAAATTACTTAAGAAAATCTTTATTATAATTGATTATAAAATTCTAAATCATTAAACCTTATTTAAAATAAAATATATTGGAAATAAATTATAATTAAAATAATTTAACATTCAAATTAAAACTTTTAAATCTTTTAAAACTTCCCAAAGTTATTAAATAAAATTTAATACAAATTTTATTTCAAAAATTCACTTATTTTATTTTTAAAACTTTCATATTTATTATATATAAAACTTGTTTAAAACGTAAATTTGAAACAAATTTAGTTTTGAAACTTGTTTAACCTTTGTTTAAAAACTTTATTCCCAAAATCAAATTTCCTTTGTATTAACAACTTAAGCATCCTGTTCTAAAGCCCAAATATCTTAATACCCGAGTAAACCCCACTAAAACCCGTGTATACCCCGAGTACAACAAGCCGAGTCTTCCAAGCCTTCACCTTGCTTCGAGTAAAACTCAAATCTTTACACATACCCGAGTTAGACTTCAAGCTCCAAACTCTTCCTCTTCCCAAATCCCATACCTCTGATACATCACACGCGTGCATCATGCACCATCCCTTCGACTACTAGCGACCATCACCGTGGTTCCGTTAAGTCACCCTCGACCACCACGTTCAAACGCAAAACCCAGAAACTAGTATAAAATCGAGAATCGAAATCTTGCCCTCTAAACCCAAATGAACCAATCAGTTCGAAACCACATCGCCAGCAAACCAATCCTCCACGGCAACCCTCGGCTTCGATAAATCTCGCCACCTTAACCCTAGCTCCGCCTTTCTCCCCATCATCACCAGAACCAACCGCGATAGCCTACGGATTACTCTCGATGCCGCGAAGTTAAGATAAACAATGTCGATAAAAACAGGACGAAAAACCCTATTCGATCGACCTCCGACCATTTCGATCCACTAAAAATTACCAAAGTAATTTTCCTACGATCAACGACACCCCTACCACCTTCAAGCTCAACCACGACCACTGGTTCGCCGCCGTTCGCCATCAATTGGCTGAAATGTCCAAAACTAATAACCCACGATTTCACTCCAAATACCGATCCAAAAATCATGATTCATACCTTAAAAATCATGATTTCCCATTTGCTTTCCAATTATAAATTCAAAAGTTAAATTTGAATTCAAAAGTTTTTGACCCAAATTAAAGATTTACTGTAAATTTAAATTTTCTGAGCTAATAATTCACTTTAAAATCCTATAAATATTTTTAGGTGTTAGATTACTTAATTACAAACATCTTCTATTTACAATTCAAGGTCAAATTCAACTTCAAAAAGTAGTTATTGAATTTATTATAAAATTGCAACCTGTTCTAAGCACACAGTATCTATTTTATGGTTACAGGCACCAAACATTTTAATTCAAACATGCATCAGTTTAATTTCAAAAATCCAGACAAACCATCATGATTTCAGGCACAAGAACAAGATGGAATTTAAGATTTAAAACTGTTTTTTTTAAATTGCATTTACTTACCTTTGAATAAAAGCAGAAGACGGAACTGTATTTTTGTTTTCCAGCCCCTTTTAAACTTCACTGCATGTTCTAATTCCTGAATTTCTTGATTAATTCCAGTTTGCATGTTGATAAATTTTCTTGAATTGCTAGTTGAATCTGAATTGCATGTTTATACTTAAAAATGAACTTGCATTTGCCTCTGTTTGAATTTCCAGATTTCTTCATTTTGTTTCAGATTTTACTTCTTCTTCTAATTTCAGATTTTACAGTTTTTCCAGATTTTATTTCTTTGTTTTTGTATTGTAATTTTGTTGAAATGAAGAAAGAATCTTAGATGAAAGAAAAACTTTTGTTCTTATTTTACAATTTAATTTAAATTAAATTTACAAGAGAATTACATTTGTCACTTCAAGTTCTTAGTTAACTTACACATATGCTCCTAAGTTTACAAATGTCCTTATGTTTAAATTAATGTCTTACAAGTGTTATTTATGGTTTATTAATGTTTTACAAATGTTCTTAATATTTTTAAATGTTATTTTCTTATTTATAATTCATTTAAACTATATATATAAGTAATTATGTAATATTTATGTAATTATCCTTTTAATAACAAGTTTTAGATTTTAATAAATATTCAAAATCAAATTTATGTGAACATTTATTAACCAATAACTTATATTTTGATCCATTTCTATATAACATGTGTTTATAAATTTGAGAAATTTATTTTAACACTTTATATAAAAATTTAAAACATTTATCTTATGTTAAAATTAAAATGAAAGACTATTAAAACAAATGAACCTTTAATTTAAATCTTAAATATCATTTTCAAAAGTATTAAATCAAATTAACATTTCAAATTTCAAATTATTTATTTATTAAAGTTTGCAAATACTTATTAAATTCAAATCAATACAATTTTCCCATTTCCAATATATACAAATATATATATTTCAAATGGAAAAAACTTTTTTAATCATTAGTTTTCAAAAGAATTAAACTTGCCTATTTATATTGTTAAAAAACGTTGATAGATATTATCAAATTGTTATTATTAACCTTTTAAAAGAATTTTAACTTATTAATTTATAATGTAAAATTATCAAATCAATTTAATTATTATCAAAGATTATTAAATTGATATTGCTCAAAATTCTGGGTCGTCACACTAGTACTAAAAATTTCTTAATTTAAGTCATAGAACAACAAATAGTTATTTCCCAAGCAACTCTAATAAAGGAGAGATTTGAAGTAAAGAAGTAGCAGAGTCTCTACAGTCAGATAAATCCAGATCCCCTTTTTGGTTGCAGGTAGATTCGTATCTATAGGGTTTACAGTCAAATTGGTTTAGTGGCTCGCTACCGGAGAGGTCCAAATATCGGCCTGGAGATTTGTAATAAAGTTAGGGATCCACGAGTTAGGGTGACAATTCGAGGTCAAGTAATCCCCATGACTCAGGAGTGAGTTATTTCATTAAGGGGAAACTTTCCCAACTCTCTTGCATCATGTTTATTACTTCATTTTGGGGTGCCCCTTGTACTATCATAGGTTGATGACTTGTTTTGATGATGTTCCTTCATGACTTGGCTTGTTTTTCAGCTTACTGGAGTTAAATCTTCAATTATTAAGATAGGCAGATTATAATTCTATGAATGGGTTTGCATATTAGAGTTAGAGAATCACATATGCAAAATCAAAGATGTTGGTGATGAGGCATGATGACTCGGCCTCGAGTCATGGCCATGACCGGGAGCCGATTCATCTCCAGGGCACATTTCTAGTCTAATTTTTCCTGAGCTATTTCTTTTTTCATATGAGAAACACTACAAAGTTAGAGATGTTGGTGATGAGGCATGATGACTCAACCTTGGGTCATAGCCATGACTCGAGGGTCGACTCTTCTCCTAAGCACATTTCTAGTCCAATTTTTCCTGAGCTATTTCCTTTGATCATATGAGCGACACCACAAAGTTGGACATGTTGGTGATGAGGCATGATAACTTGGCCCCGAGTCATAGACATGTCCCAATGCCGACTCATCTCCGTAGCACATTTCTTGTCCAATATTTCCTGGGATGTTACCTTTGTCCATATTAGCATGCCTTCCAAATTTTCAGTCATTTTGTCCTCATTTGAATCTTCTAACTCCAATTTAGATCTGCTTTGCTAAAAAGTAGGTTAACATCATTTACCCACTTGTTCACTTGTGTCCCCCCTTTGAAGCCATATGCCTTAAGATAGGTAACATGTTCGGTGTTCTCTATAAGATAAATTCAAAACTCATACTCTTGCTGGGGTGGGAGACCAATAACCTTGAAAAAGAAATCAGAGTAATATCTAACTACTGGCACTGAATCTAGCTCGTCATATCTAACACCCAATATCTTGAGGATGAAGCTAAGCGCTACAGATGTTGAAGTCATCATAGTATTAACTTACGGTGACAAAATACGGCAATGATAATGGTATCCATAATTTCAAAAGCACATGAATATGAAATAAAATCAACACAAATTTAAAACAACTTTTCTAGTTACATTTCAATCAATAATTCATACTGATATACATAATCCCAAAATGATTCCATGGTTTTGATCAAATATAATTATTACAAAATACACCAAGAGGGACATATGAAGATGCCCCTTTGGATGATCAGAGTACTAAATAGACATATCAGTCTTAATACATAACAACGGAAATAAAAATAAATAACTCTTATAGCTAGCTATGCCTCTTGCACGTCTTTGGAAGCTTTATTCGTCCAACTTCCTAAACCTGAAAAAAATTAACTCTCAATCTACTCTAATTGAATTTTCAACACTCGAGGGTTTAAGAGGAAAACATAAACTTCGAGTCAGACATAAAGCCTGGTGTGAATAATACTATTACATCTTGGGTTTTTGATATTAAATGAGACCATGCCGCTTAGTAGAACGGGTTTCCCCTCACTAATATCCTGTTAAAACATATCTTTTTGCATATCAAAATCCTGCAATCAAACTGATTAAAACAATAATAGCAATACCATATATGCTCATAAATCAGATAATAAAATGTACAATCTGTCCGAACAATATAGTTTTATTTGGCTAAGTACTAACCATCGGTTGGCTCAGGCCTTCTAGACAAAATAAATAATCTAACATCTATTAGACACACTCCTAGATGGTCTATCCTTAACTTACTTCTCCTAGGGTCAACTAATCCTAATGGTTTTGCGGGCTTACCAATTAACAACCTACCTTCCTACTCTGTATATTCCTTTCTGTGTGTAACATCATTTAAGTCTTACCTGTGACTAAGCCCTACACATTGGAATTTTGGACTAAATTAGCTAGTGGCTATAGCTAGTGTATATGGCGCGACCCTGTACCAGTCCCATCTACTAATCAAATATCTAAGTCATTTACATAGGGTTAACTACCCATCAAATTTTCCTTAAAAACCTTTCAAATTGATTTAACCCATTAAATCATACTTAACAGGGAAAATAAAGTTTTGCTTTACTCAAATCTCTTTGCCATGATATATGCTTTACCCAAAACATTGTTGATGGAAACCTTCGAAACCCTTGTTTAAAATCTTTAAACAATCTCTTTAAAAACCATTAAAAGAACCCCTTGCAAAACAAGTTAATCATTAGGCCGAAAGGCCAAAACATACCGTTCGAAACCATTTACAATTGACCTTTCGAAAACAATGAAAGAATCACTTTCAAAAGCTTTATAAAATATTGACATCCTCTTTTAAAACATTACAATCTTGCCTTACGAAAACATTGGGGAATAACCCCTTCGAAACCTTTATCACATATCTTTTAAAAACATTGACGAACCTCCCCTTCGAAACCTTCATTAAATGCCCTTGAAAGCATTAAAGTCCTTTACTCAAACAAACTTTTTGAAAGCATTGGGTCCATAGGGAAATGTGTGGAACATAGTTTTGAAACCTTTAAAACCATTCCTTTCGTAAGCTTTGGGTTTAGCTTTCAAAATGTAAAAAAGGTCTTGGAAGAACTAAGTCGAAAGCAACTCTTTCCAAAGTAACTTCCTAAGTAAAAGAAAGTGGATAGTGTCGAGAACAACCCCTTCAAATGCATTGGAGAAGTGGCTTCAGGGTTTAAAACAAAAGAACCCTTTCGAAGCAGATATCATGTGTATTGGTTTTTCCTTAGATGGAGGTTGTTTACTATAAAGTGGAGGCTGTATTATGAAGTCGAAAGGTAGCTACCGAAAGTGGCAAAACAACAAACCTTCACAAAAACTAATTTTTTTCTTTATAGAGTAATTCTTCCAACTAACTTATATATTTGTCATCATATTATTGGTTACCAATTTCTTTTCCGAAAGTGCTGTCGAATTTCAGAGATTAACTATTTAAAACATTTACAAATTGCCACTTCTCCTTTTATAAACATATAAAACATTTAAATTCCACACCATAAATAATTTTATATACTTATTAAAACACTTAGGAGAATTCTTCAAATATTCCTGTAAATCACTTTTAATATGTTTTCTAGCATATATAAATTTTTGACCCTAAGAAAACATATAATAGCTGTAATTAATTTTAAACCAATTTACCATTTTCTTCACTAGAAAATTAATAATAAATACACAATAATTCATAAAATTATGAAACTTGAAACCCATCTCTAAAATAATATTTATGACCTTATATGAAAATTGTAAGGCATTTTGATGTCACTTTTTTGGTTTTTCAATCATAACTTATCATAAAAATCTATATGAACAAACAAAATTCATCAACATGCGTACGTATCTATTTATCATTCAAAACATAACATAATGCTTTGCAAAACATATTCAGAACTGATATAGAAATGAAATTAAGAAAATATGAGATGCAACCTATTATTCATCTTAGTTTGTTGTTATGGAGTTGAGATTTGCTCTTGAACGAATTTAATTAAGCTTCCTTCTTTTGATTGTTGCATATCTTTCTCTTGCTTTCTCTTAATGGTTTCCGACCTTACTTGATTTAGTTTTTTGTTTGTGAACGTATAAAATGAAAGTGGCATGAGGGTTGAGGGTACAAGAATATAACTTTTTCCTATTTTCCCCTTATCTTACTCATACTTATTTCATTTCAATTCCCCTTTTTATTCATTAGTTTATTAGGCACAACTACCCCATATTATTCAAATCTCAATCCCTTAACCATTACAATATTCCATTTAATTTAACTAATTAAATGTCTTGAATAATGTTAGTCAAAAATTAGGTCTTACAATCTCCTCTCCTTAAAGAATTTCGTCCTCGAAATTACGATAAGGTACTCATTAGAACCAATCATAAGGGTAAAACATACCATGATACAAGTCAGGATAAGTATCTCAAATCATACTCTCAGTTTTCCAAGTACAATATCTCTCATCATCACTCCACTAGACTTTAACTAATTTAACTATCTTGTTCCATAGCCTCTACTCATCTCTCATGACTATATAAACAGGTTTTTTAATTATAGTCAAATTCGGCTCCACTTTTAGGTCATCTAACACAGACGGTGCTATAGTTGTCTTTGGATCTTAGATACACTTCTTTAGATGAGAAATGTGAAAAACATTATGGACTCCTGCTAAACTACTTGGTAACTCTAGTCTATATGTGAGTTTCCCAATCCATTCTATAACAAGAAATGGTCTAACAAATCTTAGTGCCAATTTTCCTGATTTCTCGAATCTAATTACACCTTTAATCGGTGATATCTTAACAAAAACATGATCTCCAACTAAGAACTCCAAGTCTTTTCCTATCTTATCAGCATAACTCTTCTGCTAGATCGAGTTTCCTTCATCCTAGCTTAAATTAATTCAATCTTTTCCACAGCTTTCCTAACCAAATCTTGACTAAGAACTAACCTATCCCAAGTCTCTAACCAACAAACATGCGATTTGCATGGCCTTCTATACAAAGCTTCAATTGATGCCATCCCTATACTAGTCTGATAACTGTTGTTATATGAAAACTCAACTAAGTGTAGGTGGTCTTCCTATGATCCCCCAAAGTCTAGTACACAAGCTCGTAACAAATATTCTAAGACTTTATTAATCCTTTTCGTTTGTCCATCTGTTCATGGATGGTAAGCGGTACTCATCTTGAGCTTGGTACCCAAAGTCTCATGTAAGCTCTTCCAAAACTCACTAGTAAATAAGGAATCTCCATCACTTACTATACTACAAGGAATTCCATGCTGTCCAACTACATTCTTCATAAACAACTTAGCTAAAACATGTGCCGTCCTAGTTGTATTAACTGGAATGAAATGGCACTCTTGGTCAACCTGTCCACTATGACCCATATGCTTTCATTTTCTCTATTTGACCATGGCAACCAGTATATAAAATCCATTGAAATAGAATCCCACTTCCATAATGGAATATCTTAAGGCTGAAGTAACCTATTTGGTTTTTGAAGTTCGGCTTTTACCTGTTGACAGTTCAAACATTGTTTCACCCATATGCCTACATCCATCTTCATACCTTCCCAGAAGAAACTTCTTTCCATATCCTAATACATCTTAGTTCCTCCCAGGTGAAAAGTGTACTTCAAATGATGGCATTCTTCTAGAATTTCCTTCCTAATGTTTCCCATATAAGTAAACATAGTCTTCCTTTCTTCCTTAACCATCCATTCTGGTCAAGACTGAAATCTTTCAAGTCATCGCTCGCTGTTCCACCCATTATCATTATTATCTGTTCAGCTAATAATGGATCCTCCTTCTACTTAGAAGAAATCTTTTGGATCATCACCGATCGAACTTCTAAGCATGACAACATATTAATTTCCTTACTAGACTTAGTTTTAGTTCTCCAATGTATCCTACATGTAGTCAATGCTTCTAAATCTTTCCACTCAGCTATCATTGCCAATACCGCATTCTGATGTTTCCTGCTAAGTGCATATGCAACCATGTTGCCTTTTCCTGGTGTGTACTCAATACCAAAGTCATATCCGGCTAAAATCTCTAATCGCATCTGTTGTCTCATATTCAACTCCTTTTGAGAGAATATATATCTCAATGAATTATGATCGGTATACAAATCGAATCTTTCTCCCAATATCTAATGTCCCCAAACCTTCAATACAAAAATTACGGCTGCTAATTCCAAATCATGCATGGATGTCTAACTTCATGTTGTCTAAGCTGTCGAAAAGCGTAGGCAATCACTTTACCTCTTTGCATTAACATGCTTCTAATCTTGTTCCACATGCATCCGTGTACACCACTAAGTCCTGATTCCCGTTTAGAACAACTAACACAGGTGCATTCGTCAATAAGTGTTTCAGCTTGTAGAATACTTCCTCATACTTATCAGTCCAAACAAACTACACATCCTTTTGCATTAGCTTGGTCATCGGTGTCGCTATCTATTACGCAGCACCTTGGCCCGACTAAAAGAGAGTGGCTGCAGAAGATATAATTGAACGTAAGTAAGCATAACGTCAAGGGTTGGTCCACTTCTAGCCATAATGGCGGTTACACCAAGTTGACCTCAATGAATAAGGGTCGACGTGTAGTGGCTTATGGGTTGACAGTAGGTGATGGAGTCACCAAAACTGTAGGTCGGTGCTTGGAGTGTGGATCGATTATTCTCGATCGGTTATATCCGATCGGT
The DNA here is from genome assembly GCA_030765085.1 of Allium cepa. Taxonomy (NCBI): domain Eukaryota; kingdom Viridiplantae; phylum Streptophyta; class Magnoliopsida; order Asparagales; family Amaryllidaceae; genus Allium; species Allium cepa. The sequence goes on along the minus strand of CM060945.1, from coordinate 968,920,073 downwards.
TGATTATAATTAATCAAGAGAGTTTGGGTCCAGCAGAGTAGATTTGGTTCGATGCATTAGGTCAGATCGACAAACTTGGTTCGATCAGAGTGGATCGGCATAAGTAGGTCAGCAATAGTGGGAGACCGTGTTGGGTTTGGCCTGAATAGGGTCGGCCTCGGAATCGATCCTTATGAAATTGACCTTAGTGGTTTGGCTATATGGGATCGATTAACTTAGCTCAAACTCAAGATAGAGAAGTGGATTAACATGAGCAAAAGCATGAATTACTTTGGGTCATGGTCTAGATTATTTCAAGCATGCGTAGGAGTTACTCTAAGTCAACATCCATAGAGTTGCGGATCGGCATGAATGGATCGGCAATAAGTGGATCGGTAGTGAAGGGTCGGCATACTCAGGTCGATCTACCTAGCTCATCAACTGTGGGCCGAGCTATATTAGTAATGGGCCTAGACGGGAAGCCAGACTATCTTCATGTATAAATAGAGGGGCAGGGGTCCAGTTTAAGGGCCCTTTTTCAGAAACCAAGGAGAGACTCTACCATTTTTTGTACTCATGTCTTTTCCATTCTAAACTAAATTCAAATTGTACTCTATGGATTGTATCTACAATCAAGCAATTGAAAAATCAATAAATATTATATTCGAAGTGCACATAGGCAATTACGCTGAACCACTATAATTTTGGTGTTCTTGTTTTCTACTGTTGTTTTTGTAGCTTTTCCTCAGTTTCAATTTACTATCTTCATTAATCTTTCTAAAAAAACTATTCAAGGATATTAGTGACCAATTCTGGTGCTAACATTTTTGTGCTTTCATTAAAAATGTTAATTCTCAGGCTGTTAGGATCTACTTTGTTGCTTATAGATCGAGGAAATCCCCCGAAGAATATCCAATTTTATTCTCAGGAGTTCACATATTCTACTCAAAGTTCCTATAGATAACTCAAAGATGTCAAGGCCACGCACCAAATCCACCTCCCACAATGTCGATGCTAATGAGACTACAAGTGTCCATCAAGTAAGACCAAGCAATCAGCAAGCTAATGTAGGCGCAGAACCCTCCACCATCCCAAAACAAGCATAGGCTGTCACCAGAGCAGAGTTCAATGAGCTGATGAAGGAGTTCGTGGAAAGCAGGAGTCAACTTAACGAGAAGATTCAAGCAAACGCCAATCTGATGACCTAGATTGCTCAACATTAGCGTCGGAATGCTGGAAGTCCTACTTCCTACTCATCATCTGACAGCTTCGCTTCTTCAGATGAACACCCATGGCATAGAGGCCATAGGATTGAAATGGCACAAACTGGAGCAACAGAGCAATTGGATATGATTCACCAAGGACAAACAACCAAAAATGATCCAGATTCCTTAATTGGAGCCGTGACTCCTCAACTACACCTTGTCAGTCGTACCCAACCTGGAGTGAGAAACTTAGGATCTAGAGCATGCATAGTAATTAGTCAACCACCTCATCAGGATCATAAGGAAGCTGGTCCTTAAGATACACATTTAGATTATCCCAACCGAGGAGGCACCGATCGGAGCAATCGTGTAGGACGATACCAACTTGGCAACCCCCATTCAAACTCCGGATTTATCAGCTATGGTCAGGCAACTGATGAGGGAGAATCAGGGCTTGACTAATGATGATTGAGGCATATCGAGGAGTCATACTCCATTTATAGATAACATTCTATAAGCTGGCTACCCCATAAAGTTTAGCATGCCTACCATTCCTTGCTTACGAAGGGAAGACCAACCCTCGACCGCACATAATGAGATATGAGTGGATGATGGACTTAGCTAGGGCGAATGATGAGACCAAGTGCAGGTGCTTTCTAATAACTCTATCTCAAATCACCACCATGTGGTGCACGAGACTTCCTCTATGGTCGATCTCCAGGATTGATGAGCTAGAAACGAAGTTCGTGGAGCAGTTCAGGATCCATGCTACTCGACCAAAAGATAGGATGTCGCTATCCAGTGCGATTTAGGCTCTTGGCGAGTCATTAAAGGACTATTTATAAAGATTCCAAATTACTGCCATCCAAGTTAGTAATTTGGATGATCATGCCATTCTTATGGCCGTGATGTGAGGAGCGGATCCAGAGTTTGAGTTTGGTGACTGGTTGTTGGCAAACTACCCTTGAATGTTTTTATTGGAAGGTGAACCAATTCATGGGAAAGGAAGAGGCTAGGTGGTAAAGAACGAGCAGTGTGCTAGGACCCAGTAAGGAAGTGGCAAAGAAACATTGCGGCAAAGAAATCTGGCGAGAGCTCTGGTAAGGTTCAAGCCAATGTTCAAAAAAGCCGGAGTAACCAAAAGGAACCGGAGGAGGAATTTGCGGATGGAAAAGAAAATCAAGAAATTGGAACCCAAGGATCCCAACTTATAACAAGTATACACCCTTGAACACCTTTTTGAAGAATATTTACCTATCAACTTGCAATACTTTTTAGTATCGAAAGCCACACCCAAAGTAATCAACCAAGGAACAAAAACAGACCAGGAAATATTATTTGTTTCACCAGACCTATGGGAACAATAATGAATGTAGGCACCACCACGACACTATAGAAAAGCTGATTCGCCAGAAGAAGTTGCAGCAATTTGTTAAGAATCCACTAGAAGGCGGACAGGGCGCATCTGACCCTAATCTCGGGCGAGCTTCACACAGACTTGAGGAACTCGCTCAGACTAGAGGAAGACTGGTCATAAACATGATAATTGGTGGGCCTCATCCTATAGACAAGAGTTGGCAAGAAATGGAACGCTATGTTCGTTCCTTGAAGCTTGTGGACTTCGAATGCTGCTCAAACACAGAAGAAGGGACTCCGGCAAAACAGTAGCGGATAATGACGGATGACTTAGTTTTTAGACGTCGAGATGCTGATCAAGTAGAAGCTTCTACTATTGACCCAATGGTTATCTCAGCTTTGACTGGACCAATACTTGTGAGGAGAATATTAATTGATTATGGGAGTTCTATCAATATTATCTTTAAGAAGGCTTATGGCCGTATAAAGATGGAGGCAAAGGATTTAAAACCATCTATAGCCTGCATTCACGGCTTTAATGATGCAGCTACTGATGTGGTGGGTTTTGTCGAATTGCCAGTTGAGCTAGGAGAAGGCGAACGTAAGAGGGTCGGATCCATAGAGACATAGATCCGAGAGATGATGATGAAGAACCCAAGGAGGCCAAGGCAGAGCCGGCTAAATTGACGATTGACATCACGGTCAGCCATGATGACCCATCGTAGGTACTAAAGATAGGATTGCAGCTTAACTCCTCGGTGACGAAGGATCTAACTGATTTCCACCGAGCGAATCTTGATGTTTTCGATTGGACCCATTCTAATATGTATAGGATTTCTCCCGCCATCGTAAGTCATATGTTGAACATTGACCCAAAGTATGTACTAGTAAAACAAAAGAGGAGTGGCATGGACCAGGAGAGGTTCCTTACTCTAAAGGAGGAGGTAGATAAACTCAAAGCCAATGGGTTCATCCACGACTCCCTCTATCCTAAATGGATATCCAATCTCATACAGGAAAGGAAGGCTAACGGTAAGTGGAGAACCTCTATTGATTGCTCGGTCTTGAATAAGACATGCCCTAAGGATAGTTTTCCATTGTCCACAATTGATCAGCTGGTCGACTCAGGGCACAAGTTGTTGTCATTTATGGATGCATATCTGGGATACAATCATATCCCAATGCACATCCCAGATTAGGAGCATGCCATTTTTATCATAAAAGTTGGATTGTATTGTTAGGTAGCGATGCCTTTTGGGTTGAAGAATGCAAGGGAAACTTGTTAGCGACTGGTGAATCGGATGTTCAAAGATCAGATTGGTAGAATGATGGAAGTCTATGTAGATGATATGCTCGTGAAGTCATGGTAATTAAATGACCACATTCGAGACTTGGCAGAGATGTTTGATACACTTAGATTTTATGGAATGAAAATCAATCCATTGAAATGCTTCTTTGGTGTTGCATAGAGGAAGTTTTTAGGCTTTGTTGTCAATGTACAAGGGATTGAAGCAAACCCAAAAAAGATTAAAGCTAAGGGAAATATGGCACCTAGAACTATAAAGCAAGTGCAAAGCCTTAATAGGAAGGTCACAGCATTGAGTCGATTCATATCTAGAGAAACCGATAAATGTATTCCCTTCTTTGATTTGAAAGGAAAGGGAAAGAAATTTCGAATGGACATAAGATTGTGAAGACGCATTCCGAGCTTTGGTGAGCCACTTGGAGAGGCCCCTTATTCTGTCAAAACTTGTAGACCATGAGGAGTTGTATGTTTACTTGGCCGTGTCCCAGTATCCCATCAGCATGGCTTTGATTCGTAAGGATGACCGACTACAAAAGCTGGTGTACTATGTTAAAAAGCGTTTAATAGGGGCAGAGAGAAATTATCCTAAGATTGAGAAGCTGGCTTACTGTTTGGTAATCGCATCACGCAAACTCCACCCATATTTCCAGGCACATTCGGTCAGCATCTCTATCGATCAACCTTTACGACAGGTGCTCTAACGACCAGAGACTACTGGAAGGTTACTTAAATGGAACATGAGCTTAGTCGGTTAGACATCACCTACCTGCCTCAGAGGGCTATCCAAGGACCAGAGTTGGTGGATTTTATTGCAGAGTTCACTATACAGGATGAAACGAATGGAAATGATGCAATTTCCGCTATACGCTAGAAGCTATATACCTATAGGGAGTTCGACGAGCATTGTTCTGGGGTTGGTGTTGCTCTTGTAACTCTCGAGAACTGATCGATTTGTTATGCTTTGAAGCTTAATTTGCTGGCTATGCACAATGAAGCTAAGTATGAAGCGTTGATCGCTGGACTAAAGCTTGCCAAAGAACATGGAGTAAAATCGATTGAAATCTTTTGTGAATCGCAACTGGTGGTGTACCAAGTCCAGGGAGAATACCAGGCAAAGGGGCAGATGCTTGCTCCATACCTCACTCGGGTCTAAGAATTGTTGGTGCACCTCGAATACTATGACATTTCGCATATCCCACTCAAACTGAATGGGGAAGCCGATTCCTTGACATAATTTGCAAGCACTGGCAATGCACAGCAGATGGGTTTGGTTCCCATTGAAACTCTACATGCCCCAAGCATAAGTGAGATGGATGTTGACCTTGTAGAGGAGACAGAAACTGGAAGGGAGTGGTGGATGACCCCATTCAGAGAATACTTGTTATATGGGATATTGCCCGAGAGAAGGAACAAAATACGACAAGTTATTCGCAAAGCCTCACGGTATATTATGTAGGATGGAATAATATATCGAAAGGGATTCTTCGTTCCCTTGCTTAGGTGCATCACCCAAGACGAGATAAAACAAGTTTTAAGAGAAGTCCATGAAGAAGAATGTAGCAACCATACTGGGGGCGGACAATAGCCAAAAAAACTCCATTATGGATACTATTGGCCTACCGTTAATTAGTACGTTGCAGACTATATAAGGTGATGCGATAAATGACGAAGCATGCGAAGGTCCCAAAAGCATCGTCGATGGAACTCACGCAAATAATTAGTTCATGGCCTTTTGCGGCATGGGGGATCGATATTATCGTTGCCAATCTCCAAAGGTGGTGCAACATATGCAATTGTCGTGGTCGATTATTTCACCAAATGGGAAGAAGCGGAGCCACTAGCTACGATTACGACTAAAAATTCATTAATTTTGTTGTGCGGAACATTATGCCACTTTGGTCTCTCACGAAATATAATTACTGATAATGGAACTCAATTTGAGAGTAGAGAATTTAAAGAGTTTCGTTGGAAGTATTGCATTGAGAAAAGGTTTGCAGCAGTTGCTCACCCTAAAGCGAACGGGAAAGTTAAAGCCATAAATAAGATAATCAAGTACATCTTGAAAAGAAGTCTGGAGAAGGCTAGAGGCAAGTGGGTGGGTGAGCTTCCAATGGCACTCTGGGCATACAAAACCACCCACATGTCCGCGACTGGCCATACTCCTTTCACCTTGGCATACGACATTTAAGTAGTATACTTATGGAACTTGATGTTTCTTCTATCGGATGACTTATTATAATCCGAGAATGAACCAAGATCTTTTACTGGAGTCTTTGGACTTTTCCGACGAGCAGCGTGAAGAAGCTGATTTAAGGGTGACTGCATATTGGCACCGAGTCGCCCGATATTGTAATGAAAAAGTTCGACCAAGAGCTTTCGACGTAGGCAACCTTGTTTTGAAGCGAGTTTTTCGGTCCCGTCACATATGAATCCCACATGGGAAGGTCCCTACGTCATCGAATAGAGGCTTGGAGAAGACACCTTCAAGCTAACGACTGTTGATGGCGTGACACTCCTTAGAGCATGGAATAGCGAGCATTTGTGCCGTATTGTACTTAGTTTATTTCTTTTGCATTTCAGTAGAAATTATTTACAATATATGTCTCATTTTTTGTTCTCTATCTTCGACATGTAATAAAACAATTCAGTTTGTCCCTATTTTCTAAAATCAATAAATGCTTGAAGCTATTTTTCAATGACCTGTTGGTGTTTCGTGTTTTATGATTTCATGAAAAATTAATTTGCATTAATCTATGTGACATATGAACGCACGCATAAAATAAAAGTTGACCGGCTATATACATAAAATCTCTAAGTCCCTGAAGTGGATAAAAGTACTTTGACTCCCCAGAGTGCGGACTAAAGTATAAACGAATTTCAAAATCTCTAAATCCTTGAAGTGGATTGAGTACTTTGAGTCCCCAGTGCGTGGACTAGATTATAAATGATTTCAATAGTTTCTAAGTCCCTAGAGTACGAATTAGAGTACTCCGAGTCCCCAGAGCGTGGACTAGAGTATAAACGATTACAAAAATCTCTAAATCCTTAAAATGAATTAGAGTACAATGAGTCCCTATAGCGCGGACTAGAGTATGAACGAATTTCAAAATCTCTAAATCCCTGAAGTGGAATAGAGTACTTTGAGTCCTCAGAGCGTAGACTAGAGTACAAACGATTTCAAAAATCTCTAAATCCCTAAAGTGGATTAGAGTACTCTTAGTCCCTAGAGCATGGACTACGGTATAAATGATTTCAAAAATCTCTAATTCCCTGAAGTGGATTAGAGTACTTTGAGTCCCCAGAGCATGGACTAGAATATAAACTATCAAAAAAATCTTTTAAGTCCCTGGAGTGTGGATTAAAGTGCTCTAAGTCCTCAAATCAGGGACTAGAATGCCAGTGATTTCGACAAATTCTTAAGTCCTAGAATGTGGACAAAAGAACTTTAAGTCTGTCAAAAGCGGGATGGAGTTTAAATGACTCATGAATCCTTGAATTCAGTTGCAAATTAAATTATAAGTGATGTAACGAAAATCTGTAGACGCAACAGAAATTTTTTTTATTTTCTTCTCAAAAAATTTCCTTACAACTTCTCTAAAAGATTGGAGGCCAAGTCTATCCACAATGACCATTGACAAAAGAAAGAGAAAAGGAAATGAAAACAGCAACTCATTTAAGCTAAAAAAGATATGGCAAGATGATAGTTATTTCCTTGGTTTTCTTTCCTTTTTCGGCTTCTCTGAAGTCTCCTCAACTAAGCATCTTTTCTTGGACCCTTTGCTTCATAGCGACATGGTATCCGATGGAGGAGGAACTTCTATGGGTGTGGTCCCACCAGGGAGTATGAATTTTAGCGGCATGTTTAGGGGATCGTCTAGCTCCACCACCTTGGGTTCTGTCTTTACCTTGATTTTCTCTTTCTCCTCCTCCTCAAGCTGCTCCTTCATGCTAAACTTAGAAGTGTGCTCGAAAGAACTCATGATTTCTACATCGTAATGTTCTTCGATAGGTAAAGGGTCTTGGGGTTTATCCTCATCTAGTGCCCCAATTACTTGAGCATCAAGACCAGGGGTATCTCCAGTGTGAGGTGCCTCGGCTTCTTTTTCTTCCCGCTTCGACATTGCTCCTTAGAGTCGATTCGGGACTAGAGTGACTTATATGAATTCATGAAAAGCAGATGTTAGAATGCATCCTTCATCCGTCAAAAGTGGTGACTTCTTGAACTTTAGAAGGTGAAGTTGCGTCTTCCAATTGACTTTCACTGTTCCTTGGAGTACCACCCTCAAGGATTAGGGATAAGATGTGAATGCCAAGTCCGGGCCTCTCCAGGTCATAACCAGCATGCTTCTCGGGAGGTTCAAGCCGATTGAATGGGAAGAGGAACTTAGGGCTCAGTGCTGGATAGGCCAACAATATCTTCTTTCTCCTTCAATGTCGGAGAATCTCTTCTAAAGAAGGCTTTGGCTGCAAATAAATCCGAAGGCTCATTTCCTCGGAGCATGTCCCTCACGAGAGTCTCTTCATCAATCTATTTAACACCCAACTCCGCTTTCTTAATTTTTATAAGAGTATCCCATGCTTCAGCTAGCGATTCATGATAACCATCGCCCAAGAAAGATAAGTTATGGTGCATGAGGACCCTTGTATTGTACTCGGCTATAAGCGGGTCAAATAGCATTTAATCTCTTCCCTATTGGCCTCAGTCCCTGCTTCAATTCGGGAGTTGGTCTCAGGGAGTGCTGCCTTTTTGACTTCTTCGCAAGCAGTATCTTTTAGCACTATAATTTCGAATAGTTCCTCGTTGAGTTTTGCCTTCAAATTCCTTGTCTCGATGATTTCATCACAATATTTTTGTGATTCTTCCTGCGCTGCAACTTTCTTCTCTTTCTCTTTAGAAAGCAACTTTTCCAACTCCTTGACTGGCATGCAAGAGTGTCGTTCTCTTTTTGGAGAGAATATGTTTACAGAACTAGAGCACCACTGCATTAAACCGCTTCGTTTAATTCTTTTTTGTGGGTTGTCTCTAAGAGGATGACTGCCTCAGCTGTCTCCTTGGCATTTTTCTTTGCAGTCTCGAGTTTGGCTTTGTATGAAAATAGTTCTTCATCCTGGCTCTTTATAATGTCTCTATCATGAACAGCTTCCAGCTTGAGGCGGTCGATCTCATGCTGACACTCAACAAAGTCCTCTGAAACTTTTTCGACTAGATGCACAAATGCCTCGTATTGAACGTACACATCGTTCTTGCATGCGAGAGCATTTTCTTTGACATTCCTAGGGATAGGATGTATGGAAGGAAGGAATTTTAGCCCATCGAAACAGATCTTTGGAAATGTAGCCTTAAGCTCAGCTAATATATCCACCGTGTCCGAAACTTGACCGGGAGTTGGAGGACTCTGCCTTAATGGCGTCACCGAATTCTTGTAAGGCTTATGAGATTGCTTGGTTCTCAAAGAAAAGAGTGTTGGGTGCAAGGGAAATCGGACTGGGAGCCTCGCTAGGCAGACTTGTCTCCACTATGCGCTGGGGGATTTGTCGGTTCATTTGGATATGAAGTGTGTCCATAGGTTCTCTTCCTGGAAGATGAGGACGATTCTTTGGAATAATATTCTCTATCTCCGCCTTCATCTCTATCTCTCCGTTTACCAGAATCCGAACCTCGACCAAAGCGGTGAAAGATAGAGGATTCACGAAGATGTTTGAAGCCATGCAAGCGAGTCATCTCATATGTGCATAAGGTTAAATGAGAACGAGAAAATCACATAAAAAATGAATACAAATTGGCGGCGAAGTATAAGAGTTTGCATGTGTCCTCGTGCATCACCCCAACGTACCGGTAATTTTTTCTTTACTAATTGGAGTTTTTCTCCCTGAGCATGAAGTTGTATGCCTTCACTGCTTCTCACAGGCGAACTGAGTCGCATGGCACCAAGATTAGCGAAGTCAGAATTCAATAAATCATCTGGAACGGATAGGTCGGAGATCCATTCAACAAACTTTCCATTTTCTAGGGAGACAATCCTTTCCCAATAGGAGTTATCATGATTTTTGAGGTCCCTCTAACTTTACTCTTTGTAAGTTTGTATGCTAAATTCTTCCCCCCCCCCCCACTTCGCAAAGGCTGTGGTTGATTAGTGCAGGGAACATTAGTTGTTGGTGCCTGTCCGGAACTTTTGTTCTCATTTAATGGTGTTGGAGCTTTTTTTTCTTTAATCTCACCTTCCTCAATGGTATCATAAGCCCATTTGATATGAGACCATCTTATAATAATCCAAATAGCGAGGGCAACTCGTCGGTAAAGATCAATTTGATGTCCCGCTCTTCTACTAGGGTGGCTCAGATGGCCACGACTATTTCAGATTATCTAGTGCCTTCGGGCCATAGGAAAATACCGGGAAGGATTAAAAACTTTCAAACTCGAGGAAAGATGTGACTTAAGTCCTAGAATGAAGGGTGAGATAAGGATGAGACTTATGTCCTTCCAGCCATCTTCTAACAAAGCCAGGAGGACAGTGTACGTAGAACTGCTCTTGCTTGAATTGGGAGAGCTTGTTCCATGCACCCATTAGAACTTGCATTTAGGGTACAGTTCGAGGAATATATAAGATGGGCTATCAGCACGTCTCTTGAAGCGATAAATGTAGCGGAAATCCTCAGGGGTTGGAGGTCTGAACATAGTACTCATGAAGAGTAAGTAGGTACCGTGTGAATGCATGGCTATTGGGATGCAGTTGTGTAGGAGAGATCCCTCTATACTTTAACATCTCACGGATAAATGGATTGAACGGTGGCACGCATCCAGCCCAACACATAAATTTATTGCATGTGGTATATTCGGCTGGAAGCAGATGAGGCCGATCTTGCCCTGATCGAACTAAGACATCTTCAAAGTGGATTCTGTGAATGGAGTATAGTCTACGAAGATCAACTTTGCCTATTTTTAGGGATTATGAATCGATGGGGTTATACAGAACAATAGCCTAGTCCGCTGCATCGGGAGTCGGATCTATAGCCTTAGCAGGAAGGACAGGAATATCTAGAATGGGAGCACACGATGGGCTCGACATCTCTACTACCTCTTGCCATAAACTTGGTCTAGGCCTGTCAGATATAGTAGCGTAGCTTGATTTCATAGACATTTCGGGAAGACAATTGGAGCGATTAAATACCTATTTAAGCTATACTCGAAAGATAATCAATATTAGGCATAAAAATAATATATCCCCACGCGTTGTGTGTGATCTAGTGCGACAATTCAAACATGAGTACAGAGAGCTTAGAATTTTAAAGACAAGTATGACATAGTAAAGTTTTGATTTGCCATCTTAGAAACCGTCATCGCTGACCATATCTAGTTGTCTGTCATATGGTCGGTGATGGAAGTCCTTGAATTGGCGTTGGCATCATAGATTGTAAAGATTGTTACTTGCGTTTATTGGGCTAAATCTATGTTTAGAATTGCTTAAGCTGTGGATTGTTTAGTCCGAGTTAAGTCCATAGGCTTTTATGTTCTAGTCGTTGTCATTGTTTATTATGTTATGCTCAGGCACAGAAGTGTATAGTCATAATGTATGCGTTGTTCAAATTGAGATGGTCCTAATTTCTAATGCCAACCCCAACACTTAGTGCCAGCCCTATGCCTAACTCCTGAAACCGACCCGATCGCTCCTCTAAACTAACATGACCGATCCACTTTCCCTCAGAACACATACTCACTTACTCTCAGACCATCAACCTACTCTACTACTAGGATTCTACCGACCCGCTCTACTACTAGGATCCACCGACCCGCTGTTCTTCTGGAATCCTACTGATCCGCTCTTCTTCTAGAAGCCTACCGACCCCTCTTCTTTATTTAGTATGACAAGCATAGCCTTGAAACTTATACTTCTAACCTATAACACATCAACCTCCCTTCCTAAAAATGCTTATGTTAAGTCCTCTCGAATCGGTGCAAACCCATGAAAAAACTCTTTATTATCCTTACCCCATACCCAACCTCTACTATCTATCTCCTCTCTCACTCACCGTGAGGATTCTTACGCATACATTGCTCAAACTTAAGTCGAGATAAGGAGGGCATGGCTTAAGAGTTTAAAAAGAGGCATGGATCCTTACCTATGTAGTAGTTTAGAGTTGGGGCGAGTGTTTCCAAGGCTCAAAGTTGAGAATGTTGGGGAAACGCATTTAGGAAGAAGGTTAAGCGGAGGGTGATGGCAGTTCGGTGGAGGAGGGTACTTTGGTTTTGAGGAGAGCCGGATGGAATCAATTGTGAAAATGAATGTGAAGTGAGAAGAGTAGTGAGTTTAGGACTAATATGTGATAGGTGGAATGTGAACCGGTCTCCTCCCAGAGACCTGGTCGCATTCCGAAAGGTTCGACAATTCGATATGCCGACCTCGACCCGCGTATGAAGATTCATGGATCGCTATTTAATTATCGATCCCTCATTTTTTTATAAAGGGAAAGATAAATGATAAAATAACATATATGTATATGTGTGTGTGTATTATATATTTGTGTGTGTATGTGTCTATGTATATGTGGATATAATGATAAATGAAGGTAATGGTGCGATGGAAAGATGGAATTCGCCCAATAAGTGGAGAAGCATGGGTTTGGAAAACCCATTGTGATTCAACCTTCATAGGGTTGTATGAATTCAACTTTTTAAAAGTTAAAACAAGTTTCCAAGAATACCTTTAAGACAAAATTAATGCACTCAAATGATGCGAAGCTTCATTAAAGGCTAAGGAAAAGCGACAATCAGTTACCACTCTGAACGAACTATCTTCTGGATACAGAGATTAATTGCCGACTCAAAGCGCGTCATGTTGTCCACCAACACACTTTGGGGAGCAAATGTTACCCGACACCTTGGCCCGTCTACAAGACGGTGGCTGTAGAAGTTATAATTGAACGTAAGTAAGTGTAACATCAAGATTGGTCCACTTCGAGTCATAATGGTGGTTACTTCAAGTTGGCCTCAATGAATATGGGTTGATGTGTAATGGCTGATGGGTCGAAAATAGGTGATGGAGTCACCAAGAACTTTGGTTGGTGCTTGGAGTGAGGATCGAATATTCTCTATCGGTTATATGCGATCGGTTGTTTATAATCAATCATGAAAGTTTGGGGTCGGCAGAGTAGATTTGGTTCGTTGCACTAGGTCAGATGGGAAACCTTGGTTCGATCAGGGTGGATCGGCATAAGTAGGTCGACAATAGTGGGAGATTTTGTTGGGTTCGGCCCGGATAGGGTCGACCTCAGAGGGATCAGTCCTTATGGAATCGACCTTGGTCGTTTGGCCATATGGGATCGAATAACTTGGCTTAAACTCAACAATGGAGAAGTGGATTAACACGAGCAAAAGAATGAATTACTTATGGTCATGGTCCAGATTACTTCGAGCATACGTGGGAGCTACTCCGAGTCAACATTCAGAGAGTCCCAGGGTGGCATGAGTGGATCGACAATAAGTGGATCGGTTGTGAAGGATCGGCATACCTGGGTCGGTCTACCTAGCTCATCAATTGTGGGCCAAGCCATCTTAGTCATGGGCCTATACAGGGAAGCCAGACTATCTTCGTCTATAAATAGAGGGTAGGGCTCCAGTTTAAGGGATCTTTTTTCAGAAACCAAGGAGAGACTCTGCCATTTTTTGTACTCATCTCTTTTCCATTCTAAACTGAATTCAAGTCGTACTTTGACGATTGTATCTGTAATCAATTAATTGAAAAATCAATAAAGATTATATTCAAAGTGGACGTAAGCAATTGCGCCAAACCACTATTATTCTCGTGCTCTTGTTTTTTGTTGTTGTTTTTGCATTATGTTGTGCTTTTCCTCTGTTTCAATTTATCGTCTTCATTAATCTCTCTACCTAAATCTATTCAAGGGTGTTAGTGACCAATTCTGGTGCTAACACTATCTGAGAAATCCTTAACGAATCCCCAGTAGTACCCGACTAATCCAAGAAAACTCTTTATCTCATTCATTGTCTCGGGTCTCTTCCAATTGTTCGTCGCCTTGATCTTAGTCGGATCTACAGACAACCCTTTCTCTGAGACTACATGACCAAGAAACCTTACTTCCTTCTTCCAGAAATGACGCTTCAAAGATTTTACTTTCAGTTAGTTCTACCTCAACGTCTCAAGCACCACTCTAAGATGAACCATATACTCTCCTTCAACTTTAGAATCAAAATATCATCTATGAACACCAACATGAACCTATCCATGTGTTCTTGGAAAACTCGGTTCATCAAATCTACAAAGAATGCTGATGCATTAGTTAGTATGAATGGCATTACTAACCATTCATACGATTGATATCTAGTTCTAAACGCCATCAAAGGAATACTATCCTCTGTCACTCTAGAGGATGGAGTCCTTTTGCTAAATCCAACTGGAAAAATACTTTGGCTCCACCTAACTGGTCAAAGAAATCGTTAATTATAGGTAACATATATCGATTCTTTATTGTCTTCTCATTCAACTTACGATAATCGATACATAACCTGTAACGACCCCGTAAAATTTTAGTAGATTTTATAAACGAAATTAATTAAAATTTTATGAAATTTAAAGTATTAAAATTTTGAAATAAAAATTTGATATTTGAAATACGTCAGTTAAACATTGCAAATAGTAAATTTTCATCAGATAATATAGAAGTCTATTTTTCTATGTAATTTTATTTCAATTCAAATCAGTTAAAATTTCATGATAATAAATATTTTCCAAACCTGAATATTTTTATACAATAAATTTGTAAATCATCTTTTAAGTGAGACGTCATATTCCGTTTCTTCAAATTTTGACTACTATTGTCCCGTTTATCCTATTTCTGGAAAATTTGCAGCTTTTTTAGTACCGATTATCGACTTTGATCGAATGATCATACCGCTAACATCTGTGTACCATTTTGATCGTCTCGTCGTGTTGATGTTCGCAGTATATTCAATTGTGCATTTCTAGGACCGGTACATGACGGAATCTACAATACGGTTCGTCGTGTCGGTATCTATTTTACAACTTTTGGTTTCTCATTTCCATTCATATACCACTATGTAATTCCAATAGTCTTCTGTTTTAATATTCCTTGAAAACAATGCATGACTTCCACCCTTCCCATTGGCTGATATTTATTTTGCTGGTTCATTTCTATTGGTGGTTCATTTCCTCTATTGTCCCTTCGTTGGAACGTTCCAACTCTGGTTTATATTTGAAACAAATAATACTACATCCCCTTTTTTGCTGAAGGGTCTGAAGCCATTCACATCCATTTACTTTCCTCTCTTCCCCATGACTAGCCTACTCATGCACACGACCAGACAACAGCAGCTCCACCCTATTCCACTTCGGCTACCTTCCCTTTGCCACTAGCAACCCACTACTACTCCTCCTTTAGGCCCCTCTCATTCTTATCCGTCACACGAGTTCACTGGTCACAGTCGAGCATCACAGGCCTTCGCCTTTTCTGCCTTAAGGCCGCATGCTCATATATATAGGTAATTATATATATTATATATATCTATGCATATAATTTTGGCATATTTGTGGTGAATTGCCTGTATATGTACATATATACGGTCTGCTATATGTTGAATCTTTGTTTTGTCTGCAAATATATATATAATGTATACATGTTATAATTTTTAATGAAGTTGAATTTTATATGACAGTGTATATATCACTATAAATATATTACAGTGGGTTTTAAGAAATAATTCGAGTAGTGTACCTAAGATGTCTATATGATCTGTTTAAGTATTTTGATATGCATGCGTTTGTATTCAAAGGATGGGTTGACATTTTAATTTATATAAAGTATATACAGGTTTTTGACAAATTTTATGTGTTATGTTTGTATACGTATGATATGTATATTTGAGTTATGATTTGTTTGCTTTTCACTGTTAGTTTATATATATGGTTCGTATTTATATATATACTATAAAGTTATATCCTGCTATTTTAATATATATTATATAAGAAGGTAATATATAATATGATGGCTTAAAAATATATACAACAGTCTTGTTTTAAAGATATATATATATATATATATGATTATATTATGTATGTTTCGTTGTATATTTTTAAAATTATATATGCTGTCGTTTTATTTATGTATAACAGTTACGAAAAGAAAAAAAAGGGTTATGTTATTGTATATATCATGTATGTATTCCAATATTTAGGTACCGTATTATGTTCTATTAGTAGGGTAATATATTTAATTCATTTAAACATTGACTTTGATATTGAATATATATATATATATAAGCCTTAAAGTTGTATATATACACATATAGGTTTTAAGAGATGTAATATAAGTATATGTGAACATAGTCTTTCGAACATTATACTGATACTTTGTGTGTGGATCAAATTTAGCATATGACTATATATATATATTTTTATAAAGGTTATGTATAATGTGTCTGTTAACACACACACACACATAAGTTCCTATGTTTTCTGTTCGAAATTTTGTCCAGATTTTTATGTACATTGAAGTTTGGTTAGTTATGTATTAGTATAATATATGATTTACATATATTTGTTTATATATATTATTTTGGGTTTAATATACAAGTTTTTTTCAAAAAAAAACTTTTTTAGTTGCAGTTTGTAGAATGTGGTTGTGAATATTTATTTTTGAGAGGAATTTGGTATTGTCATTTAAAATAAATATTGGTATCATTTAAAATAATATGCATTAGTCTATATATTAGTTTACATCAATACATGAGTTGGTTTCAAATATACAGGAGGGTTTTATTTTATATATGTATTTTAAATGTAAACCATGACTTCTAATTACATATATATATATATATATATATATATATTTTAATGTTAGTTTGAATTTAACATTGATTTCATGGAAATAATAATTTATATTATGTCTCTATCTATATGTTTCTGATTCATTCTCATCAATTCAAACTATCAGCTTTGTTGTCGAATCGTGTCCATCTAGCTTTGCTTTGGAACTCATGCTTAGATCAGTAACCCATTTCATTGTCCATTCTCTCTAGTCTCGAAAGGTGAGCAATAACTCACGATTAACGTTCTTATATTTATTAAATTTGATTTCAATTGAAACGACAATTGAAATATGCTGCTGTTAGTTATTTACATTGCTATATATATGCTATTATCTGTATCTGTTCACCTGTGACATCTGACACTATTATCTGTTATTTTTATTAATGAATATGCCTATTATATTATTATCATATCTATTATCACTCTGCAAGTTCCTCGTTAGTATAGAATTCCCTATGGGTTGAAATGATAAATATCTGAACGACCTATAGAATAGGGGAAAATCGTTATAGGTTGAAATGATATACCCAAATGACTTTTATTGAACTGAATTTGGGATTGCGGGTTGAAATGATAGATACACGCATATATTTAAGTTGCAGATTGAAATGATAAATATCCGTATCACTTGACCATAGGATAGAAAATTATATACAAACACCGCTGATCTATATTTTAATATTTTGAAAATGATTTCTATGGTTTTGGAAAGAAATATATGGTTTAATAGATATTGATTTTTAAGATATTATATATATTTGGAAATGATTTCAAGATTTTGAAACTAAATTTATTTGAGAATTATATTCATATAAGTTTGATTTGAAATTTATTAAATTTGGGACTTTAAAAATATGATTTTATAACTTGTTTTTTGATTAAAAGTGATTTAAGTGAATATTTCAAATTTACATAAATTAAAATGGTGTATTTATTTTTATTTAAATTTGAAATTTGAAGTTTTGTTTAAATGTTATTTGAATGATTAAGTGAATATTTCAAGGCTAAATAATATTAAAGTAAATCTGATATATATATATATATGAAATTATCAAATTTTATTTTTGAAATGTTGAATATTTAAAGCTTTGAAAATATTGAAATTGAAATGGTTTATTTTGTGGTTGAAAACCTGTATTTGAAATCGATATAATTGGAAATGGTTTATTAAGAAACCGAATTGAATTGAAATTGATGATTTGAGATTGGATTAGATTTGAATTTTGAAATTCGAGTTGGTTTGGAATTTATTTTGGAAATTTGAGAAAACTATTTATTATATATAAAGTATTTTAAATTATATTTAAAACTATTTTATATTATACTTTATAAATTATTTTAATACAAATATTTTAATATAAATAATTTCTAATATAAACTATTTTAATATACTAACTATTTTAATATATATTTTTTAACTTATGACTATTTCATATAAATTATATTACTTTATAAACTATTTTACTATATATTTAATACCTAAACTGATGAAGTGGGAAGTATTATGATTTTAAAGTATTATGATTTCTAAATTATGATTTCTACATTATGATTTCCAAAGTGTTATAATTTCAAGGGTTTTGGTTTCGAAGTGTTATAATTTTTAAAGTGCTATAACTTTTGAAAATTGATATATTTGAAGTGAAAATGATATCATTTGATATGGTTTTGAAATGGAAATGATATCGTTTGATATGGTTTTGAAATGGAAATGATATTTTGGTTTTAAAGTATAAACTATTTTGAAATGACCGCGATGTTATAATAACGTTTGTTTGTTAAAGAGACCGAGATTGGAAGTTGTCATACTCTCTACCAACTCCGAACACCACTTTAACAACCGTGTACACGGTGGAGATTCGAGAATGAAGTAGGATGGTGGCGACGTCCTATATGAGGTATATACATGGACCCAACTACCGTGAGTTGGCATAAGGTGGCTAAAATAGGAGCAATCGACGGGCCAATGAGGTAGCTCCTCTAATCGGACACATTCCTTCGATGTCATTCTATTACTTTATGATTGATTTGGTGCGCACCTTTGATTTTTTTTATTTTGGGAGTGTGGCTCGAGGTGGGCTGTAGTGGCTACTATGCAGTACCACTAGTCCAGATGTGCAATTGGTATATCTAACCCGGCATTGCCTAGTTGTGCCGTGTCACTTACCCTTGCATGCTTTACTACGAGTTTGATTTGTGTCGTACCTATGGAGTATTTATGGTAGCCTCTCGATCTAGAGGTACGATGGTACTGTATAGACTATCGGCACTATAAAATGTGTTAAGGAGGATATGGGTAATGCCTTAACGCTATTTTAATAGTTTATTTTACTATAGACATTATTATAATAGTGTGTACTACTACATAGTAGATAGTTTAATGGATCCTTAGAGGATGGTTATCCCAAACATCCTTTGAGTTACTTGTATTTCGGCTGTTATTTCATTTGAGTTGGATTTATTGATATAAGAATGTTAATCCTGACTCGAGTGTTTTGTGTTTTTCTTTAAGCTCGGGTCATACTGAGTGATACAGCTTTTGAGACTCACCTTTGGAGTTGGAGCTTCATTTGGAGATCCATCTACATCTTTCAGCTTGCAGTTATTCAGTTGATTCCATTGATGTATTTTGATCTTGTATTTGACTATTGTATTTGAAACATCAATTGTATCTTATTTAACTCTGATATATATATATATATATATATATATATATTTAGTAGCTTCATGAACTACTATTCATGTTGTTTCTGTTGCATATTGTATATTACTCTATGTCTGTGATTCTGTGGTTTATTTATTTACTATATATGCTGAGTTTTGTCAAATATAAATTAACGATCTGGTATTTTAAGCAATTCAAATCCGGCTTGTATGGATGCGAATGATTGAAAATATCAAGATGTTACAGAACCATAACGATCAGTCCAGCTCCTTTACAAAACTGTGGTTGTTCCCCAGGGAGAACTGCTTAGTCTGATAAAATTCTTGCCTTTCAAATCCACCAACTACACCTTTAGCTCCCTCATCTCGATACATTTTGCTCATCGGCTAAATCAATAGCTCGTTTCGAATGTAGTCCTACTATAGGTTTAAAGACATCTGCGAATTCTCTAATAATGAAAACTAGATTCAACTCCTTTTTTTCCTCCATCACTCCCAACAAAGCATTAACCTCAAAACTAGGGTTTTCTATGAAGTATACTATCTGATCACTACAATTAGGGTGCCTAAGTGATATTTTTCTATCATGACAAAATATACTAGTACCGTATTTACTTACGCAATCCATACCTAAATAATTCCAAGCCCTATGAAATCAAATACATACAAACTGCAAACAAATGTATGACATAATAATTCAATCTTTAGGTAGTCACATCTCATGCCAAGAGTCGCATATTCTCTTATCGGATTCACAACCCTTAAGGAAGTAACTAGGTATGAGGGTTCTAGGTTAAGCTTATCTACCTACAATGAGATATAAAAGAATTCAATGCACCGGTATCAAATAGAACCCTAACTGATATACCATGAATCAAAAGCATACCTCCCAACATAGCTTTTTCCTTCTCCTCTGCTATTGGTCTCGAGGTAGTTGGTTCCAATGCAAACATCTGCCTTTTCCATACTTGACTAGCTCCTTACACTGGTTCTTATAAGTCCAATATGACCACAATCGAAACATCTCACTCCTTTCTTCTCAGTTGCTTTCTTTTCTTTGTCTGTCCGAAATTCATAAGCATGGTGTCCTTTCTTATCACACTTATAACAGACAACTTCTACCTTTCCTTTCTTAGCAGCTCCACCCTTCTGAGCTCCTTTCTTACGAAAAAACTTCATTTTTTGGTTCTCCCCTCCTTGACACTACACCAAAACAGAGGATTCCCAATGAATATAAGGGTTGTGAAGAATTTCAGTAACACTTATATGCGTTGCTACAGGGGAGTGGGCATTTATTCGCAACGCTTATAAGCGTTGGAAGATTTTTTTGTCCAACGCTTATAAGCGTTGGGAAATAATATCTTCCAACACTTATAGGCGTTGGGAAAAAAGATCTTATAAGTGTTCGCGACAAAATTGGTCACAAACCCCGAATACCGTGAAAGCACCAGTGTATGAATACAAATCAACAATATTCAAACACAAATCTCAGATCTCAACAAATGTTAAACAGCAATCCAAAAGTAAAGAACAGAGACACAAGTTTTATAGTGGTTCGGCTATCTCCGGCCTACGTCCACTCCAAAGTTTTTTATCCTTTTATTGATTATCCTTGATGATTACGGATGATTACAGCAGTTACAAAGTCCAAAACTCGAGATAAATAGCAGTAATGATGTTATGGAGTGATTCTGGGAGCGTCCGGGCGTGCTTTCTCTCTCTAAATTCTCCGACCCCCCTTTCTGAATGACCAGGGGCTCTATTTATAGGCGCAGGAGGCTGATATTTTGCTGAAAACTCGGGAGACCTCTTCAGGCACGTGAGGGGGCCCATGTGCCCGTCCTTAGGAAATTGGGCCCATATTGGGATCGATTCGAAGTAAGGTTCGAATCGATCGGGAATGCATCCAATCGAAGTGAAATTTGGTGAGAACATTCTTCAACATGTATGTAAGCTCCTGTAAAAATTTCATTGCATTTGGATCAACGGTTTGGAAGATATGATCGATTCGAGATCAAAGCTCTGTATGTTCTTCCTCGTTCGAACCCATGCTTCGAACCCACCTCCTCCGAATCCATTGCTTCGAATCCATCTTTGTCGCCGCGTTGAACATTTCTTCCCCTGCTCGTAGTGATCGCTTCGAATCGATACGAACATTGTCCCTAAGTCCTTCGAATCGATGAAGTCGACTCCCCGCGTGTCCTTCTCGAACGCTCTCTTCGTATCGATAGGTACGAATCCAGAAATTTCCCCTTGATCGATACGGATTGTATCGATTCGAGCCACCATTGATATGAACTAACCTGCGTACACCTTATGGATACGAAGGAGATCCATGCTGTGATCGAGTCGAAGTCCACCTGTCCTTCTCATCTGATTGATACGAAGTAACCGAGTCGAACCAGTAACTCGATCGATTCGAAGCCCATCGAGTCGAACCAATAACTCGATCGATTCGAACACTATCGAGTCGAACCAACACCTGATGCGAACTTCTCAGAGCCGAATCCATACCAATCGATACGAAGTGTATCGATTTAAACCATCCATGTGCCTTGCCTTCGATTGATGCTGACCTGATGGAGTCGGACTGACCAAACCCTGAAGGGTACGAATCCGATGGATTCGAAGTGATCATCTCCTTGACCCCTCGATGGATTCGAACAACATGCCTTTCCTACCTTGCATCGATCATAACTCCTTCATATGAACTCCGATTAACGTGAAAATTGAAACATAGCCTTTCCTAATCCTTATCATCATCTCCAATCAATTTCGTCCCGATCGGAGTTCAACCAAATTTTGACGATATCGATCGCAGCCTTGATTCCAATCGATTTCCAATCCCGACATCCATCATTCCTTGACAATTTGTTGATATTCCAGTTTTGACCAAAAATGGGATAACACTTTGCCCCCCAAAACATGCCTTGTGATAACAAGGCGTGTTTTGAATAGTTCCGAATCCAATATCCAAAGCCCATAGCCATATCGCCAGAGTATGTCATCCTTGACTACTTCGAGTCGATGCCCAATTCCATATCCCGTAACCAAAGCCTTAGCCAATTCCATATCCATTCGAACTCGACAGCCGAGTCCTAATCCATCCTTATCCAATAGCCAATAACCAGATCCAGGACCTCTCCGGGTCGATATCCGAATCCATAACCTCTCCGGGTTCTTGCCAAGCGTAATCCATACCTGACGACCGTGGTCCAATGTCCCTGGACGTTGAGCTAACCTCTCCGGGTTCTTACCAAGCGTAATCCACACCTGACGACCGTGGTCCAGTGTCCCTGGACGTTGAACAATGTCGTGGCTTAAGTCCTAAGCCGAATCCTGGTCTCTCCGGACCCTTGTTGAGCATAGTCCATACTCAACGACCTGATACAATAATCGATAATATGGGGCCAAAGTCCTAAGCCGAATCCTGGTCACTCCGGACCCTTTCCGAGCATAGTCCATACTCGACGACCTGAATGAGTCAATTTACCACGTTTGGGCAAAGTGACTCACCCCTTGCCAGGCATAATCCATAGCCGATGACCGTTTATCAAAAACCAGATAAAAACCCAATCAAAATCCAAATTCGGAATCCAAATCCAAAATCCAAATCAAAACCAGAAAGCCAGAAATTCAAACAAGTATCCAAAACCGAAAACAATCATCCAAAGGAAAATCCAAGTCAAAAAGCAAGCAAAACCAGGAGCTCAATCCAAGCTCCAAAACTAAAATCCAAAAAGAAAAGCAATGTCCAATCCAAAAGCAAAAGATAAATTTCACAAACCATAGCATCGCAGTTTATCATCATTCAGAGCATGCCTAGGGGCTATCTCCGTCCCCGTACATGTGTAAATGACTTGGTTGCTTGCCAATAGTTCGCTACTTATTTTATATTATCCTGGTCAATGGACGATCAATCGACAATCATCCCTAGGCCTCCCACGGCGGTTGATCCTGCTCCACCGTTGCATTCTGAGTTCCAACATATTGTGGCAGCAGTCCCTTCCTGACATGCTCCTCGATTATGTCCTTTAAATGCCTGCAGCTGTTGGTGTCGTGTCCATCCAAATCATGGAAAAGACAATGCCTTCCTGATGTCTTCTCCCGTTCTGATGGTTCCCTCCTAGCCGACCTTCGGTAGGGAAGGCGATTTCGAGTATCCAGGTATATCCGCTCCAGCGTCTCGTTCAATCCTGTGTATGTGGAAAACTTCGGATCCTTCCATCGCTTCCTAGCGTTTCCAGAATCATCATCCAATTTCCTTTTCCCATTGTCTTTATCCAAGCCTTTGCTGGATGGTCCTACATCCTGAGTTGCATTAACCCTTTTCACCTTTAAATCCGTACTCGCATCTTCCTGACGAAGGAACATTTCTGCCTCGTGAAAGAATTCGTCGAGATCCTATGGGGGATCTCGTATCAGAGATACCTTGAAATTCGAGTCCTCCCTGACTCCTGATACTGCTGCCATTAAAACCATCGATGGATCAGGCCGATCCACCGAAGCGACCGCCGCACTGAATCGAGTTAGAAAAGCTCTAAGCGATTCATCCATCCTTTGCTTTACTGATGTTAATGTCATCACATTCTCCGGCCTCTTGACGTGAACCCGAAACTGTCCCAAAAACTTTTCCACCAATTCTCTCCAAGTCCTGACAGATCCTTCTCCCAGCTGCCTAAACCACATTGCAGCTAAGTCCGTCAGATACAAAGGGAAGCATCGGGCCATCACTTCCTCCGATGCTCCCAGCACCTCCATGTGTCTGGTGTACCTCATCAAGTGATCAGTTGGGTCTGCCTTACCATCATATACCTCCACGCTAGGTAGATTAAACTTAGGTGGATTCTGAGCCATCCTTATCTCCCGAGCAAACGGAATCCTATTCACTCCTTCCAAGTCTCCGTTGGTCAAACCACCTCGCACAGTTCTTCTGATGATTTCTACTAATCCGGTATTGTCTGTTGGGGGTTGCCCCCCATGCCCCCGAGGGAACTCTGGTACATATTCCTCGTGTGGTTCACTAGCAGCAACGTTAGCTCTAGTTTGTTGAACTCCTTCCAAAGGCCCTCCTGTGTTGGATCCCACGGGCCTGCCCCCAAGCCCTTGTTGATTGCCTTCTGGCTCCGTATCTCGTCCTCCATTGGGTTCCACGACCCTAGTCCCTTGTCCTGCATCCACAGCGGCTGTAGCTGTTCCTAAGTTCTGCATCCCTACGGCTCTCATTTGCTCGAAGAAAGTCTGCATCATTTCCTGTTGGCTCTTCAACAATCTCTCCTGCAAAGAATTCGTCATAGCTTCCATTTCATCCCGAGTTATGTAGATTGAAGCCTGTCCTTCCCCAGCCCCGGAGGATGCTTGTTGACTTCCTTCCTGTTGGCTTCTCTCAGCCCTTTGCCTTCTACTATTTTTCCTAGTCATTGTCCTTGAATCCAAACTCTTTAAAATCTTCAAATCCAACTTTCAAATCCGATGTAGCGGGTGCTAGTCCCTCTCAATGAAAGCACCAAAGTGTTCGCGCCAAAATTGGTCACAAACCCTGAATACCGTAAAAGCACCAGTGTATGAATACAAATCAACAATATTCAAACACAAATCTCAGATCTCAGCAAATGTTAAACTGCAATCCAAAAGTAAAGAACAGAGACACAAGTTTTATAGTGGTTCGGCTATCTCCGGCCTACGTCCACTACAAAGTTTTTTATCCTTTTATTGATTATCCTTGATGATTACAGATGATTACAGCAGTTACAAAGTCCAAAACTCGAGATAAATAACAGTAATGATGTTATGGAGTGATTCTGGCAGCTTCCGGGCGTGCTTTCTCTCTCCAAATTCTCCGACCCCCTTTCTGAATGACCAAGGGCTCTATTTATAGGCGCAGGAGGCTGATATTTCACTGAAAACTCGGGAGACCGCTTCAGGCACGTGAGGGGGCCCACTTGCCTGTCCTTAGGAAATTGGGCCCACATTGGGATCGATTTGAAGTAAGGTTCGAATCGATCGGGAATGCATCCAATCGAAGTGAAATTTGATGAGAACATTCTTCAACATGTATGTAAGCTCCTGTAAAAATTTCATTGCATTTGGATCAACGGTTTGGAAGATATGATCGATTCGAGATCAAAGCTCCGTATGTTCTGCATGGTTCGAACCCATGCTTCGAACCCACCTTCTCCGAATCCATTGCTTCGAATCCATCTTTGTCGCCGCGTTGAACATTTCTTCCCCTGCTCGTATTGATCGCTTCGAATCGATACAAACATTGTCCTTAAGTCCTTCGAATCCATGAAGTCGACTCCCCGCGTGTCCTTCTCGAACGCTCTCTTCGTATCGATAGGTACGGATCCAGAAATTTCCCCTTGATCGATACGGATTGTATCGATTCGAGCCGCCATTGATATGAACTAACCTGTGTACACCTTATGGATACGAAGGAGATCCATGCTGTGATCAAGTCGAAGTCCACCTGTCCTTCTCATCTGATCGATACGAAGTAACCGAGTCGAACCAATAACTCGATCGATTCGAAGCCCATCGAGTTGAACCAATAACTCGATCGATTCGAACACTATCGAGTCGAACCAACACCTGATGCGAACTTCTCAGAGCCGAATCCATACCAATCGATACGAAGTGTATCGATTCAAACCATCCCTGTGCCTTGCCTTCGATCGATGCTGACCTGATGGAGTCGGACTGACCAAAACCTGAAGGGTGCGAATCTGATGGATTCGAAGTGATCATCTCCTTGACCCCTTGAAGGATTCGAACAACATGCCTTTCCTACCTTGCATCGATCATAACTCCTTCATATAACTCCGATTAACCTGAAAATTGAAACATAGCCTTTCGTAATCCTTATCATCATCTCCAATCAATTTCGTCCCGATCGGAGTTCAACCAAATTTTGACGATATCGATCGCAGCCTTGATTCCAATCGATTTCCAATCCCGACATCCATCATTCCTTGCCAATTTGTTGATATTCCAGTTTTGACCAAAAATGGGATAACAATAAGTGTTGAGGAAAATATCTTCCAACGCTTGTAAGCGTTACAAATAAATATTAACAAATAAACACTTATCCGTAATGTGAATGTTGAAAGACAAAATGGTTTGACTGTTAAAAGATATAATGTTGATTATATTTAAAATGAAAAATTATCTTAATTTAGCAAATTATAGCCCAGTCAATATCAATAACCAATATTCATAATTCATAATAAAACAAAGTATCAATTAACAAAAGAGAAGTCTAATACATAATTAAGTTATCAAAACATAGTTTACCAATCCTATACTAAGACCTGTTGCAATAATAGAAGATAAGACATAGTTCATAGTTAAAGTCTACAGATACCGAATACGAAACTCTAGCCATATTTCTTTAAAGCATCCAATCTGATGCAGTCCGGTGATGCTGCTAATTCTAACTTTTCAGCAACTTTAGAAACGGGTGCAATTGTTGACCCTAGAACCGGGCAACAAATTTATGAACCTGCTACAGTTAATAAACCTCATTAGTGAACTAGTTAGAAATGATAGAAATCCATTTAGATTCCATAACTCTTGAACCTATCACCTGGTTACCAAGACCTTATTTAGGGCTGCATTGGTTACAAGATTATTGGCAACCTAACTTTCAGTTTCCTAAGCAAGCACAAATCCAGCAAGAGTTGTCTTAAGTCCTAGAATAAAAGTGTAATTGATTTTGAACAAAAATGTGATAGTCTTAGAAAATACTCCAATTTATTATATGCATAGCTGACAAATGACCCATCAATTAAGAAAAAATATAGAAGAATATAGGATCGATATTCATCAATAACATAACCTTTTGGATGCTGAAGTCGTTCAGAACAATCAACGTTAGAAGTAAACTAGCTTATCTAAGGTGGTCGACCAACCAAAAATTTTCATGCCACGATGATTGCAATGAAAAATAGGCTATTTATTCACAATTTGATCTATGAGAATGGAGAATTAGTTTCAGAACCAACCAAACTAAGGCAATCAATTACCAGACAAATTATTTAACAGTGATCACCATCATCCTGGTTTAGAGTTTAAATCACCATCATTGCAGCTACACCTTTAACTTAGTGCAGTTGCACTGAGTCATTGGGGCTGCATTGTTTTACTTAGTGAAACAAGATTCCATATATTATAAACTTAATACATGTAAGCTTAAAAATTTTATAAAAAATGTATTATATAATACATTTATCATAATAAATATATTATTAATATCCTTACATGTGACCTCAATATTAGTGGTTGCAATATATATAAATAATGTATAGGATACATACAAAATATCAAATAAAATATTCGAGTATTGTTATAATGATATAAATGTGTAAAAATAATTTTAATTATAAAATAGAATTTTTATGTAATAAAATTTAGAAGTTCTAAACCAAACTTATGCTATCTAAATAAATAAATATACAAACATTGGTTATCTATAATTGTAGATAATACAGAACATGTACTATATAAGATTTTATTTTAAGTATTTTAAAATATTGTATATCCATTACATATCATAATGCATAATATGTAGCGGATATGCAAATTAGTATATATTATGTATGTGTATATTACTTAAAACATAAAATGTAACGACCCGATATTTTCAACCATTCGCATACGCACATGCCGGACTTGAATTGCTCAAGATAACAGGTTGTTAATTTAAATTTGGAAAAACTCAGCAGATACAGTAAATAAATTAATCAAAGAATCACAGACACAGAGTAATATAATAACAACGCAGCGGAATAGATAAATAGTAGTTCATGAAGCTACTATATAAATATCAGAGTTAGAAATAGAATACAACATAACATCTCAAATACAGTGAAGTCTCCGGTATGAACAGATGACCTCTCTGAACCAATCAACAGGAAAAGCTAAAAGCTGCATCGATAGTTGGATCTCAAAACAAAGCTCCAAACTCCAAAGGCGAGTCTCAATGCTGCATCACTCAGTCTGACCCGAGCGTAAAGAAAAACACAAAACACTCGAGTCAAGATTAACATTCTTATATCAATAAATCCAACTCAAGTGAAATATCAACTGAAGTACAAATAACTCAAAGGATGTTTGGGATAACCATCCTTTAAGGATCCGCGGAACTATCTACAATGTAGAAATATATACTATAATACCGTGGTCATTTCAAATTAATTTATAATTCAAACCAAATATCATTTCCTTTCAAAATATATACATTTTTGCTCAATCTCAGACAAATTGATGCCAATCAACTCGAGTTCCAAATTCCAATTTATTTCAATCTAAACTTTTCCATTTTAATTCAATTCAATTTCTAAATAAAAAATCTAATTTGTATTGATTTCAAATACGTATCTGAATCAAAAAATAAACCATTTAAATTCCAATATATTTCAAAGCTTTAACATTCAATATTTTTAAAGTTAAATTTAGTAGTTTCATATAGATCTTGATCTAACTTCCTTATTATTTAGTCTTGAGATATTCACTTGATAAATTCAACATTATTTGCTAGCTTTCAATTACATTTTTACTAAATATTTCCTTAAATTTATGTAAATGAGGAATATTCATTCAGTTACTTACATCAAAACCACGATATAAGTCATACCTTAAATCTCAATTTTAATAAGTTTCAGTCGATTTAATTAAATAAAATTCTTTATTGAATATAATTTCAACCAAATTCAAATTATCTTCCCAACCTTAACTTATTTAAGTTATAACCAAAATCTATTTTGAAATATAAATTTAAGTACTTTAACATATTATATGTATTAAATCAATCTTAATTAAATTAAATATTATTATTAAATCTGTATATATATATATATATATATATATATATATCATTACCATTTATATATAAAATTTAAGAATCAACATTTATTAAACCATATATTACCTTCCAAAACCATAGAATTTAATTTTCAACATATTTTATATGGACCAACAGTGTCTGTATATAATTTCCTATGCTATGGTCAAGTGATGCGGATATTTATCATTTCAATCCGTGATATATATACGAGTATATATCATTTCGACCCGCAATCCCAAATTCAATTTCAAGGAAAATCGCTTGGGTTTATCATTTCAACCTATAACGATTTTCTCATATTCTAAAGTCCGTTTGGGTATGTATCATTTTAACCCATGGTGATTTCTATACTAACAAAGAACTTGTAGAGTGATAACAAATATGATAACAATAGTAACTGGCATATATCATTAGTATCAATACAATATAAACAATAGGATATGGTGACATATCCCATAGGTGAACAGTTACAGATAACAACATATATAACAATTTAAATAACTACAACATCATATTTCAATTGTCGTTTCAATTGAAACCGAATTTAATAAATAAAAGAACGCTAATCATGAGTGATTTGCTCACCTTTCAAGGCAAGAGATGAACGTAAATGAGATGGGTTACGAAATCCAGGCACGAATCTCAAAATAAGGCAAGATTGAACTCGAATTGACGAACGAAGTTGATAAATGAGAACTGACGAAATCAAGTCAGAACTGAATTGATGATGATAAATGGTATAGGTGAATTTATATATATCTATATATATAAATATATATATATATATATATATATATATATATATATATAACTATATGTAAAATCAAATTCTAAATTCAAACATTTATTAAATTGAATATATTTATATAGGAACCCTTGTTTAAACTAAAACTCAAATACTAAAGTCAAACCTATAAAAATAAATTATATGCTATAATTAAAACAATATTTGTTATGAATTTAGTATTGACTAAATTAACTCAAATCCAAAATAGTACAACTGTGACTATTTATAACATAACCTACATTACATACATTTCATTTACAACTTATGCATACGAACAGCAAAAGCACTATATATGTGACAAGTATATGTTAGATCAAACTATACCTACCTATTCTATACACCAGTCGAGCAATTTATATGTATATAAACATAATACTGCCTTTACACTAACTATTGTGTCACTACAGCAATACATAACAACCTTACAGATTTAAACAACTCGTAACTTAAAACGATATATTGTATAATATATTTAACGAACATAATATTTATATACAGTACTGGTCTCCAACCAAAATATAAAAAATAGAAACTGAAGTATACATCTTATATAAACTTATGTATATACTCAGTAAAGCAAGCTATATATAACATATATAAATATATCTACACAAATTCTTTTTGGCTGAGACAAAATAGCATACTTTGTGTGTGTGTGTATATATATGGTATAAACAATGTTGATAACCAATATTTACGTAACTCACGTTTGTGAACATGACAGCAAAAAATAAATAAATAAGTGTACATATAAAATAAAATAAACTCTTATATAAACCAATATATAATCCAACAAAGCTTCAGCAATATAAATTCAATATATCAACTTACCCCTAACATTATGGCATACAAAATTTCAAATAACAGAGTCTTAGAAAACTGAAAGAAAGATTACAAACAACCTTTTATAAAAAAGAACAGCACTTTTTATACTTATATGAATGTACTTATGAAAATGTCATATGTATATAATCAATACACCAAACCCAATAGATCGTACAAAAAAAGCTGATACATATATAACTGACACGCACGACACTTATATTTTAAATATCTATACAATACCTTATGTGTCAAACACTAGAGGAGCTTCGGCCGCGTTCAAGGCAAGGTGGAGGAGCTGTGGAGAGGCCAGCGGGAAGGGGAGCGTGGAACAGAGGGTGCGTGGACCGATCAAGGAGGAAATGAGGGTGTGAAGGCTGGGAAAAGGAGATTTTGGCCGAGCTAGGGAGGAGGGAGGTACGGCCAGGCGCGGAAAGGTGCATGCATCTTGGAGTGATCTTTGGGTGGAGGCTCGGCATGGGTTTAGACAGCTCGGCTACTAACATTAGAGATGGGGTGGAGAGGTTGTTTTACACATGAACGAGTTCGGGTCTCGTGGTGAGGAGAAGAGAAGGAAGTGAAGATGTGGTTGAAGGCCACGTGAGCGCGGGCTGAAGTCAGAGGTCGACGCGTAGAAGGCTTGGGGAAAAAATGATGCTTGCGTGCCTTGTGAAGGGGAAAAAGCGTTGAAAAAAAAATATATATAAAAGGGCAAGAGAACACAGGGAGGTGAGTTAAAGGAAAAAGTGAACCGAGTAGAGAAAGAGCCATATATACACATAATGTACCACCCTAAAATCAAGCAACGAGAATAGTGAACGCCAAATCTGGAATTAAATAAATGTTTATGGCCGTTTATAATGGGCACAAGAATATCAACAGATCAAAACGGATTCTGATAGGGTTAACCCTTTTGTACGTATTTTATCTCATACCGGACTCCAAAATATGGAAATAAATATACCACAGAGATTAGCACGATGACGATCAAAACGGTATACAGATATCAGTGATAAGATTTGAATTATAAAAATTTGAATTTCCGCTAGCGGAAAATACTGCCAAAACCCATAAAAATTAAATACTAATGGAAGAGGTCCATATGTTTGAGGTTGGATGTAGTAGTGGTGTGTGTGTAACACGACTACCACTAATGGAAGAGATCCATATGTTTGAGGTTAGATGAGTATTTGTCAAGACCGTAGACCTAATACCCTCTCAAGTAAGATTTGCAGTTTGGAGTAAGGATTTCTCTGATCTCCGAAGGAAATCTTTTAAAAGATTCGGAGTTCATCTTTGAAGTGAAGTTTGGATCTGTCGGAAGTGCAGAAGTAAGTGATGGTATCTTGACTACTGCGTGATGAGATGCAGTACCCATGGATATTTTCGGAAGATGCTTTCTCTTGAAGCAGTTTTAGAAGTAGTTGAGAAGCAGTCTTTACCTACCACAGGGAAGACTCGTCTGCGTAGAAGTTGTCTGAATTTTTAGCAATGGAGGTTGGCTGTTTTGGAATATGAGACTAAGGTCTATAAGTTGCTTCGCTTCGGCATGGTCTCACTTGTCATTCCTTAAGGAGAGCAAGATGTTGATGCTTGGTTTGGATCCCGAACTTCTTGAGAGGATGTCTGCCATCTCGAAGGTCCGTTGTGGGGTTTGTTGATGTTTTGGTTTTCGAGGAGCCTTTGGATTAGAAGTCTTTGGTTAGCTATGGTAGAAGTTCAGCTCGAAGTGTTCGGTGTGCTGACGAGGAGGTCTTTTAGCTTTGCAGTATCATCAAGGTAGAGTTTGGAAGCAGCAGTTTCTCCGATGGTTCAGGAATTTTTGTGGCTCTTCTTTAGCAGTCCAGGCAGATGGTGAAGTTTTCTTGAAGGGTTAAACTTGTTTGGAAAGGCTTAAAGCTGTTCTAGTTGGTAAAGAGAGGACTGTTTCTTTGGAATCCGGACTAGGTTGGATCGCAAAAGTGACTTGCGATTAGTTTGGAATTTATCTTGGGAATTCTTTTGTTTGAAACCGAGGATTCTCATGTGGAAGTAGGAGCTACTGAAGTAATCAGAAGTGTATCTGCATCTGGAGTTGAGTTCCATATTGTTTTGGTTCCAGAAGCGATATTGGTGGTTAGCCTGGTAGTAGGATGGTTCTTGGAGAAGAAGAGTTGGTGTAGCAGCTCAGAAATTTTTGGAATTTGGATTGATCAGATCTAGTTTTGAGTTGGGATTCTGATGTAAGGTTGTGTGACCGAGTCAGATGGGTCACTCAGATTTTATGGATTTGATGAACAAAGTTCCCGGATATATTAGATAAGTTTGTACTCGTGTTCATCAAAAATATTCTCACCTATTTCAGAATCAGAGTTGTCCAGCGGAAGTGAGGTAACAGCTGTGCAAGGAAGGAAACAAGTTCAGTTTGCTATTGCTTGAGAAGTAGAGCTTGTGTTCTGAATTTCGACGGATCTTGGAAGACTTTTCTGTTCGATAGTATCCAGGAACTGGTTTGCTTTGGTCTAGTTGTTTCTAGAAGCATCAGCATAGGTTGAGCTGATCAAGAGGATTGGCAGGCCAGGATTGTCTGTTGAGTTATGCTGATATAAGATAAGGAGTTTGGAATTCGAAGTTGGAGACTTCATTGATGTTAAGATTTCTCTAGTTAAGAGAGCAGTAATTGGATAAGATTGGATGGCTAGTTCTGAGGCATTTGAAATTTCTTATCTATGTTCTGATAGGATAAGATTGAATTGGCAGTTTGGATAGCTGGAATCCATTGTATTTCACGTATATCTAAGGGAGTACGTGTATGATTCATCGTTGGTTGTTGAATCCATAGTTCAGTTGAATTTTCGAATTTGAGCTAGACTTGAGTATAGTCTGATGTTCTGTTCAGATTGGTGGATCTAGAGGTGAGAGGAGCTATGGATTTTGGTGGTGTAGTTAGTTTAGCTTCTGTAGAGCGAGTCTCTCGGTGATTTATGCTTGGGAAAACTCTAGATAGTATTAGGAGATTTATTCTGATTTGTGTCAGGATAATTAATTAGGTTTGTTTGTTTGATTGATTGCTATGGTTGTTAGTTACTGGATGATAGGTATGCTTTGCTGTTGAAATTAAAATCTTTGATGGGTTATTAAATTACCTTTGCTTTTAAATTTCGGGACGAAATTCTTTTAAGGGGGAGAAATGTGACGACCTGGAATTTTAGACAATATCAATTTAATAATCTATATTAATAATTAATTTGATTTGATAATTTTTCTTTATAATTTTAATTCAGATTGGTAAATTTAATCTTTTAAAGGTTAATAAATTTTTAATCTGGCAATTTTGGTAAGAATTATTTTTCAAAGCTAAGGAAATTTTATTCTATGTATAATATATATATTTGATATATATTGTGAATAGAAGATCTTTTATTTTAAATAAAAGATGAATTTTCAAATTGTAATATATTTATGTATATGTTATTGTTTGCACCAAAATTGGGCAACACCCTTCGGAAGTTTTTGAAGAGATAATAAATGAAGAAAGTAAATTGAAAATGAGGATTATCTAACAAAAACTCCAAGTCACAGAAAAGTAAATTGCACGGAAGACGGTAATTTAGAGTGGTTCGGCGTTTTGCCTACGTCCACTATGAAGTTTTATCACTTTATTGCTTAATACTTGAAGATTACAAATGTTTTAGAGCAATATACAGCAGATAATAGACTTAAATCCGAAATCAGCAACAGCGAAGACGATATGTATTGATTCTGGCAGCGTCCGGGCGTGCTTTTTCTCTAGAAATTCTCTGATCCCCTTTCTGAATGATCAGGGGCTCTATTTATAGGTGTAGAAGGATGATATTTCGTCTAAAATCCGAGGAGACCGCTTCTGGCACGTGAGGGGGCCCACACGCTCGGATTCTGGAAATCCGGGCCCACTTTGGGATCGATTCGAACTAGGGTTCGAATCGACCAAGAAAACTTCCAATCGAGGCGAAATTTGGTGTGGACATTCTTCAGTGTGTACGTAAGCTCCTATGAAAATTTCATAGTATTTGGACCTGTAGATCTCGAGCTATGATCGATTCAAGATTGCATTTTCGGTTGATGCGCCCCATTCGAATCGATCTCCTTTGAATCGATTAGGGTCGAATCGATGGCTTGCACGTACGAATGGTGACGTGGCGTGTGCTTCTCGGGTTGATCCTGGTTTTTCTCTAAGTTTACTGGGTCGAATCCATGGTTTTAGACGCTTTGGCTTAGTGGATCGAGGGAATGGATCCGAGGAGATGTTCGTTCGAATCGCTCGAGGTACCCCATAGCTGATCGATACGAAGCTATTGTAGTGAGATGGATTCGAACGTACTATCATTCGTGGAGTCGAAGCAGGGGTGTCCTGGAAGGATGCAAAGCTCAGTAATACCTATGGATTTGAAGCAGGGAGAACATGATGGATTCGAACATGCGTTGCAGCGATGGATTCGAAGCCTGACCACCTGATGGGTTCGAACAAGGAGGTGGCGATCGATTCGGAGAAAACATACGCTGATGGACACGAACTTATGCCTCCCATGGATTCGAAGCAGGGAGAACATGATGGATTCGAACTCATGCTCTTCTGATGGATTCGAACTTAGGGTTATTTCCTCCAACTTGCATCGATGATAGCCTGAACATACGAACTCGGATTGACTTGAAATTTGAGATACTGACTTCTACGTTCTTTCTTGTCATATCCAATCAATTGTAGCTCAATCTGGACTCAAACAAAATTCATCGATATCCATAGTGAAGCGAAGCACGACCAAACCGTCCTTTTTTTGAAGATCGATCCTTTGGTATCATGGCTTTGCCAAGAAGCGGGATAACATTTGCCCCTCAAAGTACGTCTTGTGAAAACATGGCGTGCTTTGAAAAGCTGTAGTTTCTCTCTGAACAATCATTGTTCCTTTGTCGAAGGTTGTAACCTTGCGTTGATATGATTTATTGCTGCAGAACATTGCTTAGCTGTTGATTGTTGTAATCGTAGCAAGATGAATGTTCGATCCCTGTAAATTTTTAAAACCGAGTATTAGTTTGACATATATGCACATATGTTAATTTGATTCTCATTAACATTGTGTGTTCACGAGTCGTTGTCGATTTTGTTTGTTACTGAATTTCGTATCGATTCTCTCCTGAACCGATTTGGAAATTTGAGTTCGAAACAATGTTTTGACAATTGTTTTTGATTATCCTCTTGTAGCGATCCTCTCCTGATTCGATGAAGAAGGTTGACAAGTAGTTTTTTACGTTGGTGCGGGTTGGATCGATGGATACGAAGTGTTCACCCTTATCGATGGTTTTTGATGGATTCGTAGTGATCATTCGTATCGATAGTCTTCGAATTGTTGTGAACCGATGGCCGTGAAACTCATGCTTCGAATCGATAAGGTTTTGGCGATTTCAATTCAGCTCTCGTTAATTGCTTCGTATCGATGAAGCCTTGTGGTCATGTCGCTTTGATGGATTCGAACATGTATGCACCGATGGATTCGAAGTGCAATGGATTCGAACACGATCGTTCGAACCCATCCTGCGTTTTGACCGGTAATGATCGGTTGAAGTGACCGGAAGGTGAATCGCCTCGTTTCCCTTCTAGGATCTATATAAATACCTGGGACTCGGCTCACTTTCACTTTTTACCTTTTATCTTCGTCTTCCTGCATCTTCGAATCAATCTCGGTCCTTCAAGAACAAGGCTGAACTACTCTTCCTTCCTTCGAGTCGAGGCAATATCCAACTCTTTCGGTTCGATTCACACATTTAGGCATACGAAATTTCTTAGGTTCGAAGGTTTAAAAACAAACTTTTCCATCGTGTTTCGTTCGTTTCGATATTGGCTGGCTGGAGAAGGAACACGGATGGGTCCTTCGTATCGATCATTTGCGATCGATTCGAACATCTTACCTATGCGATCGTTACGAAGCTTAAGTCTTTCATCTTTCTTTCGCTGCTGGTGATTGATTCGATGCCTTCATTGACGATGGATGCGATGCTTGAGTTGCTGATCGATTCGAAGGGTTCCAGTCACCATCGATTCGAATCATATCGATTTGAACGGAGTCGATTCGAAGCTTCGCCTCTTCGGTCAATTCGAACAATTAAAACCTTGCCCTGATCGATTTGAAGGATTGTCCCTTCGATCGATTCAAAGTGACTTATATGGATACATAACTTTTGCATATTTAGCGGCATAATTCCGACGAGCTTTATCTCTGCATATCTGGACTGAACGTTTATTGTGCATACTTGATTGCCCTTCGAAGCTCGTCGATGGAACTATAACTTATCACTGTGACGACAAACTTTAACTTGGATCAACTATCAACATCGGGATGGTTCAGTGATGGCGGTCAGCGACGACGGCCATCTCGACCGGATCTCTGATGTCTTCGCTGTCTGCAAATTTTCTTTAACTCTGTTGAATTTTTCAAGTAATGCACAACACTGCACCGCACACATTTTACACTGGGAATGAACGGGTTTTTTACGTACTTAATGTTGCTTTCTGATGAGTTAGTTAGTTATGGAATCTTCGAGCTCTCAACAACAAGAAGTACAGAGTTCGCCTCCTCCAGAAATACTTGAAATCCCTAACATTCCTCCCGAAGTAGTTGGGACGGCTCCGGACGAAGTGCCGGAAGCCATATTTATCAATGATCCTATCGACTCCGTTTCGTCCAGTATTTTTGAAGCCTTACTGGGCCGGATCTGCTTGAAACATAACTTATCCCCGGACGACGTTTTGCTACCGGGCGTTGATGACAGACCTCACAACCCGCCCGAGGGGTATACTGCTTTCTATCATCACGTCTGTGCAGCTGGAACTCTTCCCCCATTCAACCAATATATCAGGAAGATGTTATCGTTTATTGGAATTGCCCCCTCACAACTTCATCCCAATGGACACGCATTGCTGAACAGTGTTTTCGTTTTATTTATGGATCATCTCTTTCGTCCGCCAAGGACAACCGAGATTAGACACATATTCAACTACAAGAGCAGGGGTGATAGTCCATCTTTCACCTTTTTGGAAGCAATTAGAAACTTCCAGATTGTGACGGGAGCCTGGACCAGACTCGGTTATTTTAAGAATGAATGGTTTTTTGTTCGATGCCCCCCATGGTTCGCTAGGCGATGGCTGTCTTGACGTAAGTGTCGTAAATCGCACAAGCCTTCTTTAACAGTCGTTATCAACACTTGAACTAATATCAGGCGTTTTTCTTGCAGCTATCATCTCAAGGCCTGACGGTGGTCACTACAAAGGCGTTGTTCGAAGTTTAAAAGAGGTCCCGAGTGATTTGCGGCACATCGACTCGGTGTTAACTGATGATAACTTAAGGACGTTGGGTTTAATTGAGATGAATCGGAGTATTGTCATCGAGGGGTTGGCGAAAACCGGCTTCGAAGACAAAGAAGAAGACGGTGAAAAGAAAACCCGGCATAGTGATAAGAGAAATGAGTGATGACGAGAGGACGCCCACCGATACCGAGTTAGCGGCTGATCTTTCCCGAATAGAAGAAAAGCGGAAAGGCACGGCTATTGTCCCTAAACTTAAGAGACGGAAGTCTGTAGTCATATGTCGTTTGATCCTCGGGATTACTACCTCTGACGCTGCTCCTTGTCAATCAGGAAACATTTTTATAGGACTGGATGACATTCCCATCCCGGAATACGTATCTCTCCATCATGAGTCCAGGTTGGATGAACTCCGGGAAGCGTTAGAAATAAGCGAGCCTTTACCTGTTAGTGCAGTCGACACGTTTGGTTGGTTGGGGGTTTTGCACATTTGCATACACTTTCATAACACTACACGACTTCCGCACAAATCGTATTGCTTTCGCCTGGTATTTAACTGAATTGCTTCTCTTTTTCAGGTGCTATGTCTGGCCGTCAATCTACACTAGACAAACTCCGAAGAGTGCATCACCCTTTGTCTTATTACGAATCTCGACGTGGAGACTCCGATCGCGATCGTGAACGGAGGCATCATGGCCAGGAATATTATGCAAGGGATCATCATCGTAGTTACTCCAGTCAGGAGCGATCGGATAGAGATCGGAGACACCGCTCCCCTTCTCGTTCTCCTCCGCCACCCCGAAGCCATATTCAGGTATCTGAGCCTCTACGACATCAACCGCCCTCGCAGGTTTCGAGGTTCGAGCCACATCGTTCTAGAATTGAGGTTGCTACGACCACGGCTGCGGAGGAGGCCCCTATTGAACCATCTGGTGAAGGGGCCATCGGACTTGCTTAATTGAAGAGGGACTTTTCGGAGATTTGCTTTGATGCTTGTATTTTTCCTCCTAATCTTAAAAGAATTCCCAAAGACGCCGTGACCACAGCACTTAGCTACACCCGCAATTTCTATGCTCAGTACAAAGAATGATATAAAGCGGCTGTTAAAGCTTCAAAAGTAGCCTTCGATCGAGCTAAAATTATTAAGAAACAGGAAGCCAACTTGGCTCAGAAGAATCGTATTGTTGATATACTCAATCTGAGGTGGAATCTTCCCGTAAGGCCGAAGTCGAGTCGCTAAAAAAGGTTGATGAGACATTAGTTGAGATGGCAAAGATGCAACAAGCACATTGCACTTTAGTTGAAGACTTGGGCCATCAATACAAAAATGTTGAGGCCGAGCGGAATGCGGCGGTCAAAGAACTAGAGGAATTAAAGGCTAAGTTTGCCGATATAAACAAGGAAAAAGACGACGCTAATATGGCCGTGCAAGAAGCGTGTGAGCAAGCTGTGTCTCTCCGAGCTAAGCGTGATGCCGCAGTCGCAAGGGTTAAGGAGGTTGAAACGAAGGCGGAGGAGAGAGTCCAGGCAGAGAGGTTCAAGATGGAGGCCGAATTTGATGAACTCTTGGACACATATAATGCCAACGTGTTAGAGCATAGAAATCTCTCCTGGCTAGGAGATTACTCGATGCTTCTCTACAATGCCTGGAAGAAATTATTGGAGAACAAGAGGATGTCTTTCCCGGATGGATTATTAGATGAGTTTGAGCTCGAGTCACATCTGCATAGCGAGGATGAGAGGAGAACTCTTCACGAGGTGATAATTTCTGTTGAGAAAGAAAAACTTGGCATCCGTCAAACGGAGATCGGCGAAGGTTCAGGTGTCGCACATCATAGTGAGAATATCGAAGTCCCTATCCCGACTTCGTTCGAAGTTATCGCCGCGGTCGATCCACAAGTTATTCCTGTTTACAACCCGAATCAACCGGGGTTGTCTTCTGGCAAGACTATTGTCTCCGAGCCTGTTAAAGCTCCAAGGCAAGGTAAAGAAGGTACTTCGATTATTTCCCTCATGTCTTAAAGTATCGATTTTTGGGAGAATTTTCCGGACTGATTATTTTTGTTCTCCTTTGTTTAGTGACTGAGAGTGCCGCATTCGTGCCCCCAATTCCTCCGGTTCTGTATCCTACGCATGAAGTTATTGTCACCGAGCCGATTTCGACTCCTGCCATGGCCGGTGATATTGGAGAGGGGAGCTCGATGTCATTCGATGCTCAAATGATTAAAGAGCTACTTGGTCACCCTCTTGACCCTATTCCTGATCCTTCATTCGCGATGAGTGGAGCTGCTCCGATTTTCAGTTCTGTCGTGACAACCACCAGCGTATCCAGCGCAGCTCAGTTGACTCGAGAAGAAGAGATTTTAGCTGAGATAAGTGCTGAAATGGCCACGATGGTAACGGTTGTTGGCCCTGGTAGCGACACTGCCCCTTCAAGCTTATCTTCTTTAATGGTGATCTCTCCCGGTGGCACGGTAACTGTCTCGAGCGTTGCTAAACAAACACCTGTCACCGCTCCCACGCCTTCAGTTCGTCCTCACAAAAGGATCTCTATCCCTTCCAGCTCCAAGGAAGACGTTGATATCATGCCAGATCCGGAGGATGTTCCGAAGAAGGGCAAAAAATCTCGCAGGAAGCCGCGTAGTGGGTCCAGCGGCTCGACTCCGAAGAAGAAGCCCCGGAAGAAGAAGGAGTGAGCTTCTTGTTTTATCATGTAGTTGTGAATAGTGATTCCTTTACCTCTTCTTTTGTTCTTGTAGAGCCGTGTATATGTGTGGATTCTGCCTCCACTAATTGAAACCTTTTGACTTGTCATGTAATCGAACTTGTTTTTGTTAGTTGATCGAATGGGAAGTTGCTCTTTTCTTTTACTTAAGTGTTTCGCGGTGTTTTTTTCATATGCCAAGTATGAAAACATAATTTCGTGCCATGATTTGATGAATGAGTTGAACTCCGGATATAGTATCACTTTGGTTAGTGATGAACACTTAGCTTTTCTGCCTCCTAGTCTCGGGGAACAACATTTGTATTTTGGTGGTTGATCGCATTTATTGCCAATCTTAAGCACATGTCCACATTCTGGGGACTTAGGATAATTTGAGATTGATAATCCGGTTCGCATTCCGGCAATTTGAGAGTTATCGATACTTGTAACACGGTTCGCGCTCCGGGAACCTGGAATTGATGTTTATACTCTGCTTCACGCTCCAGGAACTTGGAGTTAGTATTGATATTTCGGTTCGCGTTTCGGGAACTTGTAATCTATGTTTGTACTCCGTTCATGCTCTGGGAACGAGTTGTTGGACATTTGTACTCCAATTCGCGCTCTAGGAATTTGGAGTCTGTTCGCGCTCTGAGAACGAGTTGTTGAATGTTTATACTTCAATTTGCACTCTGGGAAGTTGGAGTCCATTCGCACTCCGGGAACGAATTGCTGAATGTTTATACTCCAATTCACACTCTGGGAAGTTGGAGTCCATTCGCACTCCGGGAACGAATTGCTGAATCTTTATACTCCAATTCACACTCTGGGAAGTTGGAGTCCGTTCGCACTCCGGGAACGAATTGCTGAATGTTTATACTCCAATTCACACTCTAGGAAGTTGGAGTCCGTTCGCACTCCGGGAACGAATTGCTGGATGTTTATACTGCAATTCACACTCTGGGAAGTTGGAGTCAGTAAAAGGATTGTCGTGTATCAATCCTTGTAAACGCTGGTGTAGTGTTCTGTCCCCGAGCTCGGGTTTCACTTAGTGAGTGACCGGTCGTATCACAGTCACTCCCTATTTGAATAAATCCCACCGCGTGATGGAATTTAGCTCTCCATGCATCGTGATATTATGCGTCATTTTCATTTAATCACAACTTTTTGCTCGAAGAGATGTCATTTTATTGCTGAAATAAAAGAAATATGGCAAAATCAGTTGCCTTATTACAAGTTCAAACTTCAAAATGCAAAAATAAATTCCTAAGGAAGAAATTGACTAAAAATAGATAAATAAAGCCTGTCATGTGTAGTAGCGACGGAGACTTTCGCTATTCCAAGCTCTCGGCAAAGTAAGACCGTCAATGGTTGACAACTTGAACGTGCCATCTCCGAGCTTTTGTGAAATCACATACGGCCCTTCCCAATTTGGCTTCATGTGCGAAGGGACCGGATAAATTCTCTTGAGTACGAGATCGCCGGGTTCAAAGGTTTGCAGGCGAACTTTGGCATTGTATATTCGAGCGACTCGACCCCAATATGCGGCCGCCCTCAAATCAGCTTCTTCACGCTTCTCATCAAGTAGATCCAGAGATTCAGCAAGTAATATGGCATTCGTTTTCGGATCATAATATGTCACACGATGAGAGCGAACTTCCAACTCGACTGGAATAACGGCTTCAGAGCCATAGGATAGAGAAA
The DNA here is from genome assembly GCA_030765085.1 of Allium cepa. Classification (NCBI taxonomy): domain Eukaryota; kingdom Viridiplantae; phylum Streptophyta; class Magnoliopsida; order Asparagales; family Amaryllidaceae; genus Allium; species Allium cepa. Next base: position 968,877,551 of record CM060945.1, on the reverse strand, counting down.
ATGGAGTGTGTCCGGTCGTGGTCCTGTGAGTCGTTCGGTAAGCTCATAGAGCCATAGGCAGTTCATCAACCCATTTGCCCCCGGCTTTTTCCAGTCGTTTCTTCAGAATAGACTTGATAACCTTATTGACGGCTTCAACTTGACCATTTGCTTGAGGGTGTGCTACTGCAGAGAATTTCTTGTGGATGTGAAATCGTTGACAGAAGTTCTTGAATTCAACACTGTCGAATTGGGCTCCATTATCGGTGATAATAGTATGCGGGAGACCAAACCGGCAGATGATGTTGCTTACCACGAAGTTGATCACTTTCTTTGTCATAATTGTTGCAATGGGTTCAGCTTCAGCCCATTTGGTGAAGTAATCAACTGTGACGATGGCATACTTCGCGCCACCTTTAGCTAAAGGCAATGTACCAATTATATTAACTCCCCATATTGCAAATGGCCATGGGTTGACCATTTGGGTTATCTCAGTAGGTGGAGCTCTGGGAATTCGAGCGTGTTTTTGGCATTTATCACACCTTTTGGCATATTCCATAGCATCGCGATTTACAGTAGGCCAATAATATCCATATAGGAGTATTTTCTTGGCAAGTGCTTGCCCCCCAGTGTGATCGCCACATTCTCCTTCGTGTACATCGTGTAACACTCGTTTGACTTCGTCGTGTGCGATACACCGGAGAAGGGGAATAGAATATCCCCTTCGATACATAACTCCATTCTGAATGACAAATCGTGAAGAATTTCGAAGAATTTGTCTTTTCTCACTTCGTCGTTCGGGTAATATGCCGCGCTCAATGTAATCTCGGTAGGGGGTCATCCATGATTCTCTGCTGGAAGTAGCTTCAAATGTGAATTCATTCTCTGCTCGATCAATGCTTGGAGAGGATAAAGTCTCGACAGGAACGAGTCCCAAGTATTGAGCTTCGCCTGTACTTGCCAACTTTGCCAACGAATCGGCTTTCTGATTGTGCTCTCGGGGTACATAGAAAATGGTATAATAACCGAACTGATCAAGTATTTACCGGACACGGGCTAGATAAGCGGCTAATCTTCGATCTTTGGCCTGGTATTCACCCCAAACTTGGTATACTACCAACTGGGAATCACAGTAGATTTCCACAGCAATAATTCTTAGGCCACGGGCCAACTTCAACCCAGTAAGCAAAGCTTCACATTCGGCTTCATTGTTGGTTGCACGGAAATCAAACTTTAAAGCGTAGCATATGGATTGGCCCTCGGGAGTTTCAAGCACTATCCCTGCGCCCGAGCACCGATCGTTGGATGCACCATCAGTATATATCTTCCATATATATTCGGGGGATTTACTAGTTTCAGGTAAGTTTTCAGGAGTAGTGAATTAGGCAATGAAATCTGCAAGGACTTGACCGTGTATGGCTCGTCTCGGAGCATAGGTGATGTCGAATTGACTCAGTTCAATGTTCCATTTTAGTAACCTGCCAGACGTTTCAGCTCGTGTGAGGACTTGTCGTAACGGCTGATAGGTGTACACGGTGATGGGATGAGCCTGAAAATATGGACGGAGCTTCCTCGAGGTGATGACTAGACAGTATGCCAATTTTTCTAACCTTGGATAATTTCTCTCGGCTCCGGTTAATCGTTTGCTAACATAATAGACTGGTTTCTGTACTCGGTCTTCCTCCCGAACTAACGCGACACTGATTGCGTTTTCAGATACGGCCAGATAGAGGTATAACTGTTCATGATCAACAGGTTTTGAAAGAATCGGCGGTGTGGAAAGATGCTGAATCAGTGATTGAAATGCGCCCTCACATTCCATAGTCCATTCGAAGTTTCGTTTCCCTTTTCGGATCAGGTCGAAGAAGGGTATGCATTTGTCAGTTGATTTCGAGATGAACCTGCTCAGTGCTGCAACCTTTCCATTAAGGCTTTGAACCTGTTTTATGGTCCTTGGAGTTTGAAGATTCCTGATCGCCCAAATATTTTCGGGGTTGGCTTCTATTCCCCGGGCGTTGACGATGAACCCAAGGAATTTTCCGGATGCGACTCCAAAATGACATTTTAGCAGATTAAGCTTCATCCCGTATCTCCGGAGGACATTGAACATTGACTCTAAGTCTTTGACGTGATCAGTGGAGTATCGCGATTTTACCAACATATCATCTACATACTTCCATAGTTTTCCCGATCTGGTCGGCAAACATTTGATTGACTAAGCGCTGGTAAGTTGCTCCGGCATTCTTTAATCCAAAAGGCATGACCTTGTAGCAGTATAGTCCCAGGTCAGTTACAAAGCTCGTATGTTCTTGGTCGGGCACATGCATGGGTATCTGATTGTAACCAGAATAAGCGTCCATGAAAGATAATAATTCGTGCCCGGCCGTTGAGTCCACAAGTTGATCGATTCGGGGAAGTGGAAAGCTGTCTTTCGGACAAGCCTTATTTAAGTCAGAGTAATCGATGCACGTTCTCCATTTCCCATTCGGTTTTCGGACAAGTACAGGGTTGGATACCCACTCCGGGTACAAAGCATCCCGAATAAACCCATTCGCTCTTAGCTTATCAACTTCTTCTTTGAGGGCGGCAGATCTCTCTGGATCCATACCGCGTTTTTTCTGTTTGACCGGGATATACCATGGGTCAATATTCAGGGTGTGGCTCGTGATATCCGGCAAGATTCCACACATATCAGAGTGCGTCCAAGCGAATACGTCAAGATTTGCTTGGAGAAATTCGACCAATTCCCGTTGCACTTGTGGGTTTAGTTGAGACCCAATTTTTAACATTTTTGAATCATCATCATCATTAACTGGAATGTCAATTGTCAGCTCGGCGGGGGAAGCCTGACTTTCTTTAGATTCATTGTTGCCTTCGGTGTCTCTGGGGTCTAGATCTTTCTGGAATTGGTCGTGGTGCCCGGGCCGAGGCCCAGGCACTAATTGTCAATCATCGGTGAAACGGACGCAGAGAGATTCCTCCACGCCCTTTCCTTTCTCCTTTCTCTGCGCTTCTCGTAGTTCGGCAACATAGCAGGCTCTCCCAGCAGCCTGATCTCCCTGAATGACCCCAATCCCACGATCAGTGGGAAATTTCAAAGTTAAACACCACGGGGCAATCGTTACCCTGAATTCGGCAAGGGCCGGTCGGCCCAAAAAAGCATTGTATGGAGAGTGGATATCTAGTACAACAAATTGTAACATTCAGACTCTTCGGCGTTCTCCAACTCCTAACTCCACTGGTAACTCCACCACTCCAGTGGGTATATTAGCACTTCCATCAAAGCCATGGATTCTAGATTGACAAGGCTTTAAATCTTTGGCTTCCATCCTCATTTGATCATATGCTCTCTTAAACATGATATTTACTGAACTCCCACTGTCCACCAGGATCCTCTTCATCCAAGCAGGACCAACCTGGGCAGATATGACAAGTGGGTCTATAGTTGGGGCTTCGATCTTATCAGCATCTCGGTTTCTAAATACGATGTCATCTGCCATCGTCCTCTGTTGTTCGGCCGGAGTCCCTTCATCAAGTGCACTGCAACTTTCGAAACTCACATGCCTGATCGAATTGGCGTATGATTCCATTTCCCTCCAGCTTCGGTCCACTGGATGAGGACCACCACTAACTGTATTTATGACCAACCTCCCGCCTGTACGAGCGGGCTCCTCCTGTCTCTCTTGGTTTTGTGCACGATTTTGGTTTGACGGGCCCACACCACCAGCCTACGGTGCCCGCATGAATTTATCTAACTTCCTCTCCCTGATCAATTTTTCAATAATATCTTGCAAATTCCTGCAATCATTGGTATTGTGTCCATAACTTTCGTGGAATCTACAAAACTTCCCCATTTGAATCTGTCTCTCCGACGATGGCTTCGGAGTTGGCTTCTTATACTGCATCTCATTACAAGTTTGTAGATACACGCTTTCCAGTGACGTATTCAGTGGTGTATAGCTTTCAAACATTTGCGCCCTACGCCGCGGGCTACGATTCTGATCCTGCTTCTTATTTCTATTATCGCCGTTCCTCGGCTGGGTTTGCTTGTTTTGAATATTCAACTGTACTTTTCCTGAGCTCTCCCCTGACTGTTTAACCGCCACATTGCTTTGAATCCCTTCATTGCTGGATCTCGCATCGTCCTGCTTCCTAGATTGTTTCGCATCCTCACGCCTTAAGAATTGGGCGGCTTTGGAGTAGAAACGATCCAATGATACGGGAGGTTTCCCAGCTAGCCAATTTCCAAATTCAGAGTCGAGGTCAATCCCCTTGGTCAAGGCCATCAAGATTGCATTATCATTGGGGTTAGCGATCTCTGCACAAGCGGCATTGAATCTTTCCAAATATCGCCTGAGTGTCTCTCCTGGAGCTTGAGTGACACTTGATAAAGTATTTACGTCTTTAGGCCTGGCAATGTGCATACGGAACTGTTCAACAAATTTAGTAGCCAGTTGGTCAAATGAAGAGATAGATCGTGGTGGTAATCGTGCAAACCACATTGTTGCAATTCCCCCTAGAGAAATGGGAAAACTACGGCATTTTACTGCATCATCAGCTCTTACAGCAGTCATCGACCATTCGTATTTCAGAATATGTTGGTTAGGGTCGGAATTTCCTTCATACATGGGGAGAGTCGACATCCTGAATCGCCGAGGACGTTCAGCATATAATATGTCATCGATGAACGGAGTATGACTTTGGGAGATTCCCCAATCGTCATTTGTTAAGCCCTGACTTTCGCGGATCATTTGGCGTACCATAGCTGAGAGGTCAGGTGTTGCTATATTCGGAGGGTGGCGAGCCAAAGTGTGGTCGGGTTCCACGGTGCGAGGTAGGATCGGGCGATGTCGACGATGCGTATCTCGCCTCCTTGGCTCGATGTCTTCTGGGACATATGGCCCCGGAGTATGTTCCTGCTGGTGGTAGTTTTGATTGGAGTGATTTCGGGTATCAACTCCTATGTCAACTGCAGTGGCGGTGGCTTGGTTATCCGTAGTATGTTGTGGAACAGTGCCTCCTCATGAGGAGGGTCCTGTATAAAAACTGGCAGAAGGGCCAAGTCTTATCTTCCCAACAGTTAATGCTTGTTGGTGACCAGCAGTATGCACATGGTTTCCGTCTAGCCTGGGACGTGTAGATCTGCCGCCGTAATCGGAAGAGGCAGAGCTTTCGGTGGAGGAATGAGAGGCGTGGTCCCTTCTTGATCTTCTACGTCTTTGGCGGTTTAGTTCATTAGTCAACTCAACATTGGCACGTAGTTGTTCAGCCAACTGTTGTCGACTTTGGTTTAGTTCCTGGAGCAATGTCTGGAACTCTTGTCGAGTGACCGGACCTGATGGATATGAGTGCCCGGTATCATCTTGATTGGGTGGAGGGAGTTGTGGGGGATTTTGTCTATCTCGGCCTTCTTGGCCGGCAGCAGTAGAAGTGGTTCTCGTGCTAACCATTTTGAGGTGTAGAATCCTTTCCTAGATTTTGGTAAATCTGAATAGTATGGAAGGAGTCTGAAATTGAAATCTGGATCTCTCTCTTAGATTTATGCAATCCGATATCGATGATAGATCCAACGAACAGGAGAAAACCTGGGTTTTCTCAGTGAAAGCACCAAAGTCGCAATAGGGTCAAGAGGGTGACCAAGTATCTCTTTAATCATTTGAGCATCGAATGACATCGAGCTCCCCTCTCCAATATCACCGGCCATGGCAGAAGTCGAAATCGCCTCGGTTACAATAACTCCATCCATAGGATACAGAACCGGAGGAACTGGGGGCACGAATGCGGCACTCTCAGTCATTAAACAAAGGAGAACAAAAATAATCAGTCCGGAAAATTCTCCCAAAAATCGATACTTTAAGACATGAGGGAAATAATTGAAGTACCTTCTTTACCTTGCCTTAGAGCTTGAACAGGCTCGGAGACAGTAGTCTTGCCAGAAGACAACCCCGGATGATCCGGGTTGTAAGCAGGAATAACTTGTGGATCGACCGTGGCGTTAACTTCGGACGAAGTCGGGATAGGGACTTCGATATTCTCACTATGATGCGCGACACCCGAACCTTCGCCGATCTTCGTTTGACGGATGCCAAGTTTTTCTTTCTCAACAGAAACTATCGCCTCGTGAAGAGTTCTGCTCTCATCCTCGCTAAGCAGACGTGACTCGAGCTCAAACTCATCTAATACTCCATCCGGGCAAGACATCCTCTTGTTCTCCAATAATTTCTTCCAGGCATTGTAGAGAAGCATCGAGTAATCTCCTAGCCAGGAGAGATTTCTATGCTCTAACACGTTGGCATTATATGTGTCCAAGAGTTCATCAAATTCGGCCTCCATCTTGAACCTCTCTGCCTTGACTCTCTCCTCCGCCTCCGTTTCAACCTCCTTAACCCTTGCGACTGCCGCATCACGCTCAGCTCGGAGAGACACAGCTTGCTCACACGCTTCTTGCTCGGCCGTATTAGCGTCGTCTTTTTCCTTGTTTATATCGGCAAACTTAGCCTTTAATTCCTCTAGTTCTTTGACTGCCGCATCCCGCTCGGCCTCAACATTTTTGTATCGAGGGCCCAAGTCTTCAACTAAAGTGCAATGTGCTTGTTGCATCTTTGCCATCTCAACTAATGTCTCATCAACCTTTTTTAGCGACTCGACTTCGGCCTTACGGGAAGATTCCGCCTCAGATTGGAGTATAGCAACAATACGATTCTTCTGAGCCAAGTCGGCTTCCAGTTTCTCAATAATTTTGGCTCGATCGAACGCTACTTTTGAAGCTTTAACAACCGCTTTATACCATTCTTTGTACTGAGCATAGAAATCGCGGGTATAGCTAAGTGCTGTGGTCACGGCGTCTTCAGGAATTCTTTTAAGATTAGGCGGAAATAACCCTAAGTTTGAATCCATCAGAAGAGCATGAGTTCGAATCCATCATGTTCTCCCTGCTTTGAATCCATGGGAGGCATAAGTTCGTGTCCATCAGCGTATGTTTGCTCTGAATCAATCGCCACCTCCTTGTTCGAACCCATCAGGTGGTCAGGCTTCGAATCCATCGCTGCAACGCATGTTCGAATCCATCATGTTCTCCCTGCTTCGAATCCATAGGTATTACTGAGCTTCGCATCCTTCCAAGACACCCCTGCTTCGACTCCACGAATGATAGTACGTTTCAATCCATCTCACTACAATAGCTTCGTATCGATCAGCTATGGGGTACCTCGAGCGATTCGAACGAACATCTCCTCGGTTCCATTCCCTCGAATCCACTAAGCCAAAGCGTCTAAAACCATGGATTCGACCCAGTAAACTCGGAGAAAAACCAGGATCAACCCGAGAAGCACGCGCCACGTCACCATTCGCACGTGCAAGCCATCGATTCGACCCTAATCAATTCGAAGGAGATCGATTCGAACGGGGCGCATCAACTGAAAATGCAATCTTGAATCGATCATAACTCGAGATCTACAAGTCCAAATACTATGAAATTTTCACAGGAGCTTACGTACACACTGAAGAATGTCCACACCAAATTTCGCCTCGATTGGAAGTTTTCTTGATCGATTCGAACCCTAGTTCGAATCGATCCCAAAGTGGGCCCGGATTTCCAGAATCCGAGCGTGTGGGCCCCCTCACGTGCCAGAAGTGGTCTCCCCGAATTTTAGGTGAAATATCAACCTCCTACACCTATAAATAGAGCCCCTGGTCATTCAGAAAGGGGATCGGAGAATTTCTAGAGAAAAAGCACGCCCGGACGCTGCCAGAATCACTACATATCGTCTTCACTGTTGCTGATTTCGGATTTAAGTCTATTATCTGCTGTATATTGCTCTAAAACATTTGTAATTTTCAAGTATTAAGCAATAAAGTGATAAAACTTCATAGTGGACGTAGGCAAAACGCCGAACCACTCTAAATTACCGTCTTCCGTGCAATTTACTTTTCTGTGACTTGGAGTTTTTGTTAGATAATCCTCATTTTCAATTTAGTTTCTTCATTTATTATCTCTTCAAAAACTTCCGAAGGGTGTTGCCCAATTTTGGTGCTAACAATTATAATTTGGAGTTGTTTTGAAATTTAATTTAATCTATTGATAATTTATATATGTATGAATATTGTAATTTAAAGCTTTGTTTTAAAATTTATATTTTTCAAAAATTAATTTAGGATTAATTCATTTGTTTTCAAAATATAAGATAATTATTTATTTTTAAATATGATAGTTTAAAAAGAGATTGAATCAATGTTTTTCTTCTTTAAAGTGTTTAGAATAAAATGGTTATAGATGTATATTTATATTATAATTAGTTTTAGAATATTTTATTTAAAAGGTAAATTTATATTTACATATGTAAGTATTTATTAATAAAGTGAATTAAGTAAGTAAGTTATGCTTACATTTAAATTAAATAAAAATTTATTAAAAATACTTAAGTAACATGTGTAACGATATTAGATATCTTAATAACACATGTAAGAAAATTAAATACTAATGTGACAAGTGTCTTTATTTTGAAATTCACTTTCTTTAATTTTAATAAACATTACATAATTCAATTTAAAATAAACTTTTTCATCTCTTCTTCAATTTATTTTCAGCCGAACAAAGATAATTTCAAATTGTAACTAAAAAGCAAAATTAAATCCAAAGCTCAAAACAGAAATCTTTACCAAAACCTAGAACTGAAATCTGCAAAGCTGCAATCCAAATCTACTGCATTTCAAAGGGAAGATCAAGATCTACTCCAACATTTTTAAAGCATCAAATTGTAAGCATGCATTAGGATTTCTACAGCAAATCAAAGCACTTTTTCAGATTAATATTTCAAAGGCCTGGAATAAATCAAAACCTGCTCTACTGTGCTCTGCAAATTAAATATGGTGAGTAAATCTTCATTTTTAAAACAGATTTGAACATGTTATTTAATCTAGATGTGTGATGAACTATACAGTGTTTAGTTACAAATGTTAAGTGAAGTTGATTGCATGTTTGAATATAAAGAAGATATATGGTGACTGTATAATGTATAGATATGTTCTGTCATTTACAGCTTTGATCTTACAATTTAATTCAAATCTTCCCTCTAACACCATTATTTGATTTCGATGATTAAATGGAAGTTGTGTATTAATGTTTGATAGTAATTTTAAGAATGGTTTCTGTAAATTTAAGTTTACAAATAATGTTTAAATAAGATAATACAGTGAAAACACAACTACATGTCAAAAATTGATTTCCTAAATTCTTGCTTTGGATTATATAACTGAATTAGTTGTTAAAAATAATGATTTTTAACATGAAATTCATAACTTTTAAATTAATATTCAATTGGGAAATTGGAGATGAAGAGTTTCGGCATTTGGGGGAATTGCTGATGATAAACTCAATGATTTGAGTTGAAATCTTGGGTGAAGCATGCTTTTGTATCAAGGATAATGGGAAAAATATAATTGAAATTTTCAAATGGCAGAATTGTTCGAATTTGAATGAACTAGGGTTTTTTGTTAGTTTTTGCTCGGTTTGTCTGTAGAGGGAATTACGATTTGGATTCGTGACCGGAGTCGTTCGCATTTGGGGGAAGTTGTAGCTCGTAGACGTGGCGTTTTGATGGTGAGGACGGCGAAGGTCTAACGGCGTCGTGGTGTTGGCCATGGGGGTTTTGGGTGATTCGAGTTTCTGTAGTTTTGGAGCAATAAGTCAAATTCTGATTTGAATATGTTTCGTTCGATCTGGGTTTACAGTTGTGCTCGCGTGGGTTCATGTGATCGACGTCGATGGTCGTGACGACCTACTCTGGCTGCAGGCAGTGGGACACGTGCACGTGTATTGGCCGTGTGCACTGGAATGTTTGTGATTGGGGAAGACGAGTTCTACTCGAAGGAGCACTCGCGTTTTCATTGCGATCGACTCGAAGATGAAGGAGTTAGAGTTTTACTCCAGGTAGCACTCGTGAAGCTGTCGTGTTTACCTCGGGTTTTTAGGATCTTGCTTTGTATTTAAGTTCTATAAAATGATAAGGTTTAAAAATAAGCTTGTTGATTGAAATAAATAAAATCGAGTCCTAAGTTTTTATAAAGAGGAATAATTTTCAAAGATTATAACTTATTCTTTTAAAGTAAATTGTTAATTAAATTATTGAAATGTTAATTGAATTTATTTTCAAATTTTAAAATGTTTTGAGGTGATTTCTTTTGAAAGTAATTGTCTTAAATAAATTTTGAATTTCAATATAAAAGAGTGTTTTGAATTTAAAGTATTAAGTCAAAGTTTTAAGCAAAATTTTAAAGTAATGTTTGAAAACCAAGTTTTAAACTTTATTGAAAATGAATAAGTTTAACTTAGATAATTAATGTGTTTTAATTTGTGAAATTTGTTTCTGAATGCATTATTTTCAAATAAAGGTTAATGTTATAATTTTGTAAACCAAATTGAATAATTTGTTTTTAAGTTATTAAAATTTGAAAACTTATTTCAAATAATTTATTTATGAGGATAAATGAGGTGAAATTATTATGGAAATGAACTTAAGAATACTTAATATTATATGATAATAAGTTAAGGAATTACTTAAGACAAATGATTTTCTTAATCAATTAAGAATTTTGAAATATAAGAAGTTAATTAATTAATTATTTAACTAATTTTAAATAATTTAGTTAATTGTTTATTTAATTTTAAATAATCACTTAATTATGAATTAATTAAGTGTAATTACTAAATGAAGTAATTAATGTATAATTACTTAAAGTAATTAGTGTGTAACTACTTATGGAAGTAATTAATGGGAATTACTTATGGGAGTAATTAAATGGAAGTGGTTAATGGATAATCACTTGATGTTATTATTTAGGAATTGATTAATATAATTGATTTGAAGTTAATTAATTATGGAGTAATTAATTAATTAATTAATGAATTAAGAATTATTTAATTATGGAATTAATACTTGTTAGCGTAATTGATTTAAAGAATAATCATCTAATGAAAGTAATTAGAAGATAATTACTTATGTAAGTAATTAGAAGATAATTACTTATGTAAGTAATTAAGAGTTAATTACTTAGCTAATTTTAGTTAGTTAATTAATGTGATTAATTAATTAATGGATATGATTAATTTAAGATTAATTAATAAGTGTAATTAATTAAAGATGTAATTAATTAACAAAATAATTAATTAAGGATTATTTATTAATTTAATTGATTATTAATTACTTAATGAAGTTATTAAAGATAAATTAATTAGATTAATTAATCAAAGGGTTAATTTAATTAATTAAGAAGTTAATTAATTAAGATAAGTAATTACAAGTTATTAATTACTGCTTATGGTTAATGAGATGATTAATTACAAGTTAATCTTTTAATTAATTAAAGAAATTATTAATTAGTAAGGATCATTAGATATATAACTAATGAAATAATCAGGGTTGATTATTAAAGTAATTAATTAAAGTGTGATTTATTAATTTTAATTAATTGAGGTTTAATGCAATTAATCATAGTTAATTAATTAATTGTAACAAATTTAGGACCATTAATTATTGTAATTAATAATAGTAATTAAAGGTTAATTACTGTATATGGTTAAGGATAATTACATGAATGTAATTAAAGTATAATTAATCATGGAAGATTAATTAAAGAAGATCATTAAGAGACGATTAATTTATTTGGAACAAATTAATGAAGAATGATTTATATAATCCAATTGATTAAGAGTTAATCAATTCTGCTTTTGGATGATTGATTGATATTGGGTGATTAATATTGGATGGTTGATATTGGGTTATTGGTTGATACTGGATGATTTAGATATCTCTGTTATGTGATATGCTGCTTTGTGAGATGAGTGTTGATATGAATTATCTATGGTGATAATGTGATTCATCTATCTGTTTATATCATCCTAAATATAAGTTAATTGTTTAAACCTTTAAACAACTTGGACATTAAAATGGCGTTTGGTTTCGATGAGATCGGGATCGGGTTTCCATATTTGGGTAATCCGAAAACCACATCGATCCAAATTAAACATTAGGTCGTGAATCCAAGTGGAGCTTAGTGAAGACTCAAGGTATAAGACCTATTCGTCGTTATAACTCTCGGGGTGATTCCGTAATGAGTTTGACGGAGATAGTACTTATAGGTTCGAGATGGTGATTTAGAGTGCAAGGGCTATGGTCGTTGACTCTGAGGGTGATTCCAAAATGAGTGCAACCAGATAGTGCCTTCGGTTTCGTTCAAACCCAGAACGAACTTGTATGGATTGAATGCTTTCAGAACATCGTCAGGTGGATGATGAGAATTCTAAGATATATATGTTCTATAAAGGTAATCGCAGCCTCAAGCCTCATCAACCGGGAATGGCTAAAACAGGGGAGGTGCAGCAAGGCTAGGTGGGTAGCACCTATTTTAGGGTGAGGTCATTCCTATCTAGATGTCCCTTTTGTTTCGTCTTAGTGGGTGGTTGGTCGCACCAACCACGGGGTGATCTTACTCGGGACTGTTCAGTAAGGAATGGTTCCGGCTTTGTGATGCAGGGGATTGGGCATAATCCTCGGTACTGTGATCTAGGCCACGTATTGTGACAAGCGGTACCCCGGTAGCCCTACCATTGATGGAAACCCATTCTTCCTACGAGACCCTACGGTTTTGTTTGTATTACCCACTTTTGTGGCTAGTAGCTGGAATTTAATCATGTGACAATTTCAGCTATTTCTTATTTACTTGAAAACCCTAGACACTATTATAATATAACTGGATTTCCTATCAAATGTTTTGGTAGCGTAAGGTAAAAACTTTTCCATGTTTATATGTGGGAAGTCTTACGTGATACCTTATCTTTTCAAAGGATTTTCTAAATTTAAGCAATTTTAACCCGTTTACTCACACCAGACCCCTGTCTGACCCGAGTGTTTATTTTCTGTTTTATTAAACTCTTGGGTACTCATATTATGTATGAGTAGTCGAGTGATTCAGGTTAGCTTGACGAATTCTGGATGAGATATGGAGCAGGAGGCTTCCACGTGTAGATATATTATGGTTCCGCTGTGTTTTTGTTGTATCTGCATCTTGTGCACTTGAGATGTATAGTTAGACAGATGTTTATAACTGTCTAATATGTGTGTTATAAGTTGTGTACTCTGATGTAATATGATACTATGTAATATTTTATGTGATATATTATATTTCATTCGATCCGCTGTGAGTTATCTGATGTTGTTGTGTTTCTTCTTTCTCTTTCTTTTCTTCTTCTATCCCTTTCTTTCTTAACTAGTGATGCGACTTTCTGGTTTCAGAAGTTGGATCTCTACATTTCGGCTCGTATTTTTCATTTCAAATCAATTTGGTATACGTTTATTTTTTTATCGGGCTTCTCTAATATAAATATATTCTTATAAACCCTAGTAGCCTTTCATTTTTCATTATTGTACGTACAAATTCTATCTGCCTATTCCTTTCTTCCAATGGCAGAAACAGATGTCCAATTACAAACCCTAAATTCAATTTCAAAGCCAAATCAAAAAATCAAATTTCTCAAACCCTATCAAATTATATATTGTTTTGAAGCTCAATGAGCATAATTCGCTGGTGCGATCCGTTTTTTCCATCGAATCACCGTGTATCCAAAAATCCATGGATTAGTTTCCACTATTCGTTTTTGATCGTCTGACTGTGCAGTGGATCGTCGATCGGAAGGCGTAGGGTTGTAGAGTTCGACAAGCAGCGCTCATCCATATAGTTCGTTCATGCTATGGGGTGTCGTATTCGCCGCAATTTGCTATTGAAAGGAGCGGTGGCACAGAGTAACAGGGGACGCCGGAGGTGGCGTGTTCGTGGTAGTCAGGGCGGCTTGGTTCGAGCTTCCCAGTAGAGGGCTCCGACCTGGTCGATAGTGAGCTTAGGCGGACAGGCATTGAAGCTTTGGGTGGTGGCTCAGTTTGAACAAACGAGACAAGGCTAGGTTTCATGCGATATTGGTTAGGGTTCCGATCATATTCGAATGATGCTGACATGTAAGTGATATAGATTATTTTATTTACTTTATAATTTATATTGTATATGTTCTAATTATCATATCTCTTGCATACAAACTCCAATTCACATGCGGTTTGTTTCGTTGAGATCGTATTAAAATTACGGACATTTTGACATTGGTTTGGATGAATTTTGAAGACCGTTCAAACTTTGGGCTTAGATTGGATTTTAATTCGATTTAAAATCGAAGGTGAGTGTTTTAACCCACTAACAACTTCTCAAATTTCCTGTGTTAGTTAAATTAAATTTATGATGTGATTAGAAATTTATTGATCGATATTGATATATTTAAATTGTCATTTTGGTTAAATTTGACTGTTATTGCATTTAATCATCGTTTAATCTAATATTGAATTTAAATTGTCGATTTAATATCTATTATTAATTATCATCTATCTATTGATGTTTGTTGATTGATTTTGATGATGATTGTGATGTTTGTTTGATTGCTAATTTTGGATGACTGAATGTTGTACTGTATATTATTATAAAATGCAAGTTCCCTATGAGTTGAAATGATACATAACCGAATAATCTATATATTAGAGAAAAATCGTTACGGGTTGAAATGATAGACTCGAGCGATTTTATGGATTTTTAATTAATTTAGAATTGCGGTTTGAAATGATATATAACCGTAAAATTGTAATTTGCGGATTGAAATGATAAATATCTGTATCAGTTGACCCTAGGGTAGAGAATTGTATACGGACACCGGATTGGTTAAATTAAATTATTTTTAAATGTTTTAAATTTTGAATTCAGTTAATTAGTATTTTGAAAAAAAATGATTTATATAAAATTGAGTATTTTTGTTAACCCAAGTGTTAATGCTGAAAAGGGAAATGATTTATTGAATTATTCAAAGAATTTAAACTGGAATTTCAAGGTTGAAGTGTCGAATATAAATGAACTTATCAAAATTGAGTTATTGGAAATGTTTGGATATAATTTTAAAATCTATTTAAACTATTTTATTAATTTAAACTATTTAATTTATTTTAATCTATTATAACCTATTTAATACAATTTAATCTATTTTACCTATTTTAAACAAAATAAACCTATTTAATCTACCTTAAATCCATTTAATATAATTTAAATCTATTTTAAAATTTATTTAATCTATTTAAAAATCTACTTAACATAATTTAAATTTATTTAATATATATTTAATCTATTCATATCATTTTTAAACTAATTAAATCAAATTTAAATCTATTTAAACCATTTTAAATTATTTAAACTATCTTAAAACTATATAAACTATTTATAATTACCTAAACTATTTTCTAAAATTTCAGACTGTGTAAAGTTGAAGTATTTATATCTAAATCCTTGATGATGATACAACCTAAGTTAGAATTTGATATTGATACCTTTTTGTGAAATGACATATTTGAGTGAATAAGATGATTTTGAAATGAAGAATTAATTAACATAACTTATCGATAATTTCAAAGTGAATGTGAACGTAGTTTAAAGTGTATATGATTTCAAAAGGAATATGATTTGAAATTGAATATGATATTTTGATATAAATTGTGAACTGACTTTTTGAAACGTAAATGAACCATCGGTGTGAAATAAGCGTTTGGTTGTTAAAGAGACCAGGATCAGATATTGTCATACTCTCTGCCAATACCGAAACCACTTTGATAGTGGAGATTCCAAAAATGAAGTGGGATGGCTTGGCGAATGATTTCTGTATGAGGTATTGACATGATCCTAACTCCCATGAGTCAGCTGAGGTGTGGCTAAAACAGGAGCTATACCTAGAATGAAGTGAGGTCATTCCTCCGATCCGATATGCTTCTTTAATACCATATTATGACTTTGTGATGATTTGGTGGCCACCCTTTGATTTTGATTATGGGAGTGGGTTCCGACGTAGTAGCTGCATTCGTTGCCACCATCTCGGTGCTGCAATTGCTAAATCTACCTTGGCATTGCCTCGAGTGCCGTATTCATATGCCCTAGAGCGCCTTCTACGAGGTTATTTTGTACCATACCTATGGAGTGCCCTCTGACAGCCCTCCAGTTTATGGAGGAATTACAGTACTATATAGACTATAGAAATATATAAAAATCTGTTAAGGGTGATATGGCTAATGCCTTAACGCTATTTAATATTTTACTTTATTGTAGACACTATTATAATAGCATATTGTACTACATAGTAGATAGCTTAACAGATCCTTAGGGGATGGTAATCCCAAACATCTCTTAAGTTATTGAGCTCATGTTAGACACCGGATAGGAGATATCAAACCTCATAAACATCTTTGACGCCGTTCCACTTATATTTATTTATCATTGATTTAACTTACATAAGATCTTTTAGTTCTGACTTGAGTTTTTTGTCTTTTCAATTCGCTCGGGTCAGCCTAAGTATTTCAGGGTTGAAGATTTATTTCTGGAGGATGAAAACAAAGATTGTACTATTATTATTTATTATATTTATTCCACTGCATCATGTTGTTCCGCTGCATTTATTTATTTATTTATTTCAGTTTTATGTAACTCTAATTCTTGTGTTGTAAAAGAATAATCAAATGTATTTACTAAACAGCTTCATGAACAGTTATTTGATTATTATATTTTGTTATTCCGCTGTGATTTTCTGTATTTGTTTTATTTCTTTTTCTTTCCTTATTTACCCTATAACAATCTTCTTTTTTGAATGGTATGGGTCTGGAATGTGTGTCTGCGCATAAAACATCCAAAAAGGCTGGTTGTTATAGTTGGTATCAGAGCTTTGGTTTAGCATTAACCTAGTTTTGTTGAGTCTGACTCATATAAATTAGTGTAGCTATACCCTAGAATGAGTCATTGAGTGTATATATATAAGAGAGCGTATTTGTTAATGTTATAAAATGTTTTGTATTGTGTTTACTTGTTCTGTTTGGTATTTATAAATTCCGGTAGGTCCATAGGATGTTACGACATCCATAGTGTCAGGACACGATTTTTCGTTGCCCGAAAAATTCAACATCGACACTCACTTTATCGACTGCCAAGGAATCGAACGACGGAAAACCGAACACTGAGGGTTTTTAAAAAGAATTTAAGGACAGAGAAAGAAGAAAGAAGAGAGAAAAAGGTAGAAGATGGAGGGAAAAGAAAACAGAAAATTAGAAAATAGAATAGAAAAGAGAATAGAACAGAAAGAAAATAGAGAAAATAGAGAACATAGAAAATAGGATGGAACAGAAACAACAGAACAACATCAGAATCTCACAATTCGCAGCGGAACAACATATAATAATAAATGAATAATCTTTAAACAAAGAACTATATCAGTTATTACATTTTATACATTACATTACATCATCATCAGAGTGTACAACAACAACATCAAACAGTGCAGCGGAAAAAGAAATACTATATAAACTAGTAATACGCCATGCAATCCAGCTTGCCTCCAGCAACTCCAGAATATCCAGAATATCCTGATAAACCTTACTCTTGACTGCCCGTGTGGAAATTGGTGGGCACCCAGAGTTTAGGAAGGAAAACAATAAACTCCAAGTCAGTCATGTGACTGGTGTGAGAACTCAAAACACTTTATTTATCTTTAAAATCAAAATAGAGAGATATTTTTATTTCAATTCGCAATGCTTTTAAAAATGAGACTACCATAAGACCTCCTGCCACACACACAATGCAAACGCGGACTTGGAGAAGATTTCTCCTTATGATAGTCAAACATGCTTGATACGCATTTAAAATAACATTTGATATTATTACTAGTGCATAGTGTAGAAAATTCATTTCGAAAGTAGAATATAAATCTTAGCCAGCATAGGTACCATTATATTATGCCTACTAATAGCTACCATATTAGATGGCAGGTTCTACAACTAAAACCGTACAAGTTTCGTATTGTTTCTTTGGATTTCCAACAAATGGTCAGGCCAAGGAACTTCCCATTGCCACATGAGAATGCCTCTGGAAAGACATCCCCGAGAACCAAACTGGAACTCTGCCAACACAAGGCCGGGTTACCCCTAACTGGGTAACTACTGACACGAGCACGCCATTCCCCGATCGTAAACGACCTTTCTCACGGGATCCCGAAAACCAACAACCACAAAGTAATAAATTCGTAGTAACCACATAGGCAAATATCTGGGCTCCATACCATGATACCACCTCTATCCAGAAGGAAATGTACATACCCTAAAGGGTGCTACCCCTCATAACCTTGCCGCATCTTTCCTGTTTTGACCATTTCCGGGGTGTGAGGTTCGACGAAGTCACGTCCACAAAAACATACTTTATACAAAAGCCATGCTTTGGGTCAACAAATGATCAACACAATGATCACCAAGATAGACAATCAAATAAACGATCCTATCACAATAATCAACACAATGATCATTTACAGCATCACTCAGCATATCACATTACCAAATTGGGAATATATCGCTGATAACTTCAACTGTATAACCTCTGAGCTCGTACGTCTCAGAGAAGGGTGTTAAGCTAAAAGAATAAATTCTTCGCCACCAACAGAAATATATTTGAAAGAAATCGGCTTTATATCTCAACTTGTAATGTCAGACATACAATCCATACAAGTCTGTTCCGGGCTCGAACAAAACCGAAGGCACTTACAAAGAAGTCCTTGCAATCCGGATATTCACAATCCTGATCGGATTTCCCATCACTTAGGGAGTCTCTATACCGCTGCAACTCAGTGCAGAGACAATCGACAGGTCATCCTATCGCTCTCGCAAATACCGGGTCTTCAACACCGATCTTCAATGCAATTATAACGACGTATCACATATTCGGAATGGGTTATACGACCCCATGGTCCTTTCCCGGTTAACCCGAATAGTGAGCGCTTATTCAAAAATAAGTGTAGCATTCACATTCAAACAAATCACATCAATTACCCATTCAAAGGGAAATATTGATAGTCGGCTATTGAACTATCAATAGATATGCACACATCACTAGTTTCCAAATAATTTTCCAAATTATTTATTTCACAAAATATCTTTACAAGATATATAATTTCAATACTTCAAAAATAAATCAATATTTATTTTTAAACAAATTCCACTTCCTTTATAAATTCCTTAGTGAATTTATAATTCCAAAATATCAATGAATATTCGATTTCAATTATTCATTTCAATTTATCTTCAAAAAGATAAATTCTAAATATCACTTCATATTGGAAAACAATTCCATACTTATTTAATAAGTAATTCAGAAATTTTATTATTTTCAACACTTGGAAAATATTCAATATACTTAAATCGAGATTAAGTATACATTTCATTCTTTAAGGAAATCATTCTCATAAACATATTTATTTGGGCCAAAACGAATGTTGCGTAAAACATCGTTACGACAACCCAAAATCACTAGTATAGGGATTCAAAATTAAAATAGATATATAAATCCCAATACTATACAAAACATTTCCTTTCGGAAATCATTTACTATAACAACAGTATTATAGTCCACCATTTCCTTTTATTTTCTCGAAAACGCCTATTTCAACAATCAATGTTGAAATCTATGGTTTCGAATCTCAACACATTTAAAACGTCGTTAGATCGTTTTAATTCTATTTAAAATATCCAAATCCAAAACAATTTCTTTAACGTGTTATTCACTATTCAAAAACGTGAATATACTTCATTAACAATTTCATCCTTTTATTCAATTTAATTCAAAGGATTATTCACTATTCAAAAATATGAATATAACTCCATTTATAGGTTTCAACAAATTTTCTTGTCAAAATAAATCATTTGCAAATTTATAAAACAACGTTTATAAATTCCATTTCTATTTATTTATAAAAACTTCCTTTTTATAAATTCCTTTATTAACCTATTCCAGTTGATAACTTAATTTATGAACTAAACATTCATATTATAAGTTAAATACTTATAAAACAATTATTTTACAAAATCGTTCTTTTAAAGACTTTCCAATTTATGAATCTTATAACTTATAAGATCCATTTATTTTACCTAACTATTCTTCAAATAATTTCACCAAATTTATAAATCTTACTATTTATAAATTTCATTTATAACTTCACAATTTATAATTCTATAAATTTCATTTATTTATGAAATTCATTTTCACTTCATTCAAACACTTATAAAAACTCGTTTTATAATGTCCATATTTCAATTTATAAATATCCATTTATAAATCTCTTAATATAAATCAATTTATATTATTCTTTGAAACGTCTTTAATCTCCTTTATTATTTCACCATTTTGATTCATAAAAAAATTAAATTTTATAAATCCTATATTTTTAACTTTTCATAATAAATTCAGAAATCCAATTTAAACTATTTTATAAAATCATTAGCATCATATTCTCAAAAATCAGTTTTTTACTATATTTCTCAAAAATCATAATTTTTATAACATTAAAAATTATAACGTTTATTTATTTAAAATGAATCAATTTCCAAACGTATAGTATATTTTCAAAAATCACTTTAAAATCATTTTAAAATACCAAAAATTTGGTCCAATGATGCTACACACCAAATAGTCAATCACGACTATAACGACATCATATATCAATATGAAAATCCATCAAATATCAAAATATCTGAAATCAAATAAAAACTGTTGAGGAATCCAATTGGATCCCTCCAACCTGTTTTCCTGCATCACAAACATTAGCACAATACCAATTTCGCTCCAGTACGAAATTATCGCGGTATATGTTCTTATTAAATATTATCCGCTTAATAACGGCGTAATAGGGTCTCATTCGCTAAACAAAAAAATGCGGGAAATCAACAACTGCAATATATACATATGCCAATATATGTATAGATATTATATATAATACCAATTTCACTGTTTATGAAATATTCGCGGTATATGTTTTTATTAAATAACATCCGCTTACTAACGGCGCATAATGTCTATTTTAACAATCAATAGATATCAATCAACATTCAAACATGCATTCAAATATTGTAAATCTAACTATTTAAAATAAAATCGAAACTGATTCGATTGAGTGAGAAATTCTCACCTTGATTTTATTTTCCGTTTTAGCGATTTATTTCGAATAAAATTAAACGGACGTTTAATTTTACCCAAAATTCTCACTAACTCCAAACGACTCCAAACCAACTCCATCGCGTAGTGCTCGTCCATACGATTCCAACGCAACTGGTTTCGCGCGTTTTCGACCTCGTATGAAAAGGTTATGAATTTTTGAAGTTTGTACACGATTTATATAAACAAATCAACATAATTTATAACCTATTCAATTTCTGGCCACAAGATCCATCTCCCCTTCAATCTGGGCCGTCCCCTACCTCTCTCCATCCTCTCCTTATTCACGTTAATTTGCTCCAGGGAACAACCGCAAGCACAAACCCATGAACAAGCAACTAGGGTTCGACTTTGTAACCTCCACGCTCGACGAAACTTCATCAAACCACTTGCAAATCGAAGCTCTTCGCGAGAGCTACCACCACCATCCCCCACCTGAAGCTCGGCCACCTCTACAGCCCCAAAACGTGCGCGTGACCTGCTGCAAACGGCCCCACATAGCTCCTCCATCGTCGCTCCAAATTCGATCATCACCGTATGGAATCGAAGCTCTCGTCGAGCTCTTCGACTTTGTAGTTGATCACTTCGCGTAATTCCTTACGGATTGAGAGAGATTAAGAGATGAATGTAACTAATTTCTGGCCATTGGTTATGTTAGAGGTGGCTAGGTCTAATAGATTAGGGTATAGTGGTTTTTTTTATCAAATTTATGAAGGGGTGGTCTATTTATAAAGAAAAATCGAACACTATTCATCCGGAAATTCCGAACTCCGATTTACGCGCCGTAACCAGCGTTTCTAGGGTTTACCCCGCGTTCCGGATACAATGGAACAGGTTTCGGAAGCTAATTCGGACATCTGTGCGAGTTATGGCTGTAAACGCTAAATTTGAATTAAACCGATTTAAGCGATTTTCCAGGCGTTTTAATTTGTACAGGACAAACGGTAAATCCAATTGACTTGAAATTTGAAACCTTACAATAATATCACATTACGGATCCAATGAAACTGGTTTCGTCGAAATCCGAGACTTTTTGAAAAATGGCTATTTTAGCTCGCCAAATTAAAATTAAAAATAAATCAATGCGTTTCGAGCTGCCACAATCAAACGATAACTCCGATTGACACGAAATTTGAAATCCGGTAATAACTAACTATTACGGATCCAATGAAACTAGTTTCGTTCAATTCTGAGACTGTTCAAAAATTGACTATTTTCACTAGTCGATTTAAATATTAAAATATTCAATTTTCACAAATTAACTTTTAATTCGATTTTAAAAATTCTAAAATATCATTCTAACTCCAACATGATAAAATAAAATTTTACAAATCATTTTCAATCATATTTAACTATATTTTCAATTATTTCCATAATTTAACGTATTAAATTATCGATTTAATTATTCAATTAAATCCAAAAATTCAAATAAAAATTTATTTGACTTATAAATTCACTTATTAATATTTAAAATTAATTAAATATTCAAATTTTAATTTATAAAAATTCTGGGTCGTTACAATCTTCCCTACTTAAAAGAATTTCGTCCTCGAAATTATTAAGTAAGAAAAGTTAAAGAATTCTATTAATTTTCCATAAATCCATAGTTAAACTTCTTACAAATCTTTACTAAGTTTTCAAATCATACTTAGTTATCTTTTCAAAAACAACTACTATCGTTTAACTTTCAATTCCAAAATCAAAGTTAAAGTTTTCAAAAATTTTCCAATTTTCTCAAATTTTTCTAACGCCTTAAATTTCCGGAAAAATTCGCCATAGTCTCCTTTGCGCGGTTCGATCCGAAAAAAAAATGACAGTATATATATAACAAATATACATCTCATCAAGTAATGAGGCATCCCGCAGGGAAAAAAGTGTAAAAGTACGATATTTAATCCGAGATATGTACCTTATATTTTATTAGCGAGCATATACGGCTAATATAGCGCAAAAGCGAGCTCCAAATGCGAAGCAAACGCGATCCGCACCTACTAATCACTCAACAAACAACATGAGAATCATGTATATAGATAATAATCTCAATATACAACATATAGTAACATAATAACTATATATGTCAACATAGTAATTGAAACAAAAGCAACAAATGCAAACATCAACCAACTATCATTCAACTAACATCCATAACCAATATATATCAATCATATTCTCATTAATATTCAATGAATTGGTTCTTCAATTTAAATCACATTTGATTCATTAATAGTGGATGTTTTTACTAACATTCATTTTCAATTAGTTTATATTCACTAATTCACATTCAAGTTGGTTCACTTCCAAATCAAATTCAATTCTATTCAAGATTCACTTAACTTCCAATCAAATTCAATTCTATTCAACTTCCAATAACATTACATTTTAATGAATTAACACTTATATTCATTATTTCATACCAACTTTATTCAATATCACTAAAGTTATATTTCATTTACAAACATCACTTGTTTTCACATAACTTAAATTCATTTTTATATTTACAACTCATATTCATATAGTTTCACTTCTTATATATATAAGTTTATTCACAATTGTAAATCACATTAATTATAATTCAATTCTTATAATTCTTTTTACTTATACAATTATTCTTCAATTTAGATCATTCAAACATCTAAATAATCAACTTATTTTCACTTTAATAATTCTGAAAAATTATTTCTTTATATATAAAATATAATCAAGGTAAAATTATTTCATTTACCCAATTTAAAACAATATTGTGTCGAATTGTTCTATTCAAGTGTTTAGAAACCCCTTCGGCATAGTTTGACAGACCGCGCTGACGAAAGTTCATATGCCACTCAATAAACCAATCATCACAATATAAAAAAAAAATTATATTCACTAACAAATACGCTCTCATAGCTATTATTACACTCAAATTCATTCTAGAGTACCACTGACTCTATCTCTAATGAATAATACCCAACAGAACCATGGTTGTCGCTTAACCATATGCTCTGATACCACATTGTCAGGACACGATTTTTCGTTGCCCGAAAAATTCAACATCGACACTCACTTTATCGACTGCCGAGGAATCGAACGACGAAAAACCGAACACTGAGGGTTTTTAAAAAGAATTTAAGGACAGAGAAAGAAGAAAGAAGAGAGAAAAAGGTAGAAGATGGAGGGAAAAGAAAACAGAAAATTAGAAAATAGAATAGAAAAGAGAATAGAACAGAAAGAAAATAGAGAAAATAGAGAACATAGAAAATAGGACGGAACAGAAACAACAGAACAACATCAGAATCTCACAATTCGCAGCGGAACAACATATAATAATAAATGAATAATCTTTAAACAAATAACTATATCAGTTATTACATTTTATACATTACATTACATCATCATCAGAGTGTACAACAACAACATCAAACAGTGCAGCGGAAAAAGAAATACTATATAAACTAGTAATACGCCATGCAATCCAGCTTGCCTCCAGCAACTCCAGAATATCCAGAATATCCTGATAAACCTTACTCTTGACTGCCCGTGTGGAAATTGGTGGGCACCCAGAGTTTAGGAAGGAAAACAATAAACTCCAAGTCAGTCATGTGACTGGTGTGAGAACTCAAAACAGTTTATTTATCTTTAAAATCAAAATAGAGAGATATTTTTATTTCAATTCGCAATGCTTTTAAAAATGAGACTACCATAAGACCTCCTGCCACACACACAATGCAAACGCAGACTTGGAGAAGATTTCTCCTTATGATAGTCAAACATGCTTGATACGCATTTAAAATAACATTTGATATTATTACTAGTGCATAGTGTAGAAAATTCATTTCGAAAGTAGAATATAAATCTTAGCCAGCATAGGTACCATTATATTATGCCTACTAATAGCTACCATATTAGATGGCAGGTTCTACAACTAAAACCGTACAAGTTTCGTATTGTTTCTTTGGATTTCCAACAAATGGTCAAGCCAAGAAACTTCCCATTGCCACATGAGAATGCCTCTGGAAAGACATCCCCGAGAACCAAACCGGAACTCTGCCAACACAAGGCCGGGTTACCCCTAACTGGGTAACTACTGACACGAGCACGCCATTCCCCGATCGTAAACGACCTTTCTCACGGGATCCCGAAAACCAACAACCACAAAGTAATAAATTCGTAGTAACCACATAGGTTAAATATCTAGGCTCCATACCATGATACCACCTCTATCCAGAAGGAAATGTACATACCTTAAAGGGTGCTACCCCTCATAACCTTGCCGCATCTTTCCTGTTTTGACCATTTCCGGGGTGTGAGGTTCGACGAAGTCACGTCCACAAAAACATACTTTATACAAAAGCCATGCTTTGGGTCAACAAATGATCAACACAATGATCACCAAGATAGACGATCAAATAAACGATCCTATCACAATAATCAACACAATGATCATTTACAGCATCACTCAGCATATCACATTACCAAATTGGGAATATATCGCTGATAACTTCAACTGTATAACCTCTGAGCTCATACGTCTCAGAGAAGGGTGTTAAGCTAAAAGAATAAATTCTTCGCCACCAACAGAAATATATTTGAAAGAAATCGGCTTTATATCTCAACTTGTAATGTCAGACATACAATCCATACAAGTCTGTTCCGGGCTCGAACAAAACCGAAGGCACTTACAAAGAAGTCCTTGCAATCCGGATATTCACAATCCTGATCGGATTTCCCATCACTTAGGGAGTCTCTATACCGCTGCAACTCAGTGCAGAGACAATCGACAGGTCATCCTATCGCTCTCGCAAATACCGGGTCTTCAACACCGATCTTCAATGCAATTATAACGACGTATCACATATTCGGAATGGGTTATACGACCCCATGGTCCTTTCCCGGTTAACCCGAATAGTGAGCGCTTATTCAAAAATAAGTGTAGCATTCACATTCAAACAAATCACATCAATTACCCATTCAAAGGGAAATATTGATAGTCGGCTATTGAACTATCAATAGATATGCACACATCACCAGTTTCCAAATAATTTTCCAAATTATTTATTTCACAAAATATCTTTACAAGATATATAATTTCAATACTTCAAAAATAAATCAATATTTATTTTTAAACAAATTCCACTTCCTTTATAAATTCCTTAGTGAATTTATAATTCCAAAATATCAATGAATATTCGATTTCAATTATTCATTTCAACTTATCTTCAAAAAGATAAATTCTAAATATCACTTCATATTGGAAAACAATTCCATACTTATTTAATAAGTAATTCACAAATTTTATTTATTTTCAACACTTGGAAAATATTCAATATACTTAAATCGAGATTAAGTATATATTTCATTCTTTAAGGAAATCATTCTCTTAAACATATTTATTTGGGCCAAAACGAATGTTGCGTAAAACATCGATACGACAACCCAAAATCACTAGTATAGGGATTCGAAATTAAAATAGATATATAAATCCCAATACTATACAAAACATTTCCTTTCGGAAATCATTTACTATAACAACAGTATTATAGTCCACCATTTCCTTTTATTTTCTCGAAAACGCCTATTTCAACAATCAATGTTGAAATCTATGGTTTCGAATCTCAACACATTTAAAACGTCGTTAGATCGTTTTAATTCTATTTAAAATATCCAAATCCAAAACAATTTCTTTAACGTGTTATTCACTATTCAAAAACGTGAATATACTTCATTAACAATTTCATCCTTTTATTCAATTTAATTCAAAGGATTATTCACTATTCAAAAATGTGAATATAACTCCATTTATAGGTTTCAACAAATTTTCTTGTCAAAATAAATCATTTGCAAATTTATAAAACAACGTTTATAAATTCCATTTCTATTTATTTATAAAAACTTCCTTTTTATAAATTCCTTTATTAACCTATTCCAGTTGATAACTTAATTTATGAACTAAACATTCATATTATAAGTTAAATACTTATAAAACGATTATTTTACAAAATCGTTCTTTTAAAGACTTTCCAATTTATGAATCTTATAACTTATAAGATCCATTTATTTTACCTAACTATTCTTCAAATAATTTCACCAAATTTATAAATCTTACTATTTATAAATTTCATTTATAACTTCACAATTTATAATTCTATAAATTTCATGTATTTATGAAATTCATTTTCACTTCATTCAAACACTTATAAAAACTCGTTTTATAATGTCCATATTTCAATTTATAAATATCCATTTATAAATCTCTTAATATAAATCAATTTATATTATTCTTTGAAACGTCTTTAATCTCCTTTATTATTTCACCATTTTGATTCATAAAAAAATTAAATTTTATAAATCCTATATTTTTAACTTTTCATAATAAATTCAGAAATCCAATTTAAACTATTTTATAAAATCATTAGCATCATATTCTCAAAAATCAGTTTTTTACTATATTTCTCAAAAATCATAATTTTTATAACATTAAAAATTATAACGTTTATTTATTTAAAATGAATCAATTTCCAAACGTATAGTATATTTTCAAAAATCACTTTAAAATCATTTTAAAATACCAAAAATTTGGTCCAATGATGCTACACACCAAATAGTCAATCACGACTATAACGACATCATATATCAATATGAAAATCCATCAAATATCAAAATATCTGAAATCAAATAAAAACTGTTGAGGAATCCAGTTGGATCCCTCCAACCTGTTTTCCTGCATCACAAACATTAGCACAATACCAATTTCGCTCCAGTACGAAATTATCGCGGTATATGTTCTTATTAAATATTATCCGCTTAATAACGGCGTAATAGGGTCTCATCCGCTAAACAAAAAAATGCGGAAAATCAACAACTGCAATATATACATATGCCAATATATATATATTGATATTATATATAATACCAATTTCACTGTTTATGAAATATTCGCGGTATATGTTTTTATTAAATAACATCCGCTTACTAACGGCGCATAATGTCTATTTTAACAATCAATAGATATCAATCAACATTCAAACATGCATTCAAATATTGTAAATCTAACTATTTAAAATAAAATCGAAACTGATTCGATTGAGTGAGAAATTCTCACCTTGATTTTATTTTCCGTTTTAGCGATTTATTTCGAATAAAATTAAACGGACGTTTAATTTTATCCAAAATTCTCACTAACTCCAAACGACTCCAAACCAACTCCATCGCGTAGTGCTCCTCCATACGATTCCAACGCAACTGGTTTCGCGCGTTTTCGACCTCGTATGAAAAAGTTATGAATTTTTGAAGTTTGTACACGATTTATATAAACAAATCAACATAATTTATAACCTATTCAATTTCTGGCCACAAGATCCATCTCCCCTTCAATCTGGGCCGTCCCCTACCTCTCTCCATCCTCTCCTTATTCACGTTAATTTGCTCCAGGGAACAACCGCAAGCACAAACCCATGAACAAGCAACTAGGGTTCGACTTTGTAACCTCCACGCTCGACGAAACTTCATCAAACCACTTGCAAATCGAAGCTCTTCGCGAGAGATACCACCACCATCCCCCACCTGAAGCTCGGCCACCTCTACAGCCCCAAAACGTGTGCGTGACCTGCTACAAACGGCCCCACATAGCTCCTCCATCGTCGCTCCAAATTCGATCATCACCGTATGGAATCGAAGCTCTCGTCGAGCTCTTCGACTTTGTAGTTGAGCACTTCGCGTAATTCCTTACGGATTGAGAGAGATTAAGAGATGAATGTAACTAATTTCTGGCCATTGGTTATGTTAGAGGCGGCTAGGTCTAATAGATTAGGGTTTAGTGGTTTTTTTTTATCAAATTTATGAAGGGGTGGTCTATTTATAAAGAAAAATCGAACACTATTCATCCGGAAATTCCGAACTCCGATTTACGCGCCGTAACCAGCGTTTCTAGGGTTTACCCCGCGTTCCGGACACAATGGAACAGGTATCGGAAGCTAATTCGGACATCTGTGCGAGTTATGGCTGTAAACGCTAAATTTGAATTAAACCGATTTTCTAGGCGTTTTAATTTGTACAGGACAAACGGTAAATCCAATTGACTTGAAATTTGAAACCTTACAATAATATCACATTACGGATCCGATGAAACTAGTTTCGTCGAAATCCGAGACTTTTTGAAAAATGGCTATTTTAGCTCGCCAAATTAAAATTAAAAATAAATCAATGCGTTTCGAGCTGCCACGATCAAACGATAACTCCGATTGACACGAAATTTGAAATCCGGTAATAACTAACTATTACGGATCCAATGAAACTGGTTTCGTTCAATTCTGAGACTGTTCAAAAATTGACTATTTTCACTAGTCGATTTAAATATTAAAATATTCAATTTTCACAAATTAACTTTTAATTCGATTTTAAAAGTTCTAAAATATCATTCTAACTCCAACATGATAAAATAAAATTTTAAAAATCATTTTCAATCATATTTAACTATATTTTCAATTATTTCCATAATTTAACGTATTAAATTATCGATTTAATTATTCAATTAAATCCAAAAATTCAAATAAAAATTTATTTGACTTATAAATTCACTTATTAATATTTAAAATTAATTAAATATTCAAATTTTAATTTATAAAAATTCTGGGTCGTTACAATCTTCCCCACTTAAAAGAATTTCGTCCTCGAAATTATTAAGTAAGAAAAGTTAAAGAATTCTATTAATTTTCCATAAATCCATAGTTAAACTTCTTACAAATCTTTACTAAGTTTTCAAATCATACTTAGTTATCTTTTCAAAAACAACTACTATCGTTTAACTTTCAATTCCAAAATCAAAGTTAAAGTTTTCAAAAATTTTCCAATTTTCTCAAATTTTTCTAACGCCTTAAATTTCCGGAAAAATTCGCCATAGTCTCCTTTGCGCGGTTCGATCCGAAAAAAAATGACAGTATATATATCACAAATATACATCTCATCAAGTAATGAGGCATCCCGCAGGGAAAAAAGTGTAAAAGTACGATATTTAATCCGAGATATGTACCTTATATTTTATTAGCGAGCATATACGGCTAATATAGCGCAAAAGCGAGCTCCAAATGCGAAGCAAACGCGATCCGCACCTACTAATCACTCAACAAACAACATGAGAATCATGTATATAGATAATAATCTCAATATACAACATATAGTAACATAATAACTATATATGTCAACATAGTAATTGAAACAAAAGCAACAAATGCAAACATCAACCAACTATCATTCAACTAACATCCATAACCAATATATATCAATCATATTCTCATTAATATTCAATGAATTGGTTCTTCAATTTAAATCACATTTGATTCATTAATAGTGGATGTTTTTACTAACATTCATTTTCAATTAGTTTATATTCACTAATTCACATTCAAGTTGGTTCACTTCCAAATCAAATTCAATTCTATTCAAGATTCACTTAACTTCCAATCAAATTCAATTCTATTCAACTTCCAATAACATTACATTTTAATGAATTAACACTTATATTCATTATTTCATATCAACTGTAACAATCCGGCATTTGCGTCGATTAATAATCGACTTTTAAATGATTAATATTGACACAAATTTCCATTTGAAGTTTTAAATTTTGAATTTTTAAATTTCTTTTATAAATTGTTAAAAGAAATTTCGGGCTTTAATATAAACTTGGCCATATTTCTTTTGTTTGATGCTGTGAAGTTTTCGAGTTATAACCGTTCCCCTCTTCATTTCTGTTGGCTAACCCGATCCCTCTCTCTCATTTTCAATAATTCGAAACCCTAAACGAAAAGAAAATTATGGTGGCTGCTCGTTTCGTCGCCCCTCCCCCTTTTCTCTAAAATCAGGGCTTCGTTCCATATTGGGGTGTTCGCATGTAGTCTTGCTCGATCCAATTCTCCTGCTCGGCTACGAATCTGCGACTCGAAAAGGTGAGTGAACTATCACTCACATCTAATTCGAATGTTTTGATGATTTCTGACTTGCTCATATTCGTGAATTTCTTCGCTAGTTCATCACGGCTTCGATTGATTGAACTTGTTCGTTTTTGATAAAGCTGCTGCTTGATTTTATTTTGTTGGATCTTGCTATTACCGTTTGATTCTCAGATGCTTTGTTGATTTATGAAAATAATTGGGTTTGGCATTGATTTTGTTTTCTGGTCACCTTAATTCGAACGGTAGGTGACTTGGGTATTTCTGTGAACTGCAGTTGTTTGAATTCAAATATTTTGGGTTGAAAAAACAATATATTTAATTTTAGCACTTGCTCAATCCATTTCAGTGTTGCTGGCCATTGTTGTTGCTTCGGCAATGTGCTTTGTTCTTGATTGTGATAATTGCATTTTCCAGTTTCATGCATTTGTTACTGGTGCCTCCTTGGTTCAAGATGCATTCACTTGTCTACCCATTCATCATTTAGTTTTCGGTATTGGGTTTCGAACATGGCTATTCCTTTATTGGTCTGTTATTTCATCTGTTGGCTTAGGTTCGTATACTTAAAGGTGAACTTGTGGCCTTGGTCATCATCGTGGTTTCACTATAACCATATGTGTATGCTTGCCTTTGAATTTTTTTTCGGGTTTAGTAGCTTGTATACCCCACTAGTTGTACCACCGCCATTTTGCACTGTTAGACTTATACTGCCTTTGTTTGTGCTTGAGTCTGATACGTTGCATTGATGCACTATACACATTTGCATTTGGTCACTGTAATTTACTGGTGACATCACTCTTACTTGAAGCTGTTGTTGAAGTGGGTTGACCTTGTTCGGCCCTTATTCATTGGTTTGCATTGTTTCATCAGGTAAGCGTTTACATGTGCATTGGTTCAGGATCGAATCATTAAATTGGTTTGCACACCTATATGTTGCCACCTCTGTTGTATGGTGCCTGGTCTTTGTTTCATATTCATTTGATGGAAATTGGTCCAGATTTGTGTTTCCTGTGTACATGTTCATAGGGGTTGTTTTGTGTTGCATTGTACTGCATTTTTACTACTGTACTATATTTGACTCACTGCTTCGAGTCGCTTGCGCATGCTCTCTGGAGTCATGGCATTCGTTCTTCACGACTCTGATTTTGTCGCAGCCACTTTACTGCATATACTGGAAACTGTAAAATTGACTCTTGTTCACGGGCTGACTTCGACCTGTTTTGTTGTCACTGTGTCATTGCTGTGCAATGTGCATATCACTGCACTGATTCATTTCACTGTTGCATGACTGTATGTATTCCTTTGAACAGTGCAAAGTATACTTTCTCGACTGGTTTCCAGTTCCGATATATGATTGCTCTATGTAGAGTAGTCTTAAGTCCGGTTAATGGTCTTAGTTTCACTCTAGAATTATTTGCATTAGAATTGCATTTGTGTTGAATCCAGCTAGTAGCTCGGATTTGACCTTGTGCTGATTCCTACATCTTCACTGTAGTGGCAAGGCAGTGCACGCAAGCGTGAACTGCAGCCACACGGTATGGCGTGTATGGTATTCTATTTGTTTTGACTTATGGAACTTTTTGCGTATTCCATATTCCGTAGTGGCGAGGCAGTGCACGCGTGCGTGTACTGCAGCCCTACTTGAATTAATATTTTAATTGATGTTTCAATGGTTTGAACTGTTTTGTTCATTTCAATTCAATATTCTGAATTGCATTCTGATTTGGTTTAACTACTGTCGCCTATTCATTATGTAACGACCCGTAATTTTCGTTAATTCAATTTAGTCATTTTAATAGGATTTAAATAATTTAAGTTAGAAAGAAATTAAGATCTGTGATTTTTTTTTTTTGAAGCAAATGACTAAATGAAATGAAACCATGGGAATTTAAGTCTAAGAATTTCCAGTTGGAACAAAATGACGAGAAATTTAAGTGCTGTAAATTGTTATTTATAGGCTAAGAAATTAATATAAGAAAACAAATGGGAAGATTTCATTTATTTCATGGTTTTAATTCGTTTTTCTTTAATAAGTTGTAATTGAATTTAGTAGAAAATAATATGTATTAAACCTACTTATAGAATTCGAAGCTAATTCAAATGAATTTAAGTAGTGAAAAGGCTTTACCTGTATATATATTTAATATGAGAAATAAATGGGAATATTAAATTAATTTAATGCAGTAAAGGAATGAAAACGGAAATTAGAATAAATTAAGGAATTCTGTAACGCAAGTAATAAATCTGTACCTTGAATGAACGTTTCACTTTGATAAATTATTTAAATGAGATGACTTAATAAATAAATAATTAGGTCAATTGGTATGTGGTGAAATTTGATGTTGAAATATTTTGTAGATAAGGGTTTAGGTGGAATGAGTTAATTTATGAAGTAAAGGATAGAAATCATATAAAACGTTAAGCAAGTTGATTAATGTTGTAACGTAAGGTGTAAATGTAAATTCCAGTGGAAACGTATCCTTATTTTAGGTAGAAATTTCAGGTATATTGATAAAGTGGAGTATATACACTTAGTAATAAATTTAGTACAGGAAAAAAACGAAATGGAAATATTGAATTTATTTAATTCGTATATATATTACCTATTTATATGGCCTATTAGATTTAATCGGATATCAATGGCAATTAATTCCTTAAATTAGTGCAATCAATGTATGATTAATTGATAACGATGAAAAGGTTGATTATATTCAGTGTGAACAACGTAAAATATTATCATAGCATGATACTTGGTTTGAATAGAAGGGTGAAATTGGGAATCAAATTTTATTTAATGATAATAACGTTAGTATTGGTTAATAAATAGATTTCAATGCAATAACCAAATAAATGGAATAAGATGAGTATATATTGCATAGAAATGAAATGTAAATTGTCACATTTGGTAGGAGCTAATTTTTAGAAACATATAAATGTTGAATCAGTAAATATTAAATTCCATTTAATATAAGAATTCAAAGGTGGAAGATTTACATTTGGATTGGAAATTGGATAGTTATTAATTAAAAGTGACCATTGAATAAATTTATGCAAACGTGATATAATGTTAATAGATGGGGATCAACTTTTATTTATGTGGTTAAGGGAATTTAATTTCTATAGTATGATAATCGAAATTAATGGAAGATATAACCATGTCAATTATGCATATAAGGTAATAAGGTTCAATAAAATGAGAATTTGATTGGTTATATTTATTGGTTGAGAAAGGTAAATGTGTATTTGGGAATAAATTTAGTCAGACTTAAATAGTGGATTTAATTAATTATTATATATGATAAATGATGATTAAATAAAAACCCAATACTCTATATATATGTATAATATTTGAGTGAAAATAATAATACACTTATAAATGTGGAATTAAGAGTTTACAACAACTATTTTGAGTAAAGAAATTGTTCATTCAAGTAAATTTGGAACATCGCAATAGGTGTAGATTAAGTGTTGCGTTAAATAAATTATAAATGAATAAATTTATAGAAACGTAGGAACGGAAGAATGAACATTATAGTAACGTAAAACGTATTGTTGGATAATAATTAAGTATAGGCTTGTAAATTTGATGTAAGACAATAAATTTTGTACGTAAATCTTTCTATTAGTTGATAAGTCTTATTTTGATCAATTTAAAGGAATACACTAAATTTTGTAGTTAGTACGGAATATTGATGAGTGAATGAATAAGATGAAACAAAGGTGGAATGTATTAGTTGAGGTTTTAAGTTTATTTGTGTGATAAGTTACCAAAATTTCAATTTTATCTAAATACAGTAATTTATGCAAACAAAAGATGAACATTTTGAAATATTACCACAGTGATATATAAAAGAAACGTTAACTATGTAGTTGGAGAAAAATTGATATATTTTGAGTTGGATAATAGAAATCAAGTTATTTATATAATTAGATTTAAGATGAGAGTATAAGTATATGATTTAATAATTGGGTTTTGCGAATAAAATTTATAATTCCCAAATAATAAGAAAACGCAGAGGTTAACACTGCGAAATTTATATACTTATAAATTTTAATTCACATCCAAGCTTGCTAAATTATTTGGAATTGATTGGATTATATAAGTAATGAAATTTGGCCAATATTTAAAGTTGAAAGAAAATTTGGATTTTATGATTTATTTTAATTTATTTAATAAATATTAAAAATAGCCATTTTTGTCACGGACTCGGATTTCGACGAAACCAGTTTCATCGGATCCGTAACGGTGAATTATAATAATGATTCAAGTTTCGTTGCGATCGGACTTGTCGTTTGATCGTACGGACTCGAAACGCCTTGAAATTTACGCATTTTTGAAATCAATGTGAAATTTTTGTTTTTTTAGCATAACTTCTTCATACGATCGAATTTGGTCGCGAAACTTTTTCCATCGCGTTCAGAATATTTTAAAACACCTATTTGGATATATAGTTTTAACAAATTCGACTCCGGAGGCATAGCGGGCTTTTTGGACCATGGTTTGTCACGCACGTTCGCGTATCCAGTCTAGCTACTCTACCTCTAGCCTATCTATAAATATACAGCTATAAACCCTAGCTCCTTTCTTTTTCATTTGCTGTACGTTCATTTCTTCACTCCTTTCTCTTCCCCAAATGTATACATCTCAGATCCAATTCCAGATCCATCCACAGTTCAAAATCAAAAGTCAAAACTCAAAAATTTCAGAAAATTCCAGAAAAAATATATGTTGAAGTATTCGATACGCGTAAAATACTGGTGAAATTCGTTTTTCAATTGGAGCTGTCGTTCATCCAGAATAAATTCAAACAGCCCCAAAACCGTTCATCATCGCCGTAACAAAAGTTGTCGGATCGGAAAAACATTTCTGGGTTTTGGAGAGGGAACCGAGGGGATCGCATCTATGTAATTTGTTTCGAGAATCAACGGTTGGATGTGGAGCAAAATTCGATTAGGGTTTCATGGCACATAGAGGCGGCTGCTTGCGTGCGTTAGGGAGAGCGTGCGTTTCTGGAAACGAGATTATGTGATGACGTGGCAAAGATGAAGGTGAATTGTGTTCCATTTTCTCATTTTTTTTTTATGTTTTCAATCACCATTTTTCGCCATAACTTCCTCATACGAAGTCGGATTCACGTGAAATTTTTTTTGTTAGGATCGTAATTTAATTCCGGACTCGTTGACGCTGGTTTGGACGAATTCTGAGACGGGCGAATTTTTGGGTTTAAATCGGGTTTAAATTCGATTTAAATTCAAAAGGTGAGTGTTTTAACCCACTCACGACTACTAGAAGCTTTTATGTTTGTTAAATAAATTTTAGAAATGAATAGAAATTTATTTATGAGCTTTTGGCATGTTATTTCATTCATATCTGTAGAATTGCATTTTATTGAATTTAACTGTTAATTTAATTGATTTATTGCGTGTTAATTGGCTGTTAGAAATTATTGTTTGCATATGAACTGCTAGTTAACAGTTATGTCAATTATCACTGAATATAAATTGTTAGATTAATAGTTGATAAATATAATTTGAAATAAAACTGCCAATTATTACCTGTTGTATATTACCAAGCATATATTGTTATTGATTGATATTGCTTGATGTTTGTGATTGGATGATGGATGTGTTATTGAATGGATGTTTTATTTAATATCATTAAACTGCAAGTTAGTATGCATTTTTTTCATTTCATTCGGGATTGCGGTTTGAAATGATATACAACCGCAGTTTTATTTTTTTTAAATTACGGATTGAAATGATAAATATCCGTATCACTTGACCATAGGATAGAAAACTATATACAGGCACCGCGGTCTATATATAACTATTTTTAAATGTGATTTCTATGGTTTGGATGAAATACGGTTTATAAAATCTTAAATTTTATATTGAATAAATGTTTCTTCCATATCTATATACATATGAAGTTGAAAAATTTGAAATAAAAAGGTGTATAAATCTCTTTATTAAAATGGAAGAAAATTTAGAAATGGAGTTTGGTAAATTTATATCCTATGTTTAAATGTAAAATTGGAAATTTTAAGATATGATATTTGTAATTGGATTTTCCCAAAATAAATAGAAAGGGATATTCTAGTATAATTTGAAGTGGAAAAATTCTATATATATATATATATATATATATTTTACTAGAAATTGAAATCTTATTAATTATGGATTTTATGTGAATGGTCAAGATTAATTAATAGAATAGTGATTTTGAAAGGATAAAAGAAAATCCAATTTTTAGTTGAAATATTAATGCTCAAAAATGGATATAAATATATATGAATTTATTTAAATGGTTTTGGAACTTGAGGCGATATTAAATTTTGGTTTTAACTTTAAATAAGGAAATGTATTGTAAAGCCACGAGAAATATTTCTTTTCAAAGTAACATTTAAGTTAAACCACTTATTTTATATACTGTTGAATATCCAAACCATTTAGTTTGAAAGTAATGGTTTTAAAAACTATGGATTTCGAAGTATTATGTTGAAAGTTAATATTCAAATATTTGGTTACAAGGAATTATAAATTTTAAAAGTGGCATAATTTTTGGGAAAAATTTATATTTGGGAAATGATATCATTGATTTGGGTTTTATAAAAATAAGATCAAAATGAAACTTTTTGGGTTTTAAAGAAGAAATGATATCGTAATATTATGGTTTTGAAATGGATTATATTCTGGTTTTAAAATATAAACTATTTTTAAATGACCGCGGTGTTATAATAACGATGGGTTGGCAAAGAGACCGGGATCGGATATCTGACATACTCTCTGTCGATACCGAAAACCACTTTGACTAACCGTGTACGCGGTGGAGATTCCAGAATGAAGTAGGTGGTGGCGACGTTTCCTGTAAGGTAAATACGTGGACCCAACTCCCGTGAGTTGGCATAAGGTGGCTAAAACAGGAGCGATTCTCAGGCCAATGAGGTCATTCCTCTGATCGGACGCTCCTCTTCGATATTATAATTTGACTTGGATTTGATTCAGTGGCCACTTCTATATTTTGATTTTGGGGAGTTAGTCCGAGGTGGGCGGTAACTGCGGCTACGCGTTTCCACCAGCCTGGATAGCAATTGGTATATCTACCCTGGCATTGCCTAGTTGTGCCGTGTCACCTACCATATCGCGCCTTGTACGAGTTTGGTTTTCTCCCGTAGCCCGTGTGGTATCCTCTAGTGGCTTCCCGATCAGGAGGGGCTATGATATTGGACGGACTACTGGGACTATTACGTGTTAAGGTGGAAAATGTAAAGCCTTAACGCTATTTAAAAGTAAGTTTATTTTATAAATAGACACTATTATAATAGCGCAATATACTACATAGTAAATAGTTTAACGGATCCTTAGGAGATGTAAATCCCGAACATCTCTTGAGTTACTGTACTCATATTTATATTCTGTTTATTTAACTCACATAAGATATTCTAGTCTGACTCGGGTGTTTTTGTCTATTCAAATTCGCTCGGGTCAGTCCGAGCATTTCAGGATAGCAGATTTTAGCTTTGGAGGACGAAGACGAAGAATAAGTATTATGTTATATATAGTATTACACCACACTCTTTCTATTCCGCTGCATTGCTTGTATTGGTATGTGTAACTCTGATATTTATTGTAAAAGAAGAATCAAGCTTTTGTAAACTGTTTATGAACTGTATATTTGTTATTATATTTTATCCTTCCGCTGTGAGATTCTGTTTTTGTTTTTATTTCTTCTCTGTTTTTCTTATTTACCCCATAACAATCCGCCCTTGCGTATGCTTTGAATTGGCACGTGTGTCGGTTTAAAGTGTGCAAAAAGGCGGGATGTTACAGTTGGTATCAGAGCTTTGGTTTAGCGATAAACCTTGGCTTTGTGGGGTTTGACTCTTTGTTAATAGGGTAGTAATATCCTATGGGAGTCGCTGAGTGTATATATATATGAGAGAGCGTATTTGTTAGTATTAATAAAAAGATTTTATATTGTGTTAATCTGTTCCGCTTTGTATTTATAAATTCTGGTTGATGCATGGGACGCTATGTCATCAATAGGGATTTCTAAACACTTAATAGGACAGACCGACATAATATCCGTTTTAATATAGGTAAATGAAATAATTTTGCCTATTATATTTTCTATATATAAAAATAGTTTTATAAAGATATATATATATTTGGTTGCTATAGATTGGGTGTTAGAAAATAAAAATATCTATAATAACTGAAGCTAAGTTGAAATTATGATAAATCAAATTGGAGATTTTAGAACTTAAGTCCGGGATTTTTCCAAATCTGCTTTCAAAGAATTTGTGAAATTTATTGATTTGGTTTATAAGTATTTTCTTATATAAATATTTCGTATAAATTGGAAGAATTGTTTTAAAGAAGATTTTGGAAAAGAATTAAATTCTGTACTTTCCTCTCTGTCGCTGGAAAATAAATTCGGTGATGACGGCCGCATCATCGACTTTCATTTTCGAGTTTCGAAGGGGAAAGGCCACTGTAGTAAATTCTACTGCAGATTTATTTTGAAATTTTCTAAAATTTTTCTTTTATTGTTCTAAATATAATTAGAGATATAAAGGTTGCAAGAAATTAATTATCTATTATTTTGGAATAAATTGAAATTTAACCCGGTATTTAATTCTAAATTTTTCCGTTAATTAATTGTTTAAAATTTGTTAGTGAAATAAAAGTTAAGTAATAAATGAATTGAAACCTCTAATTGAAATAAG
Source organism: Allium cepa (assembly GCA_030765085.1). Classification (NCBI taxonomy): domain Eukaryota; kingdom Viridiplantae; phylum Streptophyta; class Magnoliopsida; order Asparagales; family Amaryllidaceae; genus Allium; species Allium cepa. The sequence continues at coordinate 968,837,830 of CM060945.1, read as the reverse complement.
AGAATAATTGCAAAGCTATAAAGAGGAATTTGCATACATATGAGACAAAGAGTAATATGGATAAACATTAAATTTAATTAAAAGAATGGAGATTAAACTTGTATAAGTTCAATTGCAATTTCCTTAACATAAATAACTTACCCAAATATAAAAGTTGAAGTGTTAAATGAGAAACTGGAATTGAATATTTTACAAGTAGGAATTTAGGAAAAATGAAGTATTCAATAAATTACTGTTATAATAAGAATTTATTGGTATAAACTTAAGTGATAATTGAAATTTTACCCAAATTAAAGGTGAGTATTATTAATAGGTGATTTTTAACTTAAGTAAATAAAATGAAATTCTTTAATAAATAAAGATTGATGTGTAGGGTTATAAACTTAAGTATGTCTTAAAATGCTACTAGTAATATAATAAAATGTAGGTAATATAAATAAATGTCTGTAAACCCTAGATAATGAATTAATAAGATCCTTTATTTATAAAAATGGAGGTTTTAAGGTTAATAATTTAAGTGTAAGTAGAGGGTTACTGTAATTAAATATAATAAAACGTAAACATTAAATAAAGGAATGAAATTAAGGGTAAGTTGAAATTGTAATTAATAAAACGAATATATATTTATTGAACCATTAATAAATAAAAAGGAATTGAGAAGAAACTTGTAAATTTTCACTTGCATTTTTAAACATACATAACTTACCATATAATAAAAGCTGCAATGTTAGTAAGAAAATGTAAGGGGAAATCTTACAAGTGAAGCTTGAGGTAATTAAGGTATTCAATAAATTTGCTGTTATAAATGAGAATTAATTGTCTAAACTTAAGTTAAATTGGAAATTTTACTATATAAGAAAGGGTAAGTAGTATAAATAGATGATATAAACCTTAGTCAATAAATTGGAATACAATATAATGAATTTTGTAACAAATGGAAAATGAAAATTGTAAGAAACAAAGAAATCCCTCCATAAATGAAAGAAAGAAAATAAAACCACTGAAGCATGAAATAAATGTATAATAAGCTATTGTGGTGTTGATTTGAATTGTTTGGTTGATGTATGGTTGTTGGGTAAGGAATTTTGAAGTTGTGGGATGGAGAAATAATCTATCTTTGTTCCATCTAAGACTGTTGAGTAAAGGATGCACTTGATAGTTATTTTACATTTCGTATAATTTCGGAATTTGAACCTAACAACTAATTGTTTGTTTGATTGAATGATTGTCTGTTGGTGGCATGTGCTGTTTGTTAAAATTTATGGTTGTTGCATTTGATTGGATATAAATGATTGAATCTACCCAAACATTTCACTGTAAAATAAATATTTAACCTTTTAGATTATATAAGTGAATACAGGGGTTGGAAGCAACTGCTACTGCTTTTGGTTCCAAAATAATAAGCGTTTTGCCCGACAAATAGGTACGTTTTCGGATTACGATTAAAGCGCTATTTATATATTTTCCCGTGTGGGATATTTTATTTTGGATATATATGTAATATATTTGTATATTTGGATATTATATTTTCTCCAGAGTCCCTCCGTACAAAGGAGACTCTGCCAAAATTTTTCGTAAATTTTGGACTTAGAATTTTGTTGAAATTGTTTTCCAACTTTAATAATTCAAGTATTAAAAGACATAATGATTATAAAACAAGTGTAATTCATTAAAGGAAATTAATTTAGTAAATTATTGTTATAAGTTAATATTTGAAATTAGATATACTGTTTATTCTTCCTTCTCCCTTCCTTTTCCTTTTCGGGGACGAAAAGTATTGAGTGGGGGAGAGTGTAACGACCCGTAATTTTCGTTAATTCAATTTAGTCATTTTAATAGGATTTAAATAATTTAAGTTAGAAAGAAATTAAGATCTGTGATTTTTTTTTTTTGAAGCAAATGACTAAATGAAATGAAACCATGGGAATTTAAGTCTAAGAATTTCCAGTTGGAACAAAATGACGAGAAATTTAAGTGCTGTAAATTGTTATTTATAGGCTAAGAAATTAATATAAGAAAACAAATGGGAAGATTTCATTTATTTCATGGTTTTAATTCGTTTTTCTTTAATAAGTTGTAATTGAATTTAGTAGAAAATAATATGTATTAAACCTACTTATAGAATTCGAAGCTAATTCAAATGAATTTAAGTAGTGAAAAGGCTTTACCTGTATATATATTTAATATGAGAAATAAATGGGAATATTAAATTAATTTAATGCAGTAAAGGAATGAAAACGAAAATTAGAATAAATTAAGGAATTCTGTAACGCAAGTAATAAATCTGTACCTTGAATGAACGTTTCACTTTGATAAATTATTTAAATGAGATGACTTAATAAATAAATAATTAGGTCAATTGGTATGTGGTGAAATTTGATGTTGAAATATTTTGTAGATAAGGGTTTAGGTGGAATGAGTTAATTTATGAAGTAAAGGATAGAAATCATATAAAACGTTAAGCAAGTTGATTAATGTTGTAACGTAAGGTGTAAATGTAAATTCCAGTGGAAATGTATCCTTATTTTAGGTAGAAATTTCAGGTATATTGATAAAGTGGAGTATATACACTTAGTAATAAATTTAGTACAGGAAAAAAACGAAATGGAAATATTGAATTTATTTAATTCGTATATATATTACCTATTTATATGGCCTATTAAATTTAATCGGATATCAATGGCAATTAATTCCTTAAATTAGTGCAATCAATGTATGATTAATTGATAACGATGAAAAGGTTGATTATATTCAGTGTGAACAACGTAAAATATTATCATAGCATGATACTTGGTTTGAATAGAAGGGTGAAATTGGGAATCAAATTTTATTTAATGATAATAACGTTAGTATTGGTTAATAAATAGATTTCAATGCAATAACCAAATAAATGGAATAAGATGAGTATATATTGCATAGAAATGAAATGTAAATTGTCACATTTGGTAGGAGCTAATTTTTAGAAACATATAAATGTTGAATCAGTAAATATTAAATTCCATTTAATATAAGAATTCAAAGGTGGAAGATTTACATTTGGATTGGAAATTGGATAGTTATTAATTAAAAGTGACCATTGAATAAATTTATGCAAACGTGATATAATGTTAATAGATGGGGATCAACTTTTATTTATGTGGTTAAGGGAATTTAATTTCTATAGTATGATAATCGAAATTAATGGAAGATATATCCATGTCAATTATGCATATAAGGTAATAAGGTTCAATAAAATGAGAATTTGATTGGTTATATTTATTGGTTGAGAAAGGTAAATGTGTATTTGGGAATAAATTTAGTCAGACTTAAATAGTGGATTTAATTAATTATTATATATGATAAATGATGATTAAATAAAAACCCAATACTCTATATATATGTATAATATTTGAGTGAAAATAATAATACACTTATAAATGTGGAATTAAGAGTTTACAACAACTATTTTGAGTAAAGAAATTGTTCATTCAAGTAAATTTGGAACATCGCAATAGGTGTAGATTAAGTGTTGCGTTAAATAAATTATAAATGAATAAATTTATAGAAACGTAGGAACGGAAGAATGAACATTATAGTAACGTAAAACGTATTGTTGGATAATAATTAAGTATAGGCTTGTAAATTTGATGTAAGACAATAAATTTTGTACGTAAATCTTTCTATTAGTTGATAAGTCTTATTTTGATCAATTTAAAGGAATACACTAAATTTTGTAGTTAGTACGGAATATTGATGAGTGAATGAATAAGATGAAACAAAGGTGGAATGTATTAGTTGAGGTTTTAAGTTTATTTGTATGATAAGTTACCAAAATTTCAATTTTATCTAAATACAGTAATTTATGCAAACAAAAGATGAACATTTTGAAATATTACCACAGTGATATATAAAAGAAACGTTAACTATGTAGTTGGAGAAAAATTGATATATTTTGAGTTGGATAATAGAAATCAAGTTATTTATATAATTAGATTTAAGATGAGAGTATAAGTATATGATTTAATAATTGGGTTTTGCGAATAAAATTTATAATTCCCAAATAATAAGAAAACGCAGAGGTTAACACTGCGAAATTTATATACTTATAAATTTTAATTCACATCCAAGCTTGCTAAATTATTTGGAATTGATTGGATTATATAAGTAATGAAATTTGGCCAATATTTAAAGTTGAAAGAAAATTTGGATTTTATGATTTATTTTAATTTATTTAATAAATATTAAAAATAGCCATTTTTGTCACGGACTCGGATTTCGACGAAACCAGTTTCATCGGATCCGTAACGGTGAATTATAATAATGATTCAAGTTTCGTTGCGATCGGACTTGTCGTTTGATCGTACGGACTCGAAACGCCTTGAAATTTACGCATTTTTGAAATCAATGTGAAATTTTTGTTTTTTTAGCATAACTTCTTCATACGATCGAATTTGGTCGCGAAACTTTTTCCATCGCGTTCAGAATATTTTAAAACACCTATTTGGATATATAGTTTTAACAAATTCGACTCCGGAGGCATAGCGGGCTTTTTGGACCATGGTTTGTCACGCACGTTCGCGTATCCAGTCTAGTTACTCTACCTCTAGCCTATCTATAAATATACAGCTATAAACCCTAGCTCCTTTCTTTTTCATTTGCTGTACGTTCATTTCTTCACTCCTTTCTCTTCCCCAAATGTATACATCTCAGATCCAATTCCAGATCCATCCACAGTTCAAAATCAAAAGTCAAAACTCAAAAATTTCAGAAAATTCCAGAAAAAATATATGTTGAAGTATTCGATACGCGTAAAATACTGGTGAAATTCGTTTTTCAATTGGAGCTGTCGTTCATCCAGAATAAATTCAAACAGCCCCAAAACCGTTCATCATCGCCGTAACAAAAGTTGTCGGATCGGAAAAACATTTCTGGGTTTTGGAGAGGGAACCGAGGGGATCGCATCTATGTAGTTTGTTTCGAGAATCAACGGTTGGATGTGGAGAAAAATTCGATTAGGGTTTCATGGCACATAGAGGCGGCTGCTTGCGTGCGTTAGGGAGAGTGTGCGTTTCTGGAAACGAGATTATGTGATGACGTGGCAAAGATGAAGGTGAATTGTGTTCCATTTTCTCATTTTTTTTTTATGTTTTCAATCACCATTTTTCGCCATAACTTCCTCATACGAAGTCGGATTCACGTGAATTTTTTTTTGTTAGGATCGTAATTTAATTCCGGACTCGTTGACGCTGGTTTGGACGAATTCTGAGACGGGCGAATTTTTGGGTTTAAATCGGGTTTAAATTCGATTTAAATTCAAAAGGTGAGTGTTTTAACCCACTCACGACTACTAGAAGCTTTTATGTTTGTTAAATAAATTTTAGAAATGAATAGAAATTTATTTATGAGCTTTTGGCATGTTATTTCATTCATATCTGTAGAATTGCATTTTATTGAATTTAACTGTTAATTTAATTGACTTATTGCGTGTTAATTGGCTGTTAGAAATTATTGTTTGCATATGAACTGCTAGTTAACAGTTATGTCAATTATCACTGAATATAAATTGTTAGATTAATAGTTGATAAATATAATTTGAAATAAAACTGCCAATTATTACCTGTTGTATATTACCAAGCATATATTGTTATTGATTGATATTGCTTGATGTTTGTGATTGGATGATGGATGTGTTATTGAATGGATGTTTTATTTAATATCATTAAACTGCAAGTTAGTATGCATTTTTTTCATTTCATTCGGGATTGCGGTTTGAAATGATATACAACCGCAGTTTTATTTTTTTTTAAATTACGGATTGAAATGATAAATATCCGTATCACTTGACCATAGGATAGAAAACTATATACAGGCACCGCGGTCTATATATAACTATTTTTAAATGTGATTTCTATGGTTTGGATGAAATACGGTTTATAAAATCTTAAATTTTATATTGAATAAATGTTTCTTCCATATCTATATACATATGAAGTTGAAAAATTTGAAATAAAAAGGTGTATAAATCTCTTTATTAAAATGGAAGAAAATTTAGAAATGGAGTTTGGTAAATTTATATCCTATGTTTAAATGTAAAATTGGAAATTTTAAGATATGATATTTGTAATTGGATTTTCCCAAAATAAATAGAAAGGGATATTCTAGTATAATTTGAAGTGGAAAAATTATATATATATATATATATATATATATATATATATATATATTTTACTAGAAATTGAAATCTTATTAATTATGGATTTTATGTGAATGGTCAAGATTAATTAATAGAATAGTGATTTTGAAAGGATAAAAGAAAATCCAATTTTTAGTTGAAATATTAATGCTCAAAAATGGATATAAATATGTATGAATTTATTTAAATGGTTTTGGAACTTGAGGCGATATTAAATTTTGGTTTTAACTTTAAATAAGGAAATGTATTGTAAAGCCACGAGAAATATTTCTTTTCAAAGTAACATTTAAGTTAAACCACTTATTTTATATACTGTTGAATATCCAAACCATTTAGTTTGAAAGTAATGGTTTTAAAAACTATGGATTTCGAAGTATTATGTTGAAAGTTAATATTCAAATATTTGGTTACAAGGAATTATAAATTTTAAAAGTGGCATAATTTTTGGGAAAAATTTATATTTGGGAAATGATATCATTGATTTGGGTTTTATAAAAATAAGATCAAAATGAAACTTTTTGGGTTTTAAAGAAGAAATGATATCGTAATATTATGGTTTTGAAATGGATTATATTCTGGTTTTAAAATATAAACTATTTTTAAATGACCGCGGTGTTATAATAACGATGGGTTGGCAAAGAGACCGGGATCGGATATCTGACATACTCTCTGTCGATACCGAAAACCACTTTGACTAACCGTGTACGCGGTGGAGATTCCAGAATGAAGTAGGTGGTGGCGACGTTTCCTGTAAGGTAAATACGTGGACCCAACTCCCGTGAGTTGGCATAAGGTGGCTAAAACAGGAGCGATTCTCAGGCCAATGAGGTCATTCCTCTGATCGGACGCTCCTCTTCGATATTATAATTTGACTTGGATTTGATTCAGTGGCCACTTCTATATTTTGATTTTGGGGAGTTAGTCCGAGGTGGGCGGTAACTGCGGCTACGCGTTTCCACCAGCCTGGATAGCAATTGGTATATCTACCCTGGCATTGCCTAGTTGTGCCGTGTCACCTACCATATCGCGCCTTGTACGAGTTTGGTTTTCTCCCGTAGCCCGTGTGGTATCCTCTAGTGGCTTCCCGATCAGGAGGGGCTATGATATTGGACGGACTACTGGGACTATTACGTGTTAAGGTGGAAAATGTAAAGCCTTAACGCTATTTAAAAGTAAGTTTATTTTATAAATAGACACTATTATAATAGCGCAATATACTACATAGTAAATAGTTTAACGGATCCTTAGGAGATGTAAATCCCGAACATCTCTTGAGTTACTGTACTCATATTTATATTCTGTTTATTTAACTCACATAAGATATTCTAGTCTGACTCGGGTGTTTTTGTCTATTCAAATTCGCTCGGGTCAGTCCGAGCATTTCAGGATAGCAGATTTTAGCTTTGGAGGACGAAGACGAAGAATAAGTATTATGTTATATATAGTATTACACCACACTCTTTCTATTCCGCTGCATTGCTTGTATTGGTATGTGTAACTCTGATATTTATTGTAAAAGAAGAATCAAGCTTTTGTAAACTGTTTATGAACTGTATATTTGTTATTATATTTTATCCTTCCGCTGTGAGATTCTGTTTTTGTTTTTATTTCTTCTCTGTTTTTCTTATTTACCCCATAACAATCCGCCCTTGCGTATGCTTTGAATTGGCACGTGTGTCGGTTTAAAGTGTGCAAAAAGGCGGGATGTTACACATTATTTGATTATTATTGCTTCTGTGCACTAATAACTGAGTTTGAATTAGACTGACCCGAGTATTATTTTCTTTTGAATCTAATACTCGGGTCAGACCGAGTATTTCAGGTTGTAGATATTCTGCTTTGGGTTGCTGCTAGAGCTATGAAGTTCTTTCATATCTTTTGGAGTAGTCGTCGTCATTTGTAGTAGTATGTAAAATTGTATAGGAAGATATGTATTCATGTATATTATATACGTTAATGTACTTGTATATGTAACTTCCTTAGTCGACTGTTGTAGTTGTATCATATGTACCGTGTGAATGTATTGTAACTGACATCAGTTATTATATATATATGAGACTTTCTGTTTCATCTGTGTTCCGCATTTATATTATCTGTGTTGTTATTTTATATTTATTGTTCTAAACTATTACGAACCATCGTAGTTCGTTTTATACTGGAATTGGGGTATGTCGATGGGAGAAAATAAATCAGAGATGAAAAATGAAAGAATATATATATTTATATCACTCCCATCGAGATAACCAATACTAGTGTAAGGCCAACTATTGATGGCCGCTCCTCAACAGCCTTATTCTCCGTGCTAGTTGACAGCATTACACCGTAGTGTTCTTGGCTAGCGTGGGTATAGAGGTGGGGCGTCACAGCTTGGTATCAGAGCCTGGGGTTTAGAACAAATATAAAACATAACTTAGATAGTACATGTGTTACAACTATTTGTCGATGTTTTATTTCACATCTTTGTCTTAAGATCATCTTTGATTGTTAGGAATGAATTCCTAACGCTTATTCGTGAGCATTGCTGCTATTCTCTATCGCACTTGCTCACTTGAGTTTACACTTCTAAGTATCAGTGTATATATGCTCTACCAAGTTGCATATTGCTGCAACTAGTACCCACTTCGATTTGAACTCGCATTGTTTATTCGAACTGCTATATATATGCATTCTTATCTCTGATTCGTGTACTTAATGCAGTTTCCATACAATTGGGTTTTGGGTATCAATCTTTGAGGCAAATTGCATTCCAATTGTCGACTCTGTCTGTTTATCCATGGTTTGTTGGTTTTCATGTGCCTCTCTCTGATAGTTTTAAAATTTCTTTGGTATAAAAGAAATTGTCTTGGTCTTTGCCTTGTCGATATCGACGTTGACTTGACCTTTACTTTTGCTAAAGTCATTCAAGCATTTATACTCGTTCTGCTTCGTTTTTCCAATTGTTGATCGGTTCTTCTTTTCCGGTTAGTTGTTATCACCTTTGTCGACTTTGATAACTTCTATTTCAGGAATTTTGGGTATTCCTACTTTGATGAATTCGGTATCGATTTCTTTGGATTCTATTCACGTCTTCGTATGTGAATTCTTGTGATTGATTGTTTCTACAATCATTTTTGTGATTTGTCACTTTAAAAATATAAAGGTTTCAATACTGGTAGTAAATATCAAAAACTCTTTTATCAAAATGTTTTCAACTCTATTTTCAATACCAAACTCGTTTTTGAAACTGTTTTCCAATCTATTAGTATATACAAATCTTTATTTCACTCGTATGAGAAATCTAATTAAACGGCTTAGCAAAACAAGTGGTATGAAACGCTTGCGTTTACTTCGTCGGTTAATTGTTGGACTTGTTCGATTGAACCTCTAGTGACAAATTTTATTAGTGAAGATTTACAGTTTGTTCGTAAATATTTAAGTTAAGTAAGTGGTTATGGGACATGATGCTAAACTTTTACATTTACTGACTTAGTGTAATTGACACTTCTCGTTGATCATGACGATCATTTTTACGGTTAGACTAGGCCTCATCGGTGTGATTTCGTCTCACACATATCTCTTGGGCTTTGAGGATTGTCTAGACACCACTTGTGTGATTTCATTCACACATACTTTTCTTTTGATTGTGAGGTTAGACTAGACACCACTTGTGTGATTCCACTCACACATACCTCTTTTGATTTTTTTGGTTAGTCTGGACCTCAATCTGTGTGATTTCGACTCACACATGTGGGGTAGCGCCCCACGGTCTTCGGGCCATTCGTGTGTCAAAATTAATGGCTTGCAACCATGAGATAGCGTCTCGTTATGCGTTGCACGTGTTGATGATTTTTCATGCTCGCGGGTAGGTGAGATTCCGTGCTCCCGTTCTCGCTTTGCGTTGCACGTGTTGATGATTTTTCATGCTCGCGTGTAGGTGAGATTCCGTGCTCCCGTTCTCTCTTTGCGTTGCCCGTGTTGGTGATTTTCATGCTCACGTGTAGGTGAGATTCCGTGCTCCCGTTCTCGCTTTGCGTTGCACGTGTTGATGATTTTTCATGCTCGCGGGTAGGTGAGATTCCGTGCTCCCATTCTCGCTTTGCGTTGCACGTGTTGATGATTTTTCATGCTCGCGTGTAGGTGAGATTCCGTGCTCCCGTTCTCGCTTTGCGTTGCCTGTGTTGGTGATTTTCATGCTCACGTGTAGGTGAGATTCTGTGCTCCCGTTCTCGCTTTGCATTGCACGTGTTGGTGAGTTTTCATGCTCGCATGTAGGTGAGTTTTCGTGCTCCCGTTCTCGTTATGCGTTACATGTGTTGATGAATTTTCATGCTCGCGTGTTGGTGAGTTTCCATACTCTCCTTTGAGTTTTCATACTCTGTTCGAGTTTTCATACTCCGTTTGAGTTTTCATACTCTGTTCGAGTTTTCATACTCCGTTTGAGTTTTCATACCCTGTTCGAGTTTTCATACTCCGTTCGAGTTTTCATACTCCGTTTGAGTTTTCATACTCTGTTCGAGTTTTCATACTCCGTTTGAGTTTTCATACTCTGTTCGAGTTTTCATACTCCGTTCGAGTTTTCATACTCCGTTTGAGTTTTCATACTCTGTTCGAGTTTTCATACTCCGTTCGAGTTTTCATACTCCGTTTGAGTTTTCATACTCCGTTTGAGTTTCCATACTCTCCTTCGAGTTTTCATACTCCGTTCGAGTTTTCATACTCGCGTTCGAGTTTTCATACTCCGGTTCGAGTTTTCATACTCGCGTTCGAGTTCTCATACTCTTAGCTTGTGTTTTCTGGATTTCTTGTGAGGATTTCTAGAATTTGTGCTTCACCAATTTTCGTGATTTCTATTGATAAGTTTTATCAATTCTTGTGCATTGGTGAATTCGTGTGTTATTGACTTGTTATGAATACAAGTTTAGGGTATGATACCCCTTTCTATCTTTGAGAAGATTCTTGTGACCTTTTTGATGAACGAAAATTCATTGGTATTATATTTTGATGCCAATTATTTCGATGAAATTTTGACGTATGTCGAAGTTGCTACTGACATTGCTATTTTAATCACGTGTTTTAAAAATTTGTTATTCTTCAAAATATTTCAAAATATAAATCAAAATTGTTTTCAAAATTTTTACGATTTGCGCTTTCAAAAGAATGAGGAAGCGAATTAAACGTTTCAGAAAAATCGAGGACTATGACCCCTTTCTTTTACTCATTCGCTTAATTCCGGACTTGTCCGTTTGAGAACGTAAAATGTTATTTATTTAAAATACACAATTTTGCACTTTCAAGGAAACGATGAAGTGAATTAAACGATTTAGTAAAACTCGTGGTTATGGGTCATGTGCGTTTGCTATTTCGGTTAATTTCGGACTCGTTAATTGAAAATTTGTGATTTCTGATTATCGCTTGTGATAATCAGATAATTGAGATTTAATTATCGTTTTGATAATTAAATATTTATGATTTCTGATTTATCGTTTTTGATAATCAGATATTTATTGTTTCTAATTATCGTTTGTGATAATTAGATATTTGAGATTTAATTATCGTTTGTGATAATTAAATATTTACGATTTAAAATTTGATTATCGGTTGTGATAATTAAATATTCGTTGATTTATGATTTCTAATTATCGTTTGTGATAATTAGATATTTGTGGTTTAATTATCGTTTGTGATAATTAAACATTTGCGATTTGAGATTTGATTATCAATTGTGATAATTAAATATTTATGATTTCTGATTATAGTTTTTGATAATCAGATATTTATTGTTTCTAATTATCGTTTGTGATAATTAGATAGTTGCGGTTTAATTATCGTTTGTGATAATTAAACATTTGCGATTTGAGATTTGATTATCAATTGTGATAATTAAATATTTGTGATTTGAAATTTGATTACCGTTGTGGTAATTCCTGATTATCGTTTTTGATAGTTAGATATTTGTGTTTTCTAGTTATCTTTGTTGATAATTAGATTTGCTGATTTTGCTGTTTTAAGATTTCTTTATTCTGATTATCTATTTGATAATCAAACTTTGTTGAGAATTTGAGAATTTCTTTTATGAAATTAAAAGCTTACCTTCTTATGCTCTTATGGTTGTTACCTTTTGTCCATTTATTCCTTATGATTGCGAGGACGCAATTTCTTTAAGAAGGGGAGTCTGTAACAACCCGGCATTTGCGTCGATTAATAATCGACTTTTAAATGATTAATATTGACACAAATTTCCATTTGAAGTTTTAAATTTTGAATTTTTAAATTTCTTTTATAAATTGTTAAAAGAAATTTCGGGCTTTAATATAAACTTGGCCATATTTCTTTTGTTTGATGCTGTGAAGTTTTCGAGTTATAACCGTTCCCCTCTTCATTTCTGTTGGCTAACCCGATCCCTCTCTCTCATTTTCAATAATTCGAAACCCTAAACGAAAAGAAAATTATGGTGGCTGCTCGTTTCGTCGCCCCTCCCCCTTTTCTCTAAAATTAGGGCTTCGTTCCATATTGGGGTGTTCGCATGTAGTCTTGCTCGATCCAATTCTCCTGCTCGGCTACGAATCTGCGACTCGAAAAGGTGAGTGAACTATCACTCACATCTAATTCGAATGTTTTGATGATTTCTGACTTGCTCATATTCGTGAATTTCTTCGCTAGTTCATCACGGCTTCGATTGATTGAACTTGTTCGTTTTTGATAAAGCTGCTGCTTGATTTTATTTTGTTGGATCTTGCTATTACCGTTTGATTCTTAGATGCTTTGTTGATTTATGAAAATAATTGGGTTTGGCATTGATTTTGTTTTCTGGTCACCTTAATTCGAACGGTAGGTGACTTGGGTATTTCTGTGAACTGCAGTTATTTGAATTCAAATATTTTGGGTTGAAAAAGCAATATATTTAATTTTAGCACTTGCTCAATCCATTTCAGTGTTGCTGGCCATTGTTGTTTGTAACGTCACGGGTTTTCGTTCCTCGAAGATCCGACATCGACACTCACTTTATCGACTGCCGAGAAATCGAAGGCCGAAAACCGAGATGTTATGGGTTTTTAAAAAAGAAAAAAAAAGAAAGAAAGAAGAGAGAAGAGATAGGAAAAGAAAAATAGAGAAGAAGAGAAAATAGACAATTTTTAGAAAACAGAGAATTAGAAAAACAGAAGATAGAAAAATTTAAAAATAGAACGGGAAGAAAGAACAACAACAGAATCTCACAATTCGCAGCGGAACAACATATAATAGATAAATGAATAATCTTTAAACAAAGAACTATATCAGTTATTACATCACGTTTTATTACATTACATCAAATCATCAGAGTGTACAACAACAAACAATTTTAAACAGTGCAGCGGAAAAAGAAATACTATATAAGTAATATGCCATGCCATCCAGCTTGCCTCCAGCAACTCCAGAATATCCAGAATATCCTGATAAACCTAACTCTTAACTGCCCGTGTGGAAATTGGTGGGCACCCAGAGTTTAGGAAGGAAAACAATAAACTCCGAGTCAGTCATGTGACTGGTGTGAGAACTCAAAACAGTTTATTTATCTTTAAAATCAAAATAGAGGAATATTTTTAAATCAATTCGCAATGCTTTTAAAAAATGAGACTACCATAAGGCCTCCCGCACACACACACAATGCAAACGCAGAATCGGAGGAGATTTCTCCTTATGATAGTCAAAGATGCTTGATACGCATTTAAAATAACATTTGATATTATTATTAGTGTATAGTGTAGGAAAAATTCATTTCGAAAGTAGAATATAAATCTTAGCCAACATACGACCATTAACGTATGCCTACTATAGCTACTATCCAAACAGTGGTGACCACCATAAGTGAATAGCAGGTTCTACAACTAATACCGTACAAGTTTCGTATTGGGAATTGGATTTCCAACAAATGGTCAGGCTAAGGAACTTCCTACTGTCACATGGGATCGCCTCTGGCTGGACGTCCCGAGAACTTAACCAGCTCTCTGCCAACACAAGGCCGGGTTACCTTTATCACTAGGTAACTACTACACGAATATGGCATCCCCCGGTCCCATCGGACCTTTAACCGAGCGCTCGTCACCAACAACACCACACAGAAAAAGATATATCGAATTCCGAGACTTTTTGAAAAATGGCTATTTTGACTCGCCAAATTTAAATTAAAAACGAATCGATGCGTTTCGAGCTGCCACGCTCAAACGATAGCTCCGATTGACACGAAAATTGAAATCCGGTAATAACTAATTATTACGGATCCAATGGAACTGGTTTCGTTCAATTCTGAGACTGTCCAAAAATTGACTATTTTACAGTCGATTATTAAATATTAAAATATTCAATTTTCACAAATTAACTTTTAATTCGATTTTAAAAGTTCTAAAATATTTCTATAACTCCAGTATGATTAAATAAAATTTTACAAATTATTTTCAATCATATTTAACTCAATTTTTTTAATTATTTCCATAATTTAACCTATTAAATTATCGATTTAATAATCCAATTAAATCCAAAAATTCAAATAAAAATTTATTTGACTTATAAATTCACTTATTAATATTTAAAATAAATTAATATTCAAATTTAAATTAATAAAAATTCTGGGTCGTTACATTGTTGCTTCGGCAATGTGCTTTGTTCTTGATTGTGATAATTGCATTTTCCAGTTTCATGCATTTGTTACTGGTGCCTCCTTGGTTCAAGATGCATTCGCTTGTCTACCCATTCATCATTTAGTTTTCGGTATTGGGTTTCGAACATGGCTATTCCTTTATTGGTCTGTTATTTCATCTGTTGGCTTAGGTTCGTATACTTAAAGGTGAACTTGTGGCCTTGGTCATCATCGTGGTTTCACTATAACCATATGTGTATGCTTGCCTTTGAATTTTTCTTCGGGTTTAGTAGCTTGTATACCCCACTAGTTGTACCACCGCCATTTTACACTGTTAGACTTATACTGCCTTTGTTTGTGCTTGAGTCTGATACGTTGCATTGATGCACTATACACATTTGCATTTGGTCACTGTAATTTACTGGTGACATCACTCTTACTTGAAGCTGTTGTTGAAGTGGGTTGACCTTGTTCGGCCCTTATTCATTGGTTTGCATTGTTTCATCAGGTAAGCGTTTACATGTGCATTGGTTCAGGATCGAATCATTAAATTGGTTTGCACACCTATATGTTGCCACCTCTGTTGTATGGTGCCTGGTCTTTGTTTCATATTCATTTGATGGAAATTGGTCCAGATTTGTGTTTCCTGTGTACATGTTCATAGGGGTTGTTTTGTGTTGCATTGTACTGCATTTTTACTACTGTACTATATTTGACTCACTGCTTCGAGTCGCTTGCGCATGCTCTCTGGAGTCATGGCATTCGTTCTTCACGACTCTGATTTTGTCGCAGCCACTTTACTGCATATACTGGAAACTGTAAAATTGACTCTTGTTCACGGGCTGACTTCGACCTGTTTTGTTGTCACTGTGTCATTGCTGTGCAATGTGCATATCACTGCACTGATTCATTTCACTGTTGCATGACTGTATGCATTCCTTTGAACAGTGCAAAGTATACTTTCTCGACTGGTTTCCAGTTCCGATATATGATTGCTCTATGTAGAGTAGTCTTAAGTCCGGTTAATGGTCTTAGTTTCACTCTAGAATTATTTGCATTAGAATTGCATTTGTGTTGAATCCAGCCAGTAGCTCGGATTTGACCTTGTGCTGATTCCTACATCTTCACTGTAGTGGCAAGGCAGTGCACGCAAGCGTGAACTGCAGCCACACGGTATGGCGTGTATGGTATTCTATTTGTTTTGACTTATGGAACTTTTTGCGTATTCCATATTCCGTAGTGGCGAGGCAGTGCACGCGTGCGTGTACTGTAGCCCTACTTGAATTAATATTTTAATTGATGTTTCAATGGTTTGAACTGTTTTGTTCATTTCAATTCAATATTCTGAATTGCATTCTGATTTGGTTTAACTACTGTCGCCTATTCATTATTTGATTATTATTGCTTCTGTGCACTAATAACTGAGTTTGAATTAGACTGACCCGAGTATTATTTTCTTTTGAATCTAATACTCGGGTCAGACCGAGTATTTCAGGTTGTAGATATTCTGCTTTGGGTTGCTGCTAGAGCTATGAAGTTCTTTCATATCTTTTGGAGTAGTCGTCGTCATTTGTAGTAGTATGTAAAATTGTATAGGAAGATATGTATTCATGTATATTATATACGTTAATGTACTTGTATATGTAACTTCCTTAGTCGACTGTTGTAGTTGTATCATATGTACCGTGTGAATGTATTGTAACTGACATCAGTTATTATATATATATGAGACTTTCTGTTTCATCTGTGTTCCGCATTTATATTATCTGTGTTGTTATTTTATATTTATTGTTCTAAACTATTACGAACCATCGTAGTTCGTTTTATACTGGAATTGGGGTATGTTGATGGGAGAAAATAAATCAGAGATGAAAAATGAAAGAATACATATATTTATATCACTCCCATCGAGATAACCAATACTAGTGTAAGGCCAACTATTGATGGCCGCTCCTCAACAGCCTTATTCTCCGTGCTAGTTGACAGCATTACACCGTAGTGTTCTTGGCTAGCGTGGGTATAGAGGTGGGGCGTCACATCAACTTTATTCAATATCACTTAAGTTATATTTCATTTACAAACATCACTTGTTTTCACATAACTTAAATTCATTTTTATATTTACAACTCATATTCATATAGTTTCACTTCTTATATATATAAGTTTATTCACAATTGTAAATGCTACTGAAGATCTCTACAAGCTTGCATGCTACTGAAGATCTCTACAAAATTCACAAGCCTGCAGTTCTCCTTCTTTTCTGTTTTTAAATCAACCAAACCTGCATGCAACTTCATCAAGCCTGCATTATTTTCTGGAAACATGCAAATGAAATCAGGAAGCAAAGCATTGTACAAAATCAAGATGGAAGTTTTTAAAAGCAAATTGAAGTTCAAATTCATAAGCAAAAATAAAAGAAGCAATCCGAAGCTTTCAAATTAAAGCACCATCAAGTTCAGGCTTTTCAAAAAAAAAAAGGGCTCTGCTCCTAAAATTACTGTGAGTAACTTCATTTTGTTTAAAAAAATTTAAGTATAATTTAGTTGCTTATTATACTCTGGAAATAATTGTGGTTGTGTGTTATTTACAAGTTATTATTGGTATATACATGATTGTATGATATTGTGCATGCTGCTGTAACTCATTTTTTCTACACTTAAGTTCCAAATTTAAGAATGGCTTAAGAATATCCATTTCATTTGATTTAATATGTGTTAGCATTAAAGATTCAGTCAAAATATAGTTGAGTAATATAAGTTTAAAGTTTAAATTTTATAAAAATAAAAATAAAAACTTGTAATGTCTCTGAAACACAAATAACAGAATAAAACTTTTAAAAGTAGGAATTTAATCATCCAGATTATTTGATTTAATGTTATCAATAGATTACATGATCACAAACTTGAATTTTAAAACTAAAATTAGACATTTTAATTTGTATTTGATTAAGTATTTTTGGTTTAACCAGAAAAGGTATTTTGGTATGATACTGTCGATCTAGGAAGTTTGGGTGGCCAGTATCTTTTCTGGTGATGGAGTGTTGATCAAAGTTGCAGGGAAAAATGGTAGTAGGTGGATTAAAGTTTTGGGGAGATTGTGATTTTGAATCAAAAATTATAACCCTAGTTTTCACTATTGATCAGTAAATTGATCACCGCAACCCCTATAAGTGATCGAGTTCTTCCAGATTTGAGTTGATGATAGATGGGGTGTGGAGAAAGTAGTGGCCTGAGGCGTAGATTCTCTAATGATCAGAATTTGGTGTTTGAGGCGGTTACAGATTCGACATTTGTTCCAGTTTTTTAGCTCGAATGCACGTTTTCGATTTAGGGGTTCTGCAGTGTAATTGATGATCGGAATGGTATTGGGTGATGGTCGCCGACTTGCGAGTGTCGTCGTGAAAGGTCAGAGATGGTTGCAGGGTGGGTGCAGGTGCACGAATTCATGGCGTGTCAGCTGGTTTGGGGAAGAATTGGGTTCTCGAGTGATGTTCGAGTAGAATTTAGTTTTGCTCGAAGTATTTGAATGTTGGTCTCGAAGTTGTAGTGTTGTAGGATCGGGTATATTGTTGATGAAGGTTTTTGTTAAACCTGATAGTACTTTGAAGTTTTAAATAATTTCAAGATGAAGAGATTACTCGAGTTACTCGAGTTATTTAGCGTTTTGCTTGAGGTAGATTAGGTTAGGCTCGAATGAACCATTTGGGGTTCGAGTTACTATTAGGTTAGAAAACTTGTGTTGTTTTCAAATTTAAACTGAATTTAAATATTAAGCAAAGTTTTAAATTGAGTTTTAAATCTAATTTTAAATTATGAATTCAAGTTTTAATTTGAATCAAAGCTGGAAATAAGTAAGTTTTAAAATTCAAATTTGTTTAAAATACTTTAAAGGGATTTAGTGTTTAAAAATGTTTTTAAAAGAATTTGTATTTAAATTAGAAGTTGAAATATAAACAAATGTTTTAAACAAAGTTTAAACTGATTCAAATCTGAATTTGAATCTTTGGTTTAAAATAAATTTAAGTTTTATAAATTTAGGTGTTTAACAATTTTGAATGATAAAGAAAATTTAAATGTTTTGAATTTACAAAGAAATTTATTTTAAACTCTTGTAAAATTTCTTTTAAAAGAGAAGTATTATTTATCATGTAAAATTTAAAGGTTTTTAATTTATTTTAAAACTTGTTATGGTTAAATTATAATTTAATGATTTGTATTTCATTTAATTATTAGGGTAATTAAATGGATAATTTATTTATTTAATAAACGGATAATTACTTAACGTAATTAAGGGTTTTAAACTTAAAAGTTTAAGATTAATTAATTTGTAATTAAGATTCATTAATTAATAAGATTTGATTTTAATTAATGATTAATAATTAATGAATTAAGTAATAAAGAATTCATTAAGTTATTGTTAACACTTAATTAATTAAATAATTAGGGGTTAATTAATGGATTATTAATGGTTAATTAATTTATAATTAATAATGATTAAAATAAGTTAATTATTTTAGAAAGATAATTAATGAATTGTTAAATAGTTAATGAAGGTAATTAACTAAGGACTATTTAATAATTAGTTAACATGATTAATTTTTAATAATTAATTAGATTAATTAATTTAAGGATAATCATTTGTGTAAATTGTTAAATAAAATTACTTATGGAAGTAATTAAGGAATTAATTACTTATTGTAATTAATTGAGTTTAATTTGATTAGATAAGTTAATTAATTCAGTTTAATTAATTTAAATAATCATTTGATGATATGTGAGGTATAATTACTTATCGTAATTTAATGAAGAGTAATTACTAAGGAAAGTAATTAATGGGTAATTACTGGATGTAATTCATTGAAGGTGATTTGTTTATGAAAGTAATTTGAGTATAACTACTTTGTGAATTAATCAAGGGATTTATTAGAGATAATTAATTAATAAGTAATTAATTTATTGTATGAAGTAATTAAAGGAAGTTAATTATTGAATGGAGTTAATCAAGGGTGATTAACAATTATGGTAGATTAATTACTTAATGTAATTAATTTTAAAAGAAAATGTAATTAGAAATCATTAATTATTATAATTAATGAGGTAATTAAGAATAGATTTATTTAGAAATAATTAATAAACGAAGGGATTACTTAATGTAATTAATTAAGAATTAATGTTACTAATTTATAATTAATTAAGGAAGTAATTAAAGATTAATTACTGTATTTGGTTAAGTATAATTAATTTGATAAATTAATTAGTGGATAATTACTTGAATGTAATTAAAGGTTAATTAATCGGGGATGATTAATTAAAATGAATAATTGATTGATGATTAATTAATTGATTGATAATTAATTAATAGTGGTGTAAGAAAGATTTATATTGATGAAGTAATTAATTTGATTCATTTTAAATTAATTAAAAATGATGTAATTAATTTAATTCATTTTAAATTAATTATATTTGGTGAGATTATTAATCATTTCTTATGGATGGATGATATCGTTTGCTTTGGATGGTTTGAATCCTAGATATGAGATAAATAATGTTGAGTGATATGGATGCACTGGTTGCATTGTGATGATGATTTGGATTACCTTTTGATAATGATAATATGGATTATCTGTTGTGATGATAATGTTGATTATCTATTGTGAATCTGTGTATTATCTATCTGTGTATATAGATAATTGAATTGTTTTAAACCTTTAAAAAAACTTGGCCTTAAAAGACACGTTTTTGATTTCGATGAGACAGGAATCAGGTTTTCATATTTGGATATCTGAAAACCACATCGATTCAAATTAACGATAGGTCGTGAATCTCATGTGAAGAGTGAAGACTCGAGGTGTAAGAACTATATTCGTCAGAATAACTCTAAGGGTGATTCCGAGATGAGTTTGACGGAGTAGTACTTTCAGTTTCGAGATTAAGATTCAGAGTGCAAGGGTTATCGTCGTTAACTCTGAGGGTGATTCCAAAATGAGTGTAATGAGATAATACCTTCGGTTTCGTTCGAACCCGGAACGAACTTGTATGGATTGAATGCTTTCAGAACATTGTCAGGTGGACGATGAGCATTCTAAGAGATGTGTTCTCTAAAGGTAATCGTAGCCTCAAGCCTCATCAACCGGGAATGGATAAAACAGGGGAGGTACATCAAGGCTAAGTGGGTCATGCCCAAGTAGGATGAGATTTTCCCTTGTCTAGAAGTCCCTTTTTGTTCGGCTGTGTGGGCGGTTGGAATGTAAGCCAACTGCAGGGTTGTCTTGTTCGGGACTGTCCAGTAAGGGATGGTTCCGGTCTTGTGTTGCAGGGGATTGGGAGTGATCCTCGGTATATTGATCTAGGCCACGTACTGTGACGGACGGTACCCCGGTAGCCCTGCCATTGATGGAATCCAAAATCCAATAAGTGCCAACGATTTTGATTGTATTACCCACTTTTTTGGCTAGTAGCTGGAATTTAATAAATGTAACAATTTCGGCTATTTCTTATTTACTTGAAAGCCCTAGACCTATTATGATATCACTGGATTTCCTATCAAATGTTTTGGTTAGCGTAAGGTAAAAACTTTTCCATGTTTATGTGTGGGAAGTCTTACGTGATACCTTTCTTTTCAAAGGTTTTTCAAAGTTAAGCAACTTTAGCCTGTTACTCACACCAGACCCATGTCTGACCCAGAGTTTATCTTCTGTTTTCTAAAACTCTTGGGTACTCAAATTTTTACGAGTAGCCAAGGGATTCAGGTTAGCTTTGACGAATTGTGGAGGAGCAATGGAGCAGGAGGCTTCTGCGTATAGATATATAGTTTTCCGCTGTGTTGGTATCTCTGAGTGTTTTCTGTTTGTGTATTGAGTTGTAATAACTAGCAGATGTTTATAACTGTCTAGTATGTGATGTAAATTCTGTGTAACTCTGATTAATGTTGTATACTATGTAATATTTTGTTATTAATATAATTTATTCGTTCCTCTGTTGAGATTCTGTTGTTGTTTCTTCTTTCTTATCTTTCTTTTCTCCTTTCTATCCCTTTCTTTCTTCAATATGATGAGACTTTCTATAGAGAAAAAGTCGGGTCGTCTCAGGTGGTATCAGAGAGCTAGGTTGAGTGAATACCTAGGCTTTGAAGTGTTTTCTTTCTTGAGAGAGCATATTTGTAATTTTTAATATATATATATATATATATATATATATATATATATATTTACTTCTACCTATTTGTTGGGTTACCTGTTCGGGTTTTTCCAATATAAGTTATAAAGGTAGATAAGGTAGTGGGCTGTGTAACACGACTGCTACCAATTTTGGTGTTTGATTGTTGAGGTTGGAAGTGTATCTATTGAGACTGTAGAGCCAATACCGTCTCAGGAGATTTGTGCAGAGTGTAGAGGTTTCATCGATCTGTGAAGGTAACCTGTAAAGGTTCGGAGTTCATTTTTGAGTTGGATGAGTAGAGTTTGGATCTGTCAGTTAGGTAGAAGAAAATAATGGTATTTTGATACCTCAGGAATTAGTAGCTGTGTGATGAGACACAGTGACTATGGATGTCTCCAAAGATTTTTCTTTGGAACAAGTTTAGGAAGTATATCTGCTTCGATGTTGTGGCTGGGCACAGCAGGATGTTTTTGTCTGGTTTGAGGTCGGAGTTTCTCGAATAGCTTTGGATTAGGAAGTCTTTGGCATCCGTGTCAGTAGTGCAACTCGGAGTATTCTGTATGCTAGCAAGAAGCCTTCTGGTTAGCAGTTTTCTAGAGATGGAGTTCAGAAGCAGCAGAGTAGACCCGTTTCTTCGATGGGTTGGCTAGATAAGCGTAAGTTGATTTGATTGGTAAGAGAGAACAGTTTTCTTTGGATATTGGACTGGCTGATCGCAAAAGTGACTTGCCATAAGTTTGAGTATTCTCTTGAGTTACCAGAGGTTTGGTGAAACAGCTTAGGATCAGGTGGGGCATCTGAGTTTTCTTTATGGATCTTTTGGACCATATTTATGAGATATGTTGTCCAGTTTGTGCTTGTGTTCTGCATCAGCATTTTCTTCTACTTCAGATCAGAGTTGTGCAGCAGAAGCAGTTTGGAAGTGCTTTTGTTTTGTCTTTTCCGGATAGGAGAAGTAAGTTAGTCTTCTGATGTTTGTGGAGTAGAGTTGGTGTTCTTGGTTTGGGATTGATCTTGAGGAGATCATTCTGTTGGGTTGTTTTGGTTCGGTTTGTTTCTAGAGACATCAACGAAGGTTAAACTGATCAGGAGAGATGAAGGTAGCCCAGGATCGTCAGAAGTGTTTTGTGGATAAGAGACGAAGGAATTTGGATTCTGGAGTCGGAGATTTAAGATTGGGTAAGACTGGGTAAGTCAGCTCCAAGGTGTTTTGAATCTTCTCTGTGTTTTTGTGAAGATTGGTGGTTGATTTTCAAGATTGAATTGCCAGTTTGGATAACTGGAATTCGATGTGTTTCACGTATCTTTGAGGGAGTACGTGCATGATCTATCTCTGGTTGTGGAACCAGCAGTTTAGGAGGATGTGATTGTTGAGTCGGACTTGTTTGTAGTCTGATATCCTGTTTTGTTTTGTAGATCTAGTTGGATAGGAGATCTGTAGCTTAGTAGTATAGATTGTTTGGATTATGTAGAGTGAGTATCCTGGTATATATATATTTGGGAAACTCTAGGAAATCCTATCCAAAAATTTTGTCTGGATAGTTAGATTTGTTTGTTTGAATGAATTGGTTGCTAGCATATGTTTGATAATATATGCTTGTGTTCTAAAATAAAATCTTAAGTTAGATTATTAAATTACCTTTGCTTTTAAATTTCGGGGACGAAATTCTTTTAAGGGGGGAGGAATGTGATATCCCGAAAATTTGGAAATATAAATTTAATAATCTGTGTTAAAAATTGATTTGATTTGATAATTTTCGATAATAAATTTTGAATTGATCTAATAATCATCTTTTAATAAATTTTAAATTGGTAAATTTTATCCTTTTAAAGGTAATAAATTGTTTTCTGTTTATAATATATATAATTGTATATATTGTAAATTGATAAACTTTGATTTGGAATTTAGTAAATGAATTAATTTTCTAATTCTAATTTATATTTGGTAAATTTGAAATTTGATTTAAATTTAACATTTAGTTTTTTCAAAGCAATTCAATAAATATCTATATGGTTTGTAAATATTAAAGGTAAATATTATTTGTTTAAAATTTTATTTAATTAGCTTAGTATGAATTTGAATTAGATAAAAATAAAAGCTTAGTTTATTTTCTTTTGAAAATATTACTTGAAATGTATATATAAGAATTTAAAATACAATTTACGTATGATCATAATTTATTAATAGAAGTAAATTATAATCTCTTTATAAATCATTAAAAATTGTTTAATTAGTTATTTTCAAATAATAATGATAATACTTAGCTCTTATGAACATAAATATAATTCTATAAAAATAGGTTTTGTTATTTTCAAATTTAATAAGAGTTATATATGCATCTATATATAACTTGATTTTTAAAATTGGATTTGATAAATTAATTTAAAATTTGGATTTAATGTTTTAAAATTTAAAAGAATAAATACTTAAAAATATTTGAATAAGCTTATATTTATATTTCTTTTGTTTCATTTCTTTTTAAATTAAAAAGGAAAGAAATTCATTTATGTATACATAAGAACTAATAAATTTAGATTTAAAAGTTTTTATAAACAATTAAAATTAAAATTAAAATACTCTTAATACATGTGTAAGTTTCTTAAGACTAAAAAGACATGTGTTAAGCCATGAAGTTATCATTTTGACAAATGTTAAACTAAGAAACAAGTGTCTTATTAATTTTCGTTTTCTTTTAATTTAATGAAATCAAAAATATTTCTTATATAAAAACATTTTCGCTCATTCTCATATTTTTTTCTATTCTTTTTTTTCAAAACTTTAAGAGAATCTTCAGATCTGAAATCCAAACTCATCTTCATTCAAAACAGAAACTTTAGATCAAAGCAAAATTATGTTCCATCATAATTCCTGTAAATAATCTCCTCAAAAACCAAATCAAAAACTATTTGAATCTTCTTCAAAACCAAAACCATTTTCAAAACCTGAAATGCAAGTATTAACCTGATCATCAAATTCTGCAATTCATTAACCTGAGAAAATCAAATTGCAACTCTAAAAGCTTGCATGCAACTGAAGATCTCTGCAAAATTCACAAGCCGGCAGTTCTCGTTCTTTTCTATTTTTAAATCAACCAAACCTGCATGCAACTTCATCAAGCCTGCATTATTTTCTGGAAACATGCAAATGAAATCAGGAAGTAAAGCATTGTACAAAATCAAATGGAAGTTTCTAAAAGCAAATTGAAGTTCAAATTCATAAGCAAAAATAAAAGAAGCAATCCGAAGCTTTCAAATTAAAGCACCATTCAAGTTCAAGCTTTTCAAAAAAAACAAGGGCTCTGCTCCTAAAATTACCGTGAGTAACTTCATTTTGTTTAAAAAAAATTAAGTATAAATTTAGTTGCTTATTATACTCTGGAAATAATTGTGGTTGTGTGCTATTTACAAGTTATTATTGGTATATACATGATTGTATGATATTGTGCATGCTGCTGTAACTCATTTTCTCTGCACTTAAGTTCCAGATTTAAGAATGGCTTAAGAATATCCATTTCATTTGGTTTAATATGTGTTAGGATTAAAGATTCAGTCAAAATATAGTTGAGTAATATAAGTTTAAAGTTTAAATTTTATAAAAATAAAAACCTGTAATGTCTCTGAACACAAATAACAGAACAAAACTTTTGAAAGTAGGAATTTAATCATCCAGATTATTTGATTTAATATTATCAATAGATTACATGATCACAAACTTGAATTTTAAAACTAAAATTAGAATGTTTAGTTTGTATTTATTTAAGTATTTCTGGTTTAACCAGAAAAGGTATTTTGGTATGATGCTGTGACGCCCCACCTCTATACCCACGCTAGCCAAGGACACTACGGGGTAATGCCGTCAACTAGCATGGAGAATAAGGCTGTTGAAGAGCGACCATCCGCGTAATTGCTTTGTGCGAACACCGATATGTCAGATAGTAGATCAAGCAAATCCGACACATCGATACAAACTCAAAGCTACTACACAGTGGCTATATATATTCTTCGGAAACAAACATAGAAACAAACATAACACAAATCAGTCACAGATATCCATATCACAAAGGCGGAAAAAGATATGAATATAACACATGAAAGCGTACATCAGAGTAGTGGTCAAACAGGACCCACAATATCATAAAAGAATAGCTACAAGTGCTATACAAAAGAATATGGATACAACAATGAGTCTATAACTCAAATGTATACAACAAAAACTACTAATCTAAGTAGTTAGCCAAAGTCAGGGTGATAATCCCAGATGTGAAGTCAAGCAGAAGCACCTGTAACATCTCGGTCTGACCCGAGTATTATTTAATAAGAAAATAATAAACGGATCAGTCTAGCTATAAATATCAGATAAAATGATATAGAATAAGAGATATGACATAAATATATAATAACCATAAAGCCATACTTGATAAGCATGCAATTGAAAAATCAACTAGGGATTAATTAATATCACGAGAATCTTCTCAAAGATCAAAAGGAATGTCATACTCCTTATTTACCAAATCACCAAAACCATAAATATTGACAATAATATCAATGCCAATCACAAAAGTTAATGACACACAAATTCACCAATACACAAAAACTGATAACACATATCAATGAAAATCACGAAAATGGGTGAAACACAAAATTCTAGAAATCATCAATGGAAATCCAGAAATCAAAAAAAGGGGGAGGCCTATCACAAAACGGGAGCATGAAAACTCACTAACACGTGTATCACAAAATGGAACATTATTCCATGGTAGCTAACCATTAATTTTGAGCCGAAGCTCCACAAAACGGCCCGAAGACTATGGGTCGCTACCCCACCAATTTGAGCCGAAGCTCCATAGAAACAGGGTTTAGTCTACCTCGTAGACAAAGAGACATCGCACATTCGCTAGTCTAAATCACAAAAATGATCATCAACGATCATCAAGAAGTGTCAATTACAGTGAGCTAGTAAATATAAAAGTTTAGCTTCATGTCCCATAACCACTAGCTTAACTGAAATATTTATGAACAAATTGTAAGTTTCCACTAGAAAGTTGTCACAAGAGATTCAATCGAACAAGTCCAAAAATTAACTGACGAAGCAAACGCAAGCGTTACATATCACTTGTTTTACTAAGTCGTTTAATTAGATTTCTCATACGAGTGAGGTAAATGTTTGTATATACTAATAGATTGGAAAACGGTTTTAAGAAAAGAGCTTTGTAATAAAATAGTGTTGAAATCGCTTTGATGAAAGAGTTTTGATATTTACGACTAGTATTGAAACCTTTATATTTTTAAAGTGACATATCACAAAAATGATTGTAGAAACAATCAGTCACAAAAATTAACATTCGAAGACGTGAATAAAATCCAAAGAAATCAATTCCAAAGCCATCCAAGTGTAAATACGCCTGCAACATAACATAGTTCAACACAGGAAATTGGCGTGACCTAACAGGGCGCGGCCTAAAGGGGTGAACGACCTAATACGGTCGAGGTAAGTAGTGGTGCGACTTACCTGGGACGAGCGACCTTTCATGGCCGATCTAAGCATTGGAGCGACCTAATGTGGTGGTAAGGCCGAGCGACCTAACAGGGTGAGCGACCTAGTGCCGAGCGACTTAAGGTGGTACGAGCCTGTGCCAAGTGACCTAAACGTGCAGGAAAGCCGAGCGATATAGTCGTGCGACTTAAAGGGTTGCGCGACCTAGTGATAAATAGGCCTAGCGACCAAAGGTGTGCGACCTAAATGGTTGCATAGGCCGAGCGACCTAAAGTGGAATGACTTAACTGGAATGAGCTAGCATGGCCGAACGACATAAATGGTGACACGGGCCGAGCGACCTAAGGCCGAGCGAACTAAGCTCTAGAAATGCCAAAACTCACTCAATTTGCAACCGATCGAGCACATACGCAAGGGGATTACGCTTACCGGCTACCTGGTCGTATTGGCTACTCGGTACATCATCAAAAACGTGTTCAAACATCAAAGTTAGGATCTTTTTAAAGATTTGAACCCAAAACAATAAAAATTGGGATTTTCACCAATTCAATCCAAAACAAAAGCAAACGCATATGAATAAGTGTTAGGAATTCATAACCAACAATCAATGATAGTTATAGACAAAGATGTGAGACAAAAATCTCACCTTTTCACAAAATTAATGAAAGAGAAGCTTGAAAGCAAAGGAGAATCAACCCAAGAAGCTTGAATCAATGTCTTCTCTTTGAATTTAGAGTTAGATATTGGATTTGCAAAGAACTAGGGCTTGGAGTTTTAATTTCCCATTCCATCCTCCATTTTTGATGAAGCTTGAGTGTTAGGAAATGAAAGTCAAGTTATGAAGAGAAGGGGGTTGACCTAAAGTTAATAGCTTAGGCTAATGGGCTAAACCAAACCCAAAGTCCAAGTGAATAAGTGGCAAAATTCCACTAAACCCAAACATATCAAAGTTTATACTCAAAAAGATCGCAAACGGTGTTTTGAACTCAATGGAAGTGGTTCCGAGTCCTAATTCGACCGTATGCAAAAAGTTGCTTTTCAGACAAAATCCGACTAACGATAAAATATTAAAATAAAAATATTTAAATATTCAATCGTAAAATATGCGGGTTGTTACAGACTCCCCTCCTCAAATAAATTGCGTCCTCGAAATATTTAAGAAGAAAAATATAGTAACAACCATAAAAGCTTATTCAACACAAAAGAAATTTGAAATAAGAAGTTCGCCTCAACGAGCACGGAAAAGTAAATCCGGATGTGTTCGCTCGATTAATTCTCTAGATCCCAAGAGCAATCTTTAGGATTTGAGGACCATTGGACTTTAACAAGTGGAACATCTTTATTTCGAAGGCGTTTGAACTTCGAAGCAATAATACGAATAGAATGTTGCTCATAAGTTAAATTAGGTGAAACTTCAATTTCTTCCACAACACCGGCTCAAGAATAGAATCAGAATCTCGAAGGCACTTTCGTAATTGAGAAACATGAAACACATCATGAATAGTAGAAAATTGAGCCGGTAATAAAAGGCGATAAGCCACGGAACCAATACGTTCAGTGATAGGAAATGGCCCAATATATCGAGGCGCTAACTTTCCCGATCGACTGAAACGTACAACACCCTTCATAGGTGAAACACGGATAAACACAAGATCTCCCACAGAAAATTCTAATTTCCTTCTCCGATTATCGGCATAGGATCTTTGCCTGCTCTGGGCTTCTTTCATCCTATGGCGAATAAGGTCAATCTTTTCTGTGGAATCACGAATAAAATCTGGACCTAAAACCATCTTCTCACCGGCCTCAAGCCAACAAGAAGGAGATCGGCATGGCCTTCCATAGAGTGCCTCGAAAGGTGCCATACCAATACTAGATTGGAAGCTATTATTATAGGAAAACTCAACAAGAGAAATATGATCTTCCCAACTTCCACCAAAATCAAGAACACATGCACGAAGAAGATCTTCAAGAGTTTGATTCATACGCTCAGTTTGTCCATCGGACTGGGGATGATAAGCGGTGCTAAAATTGAGCTTCGTTCCCAAAGCTTTTTGAAGACTCTTCCAAAATCCACTAGTAAACAATGGATCACGATCACTAACAATAGAAGAAGGAACTCCATGCAATTTTACAATTTCTTTAATAAAGAGTTTGGCCAATAGAGAAATGGTTCGATTGGACCGAACGGGAATAAAATGGACGGATTTAGTAAGTCTATCAACAATCACCCATAAGCTATCATGTCCCGAACGAGAACGGGGAAGGCCGTCTATAAAATCCATGGAGATTTGGTCCCACTTCCAAATTGGAATTTCTAAAGGTTGCAAGAACCCACCGGGCCTTTGATGTTCGGCCTTGACAAGTTGGCAAGTCATGCAACACTTAACAAAGTTAGCAATATCGGATTTCGTTCCCTCCCAATAATAAAGTCGCTTCATATCTGCGTACATTTTACTACTACCGGGATGAATGGTAAATTTAGAACGATGAGAATCTTCTAAAATGTCCTTACGAAGATTACTAATATTTGGCATGATAAGTCTACCAAATTTTCGAATACCGCCACGAGAATCAATATCAAAGTCTTTCAAACCTTCAGTATCAATCTTATCCCCAAAATTTTGGCTAAGAAGAGCCAATTCAGGATCTAGCTTTTGAGCCTCAAGAATGCAGTCTAAAAGAGAAGGATGAGCCTCAAGGCTACATAAAACAAGAGATGAACATAAATCGAAAACATGATCTCAAATCTCACAAGTGGATAGAATTCCGAAATCATTCCATTCGGATGTCATCATAGAAATAACCACTTGTTGCTTACGACTAAGTGCATCCGCAACATGATTTCCCTTTCTGGAAGTATAAAGAATATCAAGATCATAAGCTGCAAGAAATTCGAGCCAACGTTCTTGACGCAAATTAAGTTCCTTTTGAGAAACTAGATACTTCAAGGATTTATGATCAGTGTAAAAAATAAATTTTTCTCCCAAAAAATAATGACACCAAATTCGAAGGGCGAAAACAATAGCCGCGAGTTCTAAATCATGAGTGACATATCTAGTCTCGGCTGGCTTCAATTGCCTAGAAGCATAAGCAATAACACGTTCTCTTTGCATAAGAACGGCACCCAAACCAACGCGACTAGCATCGGTGTAAACAATAAAATCTTGGTTCCCCTCGGGAATAACAAGAATAGGAGCATTGGAAAGGAGCTCTTTTAATTTCTGAAAAGAAGCTTCACATTTGTCCGGCCAAATGTATTTAACTCCCTTCTTCGTCAAGCTAGTAAGAGGCATGGAAATTTTGGAAAAGTCCTTTATGACATGGCGGTAGTATCAGGCCAATCCAAGGAAACTACGAATTTCCGTCACACTCTCCGGTCTCTTCCAATTCTGAATTGCTTCAATCTTTGAAGGATCCACGGAAATTCCGGATTCGGAAATAATATGACCGAGAAACTTCACACGAGATTGCCAAAAGTGGCATTTACAAAATTTTGCTTTTAACTGATTTCTCCTAAGAGTTTCCAACACAATCCGTTGATGCTTTTCATGCTTCTCCTTGGTTTTAGAATACACAAGAATATCATCAATAAAGATGAGAACAAACCGATCGAGGAAGTCTTTGAAAACTCTATTCATAAGGTCAACGAAATAAGCCAGAGCATTCGTTAAACCAAATGGCATAACAAGTCATTCATAAGATCCATAACGAGTACGGAACAATGTCAAAGGAATGCTATCCTCTGCAATACGAAGCTGATGAAAACCGGTAGTTAAGTCTAATCGTGAAAAGACTCTAGCACCACTAAGTTGATCGAATAGATTATCAATCCGAGGTAAAGGATACTTATTCTTGATAGTATGATCATTAAGCTTGTGGTAGTCAACGCAAAGCCTAAGTGTACCATCGGATTTCTTTACAAAAATGGCCGAAGCTCCCCAAGGCGAGGAACTAGAGCGAATAAATTGTTTCGTCTCCAATTCGGATAATTGTTTGCGCGTCTCCTCTTTTTCTTTATTGGACATACGATAAGGGAGATGAGTAATAGGTTGAGCTCCAGGGATGGGATTAATTCTGAACTCAATTGCTCGCTTAGGTGGTAACCCTAAAACGGGCTCAAATATGTCGAAAAATTCACGAACAACCTGAATAAGAGAAATAATATCTTCCTCATCATCATTATCGTCATCATGAGGATTTAAAGAATATAAAGATGCAACTAAGCTGGAATCCGAATCTTTAAGGTCAATAGAAACCTGCTTAACAGATTGAGGATGTTGAAGATAAATAGTCCGCTCAGGACATAGGATTTGGGCTTTATAGCGGTTAAGCCAATCCATTCCCAAAAACATTCCAAAGCCTAAGTAGCGCATAACATGCAAATCGGCTCGGAAAGAAAAATCACACAAAATAATCTCGACATCTTTACACAATAAACTGATTGTTGCGGATCCACCATCCGGATTCGCAATTCTCAAAGAAGCCATTAAACACAAAACATCCAAAGAAAAAGTATCAACAAGTTCTTTTGAAATAAAAGAATGGGACGCACCCGTATCAAAAAGAACTCGAATAGGATGATCACGAAATAAAATAATTCCATCAAGGATAGAATGTGAAATACCTTTTCCATGAGATGTGTTGCCAGGGGCTTGAGCAACATTTAGATTTCCCTCCTTCTTATTTTGAAATTTGGGACAAGAAGATAAATAATGATCCGGGCTTTTGCAATAGTGACAAGTACGAGGCTTTGAACACTTGTTCGCATAATGGTCCTTAGAACCACAGTTGTAGCATTGCCCATTACTTGAGGTAGAAGTCTTAGCTGCCGGAGAGGCTTGCTTCCCTTTCTTATTGTTGGGATAAGGACTTTTGAACTTATTAGGCCTTTTCTTGTTGTTGAAGTTTGGTCTGGCACTCATAACTTCAACATCACTTTCTTTATCTGCCTCTTCAAGTCAAAGAGTGATATCAACGAGTTGATCAAAAGAAACTTCTAACTTTAGAAGTAATGGCTTCTTGAGATTTTTATTCAAGCCATAGACAAATCATTGGTTTTTCTTCAATGGGGTGTTTATGTACTCGACCCCATATTTAGAAAGTGACTCGAAAGATGCGACATAATCTGCCATAGAGGATTCACCTTGAACAAGGTCAATGAATCGGCGAGCCAAAGTCACCTTCTCAGCTTCTGCCACAAATTTTAATTCGAAGCGTTTCCGGAATTTCTTCCAAGTGAGATCTGCTTCATTTATTTCAGAAATCATAAGCTCATACCAATCTAATGCTCGTTCTTGGAGCATACTAGAGGCCACCTGAACACAGTGAAGATCGATAAGATTCATGCGAGAAAAGATTCGATCGCACGATCTCAGCCAAGCCTGAACTTCAATAATGGTTTCTGAACCTTTGAATGGCTTTCCACCCAAATTGGTATAATCGCTGCACAAACGAGAAAATCCAGACCTAGGACGAGTAGACTCCGAATTAGATCCGGCTGCTAGAGCATTCCTTACCAGATCAAGGAGCTGCTGGGCAGACGTAAATACTCCATCTTGGGGAGTAGCACGAGATTGACTGGCGCTAGGACGGCCAGGTCGAAGAAGGATAAGGTTATTCACCAAATGAACATCAAGCAATCTTGATAGATAAATAAGGAATCATAAAGAAAATAGGATGAATCGGTACGAAGACTCGAATTAAATCCGAAAGCACGATTCCTAAGATGGACTTAGGACGATGATCCTTGATAGATTATTCTATATTGTTCCGAAGATCGGCTCTGATACCAAGCTATGACGCCCCACCTCTATACCCACGCTAGCCAAGGACACTACGGGGTAATGCCGTCAACTAGCGTGGAGAATAAGGCTGTTGAGGATCGACCATCCATGTAATTGCTTTGTGCGAACACCGATATGTCAGATAGTACAGCAAGCAAATCCAACACATCGATACAAACTCAAAGCTACTACACAGTGGCTATATATATTCTTCGAAAACAAACATAGAAATAAACATAACACAAATCAGTCACAAATATCCATATCACAAAGGCGTAAAAAGATATGAATATAACACATGAAAGTGTACATCAGAGTAGTGGTCAAACAAGACCCACAATATCACAAAATAATAGCTACAAGTGCTAGACAAAAGAATATGGATAAACAATGAGTCTATAAATCAAATGTATACAACAAAAACTACTAATCTAAGTAGTTAGCCAAAGGTCAGGGTGATAATCCCAGATGTGAAGTCAAGCAGAAGCACCTATAACATCTCGATCTGACCCGAGTATTATTTAATAAGAAAATAATAAACGGATCAGTCTAGCTATAAATATCAGATAAAATGATATAGAATAACAGATATGACATAAATATATAATAACCATAAAGCCATACTGTGATAAATATGCAATTGAAAAATCAACTAGGGATTAATCAATATCACGAGAATCTTCTCAAAGATCAAAAGGAATGTCATACTCCTTACTTACCAAATCACCAAAACCATAAATATTGACAATAATATCAATGCCAATCACAAAAGTTAATGACACACAAATTCACCAATACATAAAAACTGATAACATATATCAATGAAAATCACGAAAATGGGTGAAACACAAAATTCTAGAAATCATCAATGGAAATCCAGAAATCACAAAAAGGGGGAGGCCTATCACAAAATGGGAGCATGAAAACTCACCAACACGCGTATCACAAAATGGAACGCTATTCCATGGTAGCTAACCATTAATTTTGAGCCGAAGCTCCACAAAACGGCCCGAAGACCATGGGTTGCTACCCCACCAATTTGAGCCGAAGCTCCACAGAAACGGGGTTTAGTCTCCATCGTAGACAAAGAGACATCGCACATTCGCTAGTCTAAATCACAAAAATGATCATCAACGATCATCAAGAAGTGTCAACTACGGTGAGCTAGTAAATATAAAAGTTTAGCTTCATGTCCCATAACCACTAGCTTAACTGAAATATTTACGAACAAATTGTAAGTTTCCACTAGAAAATTGTCACAAGAGATTCAATCGAATAAGTCCAAAAATTAACTGATGAAGCAAACGCATGCGTTTCATATCACTTATTTTACTAAGTCGTTTAATTAGATTTCTCATACGAGTGAGGTAAAGGTTTGTATATACTAATAGATTGGAAAACGGTTTTAAGAAAAGAGCTTTGTAATAAAATAGTGTTGAAATCGCTTTGATGAAAGAGTTTTGATATTTACTACTAGTATTGAAACCTTTATATTTTTAAAGTGACAAATCACAAAAATGATTGTAGAAACAATCAGTCACAAAAATTCACATTCGAAGACGTGAATAAAATCCAAAGAAATCAATTCCAAAGCCATCCAAGTGTAAATACGCCTGCGACATAACATAGTTCAACACAGGAAATTGGCACGACCTAACAGGGCGCGGCCTAAGGGGGTGGACGACCTAATACGGTCGAGCTAAGTAGTGGTGCGACTTACCAGGGACGAGCGACCTTTCATGGCCGATCTAAGCATTGGAGCGACCTAATGAGGTGAGCGACCTAATGTGGTGGTAAGGCCGAGCGACCTAATAGGGTGAGAGATCTAGTGCCGAGCGACTTAAGGTGGTACGAGCCAGTGCCAAGCGACCTAAAGGTGCAGGAAGGCCGAGCGATATAGCCGTGCGACTTAAAGGGTTGCGCGACCTAGTGATAAATAGGCCTAGCGACCAAAGGTGTGCGACCTAAATGGTTGCACAGGCCGAGCGACCTAAAGTGGAACGACTTAACTGGAATGAGCTAGCATGGCCGAACGACCTAAATGGTGACACGGGCCGAGCGACCTAAGGCAAAGCGACCTAGTTATTGCCAAACGATTAAAGGGTGAACGAGCTATATGCAGGCCGAGCGACCTAAGCTCCAGAAATGCCAAAACTCACTCAATTTGCAACCGATCGGCACAGATGCAAGGGGATTACGCCTATCGGCTACCCAGTCGTATTGGCTACTAGGTGCATCACCAAAAACGTGTTCAAACATCAAAGTTAGGATCATTTTAAAGATTTGAACCCAAAACACTAAAAATTGGGATTTTCACCAATTCAATCCAAAACAAAAGCAACTGCATATGAATAATTGTTAGGAATTCATAACCAACAATCAATGATAGTTATAGACAAAGATGTGAGATAAAAATCTCACCTTTTCACAATATCAATGAAAGAGAAGCTTGAAAGCAAAGGAGAATCAACCCAAGAAGCTTGAATCAATGTCTTCTCTTTGAATTTGGAGTTAGATGTTGGATTTGCAAAGAACTAGGGCTTGGAGTTTTAATTTCCCATTCCTTCCTCCATTTTTGATGAAGCTTGAGTGTTAGGAAATGAAACTCAAGTTAGGAAGAAAAGGGGGTTGGGCTAGAGTTAATAGCTTAGGCTAATGGGCTAAACCAAACCCAAAGTCCAAGTGAATAAGTGGCAAAATTCCACTAACCCCAAACATATCAAAGTTTATACTCAAAAAGATCGCAAACGGTGTTTTGAACTCAATGGAAGTGGTTCCGAGTCCTAATTCGACCGTATGCAAAAAGTAGCTTTTCGGACAAAATCCGACTAACGATAAAATATTAAAATAAAAATATTTAAATATTCAATCGTAAAATATGCGGGTTGTTACAGATACTGTCGATCTAGGAAGTTTGGGTGGCCAGTATCTTTTCTAGTGATGGAGTGTTGATCGAAGTTGTAGGGAAAAATGGTAGAGGTGGATTAAAGTTTTGGGGCGATTGTGATTTTGAATCAAAAATTATAAACCTAGTTTCACTATTGATCGGTAAATTGATCACCGCAACCCCTATAAGCGATCATGTTCTTCCAGATTTGAGTTGATGATAGATGGGGTGTGGAGAAAGTAGTGACCTGAGGCGTAGATTCTCTGATGAGCAGAATTTGGTTTTTGAGGCGGTTACAGATTCGACATTTGTTCCAGTTTTTGAGCTCGAATGCTCGTTTTCGATTTAGGGGTTCTGCAATGTAATTGATGATCGGAATGGTATTGGGTGATGGTCGCCGACTTGCGAGTGTCGTCACGAAAGGTCGGAGATGGTTGCAGGGTGGGTGAAGGTGCACAAATTCATGGCGTGTCAGCTGGTTTGGGGAAGAATTGGGTTCTCGAGTGATGTTCGAGTAGAATTGAGTTTTGCTCGAAGTATTTGAATGTTGGTCTCGAAGTTGTAGTGTTGTAGGATCAGTTATTTTGTTGACGCAGGTTTTTGACAAACCTGACAGTACTTTGAAGTTTTAAATAATTCAAGATGAAGAGGTTACTCGAGTTGCTTAGCGTTTTGCTTGAGCTAGATTAGGTTAGGCTCGGGTGAATCATTTGGGGTTCGAGTTACATTTTAGGTTAGAAAACTTGTGTTGTTTTCAAATTTAAACTAAATTTAAATATTAAGCAAAGTCTGAAAATGAGTTTTAAATCTAATTTTAAATTATGAATTCAAGTTTTAATTTGAATCATAGTTAGAAATAAATAAGTTTTATTTTAAAGGGATTTAGTGTTTAAAAATGTTTTTAAAAGAATTTGTATTTAAATTAGAAGTTGAAATATACAGAAATGTTTTAAACAAAGCTTAAACTGATTCAAATCTGAATTTGAATCTTTGGTTTAAAATAAATTTAAGTTTTATAAATTTAAGTGTTTAACAATTTTGAATAATAAAGAAAATTTAAATGTTTTGAATTTAAAAAGAAATTTGTTTTAAACTCTTATAAAATTTCTTTTATAAGAAAAGTATTATTTATCATGTAAAATTTAAAGGTTTTTAATTGATTTTAAAACTTGTTAAGGTTAAATTATAATTTAATGATTTTTATTTCATTTAATTATTAGGGTAATTAAATGGATAGTTAATTTATTTAATAAATGGATAATTACTTAAAGTAATTAAGCGTTTTAAACTTAAAATTTTAAGATTAATTAACTTGTAATTAAGATTCATTAATTAATAAGATTTGATTTTAATTAATGATTAATAATTAATGAATTAAGTAATAAAGAATTAATTAATTTATTATTAACACTTAATTAATTAAATAATTAGGGGTTAATTAATGGATTATTAATGGTTAATTAATTTGTAGTTAATAATGATTAAAATAAGTTAATTATTTTATAAAAATAATTAATGAATTGTTAAATAGTTAATGAAGGTAATTAACTAAGGATTATTTAATAATTAATTAATATGATTAATTTTTAATAATTAATTAGATTAATTAATTTAAGGATAATCATTTGTGTAAATTGTTAAGTATAATTACTTATGGAAGTAATTAAGGAATTAATTATTTATTGTAATTAATTGAGTTTAATTTGATTAGATAAGTTAATTAATTCAGTTTAATTAATTTAAATAATCATTTGATGATTTGTGAGGTATAATTACTTAATGTAATTTAATGAAGAGTAATTACTAAGGAAAGTAATTAATGGGTAATTACTGGATGTAATTCATTGAAGGTGATTTGTTGATGAAAGTAATTCGAGTATAATTACTTTGTGAATTAATCAAGGTATTAATTAGATATAATTAATTAATGAGTAATTTATTTATTTTGTGAAGTAATTAAAGGAAGTTAATTACTGAATGGAGTTAATCAAGGGTGATTAACAAGTATGGTTTAATTGTAGATTAATTACTTAATGTAATTAATTTTAAAAGAAAATATAATTAGAAATCATTAATTATTATAATTAATGATGTAATTAAGAATAAATTTATTTAAAAATAATTAATAAATGAAGGGATTAATTAATGTAATTAATTAAGAATTAATGTAGTTAATTTATAATTAATTAAGGAAGTAATTAAAGATTAATTACTGTATTTGGTTAAGTATAATTAGTTTGAGAAATTAATTAGTGGATAATTACTTGAATGTAATCAAATGTTAATTAATCGGGGGTGATTAATTAAAATGAATTATTGATTGATGATTAATAGATTGATTGATAATTAATTAATAGTGGTGTAAGAAAGATTTATATTGATGAAGTAATTAATTTAATTCATTTTAAATTAATTAGAAATGATGTAATTAATTTAATTCATTTTAAATTAATTATATTTGGTAAGATTGTTAATCATTGCTTATGGATGGATGATATTGTTTGCCTTAGATGGTTTGAATCTCAGATATGAGATAAATAACGTTGAGTGATATGGATGCATTGGTTACATTGTGATGATGATTTGGATTACCTTTTGATAATGATAATATGGATTTTCTGTTGTGATGATAATGTTGATTATCTATTGTGAATTTGTGTATTATCTATCTGTGTATATAGATAATTGAATTGTTTTAAACCTTTAAAACAACTTGGCCTTAAAAGACACGTTTTGGATTTCGATGAGACCGGGATCGTGTTTCCATATTTGGATATCCGAAAACCACATCGATTCAAATTAACGATATCATGAATCTCATGTGAAGAGTGAAGACTCGAGGTGTAAGAACTATATTCATCAGAATAACTCCGAGGGTGATTCCGAGATGAGTTCGATGGAGTAGTACTTTCAGTTTCGAGATTAAGATTCAGAGTGCAAGGGTTATCGTCGTTAACTCTGAGGGTGATTCCAAAATGAATGTAATGAGATAATGCCTTCGGTTTTGTTCGAACCCGGAACGAACTTGTATGGATTGAATGCTTTCAGAACATCGTCAGGTGGACGATGAGCATTCTAAGAGATGTGTTCTCTAAAGGTAATCGTTGCCTTAAGCCGCATCAACCGAGAATGGCTAAACCAGGGAGGTGCAGCAAGGCTGAGTGGGTCATGCCTAAGTAGGGCGAGATTTTCCCCTGTCTAGAAGTCCTTTTTTATTCGGCTGTGTGGGAAGTTGGAACGTAAGCCAACTGCGGGATTGTCTTGTTCGGGACTGTCCAGTAAGGGCTGGTTCCGGTCTTGTGTTGCAGGGGATTGGGAGTGATCCTCGGTACGTTGATCTAGGCCACGTACTTTAACGGGCGGTACCCCGGTAGCCCTGCCATTGATGGAACCTAAAATCCAATAAGTGCCAACGATTTTGATTGTATTACCCACTTTTGTGGCTAGTAGCTGGAATCTAATAAATGTAACAATTTCGGTTATTTCTTATTTACTTGAAAACCCTAGACCTATTATAATATCACTGGATTTCCTATAAAATATTTTGGTTAGCGTAAGGTAAAATCTTTTCCATGTTTATGTGTGGGAAGTCTTACGTGATATCTTTCTTTTCAAAGGTTTTCAAAGTTAAGCAACTTTAACCTGTTACTCACACCAGACCCATGTCTGACCCAGAGTTTATCTTATGTTTTCTTAAACTCTTGGGAACTCAAATTTTTACGAGTAGCCAAGGGATTCAGGTTAGCTTTGACGAATTGTGGAGGAGCAATGGAGAAGGAGGCTTCTGCGTATAGATATATAGTTTTCTGCTATGTTGGTATCTCTGAGTGTTTTCTGTTTGTGTATTGAGTTGTAATAACTAGACAAGTGTTTATAACTGTCTAGTATATGATGTAAATTCTGTGTAACTCTGATTAGTGTTGTATACTATGTAATATTTTGTTATTAATATAATTTATTCGTTCCGCTGTTGAGATTCTGTTGTTGTTTCTTCTTTCTTCTCTTTCTTTTCTCCTTTCTATCCCTTTCTTTCTTCAAGATGATGCGACTTTCTATGGAGAAAAAGTCGGGCGTCTCATATTCTTAGCATTATTTTTGAATAAAATGCTTGTTTTCTGGTATAAATATTTCAACATGATTTGAAAGATATGTTTAAAGAATCTTTGAAGGAATTAAGTTATGTACTTCCCCCTCTGTTGTTGGAAAATAATTTTGGTGATGAGTGCATGCATCATCGACGTTCATTTTCGAGTTTAAACCGTTGTAGCAGTTTTACTACACAATTATTTTGATAAATTTATCTTAATTTTGAATTCCAAATATGATTTGATATATATAAAAGATATGATTATATATTATTACTTCAAAATAATTGAAATGAAACCCGATTGTTTAGTTCTTAAGTTTTTGAAAATTTGAAATTAAAAGTATGGTAATGAATGGAATCTTGACTATATTAATAATTGGAAATTTTAAAAATGAAAATAAGAAATTGATGTTAAAATGATTACGGAAATAGATAGGGAACTAAAATTTTAAAAACTGTAAATAAAAATGGAATGAAAATCAGAAAGGGTAACTATTGAACATTTTGTTAACCAAATAAATAAGCGAAACTTGGGTAATTTTTAATTTCATTCTTAGGACATATATATAGCTTACCAAAATTTTAAAAGTTGAAGTGTTAAATAAGATAGGTAATGGAATATTATACAGGTAAACTTAGGAAAATGAAAGTGTTCAATGGAATTACTTCTATAAATAAGAATTCAAATGTTATAAATTGTTATAAATTGAAGTTAATAGTTTGAAATGCTACCAATCAAACGTAATAAAAGTGAATAATAAAAGGAATGATTATAAACGTGAGTTAACATTTAAACTGTTTATAATCAGATTGAATAATAAAAGGTGACTACTGTAAGTAGATAATTGTAAACTTGAATTAATGTTGAAGCCGTTTATAATTAAAATGAATACTATATAAACTAAATGATTATAACTTCAGAGAACCTTGAAATGACTTAGAAATGAAGTTAATAATTAATAACACTATATATGGAAGAATGAATGTGAAAAAGAAATAATCTAAAATGGTGAATTAAATTGTAAAGGAACTTGCCTAATAATGTATGCTCCACTAACTGGAATAAAAATAACTCATTTAAGCAATGAATGTAAAGCAATAAAATGAAATAAAATGACACTATACGAATAAAGGAGAAATGAAATTTTTTAAGTAATAGCGAATGTAAATTAACGAAAATAAACATTATATGGATGACAAAAGTAAAGTAAATGATGAAAAAAAGACAATCAAACTAAATTGTAAATGTGAAATAAAATGAAATAA
This sequence comes from Allium cepa, assembly GCA_030765085.1. Classification (NCBI taxonomy): domain Eukaryota; kingdom Viridiplantae; phylum Streptophyta; class Magnoliopsida; order Asparagales; family Amaryllidaceae; genus Allium; species Allium cepa. The sequence goes on along the minus strand of CM060945.1, from coordinate 968,796,391 downwards.
AATGGATACAATACTTCAATAATGAATTCATTTATGATCCAATAACTGAAATGGATATAACTTATGCAAGTAAAGAATGTAAATTAATGAAATAAACCTTACATGAATGAATGAAAGTTTTAAATTTTGGAAGTAATGAATGTGAATTAAAGAAAATCATTGTATGAGAAAAATGAACAATAAATGATGTGGAAAAGATAAATAGAGTAAACTTAAAAATGTGTTGAATTCTTGTTGGGCTTATGCATTGGTTGGAAAGGGATACTTCTATTTTGTCTACAGATGTATAAATAATCTATAAAGTTATCTACGACTATTGAGTGTATGGTTTACTTCATAGTTATTTATCATTTATATCATTAGAAGTTCTGAACCTGAATAAACCATTTGTTTTGGTTGTTATGGTTGGATGATTTCTCTCTTTGTTGAAAATGATGTTTGCACTGTTGTTTAAAATGACTACTGTCATATGGTGATGATTTGATTGTTATTTATTGAACAACTTAAATATTTCTCTTTATATAATTTGCTAACTTCTTTTAGATTATATAAGTGAAATACAGGTCATGGAAGTAATTGCTACAGCTTTTGATTTCATAAAATAAGCATTATTTGCCCGACAATAGGTACGCTCTCGGATTACGGTTTTCTAGTGATATTATATTGCTTTTCCCGTGGGTTGGGATATTTTATTTTGAAAATATGATATATATTATTTTTATTGATATTATTATTTCTCCCAGACCTCTCTGTACAAAGGAGACTCTGCCGAAATTTTCTGTAAATTTTGGACTTAGAAAATTTTGTGAAATGCTTCCAAACTTTTTTTAATTTTACTATAAAAGGATTTAATTACTTTTAATTGATATATTTTATTTAAATTATCTAATTATGTAAATTAATTGTTAAAAATTTAATATTTTGAATAAGATATATTGATTTCTTAATTCTTTCTTTTCCCTTCTTTCCCTTTACGGGGAAGAAATGTTTTGAGTGGAGGAGAGTCGAACGACCCGTAAATTTCGATAATTAAAAATAGTTAATTTAACAAGATTATTGTGATTTAATGTTGGAAGAATTAAATTTTTTTGAATTAATAATAAGAATATAACTGGAATCAAATAAAATGGTATTAGTTTAAGGAAATTGATAACTGCTTTAAATTTAATTTAATTAATTAAAAGGATTAAAAGGGTTATAATTGGTTATAAATTGAAAATTATTGTAATAATGAACGTGTTAATTGATAACTGAATTAAAAGAGTAATTGATGATGTAAATGTTGTATTAATTAAATAGTATGTAATAAATTCTAAACTGGAGAAAACGAATGTTGTGTGAATAACTACAACATTTGTGTATGGATAACAAACATACAAATGTGATTAAAAGTTAGTGATGATAATTATTATATGTTACCTATTTATTTAGCCTGTTAAATTTAATTTGAAATCAGTTGTAGTTAATTTCAGTTAATTTGTGCAATTAACGTAGGTTAAATTGATAATGGTAGAATGCTAATTCAATAAGATGTAACCAATGAAAATTTTATGCATAATATGACAATTGATTGAATAAAAAGAATTGGAATCAAGTTTGACCAATCTATTGGAATATAAAATTATAATAAATAGATTTATTGCAATTGAATGTAATTAATACTATGTTAATGAAAACTTAGACGGTAATGGTAAAGTATTAGTGTAATAAGATATAAACAAATGTTGACTATGTTAATATAGTAATAATTGATTGAAAGTAGAAGATTGAAATCAAATTAGATCAATTTATTGGAATTAATTTATAGTTAATTGGATTTAATTACATTTGAAATTGAACGCTGTAATTAGTGTAATAATCAACACTGAAATTATATGTAAACTCGTCTAAACCTATTATAAATTCCTAAGTAATCAAATGATAAAAAATTGTTAGTTATTAGATTTTAAATTAAAAAGGTGATTTAATTAGTTTAACATTATTTAATTAACGTAAAAATAGCCATTTTGGCCAATGACTCGGATTTCAATAAAAATAGTTTCACCGGATCCATAACGGTGAATTATTGTAGGATTTCAAGTTTCGTAGCGATCAAACTTGTCGTTCGATCATACGGACTTGAAATGCCTAGAAATCAATTTAATTAAATTCAATTGAATTCAATTTGAAATATGCAGATTTATAGCTAAATTCTTCATATGATGGAATTAATACCTGAAACCTGTTCCATTGAGTTTAAAAATATCAAAAACATCTATTTTGATATATGGGGTGACCAATTTTCGTTCCGGATACAAAACGAGCTTTATGGGTCGTATTTGTCCTTTCGAATCAATTCGGTATAGGTGATTTTTCTTACCGGGCTTCTATAATATAAATAGATTCTTATAAACTCTAGTAGTCTTTCATTTCTCATTACTATATGTACAAGTTCTATCGGCATATTCCTTTCTTCCAATGGAAGAAACAAATGTCCAATTACAAACCCTTAATTCAATTTCAAAACCAAATCAAAAATTCAAATTCCTCAAACCCTATCAAGTTATATATCGTTTTGAAGCTCTTGATGGGCGCAATTCACTGGTGTAATTTTTTCCCATTGGATCACCATGTGTCTAGAAATCCATGGATCAGTTTCGGCCGTTCATTTGTGATCATTGGATTATGCGGTGGATCGTCTATTTTACGACGATCGGAAGGCGCAGTGCTGTAGAGTTCGACGAGTAGCGCTCATCCATATGGTTCATTCATGCTATGGGTTGCATTATTAGCCGCAATTGGCTATTGAAAGGAGCGACGACAAAGAGTACTATGGGACGTCGGAGGTGACCTGTTCGTGGTAGTCAGGGCGGGCTTGGCTCGAGCTTCCCAATGGATAGCTCCGATCTGGTCGATAATGAATGTAGGCGGCGCGGCATTGAAGCTTTGGGTGGCGGCTCAGTTTGAACGAACGAGACGAGGCAAGGTTTCGTGCGGTATTGGTTAGGGTTCTGATCATATTTGAAGGATGCTGACGTTTAAGTGATATATATTATTTTATTTACTTTATAATTTAAATTGTATATGTTCTATATCATTCTCTTGCATACAAACTTCAATTCATGCGCGGTTTGTTTCGTTGGGATCGTATAGAACTTCCGAACATTTGATGTTGGTTTGGGCGAATTCTGAGATCATACAAATTTTGATCTTAAATTGGATTTTAATTCGATTTAAAATCGAAGGGAGTGTTTTAAACCACTCACAACTTCTAAAATTTATTATATTAGTTAAATTATATTTATGATGTGATTAGAAATTTATCGATCGATGTATGGTATGTCATTCTACTTAAATTTGATTTTTATTGCATTTCATCACCGTTTAATTTAATATTGAATTTAAATTGTCAATTTAATATCGTTATTGATCATCAGCCTTCTATTGATTTTATTGGTTTATTTTGATGATGATTGTGATGGACGTTTGACTGTTGATATCGGATGACTGGACGTTGTACTGTATATTGTGATAAACGGCAAGTTTCTTATGGGTTGAAATGATACATACCCGAATGATCTATAGATTAGAGAAACATCGTTATAGGTTAAAATGATAGACTCAAGCGATTTTATGGAATTTTAATTAATTTGGGATTGCGTTTTGAAATGATATATAACCGTAAAATTGTAAATTGCGGATTTAAACATCTGTATCACTTGACCATAGGGAAGAGAATTATATACGTATACCGGATTGGTTAAATTAAATGATTTTTTGAATCTTTGAAATTTTGAATTCAGTTAACTAGTATTTTAAGAAAGAAATTGATTTATATAAATTGAATTATTTTTTATAACCCAAGTGTTAATGCTGAAAAGGGAATTGATTTACTGAATTATTCAAAGAATTTAAAATGGAATTTCAAGGTTGAAGTGTCGAATATAAATGAATTTATCGAAATTGAGTTATTGGAAATGTTTGGATATAACTTTGAAATCTATTTAAACTATTTTATCAATTTAAACAATTTTAATTTATTTTAATCTATTATAAACTATTTATTATAATTTACTCTATTTTACCTATTTTAAACTAATTAAACTTATTTAATCTATCTTAAATCCACGTGATATAATTTAAATCTATTTATTCTATTTTAAAACTTATTTAATCTATTAAAAATCTACTTAACATAATTTAAATCTATTTAATCTATATTTATTCCATCTAAATTATTTTTAAACTAACTAAATCACATTTAAATCTATTTAAACCATTTTATATCTATTTAAACTATCTTAAAACTATATGAACTATTTATAATTACCTAAACTATTTTCTAAAATTTCAGGCTATGTAAAGTTGAAGTATTTATATCTAAATCCTTGATGATGATACAACCTAAGTTCGAATTTGAAATTGATACCCTTTTGTGAAATGACATGTTTGAGTGCATAAGATGATTTTGAAATGAAGAATTAATTAACAGAACTTATCGATAATTTCAAATGTGAATATAGTTTAAAGTGTATATGATTTCAAAAGGGATACGATTTGAAATTGAATATGACATTTTGATATAAATTTTGAATTGACTTTTTGAAATGTAAAAGAACCATCCGGTGTGAAATATGTGTTTGGTTGTTAAAGAGACCGAGATCGGATATTTTCATACTCTCTGCCAATACCCAAACCACTTTAACAACTTTGTACGTGGTGGAGATTCCAAAAATGAAGCGGGATTATTTGGCGAACGATTTCTATATAAGGTATTGATGTGATCTTGCCTCCCGTGAGTCAGCTTAGATGTGATTAAAACAGGAGCTACTCCTGGGCCAAGTGAGGCCATTCCTCGAATCAGATATGCTTCTTCGATACCATATTATGACTTTGTGATGATTTGGTAGCCACGTCTTGAATTTGATTATGCGAGTGTGCTCCGAGATGGGCGGTAGTAACTGCTATCCGTTACCACCAGCCTGGTTCGGCAATTGGTAAATCTACCCTATCATTGCCTCGAAGCTGTGTTCACATGCCCTAAAGCGCCTTCTCAGAGTTTGTTTTGTACCATACCTATGGAGTGCCCATGGAGAGCCCTCCATTTTATGGAGGAATTTCGGTACTGTATAGACTATGATAATATATAAAAATGTGTTAAGCGGGATATGGGTAACACATTAACGCTATTTTGATATTTTATTTTACCGTAGACACTGTGATAATAGCGTATTGTACTACATAGTAGACAGTTTAATGGATCCTTAGGGCATGCTAATCCTGAACATCTCTTAATTTATTGCACTCAGATTAGACACTGGGTAGGAGATGTCAAACCCCGTAAACATCTCTAACGTCGTTCCACTCATATATATTTACCATTGATTTAACTTACATAAGATCTTTTAGTTTTGACTCAAGTGTTTTGTCTTTTCAATTTGCTCGGATCAGCCTGAGCATTTCAGGGTTGAAGATTTTATTTTTGGAGGATTAATATGAAGATTTGTGCTATTATTGTTTATTATATTTATTCCATTGCATCATGTTGTTCCGTTGCAATTATTTATTTATTTCAGTTTTATATAACTCTGGTTCTTGTGTTATAAAAGAATAATCAAATGAATTTACAAAACAGCTTCATGAACTTTTATTTGATTATTATATTTTGTCATTCCACTATGAGATTCTATATTTGTTTTATTTCCTTTTCTTTTCTTATTTACCCCACCTGCCCTTCTGAATGGTTTGAGTCTGGCATGTTTGTCTACTTAAAACGTCCAAAATGCATGGTCATTACAAAAATATTCACTCCATCTTGTCATACTATAAAGCTTTAGTGGAAATAAAACTGTAAAAATATGTCATAATCATACATTTATTGACATGGGGTTATAATCAAGGCCTTGTAGCTATGAATAAGAAATATATATATATATATATATATATATATATATATAAAAGATAATTTAGACGAGTATGAAATATATATCTGGAAGTACAGACAAGGGAATATATCGTGTCACCACATAACTGAAATTCATACTAGATGCATGATTCATACTGCATATGATATTATTTATCTCACCAGGAAAGATGACAATAAAAAGTCTACATTTTTGTGACATGCAAAAGTTAAACCAAGCATATCCCATGTAAATAAAAATAAGGCTATTTGAATAGTTATTTTTTGCATACAAAAAAATAATGAACAATTCCAGATCATAGAATTATATAGGAAGAAACTGAATATAATCTAGAATGCCCATTCAGTGCACATTTAAAAATCTATAGGCATCATATTGTTTGCGTCTGGTGTTATACATTTCAAAAAAATAAAGGGCCAGAAAAAGAAGTTCAATGTACTAGTGTGTTAATCAGGTTCGGCCTAAATCATAGGTAATCTAGGCCGTCGACTAGGCATCAAAAGATGTAGAGGCAACGGAAAAAAACTTTTCTTCCCTTCTGCTATGAATATCAATAAGAAGAGTAAGAGAGAGTCATCACCAATCAACAAACTGCCAATTGCCTCAGCCTGCGCCGCCTTTCTCTACCTCCCAGTGTTGCGAACCCTCATGGTTTATGATGCTGCAGCTGATGCCAATAAGTTTTCCACTGCCGATATAAGGCCTTTGCCCTAATTTTCCCAACTCTAACCCTAGAAGGCTAGAAACGATGTGGGTTTTAATTTATTTTGTGTATACTTTAATTAAACAATGGTCGTTGTTCATTATGTATAATTATTAGTTACAAACTGATAGTAGAAGTTACTGTAACCTATATAATTAAACAATGTTTATTAATTTGACAAATTTTTTATCAAATCAATGGTTGCAGACATGTAGTATAGTGAAATTATTGTAAAATATATATAAGTTGCAATATGATTAAAAAATGTTCACATGTTGTCCCAATTTGATTACTAGTTAAGTGTTAATCAAATAATAAAAATTAGCTGCTAATTACTCCTTAATAAAATAATTATTGAAAAGTTCATTGAGATCATTTGAATTATTGTATTATGAAATATCAAGATGTAAGCGGACTTCTCAATGTTTGGCTGCTTATCGAATTTCATGAACTATCCGGTTATGGTTACTTGGGTGGAAAAAAGCTTTTCAAAAATGAAATTGATAAAACACAACTTCTACCCACTGTCGAATGAGAGAAAAAGTGGACTAGCTATGATTCAATCAAAAATGAATGCTTTGATATGCTTAACTATGAAGGTAAAATAGATGAGTTTGCTTTCAAAAATGCAAGAGAAGTTGCTACTTTTGATAGCTATTGATATCTTGGTATATCAAGTTCACATTTAATTTTTTTAACATGTAATCTAAATGATTTAGTTAATTGATATTTTTTAATCGATGTTAAATTTTATAATAAAATTTTTCTTTTTTTGCTGTTTATTAATTATGGGGCAACAAAGACACAAATTTTTATTGGACTAGGGTAGTAAATATGTTTGGGCCAATGTAACGACCCGCTTTTCCGTATTATTTAAGCTAATAATAAACCACACATGTCCAATCCAAGTTGAATGGGAAAGCGGATGGTTAGGAAAAAGAAAGAAGAAAGAAGAACCGAACAACACAGAATCTCACAACGGAATGAAAAATCTATAATATATAACAATCCTTTACACAAAACAAATTTGTAATATAAGTATATACAGACATCAATCAGAGTATACTAACATAGTTAGCACGGACAGTTATAACAACCTATCCTCACTGCTGAACAATATACAACAATGTAAGCAATGCAAATATAATCATCTACGTGAATACGTCTCTGGGCCTCCAACTCCTCTACCGAAGCTCCAAAATATCCATCTAAACATGGAAATATGCTTGGTCTGACCTAAGAATCATAGAAAAACCTCTCCCGGGTCAATCTGGTAAAACCAGCGTGAGATAACTCAAAAAATGGGGAACATATATAAATATTCTATAAGACCATGCCGCTAACCCATAATGTTTTTACCTCACAAGAATAACATCCATACAAGAAAGGGAAGAAAAAAATATCAGGAAAAATCCAAATATGATTGGGTGTAAATAATATTAAACTAGACTTGAAAGAAAGGAAATAAGCGAGAAAAATCCAAACTGGACAGAACGGATAGAACAAGGAAAATAGTTCGACTTGATAGAATAGACTAAATAAGTAACAGTCCAAACTCGATAGAATGAGCTAAATAGAGTAACAATCCAAACTCGATATGGGCTAAATAAAGTAACAGTCCAAATTTGATAGAATGGGCTAAATAATGTAACACTCCAAACTCGATAGAATGGACTACATAAACCCTTAAATGCCTTGATAAGGAGTTAGCTCTACTTGTGGTGATTTAAAGCTAAAAGAGATTCAGGATTTTCAAATCAAATAAAGATAGAAAATTTTCCAACAAATGACAAGGAGGGAGCACTTCACATCTCAATGCGCAACATCGAATCCAATCTAGAGTGGATGTGAAGATACACTAATTGGAGCAATCCCACATAGCATGGCCCTAACTCGCTTTGGGATTTGGTCATTTCCGGCAATGGATAACAAAAAGCAAATGAGCAACACATCATCTTAGAGTGACAAAATAAAGTGGCTGGAGTAACCGATAGCTGAGATACCAACTAATGAGGTTATAAAACGATTGTATATGGAAATTAAGTCTTGTATACATAGCACCACTCATTGAATTCAAACTTGTACTTTTTCTGGGTTAACAATAATACCGGACAAGTCAAGGTAGTGTTACCTCAAAGTCATGTGCAACGATCACTCTTAACTTTTGAAATAGCAACAAGTTTACTTCTTCGCTATTTAGTGCTAATTATACAAATAAATCATTTCCACATAACTGATTCTCTTTACAGAAATAATTTATTTCCATAAACGAATCAAACTTTTACTTTTAAAAACGAACCGAACTTGTTGGCTTATTTTCGTATTGGTAAAATGCTTTTGGAATTAGTTCCTGTTTGTTAAAACGTTAAGAGAATAATTTTTCCAATTGCGCGACCCCGAAGGCATAAACCAACATCAGATCAAACACCTAGAAGATTATCCAACTCAACATCCCAATAATCGAGTTCCAATTCCTTTTTATAACTTCAAAAACAATATTAATTATCTCGAAAGATGATTACTCACATTTAAAATCTCTTTAAAAAACATTTCATTATCTATAGTAAAATAGATAATTATTTCCAAACATTTTGTAACATTGGTAAATTAACTTTAAGATTTTATTAAATCCGTTTATTAACTTTAAATCAATTTATTAAAGCAATTTTTATTATATTGGTTAACTTATTTGATCGCTTTTATTAAATTCAAATAGTCATAAATTAAATAAATAGTTAATCTAAAACATCATTAATTGAAATGATAAGTAATTCTAGATTTCATTAATTAAAACAATTAATTAAGTTCAAAATAATCATCATAAATTAATCAGATTAATTAAATCCAAACTTTATTAGTCAAACCGATTAATTAAAACATCACTTGTTAAAATGATTTATTTAATTACAAAACATCATTAATTAAAATGACTTAACTAAATTCCAAAAATCATTAGTTAAACCAATTAATTAAAATTAAATCAATCATTAATTAAAATGATTAATAAAATTCAAGTATCATTATTTAAAATGATTAATTACTTTTAAATTTTATTAGTTAAAATTATTATTAATTTCAATTATCATGAAGTAGAATAATTAATTAATTAACTAAACCCTAATATCATTAATTAGAATAATTAATTAATTAGACTCGACTAATCATTAGTTAAAACAATTAATTAAGGATAAAACATCATTAGCAAAAATGGTTAATTCAATCTCAATATAAACCAATTTTAATCATCATTTGTTAAATTGATTAATCAATCTCAAATTAATTAATTTAAAAGACTAATTAATTTAAATTATCATTAATCAAATTGATTAATAAATTTTCAATATTCTTTTTAGCGGAAACACAAGCTCAAGTTCATACGATAGAGTTTTGGGGATGAAATTCAATAAACGACGGTACATCGAAAATCGCTATAATTACATTTAAACTATTAAATGGAGTATCAGAAATTATTTTCAATAAACCATAACTACATAACTTAAACATAATTAGTCAATCTATCACGAATTCAAAGTGGCATATCACTTATATGTAAAATCGAATGTCCAAAACTTTAAAATAGCAGAACGTGAATTTATTCTATAATTAATTGCCTAATTAACTTAATTAGTAGAATGGTGTTTTATTCCGCTAACAAGAGTCCAGTTAACATATTCAATCCAATTTAAGTTGAAAGTAATTTATGTGGCTAAATAAACATTTATTATTAAAGCATATAAGTCTAAACGATGTTATTATTTAAATAACATAATTTAAATTCTATCTGTATTAATGTGTCATAAATTTATATCTATCCAAAGTTATCAATAAATTATTCGACAACATTTTACTCGTCAATACGAGTACATTGCGAAAATCCGTGTTCAAAACGGATATCATATAGACAAATTATGCAAATTTGTAACCAATCAAACACACACATATATATACACACACATATTTATATAAAATAGAAACTAATTTAAATTATCACCATCCACTATCAAATGGGCCAAGCCCATGCCGCATGTCCCAAACCACGTCACAGTGCTTCATCTTCTCCCTCTCCCTCTCTCATTCCAGTTTACTAGCTTCCTTGTGCATGAATGCGCATGAACGTGCACATGAGATGCTCCCATCCAACCACCAACTCGAGGCCATCCACCATCGACCCTCACCCCTTTGCCCCAACGCAGCCAACCCTACAAGCTCTGGCTAACCAAAACTTCAAACAACCTAGCCAAGACCATGGAACCCAATCATACTCGACATTAGGCTTCGTTCAAACCACCAATCACTGCCCCAACAACACGCTACAACCATCGCCGCCTTGCCACATCCCTAGCGATGCTTGAGACAACTCCATACCAAATGCGGCCCCACCCGACGCTGCCTACCACCTGCAAATATTGGTGAACCAAGCACCTAAAAAACATGCTCCAAACCCTAATTCGAACCATCCATGACAAACCAAAACCAAAATCAGAAATCCACCATGGTCACAACCTCCACCTTGATCCTACGCTTCTTCTTGACTCCTCCGATCGACCTCTTAATCACCGGTCCGCTGGAAATTATTTTTCGAACGATTTTCGATCATTTCCTCCTCCTCGATAAATCGATCCATTAAAAATAATGCGAACACTTCTAAAAATCCCCAATCACCTCTATGAACTACCCTCCGTTCGCTAATCCACGATCGTTGAAAACAGTCGTTTTTTTGACCAAGTAAGTTGAAGATGTCTCTCAAATCGCTTGACGAAAACCCATGAAACAATTTTTAAAGAAAACTAGATTCGATGACGAACAACTATCACGTTGGAAGTTTTGGACGATTTTGCTTAGATGAGGAGATATTGATTTTTGAAGCTTGAGAAAACTTTGAATTTCTTTGATTTATAGAAGTAATGGAGGAAAGCATAAAAATGAATATGAAGAAGAAGAAGAAGGCCCTGCTCCTACCACCCATATATACTCATCTACAAGATTAGATCAAATCCAAAATTTATTTTCCATGACAAATTACAGGAAACAAGGGTGGCTGGTAGGAGAAAGAGTAGGAAATTTTGTGGTTGGGAAAAATGGTGGCTGTAGAAAACAAATATGTACTGTGATTTGAAAAGAAAGAAAATAGTGTACTATGTGAGTTTGTTTCGATGCCCCGCAATGCCTTATCACGTTCAATTACGAGTCGCGATTGATAGAAAATAAATTATGATCGCATATAGCAATATTATACGATCACGAAATAAAAATAAAATAGATAAGTTATTAAATTTTTGGAAGTCTCAAAATGCCAGCGTTTGCTACAAAATACATGAAATGAAATTTTTTTTATTTCCCAAATTATATTTTTTTAGTTCCCAAATTAAAATTTATGGAATAATTCTAAAAATTAAATTAAAAATACGTCATTGGTATCAAGGCTAAATTTGAAACCGATATTTTTATGATTTAGTTCGAATCTGAATATTTAAATAAATTAAATATCTAAATTTGATGACCTAAAAATACAGTTTGTTACACTCTCCCGCCTAAAAAGAATTTCGTCCCAGAAATTCTGGCACACGAATACTCATTGCTATTCATAAGCCTGCATGATGTTCATAGATCATTTATATATAGAATCTGATTTGATCACTGTTCATATACTCAACTGCACTTCCAAACCAGTATCGTTCACCCAATTGATTTGTGCGGACCTTAATCAAGCTCCCGGATTAGGAACCTCTGCTCTCCTTATATAGCTGTAACAATAATAGAAAACCTTACTTCCATATCAGGAACCCTCATTAAGTGCTCGTTGTCGAAAATCGAGTAATATATCCTTATTTGAAACGGTGTAAAACACCTCAAGCTTTGTACTCGAATATCAAATCTAAACTATATGGGAAGAGAAATGATCTACATCCACCCTACGTACCTATTCAATTAGTTATTCTACTACAAAATCTATTCCCATTAAAATATTTATGAAAAACATTTCATATTACTCCATGAGATTTGTAAAACATATAAACACTCTACCACATTACAAAGGTATACACAACTATAAATTCAAACCTTTATTTTTAATCCATTTAAGAATTTTAAACACTCATTTTCTATTCAAAATATTTTTTGAAATAATGTAACATCCCGTCTTTTTGTACACTTTAAACCGACGACAAACCACACACGTCAGACTTAAACCATATAAAAGAGCGGATTATTATTGGGGTGAATAAGAAAAAGGAAGAAAGGAAGAAAAATAAGACAGAATCTCACAGTGGAATGACAAAATATAGTAATCAAATAACAGTTCATGAAATTGTTTACAAAACATTTGATTACACTAATGCAATACAGAATCAGAGTTACCTACAACAGAGATGAATAACAATGCAGCGAAACAATATGAATGTAGTGGAATAATATAATAAATAAAGTAATACAATCTTCATCTACGTCCTCTAGAAATAAGGTCTTCAAATCCTGAAATGCTCAGGATGACCCGAGCGAATTGAAAAGACAAAACACTTGAGTCAGAACTTAAAGATCTTATGTAAGTTAAATCAACGGTAAATAAATATGAGTGGAACAGCGTTAGAGATGTTTACGGGGTTTGACATCTCCTATCCAGTGTCTAACATGAGTGTAGTAACTTAATGGATGCTCAGGATTCACATCTCCTAAGGATCCATTAAACTATCTACTATGTAGTAATATGCGCTATTATAATAATGTCTATAGTAAAGTAAACTATAAAGTAGCGATAAGGCTTTAAATTTCCACCTTAACACATTTTATATATTCCTATAGTCTATACAGTATCGTAATCTCATCCGTAGTGGGTGAGGTCAGAGGGCACTCCATAGGTATGGTACAAACCAAACTCGTAGAAGGCGTGCTAAGGTAGGTGACATGGCACAACTAGGCAATGCTAGGGTGGATATACCAATTGCACTTTCAGACTGTTGGTAACGCATAGCTGTAACTACCGCCCAACTCGAAACACACTCTCGAGTAAAATTGAAGGGTGGCCACTGAATAAATAAAATGTCAGAATATCGAATCGATGGAATGTGTTCGATCAGAGGAGCTACCTCATTGGCCCGTCAATTGCTCATGTTTTAGCCAATATATTCCAACTTACGGGAGTTGGGTCCACGTAAACATAGCTTTAGGATCTTCGCCACCATCCTACTTCATTCTTGAATCTTCACCGCGTACATAGTTGTCAAAGTGGTTTTCGGTATTGGTAGAGAGTATGACAACATTCGATCATGGTCTCTTTGACAACCAATCGCTTATTTCACACATGATGATTCTTTTACATTTCCAAAATCATTTATAATTGATGTCAAAATATCATATTCGATCCAAACCCATATCACTTTTGAAACCATTACTTACTTTCGAAATCATACTCGCCTTTGAAATCATATCATGTTTGAAATCATAGTTTGATAATTATACTTCCTTTCAAAGTCAAATTTACAGTTTATATCGAAATATCATATTATCAAAATTATATCACTTTTAAATCATATCGTTTCCAAAATCATTATTTCTTTCAAAAATCATATTACCAAAACAGGTTAAGTCATTGCTTCAAAATCATCATTTCGATGTAATACATTCAAAATCCCAAATTAGGTTATAGCATCTTTTAACCTTATTTTCTTTTAAAACCAAATTGAACTGAATTTAATCTCTTCCATGCACTTAGTTTGGAAATATAGAAATTAATTAAAATGGTTCCAAATAGTTAAAATGCTCTAGAATAGTTCAAATTTAGGTAAAACATTTAAATTGGTTGAAGATAGTTAAATAGATTTAATTTAGATTAAATATAATTAAAATAGATTAAATATAATTAAAATAGATTAAATAGCTTAAAATAGATTAATTAGATTTAATATAAATTAAAGGGTTTACTTAGTTTTAAAAATAAATTAAAGTGGTTTAAAATAGATTAAAAAAAAATATATGTATATAGTCAATATTGGTTAAATAGTTTAATAGATTTGAAAATCTTAATAATTAGAAAAATCTAAATAATATATCTTTAAAATAGTTTATAATAAAATATGAATTTTGAAATTAACATCAAATTAAACTATTCATTCCATTTCAACATATTTAGACCATTTCAAATTTCTAAACCGACAAATCAAGTTTCAATAAACTATCAAATTTCATATCGTTTCAATCCATGTTCAAAAATCAATACGGATTATTCCAATTTTAAAATATTTCAATGTTATTTTCAAACAAATTCAATAACTCAATTTCAATAGAATTTCATTAATACATAAAAAATTAACTTTAAACTTTTGATTTAATTCTTAAAGAATTTCCTTTTTAAACCAATCCGCAATTTAACACAAAACTTGATTTTCCAATAATACATCAATTTATATAAACCAAATTTCTATTTCAAAATATCATTTAATTACATTCAAAAATCGAGGATTTTAAAATCATTTAATTTGACCAATCCTGTGTCCGTATATAATTTTCAACCTTAGGGTCAACTGATACGGGTATTTTTATTTCAATCTGCAATTTAATATCTTATGGTTATATATTATTTCAAACCGCAATCCCGAATGAAATAAAAATCCATAACGAACTTGCAGTTTATTTGATATAAGATAAAACATTCATTCATGAAATTCAACGATTAATCATTCATCACAAACATCACTCAATTCAATCAATAACATCAATATATTTAAAATCAATACAGGTATTAAATTGACAATTTAAAATTCAGTGTTAACTTAAATGATAATTAAATGCAATAATAGTTAATTTAATCAGAACGATCATTTAACACATCAAATAGCAATCAATAAATTCCTAATCACTTTATGAATTCAATTTAACAAACATAAGAAATTTTGAAATTTGTGAGTGGGTTAAAGCACTCACCTTTGAATTTAAATTGAATTTAAATTCAAAATAAGCCTAAAATTTGAACGATCTCAGAATTTGTCCAAACTAGCATCAGAATTTTACAGATCAAACCGCGCGTAAATCAGATCTCGTATGAAAAAGTTATAGCGATTAGAACATTGAAATCAAAATTCAAATAAAAAAACTACCTTCCCTGCCACATCACAGAGATTCCTCTCATGCTCGACTATGCCTATATACGATCAACCATCTCGAAACCTAACCGTACATTGAAATCGCACCCACGCTTTCCACCGGGCACCAGAGAGCCGCACACCACTTCCATGCCATCACCTAAGTGTGCCATCTCCATCGGCACCATCGCGGCCTCCTCAGGCGTCGCGCCTCCGGCCGATTTTCATAACCCTAATCGAATAATTTTCGATGACCTAGCCATTAACATCACCTATAAACCACATGGATGTCATCCCCTAGACGATCTCCACCATCATAAGGCGATGAACAATCGAGGTTAAATCAACCAATTTCGGCCACCCAGAAACCCAGATCGAAAAACGAACAGTAGAATTGGCTTCGCTCTTTGAGAGCTTCGAATCAATATATAATTCGATATATTTTGAGGAGTTTGAATTTTTGGAATTGAATTTGGAGTTGAAATTGCAATTTGAATTTAGGGTTTTGATTGTCTGCCATTGGAATGAGGAATTGAGAAGAAGATGTACGTACAGACAAATAAGTATAAGGAGTGGCTAGGGTTTATAACGATATATATATAGGCAGAACAAAATAGAAAAAAAAAGGGCTTGATTGGTTAGGAAAATTGAACGATAATGACCCGAAGAGCCCGTTTCGACTCCGGAACAAAAATGCATCAACCAATACATCAAACTAGATGTTTTCAATGATTTTAAACTCAATGGAACAAGTTTCAAGTCCTAATTCCATCGTATGAAGAAGTTACATTAAAATCAACTTATTTCAAATTGATTTCAATTGATTTCAATTAAATTGATTTCTAGGCATTTCGAGCCATCACAAGTCCGGTCTTTATGAAACTTGAAATTTTATAATAATTCACCATTACAGATCCGATGAAATTAGTTACGTCGAAATCCGAGTCAGTGGCCAAAATGGTTATTTTCTCATTAATTAAATAAATTAATATTGAATTAATTAGATCAAAATTTCAATTCAAATTCTATGATTAACAAATTTTACCATTTTTTATTTCTTAAAAATTCACAATAGTTTAAACAAGTTCGGATATAAATTTTGAAGTTAATCAATTTGCCAAATACAGTGTTTAATTTTATTTTATTGCAATTAATCCGATTATTATAATTTAATTCCAATAAATTATTTTTATTTGATCTCAATCTTCATACTAAATCCATTATTTCTCAAATAACATAGTTAGTATTTGTTGTCTCTCGTTGTATTAATATTATTCAAATTTCCATCCTTGTTAGTATTAACTACCATAATTCATTTAGTTGCGAATTTGTTTTCAATTTTTATTTAATAGGCTAAATAAATAGCTGGCCCATATTAATTGTCTTCACTGTTAATCATATTTATAGGTTTATTATTTACAAACAATTGTTACCATTAGTTGCCAAACGCTAATTACATTTTAATTTTGTTATTATTGCGTTATGAAATTACAAATTTTTATTTCTTCGATATTAAATTATCAAAATATTATTAAATTAACAATTTTAAATTATAGAAAATTACGGGTCGTTACAAACAATACCCTATATTTGGAAACTTAAGGGTCAAATACTTGGATATCTATCTCAATTTTTTTTGAATGACATTACATATATTATAATCCATGACTTATATATATTTATAGACCTAGTAACCCCAAAAGTATACAAAGGAACTGATTACTACCAAATAGTATCATATATTCCTTATGATAGGGATAATACTCAAGAAAACCGTTTTCCATCCGAACATGTCTCTTACCCATTTCTAATTATTTTCCGGCCACTCGAACTAGTTAACTAAAAACTATTTTTTTCAATTTTCAAAATCCCTGTTTTGAAACCATACCAAATATATTTCCAAATAAATAGTTTTTATTGACTATCAAATTCCAATTTACTTTGGATTCGTCCAGGTTTGAACTCATCCCAACTGTGCAATGACGAAGAGAATAATTTACTAAGTGCACAATACCGTTTATTCAAGCAACAACCGATCATTACTTAGAAGATTATTCTGATCATCACAAAACAAATCGAGACTCGTTACCTGAACTAATATAAAGAAATAACATTTTTCTTTATAATTTTATCTTCCAAAAGTATTTATTACTTGAAAATGGTTTTAAATAAACTATTTTACCATTTCCACAAGTATTTATATTCTAAAACTATCTCAAAATAAAATATTATTTCCTTTCTCCCAAAATTATTTGAAACGGTAATACACCCATTTACTTTAGTTAGCCAAACCATACTTTTGGAATCAAATGAAAATTTGTTTTTATCAAACAATTATATAGCGGGACCCTTGCGGTAGCAATCCCCTACTTAGAAATGATTTTATCCCAATGATATTTTCAATTACTATTATAAACTTGTAAACCTTAAAAAAAATTCACAAAACACCAAAATTTAAACTCTCGAATTTCTTTTATTTATAAAACACATTTGTATAAATTAAATTTATAAAATATCTCCTTATAAAGAAAATCATTTCTAAAATATTCATCGCCAAAATATTCTAGCTTCCTTATATAAATCATTCTTCAAGTATTATTTTGGACATGTTTAAACATTCTTTTAAATAACTCCTCTTATAAAACCCCAATTAATTACAATCAACCTTTATATTTAATCATTCCCTAATATTATTTTAAAATATTCCAAATTTTCTTTTAATAAAACAATAATTATCTAAACTTAATCACATCAATCTTTATATTTCAAAAATATTCATTCCAGAATACTCAAATTTTCATTTTAAATAAACACCTTTAGAAATCAAGTTTTAACTCAACATTATCAACGAATGCCTTATATTTAAATTGAGAAACTTAATTCACAAGGTATTCATTTCAATGTTTCCAAATTCCTATCTACTCAATCCAAGCTTCCAAAAGAATGATTCAAGATAGATTAATGGATAATAGTCAATGCTCAGAAATGAGCGAGCATGACCGATCAAATCCTAGATAATAATGATGGAATACTATCATTTTCTACCAAGTAAGCACAACCAAGAATAACTATATTAAATTTTTGAAAATTTATTCTTTTATATATATATATATATAAATTATATTTCTAGGTAAAATTATTTCATTTACCCATTTTTAAAACATTATTGTGTCAGTCTGATCTTGTTTGAGTGTTTAGAAAATCGCTATTGACAACGTTGTCCAAACGCATTGACCATAACCCTTAAGCCACTCAACCGATCAAACGGCACAATATAAAACATTTCTATGAAAATAAAAAATACGCACTCTTATATACTCTCAAACTCATCCAAGGGTCTCACTTACCCTATCTCAAATGAGTCAACCCTACCAAGCCTAGGTGTTAGCTTAACCTAAGCTCCAATACCTGCTGTAGTGACCCGCTTTTCTGTACAATTTAAGCTGATAATAAACCACACATATCCAACCCAAATTGAATGGGAAAGCGGATAGTTAGGGAAAATAAAGAATAAAAAAGAACCGAACAATACAGAATCACACAGCGGAACGAATTCATTGAATTCATTGAAATAATAAATGTGAAGTAAACTGAAAAAAAAGTATGCAATCCTAAAATAATGAATTCATTGATTATTTCAAATAACTGAATGAGAAATGGTATTTTGTAGGTAATGAATGTAGATTAAAGAGAATAATCATTGTATGGAAAAAATAGAGAAGAAAGAAAAAAAATGAACAGTAAATGATGTGAAAGTTAAGTAATAAGAATAAACATAAATAACATGGGAAGTTAATATTTGTTTTGTCTTATGGATGTTTGGGAAGTGATAATTTAAATTGTTTAGGAATTATAAATAATCTATTAAGTTTTATCTAAGACCGTTGAGTGTATGGTATGCTTAGTATTTTATTTACATTCTATACGACTAAAATTTTCTAAACCTGAACAAAACCATTGTTTTGATTGTTATGGATGGATGGTTGATTGCTTTGATTGCATGTGATGATTGTATGTTTTTGTTGCTTGTGACTACTGTATGTTGTGTTGATTTGGTTGTGACTAATAGAGACAGTGTAAATATTTCTCTTCTGCATAATTCTAACCTCTTTGGATTACATGAGTAAAATACATGTTGTAACCAATTGCTACAGCTTTTGGTTTCATAATTAAAGCGTTGTTTGCCCTAAAAATAGGTACGTTTTCGGATTACGGTTTTCTAGCGATATTATATTGCTTTTCCTTGGTTTGGGATATATTATTTTGAAATATGTGATATATATTGTTATTATTGATATTATTATTTCTCCTAGACCTTACCGTACAAAGGAGACTCTGTAGAATTTTCCTTGAAATTTGGACTTATAATTTTTTTTTTGTGAAAATAAAAATGTTTCCAAACTTTTGTTTACTTGAATAAAAAGGGATTTAATTATTTTAAATCGTTATACTTATTTAAATTACTTAATTATGTAAATGAATTATTTATAAATTAAATACTTTGTATACGATATATTGATTTCTTAATTCCTTCTTTTCCCTTCTTTTTCCTTTTCGAGGACGAAAAGTTTTGAGTTTGGGAGAGTATAACGACCTATAATTTTCGATAATTTAAAATATTAAATCAAATAAGTTTTTGAAGTTTGATGTTGCGAAAAATAAAATTTTAAGATTTAATAATAAGAATATAACTAGAATAAAATGTAACCGTATTAATTTAAGGTAATTGATAATTTCTTTAAATGTAATTCTCATTTAATTGAAATGATTAAAAAGTTAAACTTTGTTATAGATTGTATGCCATATATGAAAGGACACACCTTTGTTTTATTTTCCAGGCTAAAGATAAATTTAAACGCCCAATTTCTTTTTCCTCAAACCCTTATAGGTTATGATCTCTGGAAGGAAAATGAGTATAGCAGTGTAATTTTATTTTTTAAAATAATTTTAAGTATTTATATCTACTAAATATTCTAGAAATAGAAGATAACAGTAATAATCTAAAATACGTTGAAAATTGATGATTAAAATTTCATATTTAGATTTCATAATATGATTTGTATGAGAAAATCATGAATTTTGATATGGGTTTTGAGATTTTTGTGGTCGATGAGATTTTGTGAGTTGATCAGTTTTGGGAGTTTCAACGTTTTCTGGCGAACTGGAGGGAGAGGCATATCGCGACTAGTGCTGGAGGTAGCCGGTACATTGATGATCATGGGAAAAATGTTCGTAGGAGTTAAAGTCCACCGTCGTGGTTGGTCTGAATCAATTTAGGTTTTTAGAAGCTCAGTTGGTTGACGAGGTTTGAGTAGCAATTTCGACGTTGATGGTGATCAATTGGCAATCGCATGTGCAGGGATCAACGCATGGTGTCACGATGAGGTTCTAAACGAGTTTGCGTGACCTCTGGCAATCTCGAGTAGCGAAACCAGGGGTTTGTCTTGACCAGTTTTTGGTTTATGGGTGTTCGATTTGTTCGATTTCAAATTCTGGTCGAATCCGTCAACCTAGGTGGTCGTAGCATATGGATGAGTCGTCGACGATGTGCTAGAGATGGTTGGAGTTGCTTCGTTTGGTTATACACGTGAATGCGTGTGCATGTATGTATCAGGTTTGGGTTGAAGGGGAAGAAGTTTTTCGCTCGGGTTTGATTTGAATTTGTTTCGGGGTTGTCACGAAGCAAGAGATAGAGGCAGGTTACCCTAAGTTGAGCTCGGGTAAACAATGGTTTGACTCGGGTTCAAGGTAATAGCTGTAAAAGTTTAAAATTTTAAAATAAATTTTCAAAGTTTAAATCATGTTTTAACAAATTTTGTTAAATTAATCATTTTATGCAATATGGATTCATGTGTGGGTTAACTAAAGATTTAAGTTGATTTATGGTTTTATAAAAGCAAGTTTTAAATTTAAATTGAATTTAGTTTAAATTATTATACGATAATGTTTAAATTACTTGATTAAAAGAAGTTTATAACTTGTTCTATCTAATCTGGTTAGGTTAAATGTTTATTTTATTTTAAAACTTAGACTGTATAATTTAATTAAGTAAGTTAATTTTTAAAAGATAAATTTTTTTTAATGTGTTAATGATAGTTAAGTATTAATCAGGGATTAATAAATTTGTTAAGAATTAATTAATAAATGATGAATAATTAAAGGATGATTACTTAATAAAATTAATTAAGTATAATTACTTGTTTTAATTAATAAAAGATTATTATGTAATTAAAGATAATTACTCTATGTAATTACATTAAAGAATGATTAATTAAGTAAAGTTTAATTAATGACAATTAATTAAAGGTAATTAATTACTCAAGATAATTACTTAGTTAAAAATAGTTAACTGACGATTAAAGTTGATTAATTAAGTAATTAAAGGACAATTACTCGATGTATTTAATTTATGGTTAAGGATAATCACTTATTATAATTAATTAAGAATAATTAATTAAATGGTAATTAATTAAGGGCTAATTAATTAATGTGATTAATTAAATAATTAAAGGTTAATTAATTATTTAATAAAGGTTAATTCTTTTACTAATAAAGGATAATTGATTAAATAGGTTGTAATTGATTAATATTACTAACCAGAATTAATGATTTGTTCATAAGTAATTAATCTGATTTAAATTAATCGGATAATTTATTGATTTTACTTATGAATGTTTGGATTCTATTGAATGTTTGAATTGTCACCCTTGATGTGTGATGCTATTTGATATGAATTGTTTTGATTCAAGCACTGATGAACGTAATTCATTTATCTGTGATGAGTGTATATTATTTATCTATGAATCTGTGAGTGGAAGATAAGCGTTATAGATTATACCGCTTATCGATATTGATATGATTGAATCTGTGATGATTGATGATGTTGCACCATTGTGTAAAACCCTGGACTACACCGTACACACACAAATATGGATTTTACGAGAAATCGGTTAAGTCATAGATATTTGAATTTAATATTATTTTATCCAAAATAATGAAATGGTTTTAAAGTTGAATTTTGAATCCAAAATGGTTTGGAAAATGTAATTGGGGTAAATATGAAAACTTTTGAAAAGAAAGTTTTGGAAATTTCTTTGAATATAATATAACTTGTTAAATTTTTGAAATTTAAATAGTTTGATTTGAATTTGAATTCAAGATTTGAAGTTGAGTTCTATGAATATATTTTATAATTTTGAAATTTATGATTTGGAAAGGTTATACAAGTTATATAATGGATTTTAAACCATTTTTGAAGTATTTTAAAAGTATTATTTTGGAATTTTAGATTTAACCCAAGATTTTACTTTAAAGGCTATAACTTGTGCATATTTGATCGGATTTTTCCGAGACGAAAACTCTTTGTTTTCAAATAATAATAGCTTTCAAATAAAGAAAAGATTTCCAGTTTTTGTTGAAAGGGTTTCAAATTTGAAATGGATTATTTGGAGAGCTACAAATGAATCATTGTTAAAGATTGGTGAACGTTGTTTTCAAATTGAAGAGGATTTTGAAGGTGTATCTTTTGTATAAAAGATTTGGAATTGAAATAATTTTGAAAGGCTATGAATGAATCTCTGTGAAAGATTAGTAAATTTTATGAAGTGAATCTTTTTATTTAAAGATATGAAAATGGTAAATTGTTTAAACCATTTGAAAGAAAGGTTTTGGGTTTTAAGTTGTAACTTAACTAAGGTCCCAT
Source organism: Allium cepa (assembly GCA_030765085.1). NCBI lineage: Eukaryota > Viridiplantae > Streptophyta > Magnoliopsida > Asparagales > Amaryllidaceae > Allium > Allium cepa. The sequence continues at coordinate 968,773,009 of CM060945.1, read as the reverse complement.
ATATCCATATGGTTTTAAAATTAAGCACTCATTATTCGATTTAGCCGGGAGGGGACTTTATGTCATAAAACCTATTTCGAATAATGATACGACGTTATGGAGTGCATTTGAAGACCTATGGTAAAGGTTGAATATTTTTGAAAGCGAAAGGGTAACTCATCAAATGTCTCTGCATCGGGTGATCCCCGGTATATAGATTTGATCACCCTTTATGATGGGGAGTCCAGACGTGATTAGGGATTATCCGGATTGCAAGGGCTTCTTTTGAAGTGCCTTTGGTTCGGTCAGACTTGTATGGATGTATGTCTGACGTTACACTTTGAGATATAAAGCTGGTTTCTATCAAATGCATTTCTTTTTGGTGGTGGAGAATTTATTCTCTTAGCTTAACACCCTTCTCTAAGACGTATGAGCTCAGAGGTTATGTAGTTGATGGTTACTAATGATACATTCCCAATTTGGTAATGTGGCATACGAAGTGCTGCTGATCATGTGTTGATCGAAGCATGGCTTTTGTGAAAAGCGTAGCTTTGTGGACGTAACCTCATCGGACCTCACAACCTGGAATGGTCGAAACAGGACAGATGCAGTAAGGTTATTTAGGGGTAGCGCCCCTTGAGGGTATGTCTGTTTCCTTCTGGATAGAAGTGGTATCGTGGTATGGAGCCCAGATACTTAACTTATGTGGTTGCTGCAAACTTATTGCTTTGTGGTTGTTGGTTGAGGGTCCTCGGATAAAGGTCGGTTACGACCGGGGGTGGCATACTTGTGTAGTAGTTACCTAGTTACAGAGGTAACCCGACCTTGTGTTGGCAGAGATCCGGATAGGTTCTCGAGGCCTCCCTCCAGAGGCGTACCCATGTGGCCCAGGAAGTTCCTTAGCCTAACCATTTGTTGGAAATCCAAAGAAACAATACGCGCCCTGTACGGTTTTAGTTGTATGAATGTGGCGGCAACCTGCTATTGAACATGGTAGCTATAGTAGGCATATAATAATGGTTGTATGCTGGCTAAGATTAATAATATACTTTCGAAATATTTTCTACACTATGCAATAATAATAATAATATCGAAAGGATTTTGCATATCAAGCATGTTTGACTATCATAAGGAGAAATCTCCTTCAATTCTGCGTTTGCATTGTGTGTATGGCGGGAGGCCTTATGGTAGTTTCATTTTTCAAAAAGCATTGTGGATTTCTTTTTACTTCTTTTGTTGATTGTTTTAAAGATAAAACTGTTTTCGTTTGCTCACACCAGTTCCATGACTGACTTGGAGTTTACTGTTCCCTTTCTAAACTCTGAGTGCCCACAATTTTCCATACGGACAACCTGGAGTTATATTTTCAAATCGTAGATGTAGATTCGATATCTTTGGAGTCTTTGGATTTGGCAATCATATTTGCTTCATTCTGGAGTTACCTAGTTTGCTTAATGCAATGTGATCAGGGGTTCGAGCTGTCTTTGGTTTGGAGTTGCAGTTGCAGTATGGAGTTGGATAAATTTGGAGACTCTTCTGTCTTTCGATGCTATCTTTCTGTTGCTATTTGTTCCATTGTTGTATAATTTTGTCTCTTATATTGTTGAGCATCTATTGTATCATATTGTATCAAATGTTGTTTCTATTGTTGTATCAATGATATATTTATTTTCTTCTGTTGTGTTGTTGTACTTAATGTGTTATAAGCTCTAGCGAACCAGATTCGACGCTTGGATCTGCGACATTCGAATACGGGTGATGTATTCGATGCCGAATTTCGAAGGTCGAGTTAGGATCGTTACAGTGGTATTAGAGCTGAGGGTTGAACTTTAGCTCAGGAGTATAACACATTAGGTAACTCATTAGAGATAGGGTTACAAATACACTAGAATGAGTATATCCCTAAGATATTCGTTCGTATTACCTTAGTAAATCCTCTTACTATCCACTGATAGTGAGTATGAGTGCAAGAAGAGGATGAGATAAGGGACAAGGGAGTACCACTACAAATGGTCAGTACCTTGCAACAACAAGGAAACATTGTTTCAATCAATCTCTTTTGATCATCATCTGATTTCAAATTCTCTGATGGCTTCGTGGCTGCTCCGAGAAGAGGCTTTGGTGTAGTGATAACCCTACGAATCGTTGTAAGAAAAGGTTCTCAGCTCCTATTTTGTATACTAACCATCAGTTTCTTATGAGTCTTTCCGTTTTAACTTTAATAGATTTGGATATTTATTTGAAATAAATTGATTAATGAAATATGAAACTGAATTAAAATGTATCGATAGAATGATTTCGGTTAAAACCAAATGTGGAAAATTTTGTTGTGATTCCTTGTGTGAATCCAAGTCCGAAGAGGGACAAGCTAGTGTATATTTTAGAATATTCCAACCTGGATTGAGTATCCATTGTCTATTCTTTTGGGTCCAGATATATTCTACGAATGGCTAGTTATCCCTTCGAACTAACCAATGCCTCCATAAACCGAAAGGCTATCAGAGGACACTCCACAGGTACGGTACAAACCAAACTCATAGAGGGCGCGATAAGGCATGTGACAAGGCACGCGAGGCAATGCCCATGGTAGGATTCTATCGCTTTGCGGATCCGAACTGGTGGTAACGCATAGCAGCTACTACCGCCCACCTCGAGAAACACTCCCAAATCAAAGGTGCACCCAATCAAATTACAAAGTAATAGAATGGTATCGAAGAAATTTGCCTGATAGGAGGAGTGACCTTACTAGGCCCATCATGGCTCCTTTTTTAGCCACGTCAAGCTGACTCGCGGGAGTCAGGACTGAATTAATACCTCATACAGAATCGTCGCCAAACCATCCTAATTCATTCTGGAATCTACCACGTACACAATTATTAAAGTAGTTTTAGGTATTAGTAGAGAGTATGAAAATATCTAATCTCGGTCTTTTTAACAACCAAACGCTTATTTCACACCATGGTCATTTTACAAATGCACTTATATAATCATTTTAAACAGTTCATACTTCGTATCAGAATATCACATTCATTTCAAAACCATATCGCTTTCGAAATCAATATTCACTTTCGAAATCATTTCTACTTTCGAAATCATATCACTTTAAATCATATTTACTTCAAAAATCATAACCACAAAAAGGTTAAACTATCATATCAAAATATTTGCATTTAAATCCATTAATCAAAATCACAACAGCTCCAACTTTAGATTGAAATATATATATTTAAACTTGTTTATAAATAGAAAATAGTTAATACTTAAAAAATATGTTATATATAGGTTATAGATTAAATTGTATATCTATCGAAAATCCTTTCAAGTTAGAATTTTTTCTTCCAATTTCACAAATCAATTCGGATTCTCAATTAAACCATTTCAATTTATTTTGATTTCAAATTTAGGGTTGAACAAATCCTTCAAATTCAATAGGTTTCAAGGTATTTTATAAATTTCATATATATTTCAAAATTCAACTTTAACTTTATTTGAATTCAAAAATTCATTTTATCATTTTCATAAGCATTTAAATAAAATCACATATTACAAATTTAAGTCAAAATTAAAGTATTAAATATCTAACACTAATTTATTTAATTCTGAAATATTCACTTAATCGCCTTTTATGAACATTTAAATAAAATCTCAAATTAAAATTAAATCAAATTTAAATATTCAATTTTAGTTTTTATTTAAATATGAATATACTCATTTAATCACCTTACTCAAAATAAGGTTTTAAAGTTATGAAATCATATTCTTAAAATCTCAAAAATAATAAGTTCAAATCCATTCTTATTTATATCCAGTGCTTTACAAAAAATATTTCAAATCAATTCCAATTTATCTTTCCAACCATACTTTATTAAATTTATTACAAAATTCATTTTTAAAATATTAGTGTAGTTTTATATAATACTTAAACATATTATATATATGTATACTAATTAAATTAAATTTTACTAAATTAAATCTTATTATTAAATTTTATTTTATATTAGATCTTATTTTATACATTTAAAAATAATAAAATTATAAGTAAAATATTAAAATTTATATTTCAAAACTAAATTATTAATTTAAAATTTTCAAAAATATAATTTTTAAAATCTAAATTTTACCCATATATAAAAATAAAATTTATATGTTATATTTTCAAAATTAATATTTAATAAAATCCATATATTTCCTTTCTAAATGATAGAAATCATTTTTAAAAGTAAACTAACGGTGTCCGTATATAGTTTTCTATCCTATGGTCAAGTGATATGGTTATTTGTCATTTCAATTATTAATATTTACGGCTGTATATCATTTAAGCCCGCAATCCCAAAATTTCAAAATCAATGAAAATCGCTTAGGTTTGTCGTTTCAACCCATAATAATTTTCCCCTGATCTATAAAATCATTCGGGAATGTATCATTTCAACCATAGGGATTCCTAAACCAACAAGGAACTTGCAAAGTGAGAACAATTGTGATAATAATTTAACATATCAACAACAGACATATATCATCAGTAACAAATTTGAGTATAATATGCACATCATGTTGTGGTGTCATATGTCATAGGTAAATAATTGTAGATAATGGCTTATCATATTTAACTATTAAATAACTTAATAATTCAAACTTAACAGCATATTTCAATTGCCATTTCATGTGAATTAAATTTACTAAATATAAGAATGCTTATCGTAAGTGATCGCTCACCTTTCGAGGCTACATAACAATAGGAAATGAACATGACGTCTAGACGGATACGGACATGGATACACACATTAAGGAAAGAAAAGTTGATGTGACCAACTAGGGACATCGGTGAAACAATAGCAATGCACGATGAACTAGATTTGATGAAAATAAAATACAAATAAATAAAAAAATCCAAAGTTTACTCATATATTTAAAATAAATTCCTTTATATATTATATTTAAAATTAATATTAAAAATAAAATCATTATATATATATATATTCAAATCAATATTTAAATTAAAACACATATATCAAAATATCTATATTATATATATATATATGTATGTATGTATGCATGTGTATTAAAAAATAGTTATAAAAAAATCATTATCCCTTTTATTAATTTTTTTATATAGAGGAAAGAAAGCTAGGGGCTATTGTATACAAACCTTTAGACATATACCTTTTTTGAAAGAGGAAGAAGAGCTGCTACTAGAGGTTGCTCGACTGCATGGTGGTGAGACCAGGTTGACAAGGTGAGTTCGGATGCTTGAGTTATGGAGAGTTAGAGCACGTCAAGGCTGCAATTGGTAGTGGGAAGGAAAATAAGCAAATGAAGGAATGTGTTCGGGTGGAATAGCTGTGGTAGGCGGAGCGCTATGCGATGGGTTGTCGGCTCTTGGTGAAGGCTGCTATGGGCGGAGGTGAATCGATGGAAAGATATGGAGGAGAGGACCAGCTTCATGAATCAATTGCATTCTTTCATTTCTTTTTTTCATCACAAACCTACATACTATGCACCATTATATAAATAGATCTATATTATATGCATGCCTTTCATTTTTTTAAGACGAGCAAATAGGTGGAGTAAATTCAAGGAGGTGGCCCAAAGAAGGCTACGTGTGGATTGTCGTGTAGAGGAGATGGGCTATGGGGTTTAGAAATAGGACAAGCAGGAAAAGATGGAGATGAACATGCGAATCTCGGTTCAAGCGTTATAGTAGGATGGTGGACGAGGCGCTGAGGGACATGGCAGTGGGAAGGTATAGGCAAACGGAAGGGTGATGAAAATATACATATCGACTTCAAGTAAATGGTGGTTGCGGCTAGGAAGGAGGGGACAGAGGTTGATGTGGGGAGGTCGGTTTTGAGTCGGAGAGGAGGTATGGGGTAACGCATGCAATTGAAGAACAAGTAGTAGGGAAAAAATAACTTTGAAAATACACACACACACACAGATATATATATATATATATATATATATATATATATATATATATATAAACGAAAGAGAAGAGAAGGGGAAAGAATGGAAAGTTTCAAAACAAACATGAACGAGCAGGTAATCCAAATGTAAGAGCATCCGAATATAACTTTACTTTATATATATTTGTCAAAGAACGAGTAGAACAAAGGGGAAAAATGTGCATGAAGGAGAAATAAACCGACATATTATACAAAAACCTTGGGAAAGAAAAGGTCATAGTTGAATTCCAAGAAATATTAAAAGCTAACGTCCATTAGTTTTACCGATGAACAAATTAAAGGACACCGAAAGCCCAAAAGATGGGTATAGATACGGCTAATCGTTTTGCAGATTTTGCAGTGTACCAAACGCCGATATATACAAATGAATATACCGCGGAGATCAGCTCGATGAGACAAACAGAATGGTATGAAGATATTAGTGATATGACCACTCTATCAAAAGTCGATATTCGTTACAAAAAGTGTTGATAATTTTCCGAAAATAAGATAAACGGAGCCAAAGCATTCCAAATTTGGCGAAACGAAAAATGACGGCTCACTCAGCAAAAGAGTTACAATTTTATTATATATAAATATTTAGATTTTGAAAACATTTTATTTTCATCAAATTAATTGATTTTAAATTGAAAATTACACAATAGAATTAACTTCATAGTTTTCAATAATAATTTACTATTTGCTATGTTTAAACATACACATACCAAATACCAAATTTTCATTGCTAAATTTTAATTATTTATTTTCATAAAAAAGAGTTAATTACGTTATTTAAGATTGTTAAAATTTACGGGTCGTTACACTCTCCACCATGTAAAACTTTTCATCCCCGAAAAGGAACGAGATAAGAGAATAGAAGCAGCAGAAAGGAAAGATAGATTCGAAGTACATACCATATACAATAATAATCAAAACCATATAAATTTCATTTTTATTTTAAATTAATTTATGTTCGAGTAATTTGGTTTAAATCCATTTAATTCAATTAATAAACATTCATTATCTTCACATTTGGTTGATTTCAATTTAATATATTTTCATTTAATTGATTTGCTTCAATTTATTAACAACTGTTAAAAAAATTTCTTTCAAATAATATTATTTAACCTATTTATTTATTCCATTTGACTTCACTTAAGTTAATTCCACTTAAAGATTCAATTTCAACTATTCTTTGTAATTTACCTTTGTGTCATAAACAGTTTGCAAAAATATAAATTTAGTTATTACTTATTCAGTTTCTTAAGTTCATATTCATTTACTTAAATAGCACTTTTATTTTTATTATTCAATTTATTTCACTTATATTTCTTATAACGTCAACTAAAGGTATAAATATTAATTTAACAACTCAGATTAATTTATAAATTAAGATGTCCAAAAATAAATTTGGACATCTTATTGCTTAATTTATATTATATATTATTCAATTACATATTCTTATAACATTTTAACTTTTTTAATATTTCAGGTAAGTTATATAGGTTTTAGAATGCAATTGAGTACTATACAAATAAATTTTATCCTAGTCCAACTATTTCAAGTTATTTCAATTTCATTTCCTATTTTAGATACTCTAATTATTCAAAATTTTACTTCATTTCAATAATTGAAAACCATTACTTAACATAGGACTCTAGTGTTTAATTTCCGGTTTCATTCCAAACGATTTTGAAATAAATACATACATACATACATACATATATTGTATATCAAATCATATTCAAGAAATTTAAATCAAATCCATTTTTATAAAAAAAAAGAGTAGCATAGCCACTGAGTGGTCTCTCCATTTTGAGACTCGAAAATAAATGTCAATGATGCTGCAGTCATTACTGAAATTATTTTCCAATGACAAAAGAAGGGAGTAGTGACTCACTTCTTTTAAAATTTCTACGAAAATAATTTTCATTCCAAAATACTTTCAAATAATATAATTTTAGAACTTTGAAAACCAAATTTTGAAAAACACTGGAAATTTAATTCTCAAATCTTAAATTTAAATACATTACATTTTCAAATCAGGTTTTTAAAACATGTTTTAAATTTCAAAAATAGTTAAAGGTTTAGAAATATTGACAAAAAATAAATGATAATCTAGTATTATCATTTCTAATAACCAATTCATTTAACTATCTAATTTCAGAAAATTATGCTCTTATATATAAAATATAATCATATGTAAAACTATTCCATTAATAAATTTCGAAAACAATATTGTGTCAATTTGCTCTTTTCCGTCTTAAAGGAAGGAGAAGTGACTTCACCAAAATCATCCGAAAAGAGTTGGACAATGGGATGGAGATAAGATCACTAGGTTGATTATCAAGCAAAAAGATAAAACTGCCTGCAGAATCCTGAGGCAATCGATATTCGATCACAAGAGAATCACCCTGGTCGTCTATTGGAGAACGATTCGGGATTTTTAGGAAATAGCAGCATCAAAATCGAGGATGTAGAAATATCCTATGAATCGACGCTGGTTGTATAGGAGTTTCACCCTTTTACAAATCATACTAAGGTTGGCGGGACAGAAATGGAGCTATTGGATGCTCCGGTATTAAGAAGTACACGATTAGGAAAAGACAAGAATAGGTTTTAGAATAAAGGGGGAAGTTCCGAAATTCAAAAGAAATCTCAATCCAGGAAGATCCTTACGAAGAATTTCAAGCTCGAGAAACATGATTCTGTAATTGATTCTGCTTATTCTATGGTATTACTACCCTATCTATAATGAGTTTTACTTCATATGCTAAGTTTTCTTAAACCAGAGCTCTGATACCAAGTGTAACGACCCACTATTTCAAACCATTTAAATCAACAATCATCCACTCATGTCAGACTTGAGTCTCAAAACGACGGATTGTTAACTTATATTTGGCAAAACTTAGCATATACAGTAAATAAATCAATCGCAGACACGGAATAATAAAATAATAAGCAGCGGAATAGATAAATAGTAGTTCATGAAGCTACTATATAAATATAAAAGTTTCAAAAAATATAACAGAAAATCTTGAGTACAAAGTAGTATCAAATACAAAAGCTACAGACAAATTTGGACATAAGCAACTAGCAATAGCGGAAATAACTAAAGAGCTGAATGGACAAAAGATAGATCTCCAAACAAAGCTCCAAGCTCCAAAGGTGAGTCGCAAATGCTATGACACTCAGTCTGACTCGGGCATAAAGCAAACACATAATACTCGAGTCGGGATTAAATTTGTACCTGTAAATCAACTCAAGTGAAATGTCAAATGAAATACAAGCAACTTAAAGAATGTTTGGGATTCCCATCCTCTAAGGATCCGTTATACATTCATAGTACAATACGTTACATAAATAATGTCTATAGTAAAGTAAACTATAAAATAGCATTAAGGCGTTACCCATATTCCCCATAACACATTTTTATATACTTCCATAGTTTATATAGTACCGTAATTCCTCCATAAACTAGAAGGCTATAAGAGGGCACGTAGGTATGGTACAAACGAAATTCGTAGAGGCGCGATAAGGTATGTGACAAGACACGTGAGGCAATGCCCAAGGTAGGATTCTACCGTTTTACGAATCCGGAATGCTAGTAATGCATAACAGCTACTACCGCCCACCACGAGACACACTCCCAAATCAAAGATGCACCTAATCAAATCACAAAGTAATAGAATGGTGTCGAAGAAATATGACTGATAGGAGGAGCGAGCTCACTAAGCCCGGCATGGCTTCTGTTTTAGACACATCAAGATAACTCATGGGAGTCAGGGCTACATTAATACCTCATATAGAACGTCACCACACTATCCTACTTCATTCTGGAATCTCCACCATGTACACAGTTGTTAAAGTGGTTTTCGGTATTAGCAGAGAGTATGACAATATCTGATCCCAATCTCTTTAACAACCAAACGCTTATTTCGCACCGTGATCATTTTATAAATCACTTCTATAATCATTTTAAATCGTTCATAGTTCATATCCAAATATCGTATTCATTTCAAAACCATATCACTTTTGAAATTAATATTTACTTTCAAAATCATTTCCACTTTCAAAATTATATCACTTTAAATCATATTTACTTCAAAAATCATAACCACAAAATAGGTTAAACAATTATATCAAAATATTTTCATTTAAATCCATTAATCCAAATCATATCAGTTCCAACTTTAGATTAAAAGATATATATATATATATATATATTTAAATTTTTTATAAACTGAAAATAGTTTATATTTAAAAAAATAATGTTATATATTAAAATAGTTTATATATTAAAAATATGTTATAGATTAAAATATATATTTCTATCGAAAATAGTTTCAAGTTAGAATTATTCCTCGAATTTCACAAATCAATTCAGATTCTCATTAAAACCATTTCAATTTATTTTGATTCCAAATCCAGGTTAAACTAACCCTTCAAATTCAATAGGTTTCAAGGTAAATATTCATATAATTTACAATATCTCAATTTGATAAATTTCATTTATATTTTCAAAATTCAACTTTAACTTTAATTAAATTCATAAATATTCATTTTATCGTTTTCATAAGCATTTAAATAAAATCACATATTATAAATTTAAATAAAAAATAACATATTAAATATCTAACTTCAATTTTTTAATTCGGAAATATTCACTTAATCACCTTTTATGAACATTTAAATAAAATCTTAAATTCAAACTTAAATCAAATTTAAATATTCAATTAATCACCTTACTCAAAATAAGGTTGTAAATTTATGAAATCATATTATTAAAATCTCAAAATCAATAAGTTCAAATCCATTCTTATTTATAACTGTTTGCGCCAAAAAAGGTCACAAACACCCAATTGTCGACGAAAGCACCCATTTACAATGACAAATCACAGATAACAAATGTGTAGAGAAAATAAATGTGAAGAACACTCAAAATTTAAAAAGAATGACACAGAAACACAAAGATTTAGAGTGGTTCGGCATTTGGCCTACGTCCACTATGAAATGGCTGACTTTTATTGATCTTTGTTCGCTGGTTACAATGGGTTACAACAGTAGAATTGAAGTACAAGAGTAATCTCGGCAGAGTCTGGACGTAGAAGAGCCAAAGGTCCTTTTTGCATAGACTCTGGGTTGCTATTTATAGGCGTAGGACGCAAATATCTCGCTCGAATATCGGGAGACCTCTTCCGGCACGTGAGTGGGCCCACATGATCGATCCCATGTCAACTGCACTCTGTCTGTAATCGATACGAACAAATTTCGTATTGATCAAGGTTTGATCCAATCGAGTTGAAATTTAGCATGAACAATCTTTAGGTTTTGCATAAGCTCATGTGAGAATTTGGTGACACTTGGACTTGTAGATTGAAGAGTTATGGTCGATGCAAGTTCATGCTTTTCGAAGGCTGTCTCCTTCGTATCGATACTGTTCGTATGGATGGTCTCGTATCGATAACCCTGCAAATGATGTTTGATGATGTGCCGCTTGTTTTAGGATCGATCAACATTTCATGCCGAATGGATCGAGTCTTCCCTATAGATGCGCCTTGTTCGTATCGATCCGAGTCTAGCCGTGTTCGCATCGATCCACTACTCTGTTCGTATCGATCTTTTCTGCTTTTGTTCGTATTGATGCTCGTAGGTCAATTCATATCGACGGTGTGTTGTTACTTCGTATCGATCATTTTGTATCGATCGTTTTTTGTGGTGTGTTTCGTATCGATCAATGGTCGATCGATACGAACTGAGTTAATGGAGGGACAGGCATGAAACATGTATGAATGAGATCGATGCAAAGTGTTGTTTGTTGATGGATGCGAAATGCAGCAAACATGATCGATGCGAAATGACAACTCTTCCATGGATACAAAGTACTTTGTCTTTTATGGACACAAAGAGATGCGGTGGCTAATGGATACGAACCAATTGAGTTTTATCTTCTTCAATACGAATTCTCATCGATACGAACAAATATCATCTAATGGGTACAAACCAGATTGATACAAAGGGAGATCTCTTCCGGTTGTTTGATGGATACGCGCAAAGGAACCATTTAAATCGCATCATTCATAACTTGAGCATACGAGCTCGGATTGACTTGAAATTCGAAACATTGGCTTCTATAGCTTTTCTTGTCTCATCTATCAATTGTAGCTCGATTCGGACTCGGATAAAATTTATCGACATCCATAGTGAACCTACGTATAACCGATCGGGATGAACTGTCCTTTGTTTCTAGTCAATTCCTTGGTGTCATAGCCTTGCCGAAAGGCGGGATAACACTTGCCCACCAAAACATGCCTTGTGACAGAAAGGTGTATTTTGTAGTGCCATAAGCTGGATGTTCGTATCCTATTGATGACTGTAAAAGAGATTGATAATCTACCTGATTGTGAATGACGATTGTTCGAGATCATATGTCATTCGGGATGGTATGTGATCGTTCGAGGTCAGGTGCTGTTCGTGGAAAATGGTGACCGTTCGCGGTTGGGTGCCATTCGCGGTCGGGTGCCGTTCGCAGCGAATTGTGACCGTTCATGGTCGGGTGCCATTCTCGGCGAATTGTGATCGTTCGCGATCAGGTTCCGTTTGAGGCAAATTATAACCGTTCGTTGTCAGGCGCCGTACATGGCGAATTATAACCGTTCGAGGTCGGGTGTAATTCGAGGTGAATCATGACCGTTCGAGGTCAGAAACCATTCGAGGGGTATTATGACCGTTCGAGATCGGGTGCCGTTCGAGGCGAATTGTGACCGTTCGAGGTCGGGTGCCGTTCGAGAGGAATTATGACCGTTCAAGGTCGGGTGCCGTAAGAGGCGAATTGGGGGTGCCCAGAGGGGACTTAGTATCATCAATGTCAGATTTCACATTCGAGTGAGTTTCTGAATTGTTTGTTATGGCGGTTTATCGTCATCTCAGAGCATGCCTGAGGACCGTTCACGATCCCGTACATGTGTAAGTGGCTTAGCCGTTATGGAATCAAAAATAGCAGATTTACATTGAAAATGAGTCTTTCAACAAAAATGTCCAATAAAACCAAGTCCAAACATGAGAAATAGCAAAACAGAGACGTCAAAGTGTAAACAGCTACATTGATGTGATTGATAGTTGTATCAAAGCATGCCTAAGGACCGTTCGTGATCTTGTACATGTGTAATGACTTAATTGTGTGATGTGGAGTTTGCCATTCATTCATCATTATTTCAATCAGTTGATGACAAGCTGATGCCTCGATCCTGAGCTGTTCCCAGTTGGTGGAGGTGGTGGTCGTTCTTGCTCCACCGTCGCGGTTCGCCTCTTCATGTATTGTAATTGCATGCCATTTTGAATATGCCCTTCGATCTCTTCCCTCAAGTGCCTGCAATCATTGGTATTATGGCCGCTTAGCTCATGGAATAAGCAGTGCCTGTCTGATTTCCTCTCATTGCTGGTCGGATCGCTCCTCATTGTCTTTCGATAAGGAACTTGCCCCCTGGTGTCTTGGTAAATCCGTTCCAAAGTTTCATTCAACTCCATATAAAAGGTGAATCTCGGCTCTTTTCGTGGTCGCTTTGGTCCATCATCATTATCTTCGGCTTTTCGTTTCCCTTTGTCCTTGCCTAAATCCTTTCTGGGTGGATCTCCGCTTTTGACTGCATACACATTAACTCCCTCTTCTTCCTCTCTTTCAATATTTGCATCCTCTAATCATAGAAATCCTTCGGTCTCATGATAAAACTCCCCTAGATCCGTAGGTGGATCCCTTGTCATTGAATTTTGAACTCCGTTCCATTAGCTATGCCAGACACAGTTGCCATTAAGACCCTGGATGGATCTAGGCGATCCACCGATGCTGCTGCTGCATTAAATCATATTAAGAAATTCCTCAAAGATGCTCCTTTTGCTTTAGTGCGTCTAGAATCATCACATTCTTGGGCCTCGAGATATGAACTATGAACTACCTTATGAACTTCTCAATCAACCCGGTCCATGTTCTAACAGAGTCTCTTTCCAATTGCCTGAACCATATGTTGCTATGTCTGTCAAATACAATGGAAAACATCGGGGCATGACTTCCTCCAATGCTCCCAGTACTTCCATATGTCTTATGTATCCTATCAGATGAACAACTGGATATGTCCTTCCATCATATGTCTCCAATGTTAGTAGCTTGAATTCTGGTGGATTTCTGACATGTCTAATTGTAAGAGCCAAGAGGCTTCTGTTAACATCTTTCAAAGCTCTATTCACCAGTCCGCCTCTCATGGCTCGTCTGACCATCTCCGCTAGTCTGTCACCATCGCCAAGCTATACTCCTTGTCTGTTGCCTCCGATCTGTCCCCCAAGTTCATGAGGGAATCCTGGAATCTGCTCTCTTAGACGGGCATCCGTTCCTCTACCAATGCCATGTTGAACAGCTACGTCTGGTATCCTGCCTGAGGTTGGATTAACATTCTCTTGTGGAGTGCCCCTAGTTCATGGGTTGCTCCCGGCGGTCTTTCTCTATTTTGAATCTTGGTTGCTCCGTGCTCTCTGTCTTTAGTATTCCCTGCGTAGTGTTCTCTTGATTATGTTTGTCCAACTTGTTGGAGTAGGTTCTGCATCATCACTTCTTGCCTTTTTAGCAATCCCTCCTTCATAAATTCCATCATCATCTCCATCTCGTCTCGGGTGATGAAGACTGAGGCTTGATTCGCTCCTGAGGAAGTCTCCTGACTTCCTTCATGCTGGCTTCTTTCTACTCTTGGTCTCCTTGTTGATTGCTTCAACATTTCTTTCCAGATCTAAGTTCTTAAGCCTTTAGATCCAAGATCCAAGCTGCAAAAATCCCTGATTGCTAGTCCTTCTCAGTGAAAGCACCAAAAATTTTGCGTCAAAAATGGTCATAAACACCCAATTGTCAATGAAAGCACCCATTTAAAATCATAGATATGGATAACAAATGTGAAGAACACTCAAAATTTAAAAAGAATCATACAGAAACACACAGATTTAGAGTGGTCCGGCGTTTGGCCTACGTCCATGGAGAAATGGCAGACTTCTATTGATCTTTGTTCGTAGGTTACAATGAGTTACAACAGTAGAACTGAACTACAAGAGTAATCTCGACAGAGTCTAGACGTATAAGATCCAAAAGTCCATTTTCTGTAGACTCTGGGATGCTATTTATAGACATAGGATGCAAATATCTTGCTCAGATCTCGGGAGACCTCTTCTGGAATGTGAGTGGGCCCACATGATCGATCCCATGTTATCTGCACTCACCCGCGATTGATATGAACAAATTTCCTATCGGTCAAGATTTGATCCAGTCGAATCGACATTTAGTATGAACATTCTTTAGGTTGTGCATAAGCTCCTGTGAAAATTTGGTGACATTTGGACTTGTAGATTGTGAGTTATGATCGATGCAAGTTCGAGCTTTTCGAAGGCTGTCTCCTTCGTATCGATGTCGTTTATATCGAGTCTTCCTATGGATGCGCCTTGTTCGTATCGATGCGGGTCTAACCTTGTTTGCATCGATCTACTGCTCTGTTTGTATCGATCATTGCTGCTTCTGT
This sequence comes from Allium cepa, assembly GCA_030765085.1. Classification (NCBI taxonomy): domain Eukaryota; kingdom Viridiplantae; phylum Streptophyta; class Magnoliopsida; order Asparagales; family Amaryllidaceae; genus Allium; species Allium cepa. The sequence continues at coordinate 968,757,537 of CM060945.1, read as the reverse complement.
TCGTATCGATGCTCGCAGGTTATTTCGTATCGACGGTGTGCTGCTACTTCATATCGATCGTTTCATATCGATCGCTTTTGTAACGACCTGTTATTTTTAACCATTCGCATCCGCACATGTCGGACTTGAATTGCTCAAGATATCAGATTGTTAATTTATATTTTGCAAACTCGGCATATACAGTAAATAAATCAATCATAGAATCACAGACACAGAGTAATACAATAATACGCAGAGGAATAAATAAATAGTAGCTCATGAAGCTACTATACAAATATCAGAGTTAGAAATAGAATACAATAGAATATCTCAAATACAACGAAGTCTTCAGTATGAACAGATGACTTCTCTGAACCAATCAACTGGAAAAGCTGAAAGATGAATCGATAGTTGGATCTCCAATGAAGCCCCAAACTCCACAGGTGAGTCTCAAATGCTGTATCACTCAACATGACCCGATCGTAAAGCAAAAACACAAAACACTCGAGTCAAGATTAACGTTCTTATATCAATAAATCCAACTCAAGTGAAATATCAACTGAAATACAAATAACTTAAAGGATGTTTGGGATAACCATCTTCTAAGAGCCCATGGAACTATCTACAAGGTAGAAATATACACTATAACACCGAGGTCATTTCAAATTAATTTATACTTCACAACAAAATATCATTTCATTTCAAATATATATATTTTCAATATATATGTAAATATTTTATAAAGTAGAATATTTGTAATTTCCTCAAACTTAACAAATCACTTCAAAATCAAACCAGCTTCCCTATTCAAATTAAATTCAATATTAATTTATCAATTTCCATTCAATTCAGTTTCTGACCAAACAAATTCAAATTATATATATTTCAAATACAGATCTAAATCACAAATTAACCATTTAAATCCTATTTTATTTCAAAGCTTTAATATTCAACATTCTAAAGTTCAATTTAACAGTTTCATATAGATCTCGATTTAACCTTATTATTTAGTCTTGAAATGTTCACTTAATAAATTCAATATTTATTAAATAACCTAAATTTACCTTTAAACTAAATATTCCTTTCAATTTGTTTCAACTTGAAACTTCCATTTAATCATTTAAATCAAATCAAGTTATAAATCAAATCTTAAATTTCAAATTCAATAGTTCAAATCAATCCAATTAAGTAGAATTCTTAAATAAATACCATTTCAAATAAATTCAAATTTATCTTCTCAGCCTTAATTTATTCAAATTATTACAACAATCAATTTTGAAATATAAATTTAAATAAATACTTAAACATATTATATGGATTGATTCAATCTCAATAATATTATTATTAAATCTATATATAAAATTTCCATTTATATATAATATTTTAAGAACCAATATTTATTAAAAACCATATATTTCCTTTCAAACTATAGAAATTATTTTCAAACATCTATATATGTGTGTGTGTGTGTGTGTGTGTGTGGACCAACGGTGTCTGTATATAATTTCCTACCCTATGGTCAAAGGATACAGATATTTATTATTTCAATCCGAAATTTAAAATGTACGGGTAGATTTCACTTCGACCCGCAATCCCAAATTCAATTTAATTGAAAATCGCTTAGGTTTATCATTTCAACCTATAATGAAATTCTCCTATTCTAAAGTCCGTTCGGGTATGTATCATTTCAACCCAAAGTGAATTCTGAAATACAGAGAACTTGCAGAGTGATAACTGATAATAAAATAAAATAACAGGCATATCATCAACACCAATATAATATAAACAACAGGATATGGTGTCATATCCCACAAGTGAACAATTGCAGATAACAACATATATAGCAATGTAAATAACTAATAGCAGCATATTTAAATTGTCGTTTCAGTTGAAACCAAATTTAATAAGTAAAAGAACATTAATCGTGAGTGATTGCTCACCTTTTGAGGCTAGAGAGAGGTTTGACGATGAAATGAGTTACGGATCCAAGCATGTATTTCGAAACAAAGCTAGCTGGGCACGAATTTAGATAGACAAAACTGATAATAAGGTATTAATGAAATGAATCAGAATCGGCTAGATATTTGTACGAAAAATATATTTTATTATTGTCATTTCCATGAATAAATGTTTAATTTGAAAAAAAAATTAAAATAGAAATAAATACTTATGTATATATTTATTTTAAAAATACAAAATACTTATATACTATAGTTTATTACTTTCAAAATGCCACAACATATTATATATGTACATAAAAAAATAACATGACTTATACATATTTACACTAACGTATATACAATTTAAATTTATAACATATCCATGTAACTTATATGTAGATCTTAACATCACTTTGTATGCCTATAGCCTTTTAAAACACATTACACTAAAATCATAGGTTCAATATATCATTTATTCAAAGTCGGGTATTAACTATCAATATATAATAACAAGCAACCCATATTTGAAAAAAATACAAGTATTTCAAAACAACATATGTAACTTTTATGCATAACAAACATGTATGACATACTTATATTTTGAGATATTAAAACTGTTATGTATATAATATATGTATACATTTTGAAACCGACTCATGAAAATATATGTAAATCTTATAGCAGAACAATAAAACTAATACATATAACTTACTTTACAAAAATATTTATTATAACACTATATACATACATAAACAACTTTGTAAAACTATTATACATATGCATATACTTATAGTAACTATATAAAATATAATAATTTCGTAAAATAAATATATACACATGTCACGTTAAAGCAAATCCCTGTACTGATATATACATAAACCTATATATATATAATATATGTAAATCATACTAGGGAGGTTCTAAAATAACTGGTATATACAAAAGCATTGCAGGATATATAAATAACTTATATAATAATGTTTTATAGTCAAAAAAAATCGATTAAAAAAAAGTATTTAACTTAACAGATCACAAAACGCTATATAACTTATACATGCGTAGGCTGCTAGTAAATAACTTATACAAACAGTATAAAATAAAAATAAAAAAATATAGCACACTTACAGCATGCACAGAGGCAGAGGACGAGATGATGGTTGCTGATGTTGAGCGACAAGGCCGTAGAACTGGATTTGGTTTAGGCGCGGGGTTCAAGGCTTGCTTTGGAATTGGCGAAGGCAATGAGATCCAGGCGGCGAAAGATGAAGCAGCGATGCTTTTATTTTTTTATTCTAAATTTTTTTTCCTGCTCTTCTTGCCGAGTGGAATATGAAGATGGATTTGTCAAATATATTGAAAGCATGGGACAGGGAGGGGTGAAGCAAAGCATGGAAAAAAATATAAAATAAAAAGAAGAAAATGGAGGCCATACCTTCATAGTCACGCACACAAGAAGAAATGAAGGAAATATTGAGATGCAATTGAAAACTATTTGTGTACGAGACTTATATTTATCAGGGTTGCGTTGATTGATGTGAGGGAATATAGGCAAGAAATAAATTTAAATCAATTGTACACGATTGCGTTGATTGAGGTGAGAGAATATAGGCAAGAAATAAATTTAAATCAATTATACACGATTGTGTTGATTGAGGTGAGAGAATATAGACAAGAAATAAATTTAAATCAATTATACACGATTGCATTGATTGAGGTGAGAGAATATAGGCAAGAAATAAATTTAAATCAATTATACATGATTGCGTTGATTGTGTATCAGGCTATGGAATATATTCCTATCAATTTATACCCGAGAGGCAAGGAAATTTCCGTACATATTGGATTGCTGATAAGTTAGTAAATCCAATGCAAAAGTGGCAAGAAAATATTTATTGTTTTGAACGGTAAGTAAACAAAAGATTTTTTATACCAAATTAAAACCATTGAATCAAAAAGAGCGTGCAAAAGTTTAAACGTGAACTTCAAGCAATCTTGAAACGGATTTTGAATGTTTAAAGAGAAATAAATTTGCTTGAAACGGCTATGCGAATTTGGAGATTTTATTCCTATTATAAAAATGAAGAAAAAAGGAAGCGTAGAAATTTACACGTAACTTATCAAAACTAGATTTAAAAGAAATTGAACGGCTAGGGAAATCATTTCTTTCACACTTGGAATGCAAGGCTACAGATAAATTTATGTATTCGGTTAAGGTAATAAATTTTTATTAAGAATGCGCACTATAGACGCATTAATCAAATCAACCATACGTCCACATTAAAATAAAAGTAATGCATTTAAATTTATACGTTTTCTTATTTATTCACTATTTATATTTAGTAGATATATGTTTAAAGAGTATTTCATTAATTACGTACTATTTATATGCTAACTAAATAAATCAAACGGACACGAATGTACAATTTAAAACGTTCATTTTATAAAGCTTGTCTATACACTATAAATTTTAAAATTTATTACTTAATTAAAACTACGATTTGTTTACATCCATCTGATTCATTCGCCATTTACCAAGAACTGATATATATATATAAGTAGAAATATTAATTACTCAATTTAAAAAGTATATAATCTAACCAAAAAAAACAAAAGCGGAAAATGTTGTTCCAAATATATCCAGTTGAATTAAAAGATTTGGAAATTAGAATTAAAAGATTTGAAAATTAGAATTTAAAGATTTAAAATTTCAATTAATGTTAAACTTTAACCAAAATAAGAATTATAGAATTCTGCTTATATTTAAAAAAAAAATTGGTGACTATTTATAATTCAATTTAAAAAAATTCAACTTTTTTGTAAAATAAAACCCCAAAGTTTATAAATAAAAGAATAAAATACTTATTAGAATTTTTGGTTGTTACAGCTTTTGGTGGTGTGTTTTGTATCGACCAATAGCCAATTGATACGAACTGAGTTGATGGAGGGACCAGCATGAAACATGTATGAATGAGATCGCTGTGAAGTGTTGTTTGTTGATGGATGTGAAATGGAGCAAATATGAACGATACGAAATGGCAACTCTTCCATGGATACGAAGTGCTCTGGCTTTAATGGACATGAAGAGATGCGATGGCCGATGGATACGAACCAATTGAGTTTTGTCTTTTTCAATACGAATTCTCATCGATACGAGCAAAGCTCATCAGATGGATACGAACCAGATCGATACGAATGGAGATCTCTTCCGGTTGTTTGATGGATACGAACAAAGGAACCACTTAAATCGCATCGATCATAACTTGAGCATACGAGCTCGGATTGACTTGAAATTTGGAACGTTGACTTCTACAGCTTTGTTTGTCTCATCATATCAATTGTAGCGCGATACAGACTCGAATAAAATTTATCGACATCCATAGTGAACCTGTGTATAACCGATCTTGGGAAGAACTGTCCTTGGTTTCTAGTCAATTCCCTAGTGTCACGGACTTGCCAAAAGGCGGGATAACAATATCCAATTCTTCACAAATAATATTTCAAATCAATTCCAATTTATCTTTCCAACCATACTTTATTAAATTTATTACAAAATATATTTTTAAAATATTAACGTAATTTTATATAATACTTAAACATATTATATATATACTAATTAAATTAAATTTTATAAAATTAAATCTTATCACTAAATTTTATTTTATAATATTAAATCTTATTTTATATATTTAAAAATATAAAATTACAAGTAAAATCTTAAAATTTATATTTCAAAACTTACTTATAAATTTAAAATTTTTAAATATATAATTTTTAAAAATCTAACTTTTACCCATATATAGAAATAAAATTTATATATTATATTTTTCAAAATAATATTTAGTAAAATCCATATATTTCCTTTCACAACCATAGAAACCGGTTTCAAGAATAGACCAACGGTGTCCGTATATAGTTTTCTATCCTATGGTCAAGAGATACAGAAATTTATCATTTCAATCCGTGATTATTAATATTTACTGGTGTATCATTTCAACCTGCAATCCTAAAATTTCAAAATTAATGGAAATCGCTTGGGTTTATCATCTCAACCCATAAAGATTTTCTCCTAATCTATAAGATCATTCAGGAATGTATCATTTCAACCCATAGGGATCCCTAAACTAACAGAAAACTTGCAGAGTGAGAACAATTATGATAATAGTTTAACATATCAACAACAGTCATATATCATCAGTAACAAATTTAATTATAATATACACAACAGGTTATGGTGTCATGTTTCATAGGTAAATAATTGCAGATAATGGCATATCATATTTAACTATTAAATAACTTTACAATTCAAATTTAACAACATATTTCAATCATCATTTCATATGAATTAAATATACTAACTATAAGAATGCTAATCATGAGTGATCGCTCACCTTTCGAGGCTAGAGAACAACGGGAAATGAACACGACGCCTACACTGATACGAACAGGGATACACACATGAAGGAAAGCAAAAGCTGATGCGACCAATTTAGAACATCGGCGAAATAATAGCATGGCACGATAAACTGGATTTGATGAAAACAAAATATAAATAAATAAATAAAATCCAAAGCTTACTCATATATCTAAAATAAATTCCTTTATATATTATATTTAAAATTGATATTAAAAATAAAATCTTTATATATATATATATATATATATATATTCAAATCAATATTTAAATTAAAATATATATATAAAAATATGTATATTTTTATATGTATGTTAAAAATCAATTACAGAAAAAATCAATATCCCTTTTATTAATTTTTTTATATAGAGGAAAGAAAGTTAGGGGCTGTTGTATACAAACCCTACAAACCCTTATACATAATACCTTATTTTTAAAGAGGAAGAGGAGCTGCTACCGGGGGTTTCTCATCTACATAGTGGTGAGATCATGTTGACAATGTGAGTTCGGATGCTCGAGCTACAGAGAGTTGGAGCATGGCAAGGCTGCTATTGGCACGACAGTGGGAAGGAAAATGGCAAATGAAGGAATCTGTTTGAGTGGAATGGCTGCTCTTGGTGAAGGTTGCTACGGGCCCAGGTGAGTCGGTGGAAAGATATGGCAGAGAGGAGCAGCTTCATGAAACAATTACGTGCTTTCATTTCATTTGTTTCATAATACTATGCTCCATTTTATGAACAGATCTATATTATATGCATGCCTTTCATATTTTTTTAAGGAAGAGCCAATAGGTGGAGTAAAGTTGGGGAGGTGAACTAAAGAATGCTACGTGCGGATTGTAGTGGAGAGGAGATGGGCTATGAGATTCGAAAATAGGACGAGCAGGCAAAGATGGAGATGAACAGGCGTATCTCGGCTGAGGCATTTATGGGAGGATGGTGGACGAGGCACTGAGGGACGTGGTAGTGGGAAGGTGTAGGCAAACGGAAGGGTGATGAAAATATACATATCGACTTCTAGTAAATGGTGGTTGCAGCTAGGAAGAAGGGGACGGAGGTTGATATGGGGAGGCTGTATTTGAGTTGGGGAGGAGGTATGCGGCAATGCAAGCAATTGAAGAATGAGTAGCAGGAAAAAAGAAAAAATAACTTTGCAAATGCATATATATATATAATATCTGTGTGTATGTGTGCGTGTTTATATGTATGTATGTATGTATATTTTTTGAACGAAAGAAGAGGGAAAGAATGGCAGGTGTCAAAACAAACATGAATGAGTAGGTAATCCCAATGTAAGAGCATCAAATTATAACTTTATTTTATATATATTTGTCACAGAACGAGTAGAACGAAAGGGAAAAATGTGCGTGAAGGAGAAATGAACCGGCATATTATATTAAAACCTAAGGAAAAGAAAAGGCCAGAGTTGAATTCCATGAAATATTAAAAGCTAACATCCATTAGTTTTACTGATGGATAAATTAAAGGACATAGAAAGCCCAAAAAGTCCAAAATGGGTACCGGTATGGCTTATCGATTTACAAATTTTGCAACGTACCGGACGCCGAAATGCACAAATGAATATACTGGGGAGATCAGCTCGATAAGGCAAACAGAATAGTATGTAGATATCAGTGATATGACCATTTAATCAAAAGTCGATATTCGCTACCAAAAGCGCTGCTAATTCACCAAAAATAAGATAAATGGAGCTAGAGCGTTCCAAATTTGAAGAAACCAAAAATGACATCTCACTCGAAAAATGATTTACAATTTAATGTATAAATATTTAGATTTTGAAAACATTTTATTTTTATCAAATTAACTGATTTTAAATTAAAAATTACACAACAGAATTAACTTTCACATTTTCCAATAAAAATTTGCCATTTTCTATGTTTAAATAGACGCATACCAAATATCAAATTTTCATTGCTAAATTTTAATTATTTATTTTCACAAAAAAACTTGTTAATTACATTATTTAAGATTTTTAAAATTTATGGGTCGTTACACACGTAGTTTTGTTTGATAAACATACTACCATAATACTATACCCAATATCACATATTCATATTCATATCCACATATCAACTAATCATCAAATCCAAGTTCAAACATAAACATATCATCATATGCCATCAATAAGACATGATAATTCAACATAACAATCACCATATTTTTGCAACATATAGTTCATCAAAAATCAAGTGAATTTCTTTTTCAAAAACAAAAGTTTTGCTCACTGCAAATTTTCTAAATCAAACGAACATTTGTTGAAACTTGAAAAATACTTTAGAAATTTTGCAAATATGAAACTTTGGATGCTTGAACACTTAAATTTGGCTCGGCCTAGGCTAATATGGCTTGGACTAGTGATGTTAGGCTCGGCCATCATGGTTTTTGGCTCAGTCATGCTATGTTTTGGTGGATGGAGCTAGCTTCCCAGCTTTCCCAAATCTAACCGCTCCTTTTATGGGTGAAATCTTTACGAACGCCAAGTCTTAAACCATAAATTCCAAATTCCTTCGCTTATTTCCTTATAAATCTTTTGGCGATCTTGGGTCTCTTTCATTCTTTTCTTAATCACTGCAACTTTCTATGTAGCCTCTCGGATCATGTCCAATCCAAGAACTAATCTATCTCCCATCTCAACAAAACATACTGGTGACTTGCATGGTCTTCCATTTAGGGCTACATATAGTGCCATCTCGATGCTTTCTTGGAAGCTATTGTTGTTGGAGAACTCAACCAAATGCAAATGATACTCCCATGATCCAACAAAATCCAAAGTACATGCCCTTAAGAGATCCTCTAGAATTTGATTCACCCGCTCCGTTTGTCCATCTGTTTGGGGGTGATACGCTATGCTTAAGCTCAACTTTGTTCCAAGGGTTGTTTGCAATGCTTCACAAAATTAACAAGTAAATATGAGGTCTCGGTCACTTACTATACTCATAGGAACTCCATGCGACCTGACTATTTCTCTCATAAAAATTTTAGCTAAAGAAGCAACTGTCCTTATTGGTTTTACCAGAATAAAATATGCGCTCTTCATTAGCCAATCCATGATAACTCATATTCCTTCATTTTCTTTTCTGGTTTTGGGGAAAACATCAATAAAATCCATTGATATCATTTTTCATTTCCAATTGGGTATGTCCAAAGGTTGTAATAATCTGGTTGTCTTCTGATGTTCATCTTTGATTTGTTGACAGCATGAACACCTACTAACATGGACTGAAATGTCCTTCATTCCTGGCCACCAAAATACTCTCTTTATGTCTTTATACATCTTATGAACCCCTTGATGAATACTTAACTTAGATTTATGGAATTTTTATAGAACTTCCTGCTCAAACCACCATATTTGGAGCACACAATCATCTATTCATCCTTAAAGCACCTCGACCATCCATCTCAGAATACAAACATCTACCCATCTCAACACGTTGAATTAACCCTTCTAGTTACTGACCCTTCCTCTGATTTCTCACAATCCTTTTTTGAAGTTCGGGATAACTTCCAAAGAAGTCAAAATGGCATCCCTGCTCAAGGCATCCGCCACCATGTTAGCCATTCCTGACATATAAATTCTTATCCAAGTCATAACTTGCTAGAAACTCTAACCACCTCAGTTTCCGCAGGTTTAGATCCTTTTGAGTAAAAAGGTACTTCAGGGATTTATGATCTATGAAGAGCCCAAAATTTTCATCCAATTAAAGAAAGACAACTTACCCTTGCAATCTCTAAAGATTAGAAAGAAACTAAGAGGAATAGAAGGATCCTTACCCAACAAGTAGTATCTCCACATTTTCAATGCAAAGAAAACAGCTAGCAACTCCAGGTCATGCGTAGCATAATTCTTCTAATGAGGCTTCAACTTTCTGCTTACATAAGCAATCACTCTACCATGCTCATCAAAACAGCTCTAAGTCCCACTCCACAAGCATCCATGTAAACCGTGAACCTACTATTCCCATCTGCAACTACCAATACTGGTGCATTGATCAATCTGTTCCTTAATTCCAAAAATGCCTCTTCATACTTAAGGGTCCATACAAACTTCTCCTCCTTCTTAGTTAGCTTTGTCAAATGAGAGGAAATCTTGGAATAATCTTGAATAAACCTTTTATAGTAGCAACCCAAACCTAAGAAACTACGAACCTCGATAGGAGTCTGGGGTTGATTTCATTCCTGAACAGCTTCCACCTTCACTGGATCCACCGAAATACCTACTCTTGTCACAATATTTCATAAGAATCTTACCTTCGATTTCCAAAAATGACACTTAGAAAATTTCACCTTCAGGACATGACTCCAACGCCGCGTCCAAATGATGTTTATGCTTCTTCTTAGATTTGGAGTAGATAAGAATGTCATCGACGAAAACTAACACAAACTTATTAAGAACATCTCGGAAAACACGGTTCGTGAGATCTAAAAAATTTGCCAGTGCATTGGTTAGCCCAAAAAGCATAACCAACCATTTAAAGAAACAATCAGGGCCTCTAAAAGCAGTTAAGGGTATATTATCTTCAGCAACCCCCAACTGATGGAATCTAGTAGCAAGATCCATTTGAGAAAATGTCATAGCTCCATGAAGTTGATCAAAAAGATCATTGACGTGGGGTAAGGTACACTTATTCCTAATGGTCAACTTATTCAACTGTCAATGGTCCATGCACAAAGTTAAAGATCCATTAGACTTCACTACAAACACCACAGCAGAACCCCAACTCAAACGACTAGGTCTAATCAATCCTCTTCTCAACAGGTCCTGGGCTTGACTTGCCAACTTCTCTCTTTCCCTCGAAGCCATTCTTTGCTCAGGTTGTATCACTGGCCTTACACCAGGGACCAAATCAATGTGAAACTCTATCTCACGGTGCGAGGGTAAATTTTTTACCTTTTCAAAAACATCAAGAAAATCCTTAATAACTTCAATAGACCCTAAACTCTCTCGGGCTGCTTCAAGGGCATATAGGAATTCCTTACATGATACCTTAGCTTTCCTTCCTATATCAGTCAATAAAGATATAGTTCTCTTATTACACTTTAGGAAGGCTCTATACTTTGATAACCAGTCTATACTAAGAATAATGTTAAATCCTTTAAAGTCCAAGACATATAGGTCTTAAGAAAAGTGATGAGAAAGATAGGAAATTGGCACATTCTCACAAAATCATACTCAAATGGTTACCCTACCTATGGGGTTAGACACACGCATAGGGTTTTCTACAATACTAGGAATAAGATGAAATTTACTTACTGATTCAGAAGAGATAAAACTATGGGAAGCATTAATTGGTACCTTCAAGGATGACTTTCCCTTTCACAAGTTGACGGTTCATTTTTAATGGCATACACCATAGGATGTTGCACCTTCTTCATGAGTGGGTCGTCCTTTACCATATGCCCGAGATGATGGAAATTAAAACAAAGAGTCTTCTGGACCATGGGAGAGTTGGTCCATTTTGACGTCGCAGTTGTTGTTGAATTCTAGAAATCTTGCAAAACTTTGTGATGTAGCTCATCTATTGGCACTTGTGGCAAGAAAAATCCTTAAAACAACTTTCTTGAGCTCCATGACCAGGCTTTCTCTTTCCTTGATTCTTCCAATTAGGATTGAACTTTCCCTTGTTAGAACCATCTCCATTGGTATTTTCACTAGGTGCTACTGGAGTAGGCTTCCTCTTTTCTAAGACCTCGTACCTCAGAGTCATATCAACTAAATCCACAAAAGTGCCCTTAATGTGAGCAGTCATTTTCTCATGGTACTCTTCCCTCATACCCGAAACAAACATCTCATTCTTCTTTAATGAGGTGTTGATCAACTTCGACCAAAACAAGATAATTCATAGAACTTCATCCCATACTCTGCTACAGATATATCCCCTTACTTTAAATCTATAAAGTTTTGGTACATCCAGGTACTTCCTATTATTGGCAAGAATTGAGCCTTAAAAAACTCTTTGAATCAGGCCCACGAGAATTCTTCCTTAGGAACATTTGCAGTAAGGGAGTCCCACCAAGCTGTTGCTCCCTCTTGTGTTGCCATGCCGCAAAGAACCTTTTCTGTTCATCGGATAAACCAAAACCTTTCAAAAAATTCTCGTAAGATCACTACCAAGCTTGCACTTTCATGATAGACTCAGTCCCCTTAGTGGTTTCCATCTGAGGTTATTGTAATCCTTGCATAAAGTTGCGAAATACACTCTTGGCTGCTTTGGTGCTGCCTCTTCTGTAATCTGAACTCCTCTAGGATTTGGGGTCGTCCATTTGTATTACTGGTGCTACCTATTTTCCTACCTCATCTGCCTCTATTACTCATGTCTTACTACTCGGATAATAAGATAATCTTGAAATACTTGGACGAGGTAAATCTTGACAGAAGAGTACTAATCAAACCTATAAAGTTGATCTATCTATCAAATATGTATATAGTTATAGGAATAAAAATTACAAATACGCACTCTTGTAGTTGACCCTAACCAAAAGCCTAAGTATTTGCTCAACCTAGGCTCTGATACTACAATGTAATGACCGCCTTTCTTTCCCCGAAAGACAAGCCATTAAGGGTAGAAGAACAATAAAGATAAGAAGAAACTACACAATCATAGAATCTCACCATGAATCAGAACAACATATAATAGATGCCAAAGGATATTACATAGTCATTTCCATAATATTTATTACATCAGAGTTCATTACATTACAACTTCAACTAGACAGTTATAACTACCTGCCCATACAAGTACATAGGTTATGCACAAAACACAGCAGAATAAAATGACAATTAGCTAATAGTGAAGCCACCTGCTCCAGCTCCTTTAAAAAGCTTCTATAAGAAACCTGGATCACTTGGCTACTCATACAGATTTGAGTACCCAATGATTTTAGGAAATGAAAACAAAACTCTGGGTCGGACATGGGACTGGTGTGAGTAAACTCAAACAACTTAGTTCTTACTTTTATAAAACAATTTGAAAATCAAAGTTATCTCATAAGACCACGCCACATACAAACACTAGCGGGTTTTTACCTTATGATAACCAAAACACTTTGTATAGAAATTCAATTATATTATAATAATGTCTAGGGTTTTCAAGTAAAATAGAACATAGATAAATTCTTGCATCTCACATTTCAACATATTAGGGCACAACTAATTCCATATGGCACTTATTAGAGAATGGATTCCATACATGACCAGGTAAGGAAATACCTTCCGAAGATGCACCTCGAGATAAAATACACCTAGGGTCTGATAAGAATATCTTCTACCCCTGCTACACAGAACTGACCTACCACTTGGCTAGTAGTACCGTACACATCACCACCACGGTTGGGACCAGCAACCATAACGGAGTATAGAGAAATGCGTCAAATAATCGATTCTAGATATGGCGATGACATACCCTCATGGGAGCGAGCCATATAGCCCTGCTACATACCCTATTTTGATCTTTTCCGATTGATGAGGCCTAAGGCTATGTTTACATTTAATATGACATTTCCACTTAGAATGCTAACATTGCCTTCAAGAAGTCGATACAATGTCAGCATTCATCCATATAAGTTGCTCAGGAAATGAACGAACGAAAGAGACTATTTCCGCTACACCTGTTTTGGAATCACCCTCAGGATTAGTAGCAATTAGACCTTGCACTTCAAAATTGTCACCTTGGACCTTTCCTTTACCATTCCCAATTCAAACGTTTACGTTAGTTCGAGGTGGTTTATGTATAACAACTAATATCCGATCATGCTCTCTCCAAACCAATGTTCGATAATTTTGAAGGGCCAAGTTATTTATAATGGATTATCCCACTATCATGGTGTAAAGATTTACATATGGACATATGTTACATATGCTTAGATTATCATGACTCGCTTATCGAAATTAGCCCCTTATATTCGTCAAATTTCCAGAAGTGCGGTATTTTTGATAAGTACAAGTCGATTTACTTTTAACAAAACATGTCATCGTTTTATTACAACCACTTTAATTTATTTGGCTACTTAATAGCATGGATAAGAGATCCTTAGGTAGAAACAATTCACTTAAACAAGAAACTTGGTTAAAAATAAATAACCGATAGGGTTTTAAAAGGAGTTTAAAAAATAAATAACTCTTGATTAAATCGTAAGTTTAAAACTCAATTAAAACCTTAATTAATCTTAATTAATTAGTTAATAACCCTAATTTTGTCAATAATTAAACTTTAATTATATTTTAATTAAATAACATTTATTTAAGAAATTAACCCTAATTAAGTGGATAATTGACCTTTAATTAAATAATTAACTCTAATTAATTAGTTAATATAAATAAGCTTGATTAAATAAAAATTAATTTTCTTTTATCTTAAAAATGATTATTTAAAACTTACTTAATTAAAATAATTAACTTAGTTAAAAATTCTTAAACTCTAATTACTTTACCTAATTACTAAATTAATTAATTAAATAATAATTAACTTAATTAATAAGTAAATTAGATAAATTATTAAATAATTAAAACTTAAAATTTTGACTGACTTAATTATTTTGAAATGAGTATTCAAAAAGAAATCCAAAAGAAAACACTTAAAAATTTGAAACCATGAAATTTCCCGAACTTCATCCATAGCGACTATCGCTATAAGCGCAGTTCGCTAGAATTGTTTCTAGGTGAAAATTACACCTTAACTCTAGCAACTACGTCTTTGAAAAAAAATGGAAAAGTTTTGAAATATTTAAACAAAATTGAAAGCATGGGAAACATTTTCAAAAACCCGGAGATGGAAAAAGAACTTTCATTTTCAAATCGGATCTCAAGTCCTTTGCGACTTTTCAAGGTGCAAATTTCACAACATTTACATCACAAACACATGGTTTTGATTCGTAAACATACTACCATAATATCATATCCAATATCACATATCCCTATCCATATTCTTATCCAAAATATCCACATATCAACCAATCACCAAATCCAAGTTCAAACATAAACATATCATCATATGCCATCAATACAACATGATAATTCAACATAACAATCATCATATTTTCACTACATATAGTCCATCAAAAATCAAGTAAATTTCTTTTCAAAAACAAAGTTTTACACACCAAAACTTCTCGAAATCAAAACTTACTTTTGCCAAAACTTGAAAAATGCTTAAGAAACTTTGAAAATATGAAACTTTGAATGCTTCGACATCAGAATTTGGCTCGGCCTAGGCTAATATGACTTGGCCTAGTGATGTTTGGGATCAACCATCATGGATTTGGCTCGGCCATGGTGTGTTTTGGTGGATGGAATGTTGTATTTTGAAAGGAGAGGTGTTGTAGAAGATGTAGAAGTGATTTTGTGAATAAAAGAGGAGATTTTAGCCAAAAGAAGTTATTTTTCTTATTTTAGAATTAATGAAGAGGAGGCCATAGCTAATTTTTCTTAAGTTCTTACGATTTGAAGTTAAGAAGGAGCTTTGTCAAATGAAAAACATGAAGATAAAAGGGTATATACAGGCTTAGGATTTGATCAAAATAATAATAAGTGATTTATATTTAAATATAAGTATGCATGCATAGCCATACCTCTCCCATCTCTTCAAAACCATCCATTTGACTTCCCCCCTTACTTTCAACTATCATACCATGTCTTGTGTAATTCTGTTGAAAAAGGAGCATTTTATACATATACTTTTTTCTTTGTAAGTATCATCTTTTATCCCTATACGTGTGTGTGTATATCCACACACACTTAAGAAGAAACATGTGCATGAATATGTTTAAATTGTTTGTACGTGCATAAATGTTTACAATAGTGTTATGACCTTTGAATAACTTTTGACTAATGAAAAATCGATATTTCGAAAAATAATTTCCAATCACATTTTCTATTTTTCTATGAACTATATATGTTGTTAAACAAATTTTTAAAGTGATTTTACTATCAGTATTTATTGTTTAAAATAGTCTTATTTGTTAATAAAAATCCATTTATTAATTATTTAAAATATAATAAAATTTTCATTTAGATAGTGATTAAATTCTGGATCATTACAAAAACGATCGAGTTTGAAACAAGTAAATCAAAAAATCGAAATCATACATAATTATTAATTGTAGAAATTCTTGACTAGTGAAGCAACCAAAGTGGTAAATCGCTAGGCTATCCAAGCAATCAATCCATAAGGATATAAAGGCGAGGATTTATCAATCAACTTTCAAATCTGCGTCTTCCAAAAATTGAAAGAAGAAATCCTAAAGAGGAAAAATAGATCAGCTTTGCTAAAGAAAAGATGAACCGGCTAAATAAAATTGTAGATCGTGTTTTTGTTTTGGGCTGCTAATCAATCGCATATTTTTATGGTTTCCTTGTTTATTTTTATTTATAATCTATTTTAATTTCAAAACTCTAGTTTTAACAAGGACTGACCTACAGTGTGTAGTCCAAAAAATTATCAACTCAGAGAAAGAGTATAGGCAGGGTTTATAGGCGTAGGGTTAGAAAAATCAGGTTATTGATAGTCACAAGTTTATAGAGTGTTTGAAAGAAGTTGATTAATTAATCTTAGTAGAAATATTAGGGGCAGTATTAGGCAGGTTTTGCCAAAGCTGCGTAAATTTATTTGTTGTTTTTATTTTCGCATATACTCTATTATTATCTATGCTACGATTTTTAATATTCTGTGAATTTATAATTAATCTATTAAACCCATCTCCCTTTAATGCTAATTCGATCCTACAAGTGGTATTAGAGCTAGGAATTCAAATTAACGTTTTTAACTATGGCTAGTTGTAATAATACTTTTCTAAAGGGCAATCTATAGCTTTGTTGTAATGACCCTGAATTTTATCGGTTTACTTTGTGAATGTTTAATTTATTTTAAATATTCAATTAATGGTTTTAATAATTAATTAACCTTTGTTTAATTTATAACCAATGATAGAAAATTCGATTTTAAATTTATTTACTAACGACTAAAAGTTGTCGAAAATATTGTGAACACTTTAGTACATACATACACATATACAAAATATATGCATGGCTAGTAATATTATATGGTAAAATATATTGACTTAAGTAAATAAAAAAGAGATGTGAACCTTTTCAAATTATTTGAAATAAAATAAAAGAAGGAAATGTTGCATTACAAAATGTAACATCATAGTACAAAGAAGGGGTTTATATGTTGTACAAAAGGAGGGTTGTGGTTCCTTGCATATGTATGAAGGGAGGAGGGTGTGTGGTGATGTGGCAAAAGGTGAATGGAGGGTATGTACTTAAAGGGAATTTGGATAATTTGTATATTCCACTTTGTATAAAAACAATTTCCTAATTTTTCTCTCTCTCATATTTTATTCCATTTCTTATTTTTATAAAATTCCATCACCTTCTTTCTAAGCTCTTAAACTTTTCAATTGCATCCAAAGTTTTTCAAATTTTAAAAATCTTATCTTTTTTCATTTAAAATCCTTAAAAACCTTATTTAAAACCCTTATTTCCTTTTCTACATCCTCTCTTTTCAAAAGACAAGCCCAAAAACTGCCCATACACCTAAGGATAACCCATACCCATAGCCGAACCCAAACTCACTTTCCACGGTCAAAAATCAAGTCTTTTGCGAAGTAAATCCAAGATCTTAGACCGATACAAGTTATGGTGGTAGTTTAGTTTGTTTTGTATGCTTCTGGTAAGTAAAACTCACATTTTTAAACAAGTTTTAAACTTATTTTTTTGGCTAATAATTGTGTTAATTGTTGGTTGAAAAATAATGCTATTGTGCTTTACATATGTGTGATTATACGTAATGTTTAGTTATGGATTTGGAATCATAGTTAAAACATTAAGTGATATCGAAAGTAATGATATTTACTTTGTCTATAATGTTATGGCATGTTATAAATGTATGAGCTTATGTTATGTTGTTGTATGCTAAAAGAAAACCGCACTTAAAGTTTTTTTGTTGCAACATTGAGATCCCTTGATTTTAAACTTATTTTATTTATGTATTTTCTAGATTATATTTTATAAAGTTTTCAAAAACTTTAATTTAACATTCCAAACGATGTTTATAAATTAAGTTAAGTTAAAAAGTAAGAGGTTAAATGGGCATTTAATATACAAAACTAGTTTTGAAGTTATGGCATCCATAGCGATAGTCGTTACGGATGTAGTTCATAAAACTAACTTTTGGTAAAATAAAATTGATTTCACTTAAAAATATTTTGAAAGTATTTCAACATATTATAAGTATTACAAAAGGTAATTATTACTTATTAATTAAGCAAGGGATAAGGATTATTTAATTAATTAAATAAATAAAGATACTTAGTACTTAATTACTAGTTAAGTAAAGGCAATTTAATCTTAATTTTTAATTAAGTAAGATAATTATAATTAGTTTTTTAAGTAAGGATTAATTACTTATTAATTAATAAAAGGTTAATTATCTAATTAATTATTATTTAAGTAGGATCAAATTATTAATTAATATTTAACTAAGAGTGGTTTAATTTATTAATTAATTATTAATCAAGTAGGGTTTAATTATTAATTAAGTTAAGATTTAATTATTATTTTATAAAGGCTTAAATTTATTTTAAATTAATCAAATAAAGATTTAATTTTTACTAACTTCATTTCCAAGGATTAGTTTGTTTAAAAATCGTCCTTCTTTTACAAAGAATATTTTAAGTACAATGGATTCTTTTTGTCTGTGCCATTAAGTAGCCAAACAAATATAAATAAGTTATACTAAAATATTGACATATTTTAATTAAAGTAGGTTGTCTTGTATTTAGAACTATAAGCCAAAGTAAACTTTCCTCTATTTGTGAGATCTAGAACTTGTTTCTAAGTGAAGGTTAGAGAAGTCAAAATATTGAAAGAATGATAAATATAAGAGAACTAATTTTAATAAACGGGTCATGATAAATTAAGTATATAGATGATACTCCATTAATACATAACATCATTCTATTAAATTTAATTAAATAAATTATTGATGACGTCTGTTTAGTAGAATAAATCACCGCTCTGACATAATTAAATGGAATATTTTACTGAAGACATCTGTTTAGTAGAATAAATCCCCATTCTATTATAATTAAATTGAATAAATTATTGATAACATCAGTTTAGTAGAATAAATCCATGTTTTGCTATTATATTAATTTGGACATTTATTCATATGCCAGTTATTTAATATAACAAAAAGCGACGTGTTAACTTTTGATGGTTAATTAGTGATATTATTTACATATATCCATGCACGTGTAAATACCAGTTAAGTGACTTGAAAGGTCAAACTAAATTAAAATGGTAACTTGATCTAGTACCATTGTGGCCTCTAAACGAATTTGTAAAGTTATGGATTTAAAATAACTTTAGTTTTATAATACTTTGAGGTTAAGTGTTTATAGAGGATGTTTTAAACTAAGTTAGTAATTCTTTATCGATGAGGTATTAAAAATTTATTTACTTATTTAATTATGATGTTTAAAAGGCAATTAATTAACTAAATATAGGTATTTATATATGATAACTTGTTTATAAAAGGGATTTTACTTAATAAATGGATTTATTTAGAGGAGATTTTCAAATGATTTTTGGTATAGGATTTTTATAAAGGGGTTATAATAGAAGATTTATAAAAGACTTTTATAAATAAAAAGGGATTTTATAAATCATTTTACTGAATTATAAAAGTTGTTTTATGTATTAATTAGGATATTTACGTAAGTATTTTGTAAATATGAAATGGGTTATAGAAAGAAAATTTTATAAAGGAATGGGTTTTGTATTTGACAATTAATCCTTCTTAATTATGGTGGTATAGAAATATTCTTTTTATACTTATCACCGAAGGATAGGTTTTCGGTTTATAGTAAGTAATATTTTAAATAATATTTTGTTTGGTCCGTTTATATATGAATTCGGAAAAGAAGAAATCTTCTTTAAGTTTTGTTAAGATACTTATACCAACAGGTTTAAGTGTATGGATATATTTCTTAAGAATTGAAAATAAATGTTTGTCAATATACTTATACCAGTGATATAAGAATGTTTTTCCAATAATAAAAAGGAGTATAAGGGGTTGCGAGTACTCTCTTTAGGAAGATATTCTGAACCAAAAAAATTAAAGGGATTTTAATTAATGGAAGAACAATTAATAGGCTTAGTGGATTCCACATGGAATTAAATCTATGGTTGATTGTTTGTTTATTTGATAATTACATAATCGTTTATCAAATCTGGACTAATTTTTAACTCCGAAAATATCTAGAAGGAAACACGAGAATTACATGATACAGTTATCCACCAGAATGATATACTATGCATATAAACTCGTGTGTTCTTCTAGGACAAATGATAAGGAGATATGTCCACTTAACTGGTTAGGCGGTGATCCCCACTCTTATATATTGTCTGCTTATTTCTAAAAGAATCGGAATTGAGTTTACCAAAAACTATTGAATGTTGGTTCAAAGAGACCAAGATCGGATAATTATAAATTCATTGAAAACCACTTCAAACCAACTTAAGCATTAGAATTGAAGACATCCTTTAGATGATGAGATCGATGATGAAGCTCTTTGAAGTGCAAGGGTTACTTGATACTAATCCTAAGGGTGATTCCAAAATAGATGTAGTAGAAGTGGTGCCTTCGGTTTGTTCATATCGTGAACAACTTGTATGAATGAATGTTAGCATTGCATTGTCTCCTGAAGGGTAGTGTTAGCATTCCAAGTGGTGTTTCTATCTAAAAGGTAAAGCGTAGCCTCAAGCCTCACAACCTGGTAATGACTAAAATCAAGGGAGAGGCAACAGAGCTATGTGGGTCGCACCCATTAAGGTATTGTCATCACCCTTCTAGATATATATAGTCATGGATTTGGTTATGGATGAGGGCTGTAACACCCCGTAATTTGACGCTACTTAGTTAATTAGTTAGTTAGTTAATTAATTAATCGGGCTCCAAAAAGGAATTTATGCAAATAATGGAATTTGACCACGAACTTGCATTATTGCATTCATGTAACAGCCGGAAAATCCGTACCCCTTGAGTCAACACTATTCTACAACATTCAACTCAAGTTGTACAGAAATACGAACCATTTGGGTTAAAGAAGAAGAGGTAGAAGAAGAAAATAGAAAACAACATCAGAATCTAACCATCGCAGCGGAATAAAATATAATAGATAATAAATGATCTTTACTCAAAATCAAATATTTCTGTTTTTATATTACATCATCAGAGTACATCAATCACAGTTCAACAACAACAACATACAAATGGATACACAGCAACTCAACATAGGGAATATATATATATTTATATAAACAAGTACGAGAGTACGTATCGTCATCCAGCTCGTCTCTTGAGCTCTACAGCATCATATCCTGTATTTTATAATACTCGGTCTGACCCGAGCATTACAGTTAAATAACACCCGAGTCAGTCTGGAATACCAGCATGAGAAAATCACACCCAATTGATTATTAAAGTTTCATAAATCCTTTGAAAACAAAAGCATCTCGTAAGACCACGCCACAAATAAACATGTCGGGTTTTTACCTTACGATAGCTAAAACAATTTTTATAGAAATCCTCTGATATTATAATAGGGTCTATATACAAATACTTATAAAATAGCCAAAATTGTTACATGATTAAATTCCATCTACTAGACACAGAGTGGGTAATACAAACAAAACTCGTACAAGGCTCGTAGGGAGAATGGATTTCCAACTAATGACTAGGCACTGGGGTACCACCTGTCACAGTACGGGTCCTAGATCACCGTACCGAGGAGTACGTCCGCTCCCCTGCAACACAAGACCGAGACTACCCCTTACTGGATAATCCCGAGTGAGATCACCCCGCGGTTGGGATCAGCAACCGCCCACTAAGCCGAAATAAAAAGGGACATCAAGGCAGGAATGACCTCACCCTGCTTGGGTGCTACACACCTAGCCTTGCTGCATAACCCCTGACTTTCAGTCATTCCCATTTGATGAGGCTTGAGGCTAAGCGTTACCTTTTTAAGAATATGTCCCTTAGAATGCCCATAGTCCACCTGACGATGTTTCGAAAGCATTCATCCATACAAGTCCATCCCGGGTTTGAACGGAACCGAAGGCACTACTCCTACTACATCCATTTTGGAAATATCCTCAGGATTAGTAGCGACTAGCCCTTGCACTTCACTGCTCCATCTTCGACTCCGAACACGTTTCACGGAACGTACAAACCGGATCGAAGTGCTTTTCGATAAATAAATCTCGATCCCGGTATCTTCGAAACGATCAACGCATTTGTTAAATATTGATAGTCGGTTATTTAACTATCAATTTCTATTCACAAACATCCATCAACCAATAAATAATTTTCCAAATTATTTATTTATCTCAAAAATATCTTCATAAGATATATTTTCACTTTTCAAATTCGTTTGAAAATAGTTTTCAAAACTATCTGCCTTTCTCAGAATAAATTCCAAGTATTCCTATTTCTACTGGAATCACCAAGCACAAAACTAGATTTTCTAAATTAATTTAAAACACTTTACTTTTAAAAAATATACTTTAAAATATTCAAGTTAAAATTACTTTAATATTTTGTTAAAAATACATACTATATGAATATTTGTAAATAAGGTTATTTAATAAAACATAAAACTAGATTTCTACTTTAAAAACAAAATACTAAATTACTTCTTAATAATTACTGGTAGAATAGATTAAAGAAAATACTTACTTTAGACTTTAATAATAGAAATAATAAATTTTACGAGACTTGCTTTCTTTAAAAAAAACAACTTGAAAACATTTAATTGATATTTAAAAATTTACTTTAAAAATGTACTTGGTTATCCAGAGAAAATTCCAACTTCAGTCACTTAATTCAATTTCCCCAAATTGATTTCCAATTTATTTTATTTGAAATAAATTCTTTTACTTATCAATTCATTTTCAAATTACTATTATTATATTTTTTCTTCTTACTCTTTCAATAATCCAAATCTTAAATTTTAAATAAATGTTTGTTCTTTTTAATTAATAATACTGCATTTTAAAATTCATTAACTTCCTGTTTATTAAATTTTCCTTTCCATTCTCAGCGTTCATTTATTAGAATTTTAAAGTCAATTTATTTCTTTTCCAAGCTATTCTTAAATTTATTCTATAATTATCTTACTTGCAATTTCACTTCTTTTATTTTCATTTCCAAAATCAAATTTATATTTTTGGTAATTCATTATACCCAATTATATCAACCAAGCCATAGCATTCAATACTTCCACATAATTCATTATAGAATACCAAATAATCAGAACAGAAAATATTAAATAACTTAAATAAAAGTTGACGGGTCCAGTTGGATCCCTCCAACCTGTTTTCCCTGCATCCACTGACGTTAGCATCACATAATATGCCAATTTCAAATTATACTATACTATATCACATCACTCAGTTCAACCATACAATCAATTATTTAAATTTAATCATTTAAATTTAAATTTAAACTAAGCGAGATTAACTCACCTTTGATTTTCATTTGGCAACTCAATTCCATCTCGACCATTATCTCCCAATTTTGGACCTTGAATAAACATTTACAGTTTATTAATATTTTAAATAATCCAATAATTTATTTATTTATTTTACCATTTAATAAATTAATTGACCAACAATTAAATCTAAACCAGCCATTTATATTTATTTATTTTCTTTTTCCCGTAAATATATATATATACAATTTCCCTTCCAAAATCCTGATTAAACATGATTTCCCAAACTGTATATGCCTTCATTTACCATTTTCCTTCTTCAAACCAGGAAATTTTCTGCTTTTAAATCTTAATATATATATATATATATAATATATTTTTCTCTTTGTCTTTGAAACCCATACAATTATAAAATTAATTTATATAGCTTTAGAATTCAATTTTACATACTGTTTCAATATTTTAAAACTCATATACATATATATTTTCAAAACCTTATCTGTATCCAATTTTTTTTCTAACTTACCAATGTATATTCAAATTAAAATAGTCGTGTATATATATTAAAATTGAAACTGCACCTATATATATATATATATATTTACCTATTATTATTTGTTTCTACTCTATAGATTTTCTGTCGATTTATATATATATATATATCCCTCTTAATTTTTATTTTACTGTATAAATCAATATATATATTTTCTGTCTACATATGTATTTCTTTCTATAAACATATATATGTAAGCAAAACAAACACGATACCTCACAGATGCGAGCCAAACAGCAGAACACACATCACTAATGGACTCGTCTTCACCATGCTACAGTCACGAGTTCGCCCACTTCGGCCTCGCTCGAGTTCGAGCTACCCAGCCTTGAAATCGACGTCATTCCCCCTTTGCATCTCATGATCTCCTCCCACTGCTCGCGCGTACCACCCACACATCTAGATCTGTACTTCCTCAAGTAACTAATTGCCAACCGCCTTATACTGCGACCCAATTTCTTCATGACCTTTTTACGCAAGGCAGGGGCGTAGATTCAGGCGCACGATGAAGACTACGAGTTCGAGTGCAACAGAGATCTGGGGTTTCTAGGTCGAGGACAGTTGTATGTAGGCGGGGAAGTCCGGTTGCTGTTGATTTGGGTTGTGGTGAATTGGGGATGACGAAGTTGCTGTTGGTTACGGAGTCGCCGGGGTGGTGATTTTTGGCAATAAAGTAGGACAACAGGGAGCGGTGGAATAGGAAGACGAAAGGGAAAGATGAGGGCTTCAGCCTTTTTTTAATTCGATTTCCAACTGAAAGATGAGGAGAGGGAGGAGCTCTTTGATTACGAGAAAAGAATGCGAAGGATTTTCGGTTGAATTAGAAAAAGGAGGAGACGAGAAGAATAAATTTAGATCGGCCATGAATTTTGAAAAAAAAAACTCGACATTGACCCCTTTTTTATCGTCTGAAGGAAGACAAGGATGGACGAAATAAAAAGTAGGGGCGTGGCTTATAAGAGAAGATTCGATTATTAATTTAAATTAAATTTTGATTATTCTAGGCATTAACCAAGCATATGACCCAACGGAACTCCAAACAAATGCGAAAATTGAAATCCGATGAAAATAAAACATTACGGATCCAATGGAGCCGGTTACGTCGAATTCCGAGACTGTGTTTCGGAAGGCTATTTTAAAATATCGATCTGAACGATATATTTTTAAAACTGAACAAATTAGTGTTAAATTCAATTTTAAAACTTCTATTATTCTCAGTATTATCAATATAAATTTTATAAGCCTCCGGATTATTTTTAACAGGCTTAAAACTGAAGATTCAACATTTTATCCA
Source organism: Allium cepa (assembly GCA_030765085.1). Classification (NCBI taxonomy): domain Eukaryota; kingdom Viridiplantae; phylum Streptophyta; class Magnoliopsida; order Asparagales; family Amaryllidaceae; genus Allium; species Allium cepa. The sequence continues at coordinate 968,731,850 of CM060945.1, read as the reverse complement.
ACTTCAAATTGTTTAAATTCAATAATTTAATTATCAAATAAATTGTAATATTCGTTATTTAAGTTAAAATTACTCTATTGAATATTTAAAATCAATTAAATATTCCGATTTTAAATGCTTGAAAATTCCGGGTCGTCGCATTCCTTCCCCCTTAAAAGAATTTCGTCCCCGAAATTGCTAATTAGGAAGAATTGGCTCAATACCCGTTTACTTATATTTCCCTAAAACCAAACAGTTTTAACAATTCAATATCTTACCAACTATCTTTTATAAAAGACCCATTATTATTCTTATTAACTTTCCGAGTTTTCCATAGTTCCTAAATAACTATGCTTATTCACTATTCAAATTATAATTCAAAACCGAATTTAAAATTTTCAAAATTTCTCGAAAAATTTTCTAACTCTCTAAATTTCCGAAAAATTTCGCCAGTGTCTCCTTTGCGCAGCTAGCTCGGTACAACTACAAAATGGCTCTACGGCCTCCCAAATCAAAAAACAAACAAAAAGCCAACTGGCTCAATCCAAAATCCCGATCAAATTTCATATAGAAACTTAAACACGTACCTTTTTGTCGAGCATTTCAAATTTATCTTATGAAATCAAATCCAATTCCCCTTTCCCTTTACAATACCTGCATATCCTGCTTAGCACTAATATCCATTCACATCATTCCCAAAACATTTTATCGATTTCCCTACAAATGTCAATATTTATTCACTGAAATATCAACTTAGAATATATTTACAATATTCAATTTCCAATTAAGAATTTTTTTTATTTCTTACTTAAGTTTAGTATAAGCATTTTATATGTTTCTTTATATTTATTCCCACTTTACCATTCTAGTTTATATCTATTTCTATTCAAATTGATTCTTTCATTACCATATGAATTCAATTTATCTTTAACTCTGAATATTTAAATTTTATTTGTCATTTAAAACTAATTTATGTCATTATTTTAAATTGGTTTCATTTACTAACTTATTTTAGTTTCCAATTTGAAATCGTTTTGTCGTTAACAAAATTTTCCGAAAATTTTCAAAAATTTTCTAGCTCCCAAAATTTCTGAATTTTTTTGGCAGAGTCTCCTTTGTACGGAGGAGCTTTTGCAATTTGACAAAAGAGATAAGTATATATACATCGACCCACCCGGTCGGAAAAACCAAAAACAGTTCATATTTCCTATTTTTATTGCGTAGGCGTACCTTATTTAGCATTTTTAAGCAGACAGCTTATTTATTTAGCAGCTAATGCAACCCAAATCCAGCCACACGGCTTCCAGAGACCTGTACTTACTTAATTTAAACATGTAAGTGCCATATATATGAAATTTAAAAACATTTCACTAATCTGCAATAGTTAAACACATGAATTCTAAAAGAAATGCACATCAATCACTTTCCATAAGCAATTTACACAGTTTTCATACTAATTCAACTGTTTTCAATTAATTTACAAACCATTTTCATTCAATTTGAATGGTTTAAAACTCAATCGCTTACATTTAATTTATTCTTAAGCAAACTGAACTCATATTTAATTCGATTGCTTTCAAAATCAATTTATTTTACTTCTATCAACTCACAGAATTTTAATTACTTCCATTTACATCAAATAATAATTTATTCTATGCAGTTTGATGAGATCTATGTGATAAAATAAGTATATATGTTTTATAACCATTTTAAATGGATTTCAACTCAATCTATACTTAATTCTATTCCATTTTTAAATTTATTCACAACCCATATATTCTCATTTTCATTTCATTTTAAATTTGAATACATTCACTTGCATTTTGTTTTATTAACCAAACCAGTTCATTCAAAACCTTTAACAATTTAGGTTCATCTTTGTTACTAATTAAAATTCCTTTTTATTTTAATTCATCCACGACCATTTGTTTAGCTCGACACATTCCATTAAATTTTATTCACAATCCATTCATTACATTTTATTCCATATTTGTTTATTCCAAACTGTTTTATTTAGCTCAAAGACAATCTAGGCTATTTCATTAAATAACCATTTCAATTTTATTCACGATCTATTCATTTACGATTCATTTCTTATCTGCATTCACTTAAAGCCACTCTATTTTTCTTATAGACTCCAAGTTATTTTAATTCCTTAACAATTTAAATGGTTTACAATTATTTATTTAAGAATTTCATTCCATTAAGTATTATCTGTAACTCACCGAATTCTATTTCGATTTGAATTTATTTTCACTTGATTTTAAACCCAATCCAATATCACTAAACTTAGTTTTAGTTGAATTCAATTCAACTCCCCCATCTATTTAGCTTAAGTCAATTTACTTCAAATTTTTATACTTAAACTCATTCTCATTTCACAAGTAAAATTTTCTTTTCTATTCAACGCAATTCTCTCTCAAGTAAATCTCATTTTAAATCTGCAATTTCATTTGATTAGTTATTATAAAATTTAACTTTCCAGATTCACTCATTCAATTTATTACAAGGCCGTTTCCAATTTATTTCCACTTATTTGGATTTTATTTGCAATTCTAACCATTACTATTTTAATCTATTTCATTTTCCTTTATTCGACACATTTCCAATTATATTTAATTTGTTAACACTTCAAGTTAAATTTTTAATTTATAACTCAAGTCTGAATCCACTATCCATTTCACTAACAATTCAAGTCGAATTGGATTTATAACTTGAGTTTTATTTCCAATCTTCGTTATTAATTCACAATTCAGCTTTATTTAACATTTCATTAACTAATTTATTAACAAATTAGTTCTCCCTTAATTATAGCTCAATACTTGATTTTTAATTCCACATATCACTTCATTCGATTTTCTTAAGTTCAATTTATTTTATAATTCAAGTTTTGATTTTCTTTCGTTTTATTATCCAAAACATCAAACAATATTTATTTTGCATTTTGCATTCCATTTTCAATTTTATAAGTCATCACCTATAATTTACACAATTCCATTCATCATAGGCTTGAATATATTCTTCTTTTATTTTAACTCAAGCCTTATGCTTATTTATAACCCAAGCATATTTTATTCCATGCATTTTAATTCTTTTATAAGTTATTCCGATTTATTTATTTCAATCTAATTCTTATCCAATTTATTTCTTATCCAACTTATTTTCTAGTTATCCAGGTAAGAATTCAATTCTAATTCAATTTTATTTTAACTCAGATTTATTTAATCTCAATCCGCTTTCAACTTAATTCAAATACAACTGGATATTATTTTCAACCTATTCAATTATTTTCAATCCGGTCAAATTTTTATTTCCCATCCAAGTTAATTTCATTTTAACTTTTCACTTTAGATTTACATTCCATTATTCAAAGCTTAAATTTCTTCCTGATTTAAAAATCATTTCCATTTATAAGCTTACAACTATCTCATCAGGATTTTTAAGCTCTTGGCTTTGGTTTCAAATCATTTTGAAATCTTCAACATCTCAAATCACATTTATCAAAAAATTTAAACAAATCCTGGTTTTATTCTCAACAAACGTACTTTGAGGTTTTCAAAAACAAATAGGTTTCCCTGAACAAATCAATTTGGTAGCAATCCGTCACTTAGAAATTCGAAAATGAATACTGATGATGCGGCCGTCATCATCAGAATTATTTTCCAATAATCCAAGTGATTTCACTTAGAAATTCTCAACAAATTTTTTTTCCTAAACTTTAGTTATATTTCATTTTCTAGTTAAATTTTCACTTGACAATGATAATACTTTAATATTATCATTTCTAACATCCAAGCAACCATATATTAGCTAAATAGTTTTCAAAAGATATTCTTTATATCAAAATATGTTTTTGGGTAAAATTATTTCATTTACCCATATTTAAGACAATACCGTGTTGATTGTTCTATTCAAGTGTTTAGAAACCCCTTCAATATAGTTGCGCAGACTGTGTCGACGAAGGTTCATATGTCACTCAATAAACTAACCAACACAATATTAAAACAATTTATATTCACTAACAAATACGCGCTCATATATATTAATACGCTCAAACTCATTCTAGAGTAATACGGACTCTAGTTGAAATGAGTAGTTCCCACCAGAGCCAAGGTTATCACCAACCTAAGCTCTGATACCACTGTAACAGTCCGCAAATCGATACCCCTTGAGTCAACACTATTCTACAACATTCAACTCAATTTGTACAGAAATACGAACCATTTGGGTTAAAGAAGAAGAGGTAGAAGAAGAAAATAGAAGACAACATCAGAATCTAACCATCGCAACGGAATAAAATATAATAGATAATAAATGATCTTTACTCAAAATCAAATATTTATGTTTTTATATTACCTCATCAGAGTACATCAATCACAGTTCAACAACAACAACATACAAATGGATACACAACAACTCAACATAGCGGAATATATATATATAAACAAGTACGAGAGTACGTATCGTCATCCCGCTCGTCTCCTGAGCTCCACAGCATCATATTCTATATTCTATAATACTCGGTCTGACCTGAGCATTACAGTTAAATAACACCCGGGTCAGTCTGGAATACCAGCGTGAAAAATCAAACCCAATTGATTATTAAAGTTTCATAAATCCTTTGAAAACAAAAGCATCTCATAAGACCACGCCACAAATAAACATGTCGGGTTTTTACCTTACGATAACTAAAACAATTTTTATAGAAATCCTTAGATATTATAATAGGGTCTATATACAAATACTTATAAAATAGCCGAAATTGTTACATGATTAAATTCCAGCTACTAGCCACAGAGTGGGTAATACAAACAAAACTCATACAAGGCTCGTAGGGAGAATGGATTTCCAACTAATGACTAGGCACTGGGGTACCACCTGTCACAGTACGGGTCCTAGATCACCGTACCGAGGAGTACGCCCGCTCTCCTGCAACACAAGACCGGGACTACCCCTTACTGGATAATCCCGAGTGAGATCACCTTGCGGTTGGGATCAGCAACCGCCCACTAATCCGAAATAAAAAGGGACATCTAGACAGGAATGACCCCACCCTGATTGGGTGCTACCCACCTAGCCTTGTTGCATAACCCCTGATTTTCAGTCATTCCCATTTGATGAGGCTTGAGGCTAAGCGCTACCTTTTTAAGAATATGTCCCTTAGAATGCCCATCGTCCACCTGACGATGTTTCGAAAGCATTCATCCATACAAGTCCGTCTCGGGTTCGAACGGAACCGAAGGCACTACTCCTACTACATCCATTTTGGAAATATCCTCAGGATTAGTAGCGACTAGCCCTTGCACTTCACTGCTCCATCTTCGACTCCGAACACGTTTCACGGAACGTACAAACCAGATCGAAGTGGTTTTCGAGAAATAAATCTCGATCCCGGTCTCTTCGAAATCATCAACGCATTTGTCAAATATTGATAGCCGGTTATTTAACTATCAATTTCTATTCACAAACATCCATCAACCGATAAATAATTTTTCAAATTATTTATTTATCTCAAAAATATCTTCATAAGATATATTTTCACTTTTCAAATTCCTTTGAAAACAGTTTTCAAAACTACCTGCCTTTCTCAGAATAAATTCCAAGTATTCCTATTTCTACTGGAATCACCAAGCACAAAACTAGATTTTCTAAATTAATTTAAAACACTTTACTTTTAAAAAATATACTTTAAAATATTCAAGTTAAAATTACTTTAATATTTTTTTAAAAATACATACTATATGAATATTTGTAAATAAGGTTATTTAATAAAACATAAAACTAGATTTCTACTTTAAAAACAAAATATTAAATTACTTCTTAATAATTACTGCTAGAATAGATTAAAGAAAATACTTACTTTATACTTTAATAATAGAAATATTAAACTTTACGAGACTTGCTTTCTTTAAAAAAAACAACTTGAAAACATTTAATTGATATTTAAAAATTTACTTTAAAAACGTACTTGGTTATCCAGAGAAAATTCCAACTTCAGTCACTTAATTCAATTTCCCCAAATTGATTTCCAATTTATTTTATTTGAAATAAATTCTTTTACTTATCAGTTCATTTTCAAATTACTATTATTATATTATTTTTTCTTCTTACTCTTTCAATAATCCAAATCTTAAATTTTAAATAAATGTTTGTTCTTTTTAATTAATAATACTGCATTTTAAAATTCGTTAACTTCCTGTTTATTAAATTTTCCTTTCCTTTTTCAGGGTTCATTTATTAGAATTTTAAAGTCATTTTAAAATTCATTAACTTCCTGTTTATTAAATTTTCCTTTCCATTTTCAGGGTTCATTTATTAGAATTTTAAAGTCACTTTATTTCTTTTCCAAGCCATTCTTAAATTTATTCTATAATTATCTTACTTGCAATTTCACTTCTTTTATTTTCATTTCCAAAATCAATTTTTATTTTTGGTAATTCATTATACCCAATTATATCAACCAAGCCATAGCATTCAATACTTCCACATAATTCATTATAGAATACCAAATAATCAGAACAGAAAATATTAAATAACTTAAATAAAAGTTGACGGGTCCAGTTGGATCCCTCCAACCTGTTTTCCCTGCATCCACTGACGTTAGCATCACATAATATGTCAATCTCAAATTATGCTATACTATATCACATCACTCAGTTCAACCATACAATCAATTATTTAAATTTAATCATTTAAATTTAAACTGAGCGAGATTAACTCATATTTGATTTTCATTTGGCAATTCAATTCCATCTCGACCATTATCTCCCAATTTTGGACCTTGAATAAACATTTACAGTTTATTAATATTTTATATAATCCAATAATTTATTTATTTATTTTACCATTTAATAAATTAATTGACCAATAATTAAATCTAAACCAGCCATTTATATTTATTTATTTTCATTTTCCTGTAAATATATATATACAATTTCCCTTCCCAAATCCTGATTAAACAAGATTTCCCAAACTGTATGTACCTTCATTTACCATTTTCCTTCTTCAAACCAGGCAATTTTCTGCTTTTAAATCTTAATATATATATGTGTGTGTGTGTGTATATATATATATATATATATATATATATATATATATCTTTGTCATTGAAACTCATACAATTGTAAAATTAATTTATATAGCTTCAGAATTCAATTTTACATACTGTTTCAACATTTTAAAACTCATATACATATAATTTTCAAAACCTTATCTGTATCCAATTTTTTTTCTAATTTACCAATATATATTCAAATTAAAATAGTCGTGTATATATATTAAAATTAAAACTGCACCTATATATATATATATATTTACCTATTATTATTTGTTTCTACTCTATAGATTTTCTGTCTATCTATATATATATATATATATATCCCTCTTAATTTTTATTTTACTGTATAAATCAATATATATATTTTCTGTCTACATATGTATTTCTTTCTATAAACATATATATGTAAGCAAATCAAACACGATACCTCACAGATGCGAGCCAAACAGCAGAACACACATCACTAATGGACTCATATTCACCATGCAACAGTCATGAGTTCGCCCACTTCGGCCTCGCTCGAGTTCGAGCTACCGAGCCTTGCAATCGACGTCATTCCCCCTTTACATCTCACGATCTCCTCCCATAGCTCGCGCGTACCACCCACACATCTAGATCTGTACTTCCTCAAGTAACCAACTGCCAACCGCCTCATACTGCGACCCAATTTCTTCATGACCTTTTTACGCAAGGCAGGGGCTTAGATTCAGGCGCACAGTGAAGACTACGAGTTCGAGTGCAACACAGATCTGGGGTTGCTAGGTCGAGACAACGTAGGTGGGGAAGTCTGGTTGCTATTGATTTGGGTTGTGGTGAATTAGGGATGACGGAGTTGCTGTTGGTTACGGAGTCGTCGGGCTGGTGATTTTTGGCAATAAAGTAGGACAACAGGGAGCGATGGAATAGGAAGACGAAAGGGAAAGATGAGGGCTTCAGCCATTTTTTTTAGTTTGATTTCCAACTAAATGGTGAGGAGAGGGAGGAGCTCTTTGATTACGAGAAAAGAATGCAAAGGATTTTCGGTTGAATTAGAAAAAAGAGGAGACGAGAAGAATAAATTTAGACCGGCCATGAATTTTGAAAAAAAAACTCGACATTGACCCTTTTTTTTATCGTCTGAAGGAAGATAACGATGGACGAAATAAAAAGTAGGGGCATGGCGTATAAGAGAAGATTCGATTATTAGTTTAAATTAAATTTTGATTATTCTAGGCATTAACCAAGCATACGACCCAAAGGAACTCCAAAAAAATGCGAAAACTGAAATCCGATAAAAATAAAACATTATCGATCCAATGGAGCTGGTTTCATCGAATTCCGAGACTGTGTTTCGGAAGGCTATTTTGAAATATCGATCTGAACGATATATTTTTAAAACTGAACAAATCAGTGTTAAATTCAATTTTAAAACTTCTATTATTCTCAGTATTATCAATATAAATTTTATAAACCTCCAAATTATTTTCAATAGGCTTAAAACTGAAGATTCAACATTTTATCCAACTTCAAATTGTTTAAATTGAATAATTCAATAATTTAATTATCAAATAAATTGTAATATTCGTTATTCAAGTTAAAATTACTCTACTAAATATTTAAAATCAATTAAATATTCCGATTTTAAATGCTCGAAAATTCTGGGTCGTCACAATTCATAGGGAAACTCTAAGGAACTTTTTTATTTGAAGTTCTGCGATCGAAGTCCACATGAAGAAGTTACAAACGAAAAACGAATTTGAAACAAAAATAATTCAAATAAGAAAATTTATGTTTATGTAATAATTATCAAGTGCCCACTGTCGACCACATATAGGAGCGGTCGACCAGGGGTGGTTGACCAAGGAACGGGGCGGTCAACCGCTTCGTTTGTGGAAGCTAAGGTTAGCCTTGGCCCAATGACCCGGATTTAATATATTTTGATCTAACAGTTTTGGTTCATTCTAGCGCCTATAAATTCAGGCCTAACCCTCCCTTCTCCTCTCATATTTTTATGGAGGAAGTAACAAAGCTCTGCTATTTCTAATACTCCACTTTCTTTCAAAATTATAAAAATAAGATATTTATATCAGTATTCATACAAATTGGAAAAGAATAGAAATCTAATAAAAAGGAGAAGAGAAGAGAATCAACTATGTACATATTTGAGGTAATGAAATATGGAAGTTGCAATAATTTGATGGGGTAAATGGATTAATAGGACTGATAAATAAAGAAGTTGAATTAATAACTATGGAATAGTTAAAAAGGATACTAATTTGAAATTAGCAATCATACATAAATGTTTTAGGAAATGTCCATTGGAATTTGATGGACAAATTGACATTTATGAGTATAGAAAGGGGATTTATGGGTAGATAATCATTTAAGGTAAATCTTATTGCCTTAAATAAAAGGAATTAATAATCTAAGTCCAATTTCAACCTAAGATAAATAAGTAAAGACTTAGGATGGTTAAATGGACTTAGTAGGTTAGTGATGCAAGGTCAGTAGAGTCATCGACGGAGGATCGCCCTTCACTTTGAGACTACCAGAAGTCGGGTGCAATTACTACTAATGTGATATATCACTAATCCTAGAACCCATAATGACATGAGAAATTAAGCCTGTCTTATTAATTAAAAAGTATTAAATGGTCCAAATTTCGAATCAGGAGCGGTGAGGGATATCTCCAAAGGGTTCGCTTTTGGTTTTAGGCATTAAGTGTTTGTAAGGTATGCCTCTCTCCTAAAAGGAAGTAATAAGTAACCTAGTGAGATTCTAAATAAATAAGGATGTCATTGAAATGGTTTACTTCGATGTTGAGGTATTAAGTGGATATTTTAGGGTCAATTTCCTACTAACAGAAGTAACCTAATGAGATTCCATATTTATAATTAAGAGTGATAGTGGATACCTTGGGAAGGGTTCGCTTCGGGTTTGAGGTATTACATGGCTAATTTAAGAGTTTGCCTCTATCCTAAAAAGTAGTATTAAGTAGCCTAGTGGGATTCCATGCCAGATAGATAGTACCCGTAAAGAGTCCACTATGGGGTTAAGTATTAAATAACAAAGGGATACCTATAAATAGGTGTTAAATGGTCAGGGGTCTGCATAGTCCTTATTAATGAGGTACTAAGTAGCTTGGGTACAATCTTTCACATTGCTAAGGCCATAATAACGATAGTGCCAGTAAGGAGTCTGCCTGGGGATAGGTATTAAGTGATGAAGAACTTGCCCAGAATATAGGTATTAAATGATTTGAAGTTCGCCTAGTCCTTTTAAAGGTATTAAGTGGCTTCAGTACTATCTTACGTGGCTACGATTTTATAGGCAATGGATGCGGTAATAGTTGGACATTAAATATTAGAAGCCTTAATAGTAGTTAAAGGTCTTTATAGCTTGGACCCACTAACCATTGACAACATTGTTAGAAAAGCATCTTGGGAATAAGTCTTAAATGACGGGGTTTACCTTGATTGAGGTCTTAAATGGTACGGTCTGCCTATTTTTCTTTTAAAAGTATTTTGTGGTGATTATAAAAGCTTGCTTCATATTTTGAAGTATTAAGTAGTAAATGTTTTTGGAAGTATTGCGTGGTCGATAAGGCTACGTCGGTATTTTGTACCTTAGGAAATGGTAAGTAGTAATCCTGTGAGCAAGGCAAGATTAGATTAGAATTGTTAATCTTAATAGACATAACAATTAAATGGAAACCAATCGGTATAAATTTATGATGTATAGTTTATAGATTTTTCGGTCAGCAGAACGTTGTTCTGACCCCCTCCTCATTACAACCCATGAGATAAATTTAGAGGAACGGGTCACTGGAGCTGGACGTGTTTTTTTGTTGGAGAAATCTTCATTTCTCTCATGCTCGATGCTGATGTGACAACCTATTATCCAAGGAATATCATGAACTCTAAGGCAGAAATAATTCCTATTAATGTTTCTACTATGAGTTTAGATTTCTATCAATCTCTGATAATGCTCATGCTTATTTGCAGGTAACAAATCCAACAATCTGTGCTTTGATGGACTTGGGTTTCGATTTTTATCGAAATTTAGGCCCATTAAGATGTGGGTTGTTACAAAAGCTCTCGCGGACGGTTTCAAAGCAACCGAGGTGATGAAATATTAGGTACTATCCACTAAGGGGTAGGCAGTTTCTGCGTTGGCGGGAGTCCGTGTGAGGCCCTCGGTACATTTTTCTAGAGGTGTACTATTGCAGGCGGTACCCCAGTTGCCTTGTCATTGATGGAATCCATTCTCCAATAAGCACCCTATGGACTTAGTTGTGCCCAACTATGCTAGAACATGAGATCCAAGCAATCCAGCTATATTGATAATCTATTTTAAACCCTAGATATTATTATGATATCATTGGATTTTTTATAAAATGGTTTGGCTATCTAAGGTAAAAACACATTCGTGTTTATGTGCGACGTGGCCTTATGAGATACCTTTTATTTCGAAAAGTTTTATAAAAATCCATTTGATTGTGTTTCTCATGCTGGTTTTACCAGACTGATCCGAGCGTTATTTTTCTTATAATGCTTGGGTTGACCCAAGCATATTTTCCAGATTTAGCTGGACACTTGGAGCTACAGGGGATAAGATGGATGCCTCCAACACATACTTATGTATTTTCTTTTATCTTCCATTGTTTGTTCTTGTCTATATTTATTATGAGGAAAGGTTGCTATAACTGCCCAGGGGCCGATTATAGGATAAATGTACTGTGATTGATGTATGTGTATTGAAGCTTAGTTTTTCTTTTGTAAAGATCATTGGTATATTATATGTTACTTGTCACATTTGTGAGATTATGTTTTTTTCTTTTTTCCACCCCAATAATCTGTCTTTTTAGCACTTGGATGTTTGCCACGTGAATATGTTGACGTATTAGTGTTGACCTCTGAGGATCGAAAAGGCGGGTTGTTGCATAGGCCATACTCGGTAATGAATACGAGAATTTCGTATTGACCAAAGAGGAAAATATAAAGGAGAAGTATGGGCGATTTTCAAATATTGTATTCAAATCCAAAACCCTAGGAAAAGCTTGCATGGAATTGGAGATAGTCTAAAAATTCTACAAATCTTCTCAAGAAGTTCTAAAGCAAAAGTAACAGCAATCCAGGAGTCCAATGACTTGAAATTTCTTAAGTTGAAGGAAATAATAGGAAATCTTGTCACCTATTACATGGAGCTGAAATTCAGGGAAGAACGTGAAAGTAAAAAATCAAAAAAAATCAATTTCCTTAAAATAAGTACAACCGATAATGAGGAAGAAGATGATACTGCAGCTAAGCTAGCACTATTGAAGAAGTGATTTAGAATGTGGACCAGAAAGCATGGAAATCCAACAACAAGGCAATGAATAAAAACCAAGCACCACCAAAGTACTGGATAATCTGAGGAAGAAATCATATGTCACAGATGTAAGAAGCCAAGTCACATCAAACCAAACTGTCCGCTGAATCAACTCGATAAAGGAAAGAAGAAGAAGAAGAAGAAGAAGAGAAGGATTTTCAAGGCTACTTGGGATGAAAATTAAGAAGAAGAAGAAGAATAGGAGGATAGCATTGATAGTGGGAAAGAAGAAACAAATTTATGTTTAACGGTAGAATCTGGTGATCGTGAAGATGAACCTAATGAGGTAGCATATTCATCTCATATTGATTACTTTTGGTATATCACGAGTTAAACTTAGACATTGATAGACTTCGGAAAAGATATAATAAACTAGATTCTAAGACAAATAGTCTACTTAGTATAAATAATGACTTAGAACTGACTATTCAAAACATAAGAAAATTTAACTTAGAATGTGATAAGTGTTAATCACTAAAGGAAGTAATAAATAGGTCTAAGACTACAATTGAAATCCTCAAAAATGAAATTTTGACTTTGAAAAATAGATATGACATAAAAAGAAAAAATTCCATTAAAAGATACACCTCACTTGTTAATGAAAATGTTGCTCTTAGATATAAGGTTCATCAACTTGAATTGACTACAAGAAAATTTTCTAAAGAAAAAAATCATTAAATATGTTGTTATGTAATCAGACTATCTCCAAAAACAAAAAAGGACTTAGATATGATCGTATTGAATAAATTAAAAGGAAGAATTGGAAAAAGATCAAGTTTCAAAATGAATTTTCAAAATGTTAATTTGTGGAAAAATTTGGCATAAATAAAATAAATGTTGGAATAGGAATAAACACAAAGTCGTTAAACAAATCTAGGTTCCAAAGGTAAAATGTAAATTTTGTTAAATTCACACAAGTTTGAGTTTCCAATGGTATAATTGTTAATACTAACAGTTTGGTAGAAAAACAAATTTGGGTATCAAAGATTCTAAAAAAGAATGTGGTCCTACGTCCTTTACTAGGCCACTCGCTTCTGCTAATATTTAGGTGCAAACCGGGCTAAAGAACAACAACAATAGAGGAAGATTTCGAGGGTTTTATATATTTGATAAGGATTAATTGCAATGTCCTTTGGCCTAGAAAAACGAAGTGGAGATCTGCATACTTGGATAAAAATGATGAATAAGAATACGACATCAAAGGTAAGTAAAGGTACAATATCAAAAGCTCAATTGCTCTTCTTGTTATTAATTCTATTTTTGTTGACACTGCTATAATATAATTGCAATATCTTGAGCTCCGTATGTCCTATTTATAAAATTCAAGAATTTTTGGAAAATAGATAAAAATTTCTATAAGTTTTATAGTTTGTATTTTTCTAGAATTTGAATTTAAACCATTGGAAAACTGCAAATCATTTAGTATATTGCTTGAAAAAAAAAATTTAGAACTTCCTAACATGACTGTAGTAAATCGATCATAACTTGAACAATGTTACTTCGAATTTTGAAATTCTTGAAGTTCTAAAAAACTAACCAATAACATTACGATGTTAATATTTTGACTATTTACTGATTCATTTTATAAACCTTGAAAATTAGTAATTATGTTAGCACATTACTTGAAAATGGTTTCTGATTTATGCGAACAAGTTGTAGTGTTTCAAGCATAATTTTGATCAATCTATCATTTTGACTTGAAACTAATTTTTTTGATTAGCAATACTGAATATCTAAATCTTCCCAGTTTAATGTTAAATCAAATTATGGACTTAAAGTTTTCGAATAGTGGTTTCAAATGGTTTGAATTTTCAAAATAATAATAGTCAATTATTCATGTACAATGATTGCTTTCATTGCCTTTAATAATGACTAACGAATCATTGGTTAGAGAATTTTTAATTATGTGTCTTTGTTTGATGTAAATTAATTTGTCTTTGTTTGACGTAAATGACTTTGTTCGAATTTTCTGAATTTTTAAATCAATTCGATTGACATTGTGAAGTACGCTGTACTTGTCTGTTGATGCTTATATTTCACACCTAACATTGATAATGGGCATCACTCTTGTACTAAACACATTTATGTAAAACATCATTTTATTCGTGATCATATTTGCATTGGATTTACATTTCAGCTGATTTTAAAATTTGCACATATTTTCATATAACTTCTTCCAAAAAATATATTTTCGCAATTTCCATTAAATTTGGAAGTTTTTGAAATGACCATTTTATCTCTTTTCCCATTTTAGTTTTTTATTTTTGGATTTTCTAGTAAGTAATTTACTTCATAAAAGATGACGCTGGACTGCTTGAACATTTTTGAAATCTGTCAGAAATTATTAATTGTGATTGATGATGGATAATGATTAAATTTTACATTGTAATTGGAGGAAGGATATGTTAAAATATATTGAAAATTGAATAGTTTTGAAAAAAAAAATTAGTTGGCACATTTCCATGATTATTTCTGTTTCTATCATCATTCTTACAATCCATACACTAAAATTAATATAACATGTAGAAGTTAGTATTTCAAAAGATGAGGAATTGTATTTTATAACGTGATTTAAATAATTTGTTCTATTTCAAAGTAATCACTCCCATTTAAAAGTCCTCAAGATTATGCGTAGGTGAATAGCTTTAATCTCTAGATATGTGCTTCCGTTCTCATATAAAAGTTCTTATGGTTATGCATGGATGTAACACTTATATAAGAACGTGAAAAATATTCAAGTAACTTCTAACTTCATTTAAAGTCCTAACGGTTATGCATGGTTAGAAAATGTTTGACATTCTTTGTTAAGTAACTACTAACCTCATTTAAAAGTCCTAACGGCTATGCATGGTTAGAAAGTGCATATCATTCTTTGTTTTATCTTTTAAAATTTTAATTTTTTTAAGAGTTTTCCATTATCAAAAAAATACCATACTACTGTTTCTATATAAATTTCTCAACCATAATCCGATCATCACTCTGAAATAGGATATGTGTTTAATTAATAAAATATTATGATTTTTGTTTGATTGGTTAAAAAATTTAATATTTTTATATCCATAAGATTTATAATTTCAATCAAAATTTATCATTATGATTTTAATTTTTAATGATAACAAAAGAGGGAGTGTGATGCCCCACCTTGAGACCCACATTAACAAAGAATATTGCTGGATAATATTTTTTGCTAATATGGGGAATAGGGCTGGTTAGGAGCGACCATCCATAGCTTTGTCATAAACATCTATTAAGTACGTCGATTTGATGCTTTAATTTTTTTTATCAAAAGGATCGAAAAACTAAAAAATATTTAATGCAAAGCTACGGTGGCTACACGATTATTCAGAACAAAACACAATAGAAATGATAATCACAGATCACAGATCACGGAACAGCAAACACAGTCATATATATACGTATACATCAATACAATACATAGTGCCATATGTGGTTGGCGATACAACTATAATTTATATATATATATATATATATATATATATATATATATATATATATACATCAAGTCGCACAAATGAATATACATAACTA
This sequence comes from Allium cepa, assembly GCA_030765085.1. Taxonomy (NCBI): domain Eukaryota; kingdom Viridiplantae; phylum Streptophyta; class Magnoliopsida; order Asparagales; family Amaryllidaceae; genus Allium; species Allium cepa. The sequence continues at coordinate 968,715,916 of CM060945.1, read as the reverse complement.
TGTCACATTACATAGTAAACTACACAAAAACTATGCACCTAATCCAAAGAGTCGATAGTAGGGTCCAAAGGGAATAGCTAAGCAAAAGCCAAATGACCTAACCTGCAACTCGGTCTTACCCGAGTGTGTAAAATACACAGTTCGGTCTAGCTTAAACAACTGGTTGGTATGAGATAATTAAGATACAAGGATAAATGATAACAATTCTTCTCCAAAGAGAAGAAGCAACACTACAAATAGGTTATAAAGTTTCTCGAAAGAGATAAGCTCAACAACAACATCTAATATATCCACAAATGCATGCCTCCTATCATCGACATAATCCATAGCTAATATAATGGCGTTCAACAACTATAACTCCTAAATAGGATATTACAAAAGTCAAAACATCAAGGAGTGGCAACTACGAATCTCATATATATATAACTCAATAAAAAGTTCAAAACTCAAAATGCAATCACCATTTATAAACAACACAATAGCACTCAGGCTATATAAATAATCCAATAGAAGCAACCATGGTGAAAACATTTTTAGCACATCGAAATTCTAGAAATCAATCAATCAGAAATCTAGAAAACAACAATTGAAAGAATAGGATCCAAATGTCCAAAAATTAGCCCAATAACTATATATAAATACCAGTAAGTGGCTCAATAGCCCGCCAAGTACTACAAATATATATAAGAGACCCAATGGTCTAAAATAGGACCCAACAGTTCATAATTAGCCCAGTAGCTTTATATAGGACCCAACAGTCCAAATAGTGGCCCCACAGCCTAAGTACTAGCAATAACTCGTGAATGTGTCACAAACTCTCAGCTAGGAACCCGAAAAAAGCAAGAGTGCGTCCCATACCACACGTGCCCACATAACGATTTACTAACCCGCTAGTCAATGCAACACTAGAAAATAAATCATCCAAATGACAAATACTCGCTCATCGGCAAATACGACCCGAAGGTTAATAGCTTCAAGCGAACAAGTCCAGAATTAACCAAAAAAGTAAACGCACGTGTCTCATACCACATATTTTACTAAGTCATTTAATTATCTTTCTCATACGCTCGAAGTGAGCAAAATCATACGGTTTTATATAAGAAAATATACTTGGTTGGAGAAAAAGTGTTTTAAAACGATTTTGAAATTATTTGGAATTTGTTTCTTTGAAAATTTCTTTACTTTGGAAAATATTATATATTATATAGTTTTGAAATAATTATAACTTTAAAACAAGTTGGAAAACATTTATCTTAAAGCAATAATATACATAAAAATATATGTAAGAAATTTACAAACACTGTAAATACTAACAAAAATCCACCGTTTAACTTGAATTCACAAAATTGTTTCATTTAACTTAACAACTATTATATAATCATCAAATGAATTTGTTTAACCAACTATGAACATGGCTTTACATTACAAACTCAACTTTACTTTTTCCGTTTTCAGTTGTCTACAAATTTTACAATTCAACAACAAAATTACCCAAGTACTCATTTTAGTATTTTAAACAGCTTAATAACTCATATTAGAAATATTTAACACTTAAAAATTGATTCAAAATCAATATTTTATATTTTTAATATTCCTCTAATAACCCAAAAGGTTGCTATGTAATAATTTATCAATTATTACACTTGATAAAATGAACCTTTTAAACATAATTTACAAGATTTCACTAACTTTATTATTTTCATCTTAAATTTATTTAGCAAACACAGATTGAAATAAATTCCCTTATTACATTATTTTAATTCAGTTTATTTCAATTTACACAATTTCTCATAAAATCTCAAATTCCTTATTTTCTCAACTTACATAGTTATACGAGTTTAGCTCTTAAACTCGTATTTCTTAGATTTTGAATTTCAAAACATGTAATTATCTATTTACCTCGGGTACCCAAAACCCAGGTAGTTATAAACTCCCCCTTCCCTTAAAGAAATTGCATCCTCGCAATTTTCTTATGATAACACATTTATATTTTCAATTTTTCTATTAACTCTTCCCAATTTACTCCTTTCAGAAAATTTTAGTTTAAGTAATATAAACACACAGTGTTCGGAACATTATACTCTTACCTATTTACTCCACTTAGAAAAATAAAGTTCAAATTTTTAATTTTTCAATATACAAAATTTTTAACTTTCATCCCGAATAATCATACTCAAAAGATTTAAATTCTTACATCTAATCTTTTCATAACATTTAATTGGAATACACACTCATCTTCTCTCAATTTCCATCAGTAGTTGACGCTGCCTCGCGATAAGATTTTTATTAATTACCCAACCAATGGTTGCTATTTTGATTATGAGATCAAACAGCCTCGCCATTTACCAATTATTATCCCCAACTTGATGGCTGCAACCGTCTTTTAGACTCAAATATGAGACCGTATTCCTAACATATCGCTCATGTCCAAGACAGTTACTTATTTTAAATAACTTTTTATACACAAAAACACTTTATACTATTTCTCTTAATTTTTCTTAAAGCACAATTTTTACTTAACATCTCATTAATACGTTTCGAATAATATTAAACAACCAAGTTTAAAATGAATCCCCTCGTTATTTGGTTGCAACGTCGATATAATATCGTTATTGCCTCGCCATCTTTTCTACTATTCTCGTCTCATGTAGTCGTTTAACACTATTCTAACACGAATCCTTTCATTACTTGTAATGACCCATATTTTTAACTATATTAAATTATGGAATTTAATATAATTATTGAATAAAAATGGATAAAATAAATTTTTTAATGATTTTGAGCATATGTTATTGGATATGAATTTGATTAAATTTTCAAATAATAAATTTCGAAGTTTTTGCGATAACGAGTATTGAAATGAAATTTATATATTAACTGTGATTATAATAAATAATGGGAGTTGAATTATAAATTGTGAATTATTTAAATAAAAATAAGATAACACTGATACTAAAATATATTTGGAATTTAATGATTTATTCATAGCGATTTATCGGGTAATTAAATTGTTTAAATTTATGTTGCAATTATTTAATGGAATTATGGATTTAATGTAAATGAAAATGGCATCGGAAATTGATTTAAATTTTATATAAATATGAATGATGATCATTTACTTTCAGTATTTGATTTAAATGTGAATAATTAGAATTTGAAAATTTTATATATTAATTAACGAGTAAAAAATAGGCATTTTGGCCACTGTCACGAATTTCGACGAAACTAGTTCCATCGGATCTGTAGTTGTGAATTTTTGTGGGATTTCAAGTTTTGTAGCGATTGGACTTGACGTTTGGCCATGTGAGCTCGAAACGCATAAAAGATAATTTTGAATTTAATTAAAATAATCGATTTCGAAAAGCTATCTTCCGCATACTACCAAATTAGGCTTCGAAACTAGTTCCATTGCGTTCGAAATGGGGGTAAAACATTGTAAACGCTAGGTAGCAAACTTTTTTTTGGTTTAGATTGACGCGGGCCATTCGAGCTGGATATTTTCAATATAATATAATTGTTATTTCCTTCTAATTTACTCGTTCAAACCCAATACCCTCTTTTAGCCGTGTATCCCTCTACCCCTCCTCCTTTTCTTCTGATTTTTGAACGAGATTCATCCCAAATAAAAAACAAAAAACAACAGATCGACACTAAAAAAGATCAAATGAAAAAAACGCAAGCAATAACTTCGCGATGGCGATGGGAAGCGTAGCATGCGCCAGAAAGGAGGAATACGGCGTGATTAGTCTTGGGTGCGCGCATGCAAGGTTGTGGGCGGCGCTGGCCGAGCGTGGCATCACGAGAAGAATGGGAAGTGGCGGTGGCGAACTAGGGCAGAGCTGAGGTGTTCGGGGTTGGGTTCGACGGTGGCCTCCATGGCGGTGTGGAGGCGATGGGATGTGTTTGTGGACTTTTACTTTGGCGTCACGAATTGAATGAGAGAGGGAAGGCTTGAGAAACGTGCTTAAGCTAAGTAAGTTGGATTTGAGTGTCATTTGTCATGGTGGAATCATGTCAAAACTATCTTCATTGTGGAGTTGGAGTCCTCTATGTTTGGAGAGTCTGAATTTTCTAATTCAAATCAAAGGTGAGTGTTTATACCCTCACAATTGACTGAAATATTTTTATGTTAGTAAAATTTATATTGTGAAGTGATTGAAAATTTATTGGTTGTTGTTTGATAAGTTTAATTGACATTTAAATTGGCATCTGAATTAATTTATAGAAATTGAATTGGCAGTTAAATTTAGTTAGAAATTAATTACCCGTAAGATGCCCGATATTGATAATTATGAAATTGTTGTGAATTTTATTGACTATTTGGATGATTGGTCATAATGGACATTATTGGTTGATATTTTGATGTTTATTTATTTTGATATATCATGTTATCATCTTGTATATTATTTATAGTATATAAAACTGCAACTAAATTATTTCAAATAAATTAAGAAACAAGTTGAAATGATATATACCTATGACATTTATTTTGGGTTGAAATGATATATATCCATCCCTGGAATTAAATTGAAATAATTGATTCACTTGGCCATAGGATAAAGAATATCAGATTGGTTAAATTAAATGATTTAAAAAAAATTGATTTGAAATTATTTAAATGATTTGATTTTAAGAAATAAAAATCGTATTTATGGAAATCGAATTATTTTCAAACTGAAGCTTGAAATGTTGAAATTTAAATTTGTAAACGAAATTGTTTAAATAATCGAAGTTGAGACTTTTAAGTGGTAATCGAAATATGATGTGAATTTCAGAAATTGATTTGTTTTAAAAGAATGGAAATTTTATTCGAACTCTGAATATTGCTAAAAATGGTGATATAAAAAGATATTTTGAAATTTAGCTCGGATTTTAATTATATTTAAAGACATGGATTTTAAATTGGATATTGAAGAAAATTTTGATTTATGCGTTTAAATCGATATTTGGAAATAGACTTGGAATTGATATAAATCGAAATGGTTTAAAATTTAGGATTGGAGTCGACATTAATTTGAAATTGGAATTTAAATTAATTTGAAATTGGAAGTGAAATTAATTTGAAATTGAAAGTGAAATTATTTTGGAATTGGAACATAAATTAATTTGGAATAGGAATTAAAACTCAACTTGAAATCGAAGTTGAATCGAGTAAATCGAAATGGAAATATAAATTGATTTGGATTGGAAATCTTGGAATTGAATCAGTTTGGCTTGGAAACTATTTTTAAATAAATTATTTTAGTATTAACTATTTCAAAGCTGTTTTCCTCAAATATTCAAACTATTTTAATTTTCCCAACTATTTTACTATATAAACCATTTTATTACTCAAGTTATTTTCTATTAAACTATTTTAACTATTTTACTATTTAAAACTATTTTCTAAAATTCAAACTGGTTAAAGGGTGGAATGTTTATATTTAAACCTTGGTTTTAAATGCGAACTAGGTTAAAGTGAATTATAAATAAAATTGTAATTCAAATTAAGTTTTGAAGTAAAATCGATATATCTAGTTGAATTAACATTTGAAGTAAAATATGTTTTTTTGAAGCGAATATGATGACTTCGAAATGGATTTGATTTTGAAGCGAATATGATATTTTGATATCAAGTACAAATTGTTTTTGAAATGTAAAACTACTAATTGGTGTATAAAATGACGTTTGATTGTTAAAGAGACTAGGGCCTCTTATTGGCATACTCTCAGCCAATATTGAAACCACTTTAACAACTACATATGCGGTGGATGATATCTAGAATGTAGTGATTGAATTAGCAACATTTACTGGAATGATGTAAGAGAATGATGAAGGATAGTTTTAACACTCATGTCATAATTAAAATGACTAAAACAGAAGCCTATGTCTGGCCATTGAGGTTGGCTACCTTTAGCAATGTTGATCCCTTGTATTGCTACTGTGATTTCATATTCATCAGTCAGAAAGGGTAAACTGGTAGAATCCTACCTTAGACATTGCCTCACATGCCTTGTCATATTAATCCCTATATGAGCCCATTACAACTTTCGTTTAAACTGTAAAATGTGTTAAGGTGGATCAATATAAAGTCTTAACGCTATTTTGATATTTATTTTACTGATAGATATTACATATTATAACATATACTATTATATATAATTAGTTTAATGGATCCTTACGAGATGGAAAATCCCGTAACATCTCTTAAGTTATTGCACTCACATTATGTGATATTGATTTGACATACATAAGAGTATTTTAGTCCCGACTTAAGTGTTTTGTCCTTTCATTATGCTTGGGTCAGTCCTGAGTATTTTTCCAGTGTGTTGAAGATTATTCTCTAGAGGATGAAGATGAAGATTTTGGTATATTACTATTATTATTTCCTTATTCATGATATCCAGTATATTGATCACTTATCCCTGATATGTGCATATATAACTTTGATAAATGTGTATAGATTATAATCAAATATATAGTAAACAGCTTCATGAACTATTATTTGATTATTATATTTTATCATTTCCGCTGTGAGATTTTGTGTTTGTTTTTCTTCTTCTTTTCTTGTTTTTCTTATTTGAACCCATTAATTATCTACGTTTCGGATTGTTTAAGTTGGACATATGTGGATTATTGTTGATTTAAACCTTCTGAAATGTGGGTCGTCACATTACTCTTTCCCAAGATTTATTTTATTACTCCAAAATAATGTGCTCGATCGTATCGTATAAGTGTTTAAGAAATTATTATCGATACGTCTTAATGTTGATCAGACGTATCGATCAGAACCCCTTAAAATACCCCATGGAAAATTTAGCACAAATATTAATCATAGATTTTTGGGTTTACTCATGGTTGTATTTGTTGTTTCTTATCACAAATACTCTTCACTTTCTTTTAAATAAATACAGCCCTCCATTAGATCTTACTAATTAATCATTTGTTCTATTTTCTTTCCTCAATTAACTCTTTACCAAAAATTTAGTCATTAATTTTCGTCCCTTTAATCCAATCATAGATTATAGCACAACGGAAACGATTTGCTTGTTTTTGCTGTGCAACTCTGATTAATCTCAAATTAATACTCTTTTATCTTAGCATGAATTCCACTTTTATTATCTTGGATTTAATTCATTTACTCATCCTATTTTATTTTATTTAACTCAATCATTAACTAAACTCAAGAGAATAGGATTTAAGTTTCATCAAAAATTTAAACCCAAGATTCCAAACACTGAAAGGATTTAAGAAGATGGAAATTTCAATAAAGATAAACTATAGATAAATAGGATTCAAGTCATGCGATACTAGGGAATGAAACACATTCCTAGACGTAACCCCATTTATCTACCCCCAAAGGGCATGAAAAGGGTAAGGACAAGAGTAGAAACAACTTCGATTAGGGGCGATGTTTTTACTCATATTATACTTCGATGTACTGTAGTATGTATACTGTTCTGTGTGTATCACATTTTGTTATGGACTCAGCTCTGATACCAAGCTATGATGCCCCATCCCAAGACCCACGTCAACAAAAAATATTACTGGGTAATTTTGTCCACTAATGCGGAGAATATGGCTGGTTAGGAGCAATCATCCATAGCTTTGTCTTAAACATCTATTAGGTGCGTCGGTTTAATGCTCCAATTTTTATCTTTATCAAATGGATTGACATACTCAACAAATATTTTATACAAAGCTACGGTGGCTACAGGATCTATTAAAAACAAAACACAATAGAAATGATAATTACGGATCACAGAACAGCAAACACATCATATATATACATATACATCAAATACAATACATAATGCCATAAGTGGTTAGCGATACAACCACAATATATACATACATTAAGTCCCACAAAAGAATATACATAAGCATGTCACATTACATGGTAAACTACACAAAAACTAAGCATCTAATCCAAAGAGTTGATAGTAGGGTCCAAAGGGAAAAGCCAAGCAAAAGCCAAATGACCTTACTAGCAGCTCGGTCTGACCCGTGTATATAATATACACGGGTCAATGTAATTTAAACAACTGATTAGTATGAGATAAGTAAGATACAAGGATAAATGATATTCTTCTCTAAAGAGAAGAAGCAACACTACATATAGGTCATACGAGTTTCTCAAAAGAGATAAGCTCAAGAACAATACCAAATATATCCATAAATATATGCCTCGTATCATCGGCATAATCAATAGCCAATATAATGGCTTTCACAACTATAACTCCTAGATAGGAGATTACGAAACTCAAAACAACAAAGAGTGGCAACTACGTAACTCAAATATATATAACTCAATGAAGAGTTCAAAACTCAAAATGTAATCACTATTTATAAACAACACAATAGCACTCGGGCCATATAAATAATCCAATAGAAGAAACCATGGTAAAAACATTTTTAAAACACAGAAATTCTAGAAATCAATCAATAAGAAATCTAGAAAACAGGAATGGAAAGAATAGGAGCTAACAATCCAAAATTTAACCCAACGGCTATATATAAATAGGACCCAGTAATCCAGTAAGTGGCCTAACAGCCTGCCAAGTGCTATAAATATAAATAAGAGACCCAATAGTCTCAAATAGGACCCCCAACAGTCCATAGTTAGCCCAATAGTTTTATTAGGACCCAACAGTCCAAATAGTGGCCCAACAGCCTAATTTACGGTAATAACTCGTGAATGTGTCACAAATTCTCAACTAGGAACCCGAAAAGTTGTAACAGTGCGTCCCATACCGTACGTTCTCACTTAACGGTGTACTAACCGCTATTCAATGCCACACTTGAAAAAAAAATCATTCAAATCACAAATACTCGCCTCACCTTATCGGCAAATATGACCCGAATGTCAATAGCTTCAAATGAACAAGTCCGGAATTGACCGAAAAAGTAAACGCACGTCTCCCATACCACATGTTTTACTAAATTGTTTAATTCGCTTTCTCATATGCTTGAAGTGTGCAAAATTACGTGGTTTCATATAAGAAAATACACTTGTTCGAGAAAAAGAATTTTTAAAATGATTTTGAAATCATTTGGAATTTGTTTCTTTGTAAATCTCTATACTTTGGAAAATAATATATATTATATAGCTTTGAAATAATTATAACTTTAGAAAAAATAGAAAACATTTATCTTAAAGCAATAATATATATAGAGAAAATATTTTGAAAATCGATTTATAAAAACGTGCACAATGTCAACAAATTCACGAAATCATTCATGAAATCGACATACGAAAATCACCTAAACCCTCACCAATACAAAATACATATTAGTGGTAATGTTGGCTCTTCCATATTAGGATCAAGCCGATTAAAAAAACATCAAAATTCGCTTTAGAAAGCTGTGTAAAAACAACCCTGAAATTTTCCACTGGAGCAAAATATGTTTCGATTCAAAGTTTGACAGCAAATTTCTATAAGCTACAGTGACCTGAAATTTGATAAGCATATCTATCAAAAAAAAGAATGCATACGGTCCAACCAGAAACGAGAGAGATATAAGCTCTCAAACTTGGACTCACTACCAGATTTCACTGTCGATGGTTGGAGAAAAACATGCTTTGAATTCACAGCATGTTTCTACAAGCTACAAAGGTCGAAATGACTTGAAATTTGATATGCATAAAGTTCAACAATTATACTTTAAACTAGAACAAGAATCGCACAATTTGGATAAAGTATGAGAAAGTTGTGATGTCTCAAATTTGTACCTAGGCGATGATTTCATATGAAAATCTAGAGCAAAACATGCTCTGAATCAAAGTTCGATAGCAGATTTCTATAAGCTACAGAGGTTGGAATGATCTAAAATTTGACATGCTTAAAGTTCAATAATTATAATTTAAAATTGAAAAAAAATCATGCAATTTGGACAAGGTACGAGAAAGTTATGATGTCTCAAAGTTGAACCCAGGCAATGATTTCACTGTGAAAATCTAGAGCAAAACATTCTCCGCTTGCAACTTTAAGCACGGGTTTTAAACACTTCTAGGTCGAACTAAGCCACGAAATTTGACATGCAACTAGAATAAAACTCAATCTATCATGCGGAAAAGGTTACATCAAATCGGTACATTTAATACCCCGCTATTACCCCACTATAGCCCTGCTATATCTCATAGCAGATTTCTACCGCTACGATTTTTCCGTATATCCCCAAATATAGTCTTCCTGCTTTAAGCCCTGCTATTTCCGTTATATCCTGCTATTCCCGCTATAATCCGCTATTTCCGCTATATCTTCTTTAAAATAAATGAATTGAAAATTGATATTTATACATTATAAAAATTATAAAATTAATTTATTTAGTTGAATTTTAATATATTTTCATAAATGAAAATACTCTAATATTCTACAAAATTCAATTATTATGTAACAGTTTTAAGTTTATTTACAACATATTCGAACATTTTTTTATTTAAAATTATTTATGTATTAATTATAATTTAATTAAATGTTAATTTTTCATTTAATTATCATTTATATATTTTAAAAACATTAAGTATGAGTTTTTTATGCTATTTTATAGTCATCCGCTATATCCCGCTATATCTTCACCGTATCCCCGCTATGACTTTTTGCACCTCCACTGCATTGAATTTGCCGAGTGCTTTGACTGAACAACATCAAATTACGATAAGAAATAAATAAGATATAAGCTTGCAAAGTTGGACACAGACAAGATTTGCACAGAGAAATAGCTGAAATATGGTTTCAGTTTTAAGAGAACAGAATTATCAACCAAAGCCCAACTAAACCCAAATTAAATCACATGAATGCTATAAGAGTGAGTCAAACAACTCATCTTTGATTTAGAATGGCGAATTGAAGCAAGAATGGGAAGAATTGTTGGAGATTTGAGCTTGGGTTTACCTCGAAGAAGCTTCTACAACCTGTATATTTCTTTATAGTAACATAGCCTCAAAAAGAAGATTTCTTCAAATCGAAGAAAATCTGAGATAGATTTGGTTTCTCATCATTAATTACCTGTAAGGATGATGCCAGTAATAATTTACAAGCTTCAAATTTGAATTTTGATAGGGTTTGTGGAATTAGAGAAGAAAGTTTCAATTTAACTTTCTTTGTCAATGTACAGTAAGAAGGAGGAAGAAAGCTTTTCAAGAAGGATACATACAATTCCTCTTTCTCCCTTTCCAGATAACAATTAGTATTAGAAAATGGACTAACTAACTCTAATTAAGCCCAAGTGTAACTTAATTATGCTAATAAGGCTTAATTACACTATTTCAAACACTTTTTAACATATCTTTAGCCCATGTGAACCTATACACATAAAAATTAAAATCATACCACCTAGTTTTTCTTTATAAAAAATTTAAACAACATATTTGAAACATTTTTAAACCTTTTTAGCCTTATATTTACAAGTTTTCAATCAAATTTACATTTTCCAATCGACGTACAATTTACACAACTTTTTGTACAAAACACACATTTTAAATTCTAAAATTGTACAAACTTCATTATTTGACACAAAACAATTTGTACAATCATAATAAAAACTATTTTTGGCACATAAATATTGATTTCCCATCAATATTTACATTTTCTATTTTATTTTGACTCAAATATTTAAAACACAAGATTTAAAACCAAATTCATTGAACATACACATGTATATTGCAATTTGTTGCAATATGCACACTCTAACCTTATTAATGATTATTTAATCAAAAATTAAACATTGTAAAGTTTTTCTCAACTTTATTTTACATACTAAAGCTTATTTACTTTAATTTTTTCCACAAAATCAATTTATTTCTCAGTATTTCATTTATCACGGTTTAACCTCAAAACCCCATTTTAACACATACACACAAACTATGTTGTGTTCAATTTATACAACTCAAACACACATGTCTAGATATTCTAAAATATTTTAAACATCATTTTTAATACAATACATATTAAATTTCATATTTTTATAAAACACACATTTTACGTCTTGAATCTTCAAAACTTACATCTTTAAGTTTAAATTTGCATAAATTTTATTCTCTTGTTCAAATAAGCATTAACCTTGATAAAAAGATTTTAACACTCTTAAATATTGATTTCTAATCAATATTTACACTTTTATATTTTATACTCACGCTTAATATTTTTCAACTTTCAATGTAAGAAATTTACAAACACTGCCAAAAATCCACCATTAACATAAATTCACAAAATTGTTTCATTTAACTTAACAACTATTATATAATCATCAAATGAATCTATTTAACCAGTTACGAACATGGCTTTATATTACAAACTCAACTTTACATTTCTCGTTTTTAGTTGTTTACAAATCTTACAATTCTGCAACAAAATTACCCAAGTACTCATTTTAGTATTTTAAATAGCTTAATAACTCATATTAAACATATTTAACACTTAAATATTGATTCCAAGTCAATATTTTATATTTTCGGTACTACTTCAATAACCCAAAAGATTGCTATGTAATAATTTATCAATTATTGCAGTTGATAAAATGAACCTTTTGAACATAATTTATAAGATTTCACCGGCGTTATTATTTTCATCTTAAATTTATTTAGCAAACAATGATTGAAATAAATTCCCTTATTACATTATTTCAATTCAGTTTATTTCAATCTAACAATTTCTCATAAAATCTCAAATTCATTACTTTCTCAACTTACATAATTATACGAGTTTAGCTCTTGAATTCATATTTCTCAGATTTTGAATTTCAAAACATGTTATTATTGGTTTACCATGGGTACCCGAAACCCGAGTTGTTACAGGGAGAGAGGTTAAGTTTTGATGGTTGAGTGATAACCACCTAGATTTTTAAGATTCATTTTTAATTTTTCCTTCGGCATCTTGGCATAAGGCTTTTCTTTTATTTCTAGTGCATGCAACTATGTAGGGAAGCATAGTTATAGGAGGAGTATTTAAATAGGGGAAGCTTATGATCATGGCACATCAAACATGATTCTTGGTTACAAAATCTTAATATATGTCTATTATCATCAAAAGGGGGATTGTAAAATATTATTTTATGATTTTTTTATGATCATAGAAATATGTTTGTTGTAATACTATTATAATATCATAGAAAGAAATAAATAAATAAAAATTTATTTCAAAAAATATTAATAGTACACATAATTATAGCAAGAGCTCCCGCAATATTTTCATACACTATCATTTACAACGGTTTTTACTCCCTCATATATAACACTTTCTCGCGTTCAATATTTTTTATCACTCTTTTTATCATTCACTTGAATATGATTTCTATCTACTTGCTCCAGCCTTAATCTAGACAGAAATCTGCTCTGCCTTACAAACAATGAAGCAGTAAAAAGCAAGAAGAAAAAGTTTTGACTCTATAAAAACAAAATTTATTTAAACTTGACATTGGCTTAATTTATTGGTTTTTTTCTTTTCATATTTTAAATAAGCACCAAAAATAACAGACAAGGACTAGTACAACATGTTCATGTAGGATAGAATTTAAAATCAAGTAAATAATATGCACAAGCAACCTGAAATAAACAAAGCACAATAAAATTCAAACTCACATCACAAACCAATAGATCAAGTCCAAATGATTTTAGGCTCAACATAGTGCGCAAGTGCAGATGCAAGCCGAATTACATACAAGATCAAGCCTAAATGTTTTCAGGCTCAACATAAGGTATAGGAAAAAAATAAATCAGGATGCACAACTAGGATCAGGAAATGTACACAAGTGTGCACAAACGAGAAAGGAACGCACAAAAAAATCAGCATCTAAAACAAACCAGATCAATAAAGCTCATAGTAAAAGTGCTCATGTAGAAATACACAGCTCTAAGTGCAAGTGCACTGTCACAAATTAGTGTTCAAAGTGAAAGCATGCATAATACAAAAACTCATGCAAAGAGATAACGCAGAACAGTGCATACATATATACATATATACATACATACACATATATATATATGTATGTATGTATGTATGTATGTATGTATATGTATATATACAGTATATATGAGCACAGAAGAGTATCTCAAGATATACAAGCACACAAGGTAGGGTAGGACAAAAACAATCCTTGAGGATAAACACTGATCAGGTTCAAGTGCAAGTGCACATGCAAGCTAAACACATATCAAGTTCAAATGCAAGTGCACATGCAGGTACAACAAAAATACATATGCACAAAGGCAACTTCATACAGACCCTATAAGGAATCCACAAGATCGGGTTATAGTGCAAGTGCATAGACCTGCAAGGTCAACAACATAGGAAAGCATAAGGCAAGCACATGAGACATGCATAAAGAACATATTCAATCACTCGAAGGAAAACTCAAAGTCAAGCAGGCGGGATATAAAGGTGAGAAATCATCAATCAATTTTCAAATCAACGGCTTTCAAAAATCCAAGATCTTAAAGAGGAAGAAGGGATCGACTTCGCTAAAGAAAAGATGAACGAGCTAAATAAATTTGTAGATGTGTTTTTATTTTGAGCCGATTTTCACTTATATTTTATAGGGTTTCCTTGTTTATTTTTATTTATAATCTATTTTAATTTCAAAACTTTAGTTTTAACTAGGATTAACTACGGTTTGTAGTTTAGGAAATTCTTAATTCTAGGATAAATTTAAGGCAGGGTTTCTAGGCTTAGGGTTAGAACAATTAGGTTAGCGATAGTCGTAAGTTCATAGGGTATTTGTAAGTGGTTAATTTTTTAATATAAGTGAAAATTTTGAGTGCAGCAGTAGACAGGTTTTGCCCAAGTTGGATAAATTTATATGTTTCTTTTTTTTTTGAATTTACTCTATTATTATCTATGCTATGATTTCTATTATTCTATGAATTGATAATAAACCCTATTCACCCCTCTTCCTCTTTAGGGTTAATTGGATCCTACAATTCCCTAAGTTCAATGTGATATTGTTTTGACGAAGAGAACAATCGTAAATGATTGCCACTACTGCTTAACACATAAACAAGTAAAACTAGATTTTGCTGAAAAGATGTGCAAGTGGAAAATTCAGTCAAAATGCCACATCACTAGGAAGGAGACATGTGAATGTTAATATTTGAATTGTTTAATATTTATTGCTGACTGAATTTACATATTCAAATCGCACAACCGTAATAATGAATACTTTGAATAGACCACATGATTTAATTAATTTATAATCATTATAAATTAATTAAATTAATTAATATTTATGAAATATTGATTATTAATTTTTATTTGATTTTTTTATATACTATTTGTTTGCACAAAAAAGGGCAAACAACTCCAAGTCGTATGATTTAGTCGATTTTATGTTGTTCTTAATGATTTGGATGATTTATGCAAATATGTAAAAAGCAGGGACTAAACTGTAAAAGACACACAGATTTATAGTGGTTCGGCCAGAATGTGCCTAAGTCCACTTTATATGTTATTCTCTTTCACTGTTCAGATTACAAGTACAAGGCTTTTATTATAAGTGTATGAAAGCTGTTTGAATGTTCTGTCCGTGCTTGAGCCCTCAAACCTTGTCCTCCATTGTTGTACCCCTACCCCTCTATTTATAGAGTGAAGCTGGGGGTAGGGACCTTGGATGTATATAGCTGCAGGTGGGCCTCTGAACTGATGTGATCTGGCCTGGCAATGCTGGTTCGGTAACGCCTTCTTCACTTTGGTTCGATAGCATTGTTCGGTGGTGAAAGCATGGATTGGTCTGGTGGTGTTGGAGTTGAGTTCAGGTCTGGTGGTCTTGGTACAGTGGCCTGGTCCGGTGGTGAGTGGAGTTGAGTTCTGGTCCGGTGGTCTTGGTCCGGTGGAAATACGGCCAACATTTACCCCCCAAAGTGGGGCATATGCCTGCATATGTCGTGTTTTGTTTTAGATCATTCAGTTTGGACACCCTCATTCGGCCCAAGTGCCGAACCAGTTGGTACGGTCATCCTACGCTTGCCTATAAGTATGGGCTTCATGCCTCTGTTATTCCTCACTATTTGAAATAGCCGAACCAAACTTCTGTTCTGCCGAATCAACCATATAACCGAACCAGTTTTGTCTGCCGGAACAGGTGAGGCTTTCTTCTGCCGAAAGAACTTCATCCTCGAACTACCGATTGAGCTTGGGGAGTATGAGTGCCGAATGGGCCCTCAGCCTCGAACTACCGAATGAACTCGGGGAGTACGAGTGCCGAATGGGCCCTTAACCTCGAACTACCGAATGAACTCGGGGAGTACGAGTGCCGAATGGACTTTTAGCCTCGAACTACCGAATGAACTCGGAAAGTACAAGTGCCGAATGGGCTTTGATGTTTTGAATTATGAATGAGATTCCAGACTGTAGGTACTTGTTTGTCTATATTCCTTGCTTTAACGATGTGTTTTCTCGTGTTGTAGATAATGTCTCACAAAGTAGAAAATCGTTCTGACAAGAAGAAATCCAAGGACAAAGGAGAGTCCTCCATAGTGCCCCCAGTTCGGGCAGAACCAGAACGTCATGAACCAACCCCAGATCATTAGTAGATGGGTACGGTCCTCAGGAGCTCTTGAACTCACCGCCTGACTGCTTTCCCAGCTCCCTGAAAGATGAGCAGCTTGACGTTATATCTCAATCTTTTGGGATTGACAGAGCGCATATGATGTTACCGGGGGAAGGAGTGATGTCGTATAACCCCCTAGAAGGGTATTTTGCTTACAGTAGGTATCACTGCATGTGCGGAGCCATCCCTCTGATCATCGCTTGGATAGCCAGCTTCATCACATACTTGAAGGTGGCCCCTTTCCAGCTTCAGCCCAACTCCTATGCCATCTTGGTGAGTCTGTTCATTATCTTCCAGAGAAAATACGGGCGTCCCCCTTCCAACCGAGAGATCTAGTACCTGTATAACTTGAGAGGCTATAAGAAGGGGTCTCTATATATAAGCTTAGAATCGGCCGTGTCTTTCAAGCCGGTCCTGGACTTATATTTAAAATTTAGCATGTTCAAGAAGGAATGGTTCTTTGTCAGGGATGACTCTGTTTCTTTCTACCGCTTCACCTCTGGCTGTAAGTTGAATCTCATTTATAATTTCCATTCTGACTGCAATGCTCCTCCTTATGTGCTTTATTTCTTGCTAGCGACAGGTGGCTTTGCGGTTGTAGAGAACGATCGTCTAGTTCGGATGGCTAAGGAAATAGAAGCCATTCTGGAAAATGAGAGGGAAGCTTCTTATTTGATCAGGAATGCTACTCTTTTGGGGGTCAACTTGATTCTACCACGCCTGTGGTCAAGCAAAGAGACACAGCTGAGGAGAAGGCCGCCAAGGCTAAAGGAGGGGCTACGACGAAGAGTGGCAAAAGTAAACCCTTCTCGAAACATCCAATTGTCGGGGGGAAGAGATTTAAGAAGTCCGATGGACCCTCCCCCAGCACATGTCCATACATCCCGGAGGAGGAAGATGTGGAGGAGGAAAGAGGCGAGGATGAAGGAGGTGAGGTGGAGAGTGGAAGTGGTGGAGAAGGTGAGGGTGATGGTCATAGCGATGATGGTGGCGACGGACAGAGTGGTAATGGTACTGGGGCTTTGTCTTCTAAGCAAGCAGGTGTGATCCAGGAGTGGACAGACGATGCTCTCCGCCTAGCTTTTGAAGGGTTGGAGGAAGGATCGGCTGTAGTGGAGAAGCCTAAGAAAGCTGACAAGGCCGAGACCGGCGCCGATTCATCTTCCAAGAGCGCTTCAGCTGAGGCAATTCCTGCGATTCAAGGTGAATTTTTGACTCCTGCAGACTCCATTTATGATAAGGATTTAGGAACATTTTATGGCCAACTACCGTGCTGGAATGAGATCCAGGACTTATTGCAGTATCCTACTCCTCCCCGGGGTTTGTATAACAAAGCATCTCTTTACTCTTCTTAACTTGATATATTTCTTGATTTATAGTTCAATGTATGCCTGTAACACGTTGTTTTTATCCCAGATGCGGGAAAGGCGGCCATGACATCAGATGTTCGGCACCGTCTTGAACAATACAAACTTCTCAAGGCTTCAACTAAACCAAGGCCTCCGACCAACCGCCCTGGAGACGTAGTCGGCTACCGCCCTCTTCTTCGAGTTATCGAAGAGGATGTCCAAAGGAAGAAGAGTAGTCTTTCATTGTTTAAATCCTCACCTGGTCCTCAGTCCCCAACTCAGCCTCTTCGGGATACCACGGAGGAGGATATTGAATTTATACCTTCTCCGCACCCGTCTAAAAATCCTACCGTTACCCAGATAGATCATCCCGGCTTGGCTCGTAATCCGTTTGCAAGTCATCCGGATCTGGATCCGGGTTCTTGCGATATTACCTTTTGATGAGGCTACCGGTGAGCACTTTCTCCCTCGTAATCCTATGGTAAGAGTACTAAATGAAGCTAAGTCCTTGGACCTTGATTTTCTTACCACTCGGGTTGTAACTTTGTAGGATGAAGCTAAGGCGAACATTGACCGAGTTGCTGAGGAAACCAGAAAGCTGATGGGGCATCATGCCCGACTGGTCAAGGCTGAAGAAGAAATTGGGAGTGCTAACATTCGACTGCGGTTAATGGTTTTCGACCAGGCCAAGCAACTTGTTGA
This sequence comes from Allium cepa, assembly GCA_030765085.1. NCBI lineage: Eukaryota > Viridiplantae > Streptophyta > Magnoliopsida > Asparagales > Amaryllidaceae > Allium > Allium cepa. The sequence continues at coordinate 968,697,344 of CM060945.1, read as the reverse complement.
TCAAGCTATCCAGATCTCTCAACATGAGGCCGCCTAAAGACAACTAAAGAAAATCATGGAAAAGGCCAGCAGAGCAGATTTATGGAAAATGGAGGCTGCTTGTAAGGAACGGATTGATATAGCCATTGCAACGGTGGATGAGGTCCGGAAAGCGGATCTCGAGCGGGTACAGGAGCTATCCGGGTAACTTGAAGCCGCAGAGCTTATTCAAACCAAGCTGAAGGAGGAGATGGAGGCGATGAGGAAATCCTTCCAGGCTGACTACTCGTGATACCAATCAGAGAGGGATGCTGCTACTGTAAAGTTGTTGGCTTCTGAGGACCGAATAAGGGAGTTTGAGGAGAATGAGGGGATAATGGATGAGATGCTTCAGGACATATACTTTCGCACTTGGAAATAGGGCAACTTATCTTGGATGGATGATTATCCCCGAGTCATTGCCAGGATTTATCTCAGGGCCCTGGAGGAGGCTAAGGCCAATGCAGATAAGGAGAGTGGCGTGGCCTTTGGCATGGATGCGGTCACGGCTCAATTCACCAAGGAGGAGAAAGCGGCGGTGAAAGAGGGTATGCGATTGCTTACTGCTGAGGAGGTTGGTGTGCAGTTAGAGGATGATGATCAAGGAGAAGATGCTGGTAAGTCTTCCCTTTTAGCTTCTCATAACTTGATTGCTTATTGTTTATGACTATTAATGGATTCTCTCCTGAATTGGACAGGTGGGACCTCTGGAGCACCCATTACCTCTGGTCAACATGTCGAGAGTTCCAATCCGGCAGGATAGAGGTGAAGCCCCGACGCAGCCGATTCCTTAACTTGATCTGGATATCTTTCGGTCTGTTTGACATTGCTATCTATGCTAGTCCCAAAACATTCATGTATCTTTTAAGCTGTAATTGTGTTATTGGTAACGAACGACTTTTCTCTTGGCATGTAATTTTTAACTTAAGCTGATTCTGCCATATTTGAATGCTTTTGTTATTTCAGTATGTTGCATAAGAAATACAGTTGTGCACACGCCCGTGATTCAATTGTGTTTGATGTCAAGTTCTTGCTTAAGATATAGTTTCATATCTTGCAATGTTAGTGTGATGCGTGAATAAATTACAGCTACGTATTCATATACAAAAGAAGAAAGTACCGCTCTTCATGTTTTAGTCGTAGATGGTTGCTTTGAATGTCTTGTATGACTGAGTATGGAATGCAGCTGAGTGACCTGTCATCCAGTTGTGAGTTCTTATTCACATTAGCGAGCGTCTCCTATTTTGTGTCCTGTACTTTAGGGACCGTTATAAAGGATGGGAGGAAAGTTTTTAAATAAAATACAAATATAAGAAATAGTAAAACTTCCAATCATGAAAGGCCTGCGATGTGCTCAAGTTTGTGGCAAACGGGTTTTGTAGTCACTTTCCCTAGCTGTGGGTCTTGGAGACATTTGTCACCCATCTTACGCCTTCGTGGGGAGTTTCTCTTTTTTACCACAGCCGTACTTAAGACACTCGGAGCCGAGATCGTGCACTGTAACTACCCGAGGCATTATGGCCCGTAATCGTGGGTATTATTCGACTTACCGTGGCCGGCTAGCGTGGGTACCGATCGTCAACTGTGAACTTCCCCTGGCTGGCCACACCTTATGTTGGGGTTTAAAGTAGATTCACGGTTGCTGACGAGCCGAACGCCGTAATGAGCTGCCTAGGCTATAGTCGGCATACTCGGTGGCTTATAATCGGCTCATTATAGTTGGCTTTAAGGGCCGATCGCGAGCAATGAGTTAACCTGCAGCAGGGTGATGCTGGAGCAAAAGTGTCCCATTGGCGAGGGCATAGATTCGTATAGTACCTGTTAGGTCTCATCCAGGTGAAGTCGCGCTGTGATGTGTCTTGAATGGAAATGCCATTACACAGGATTTTGTTCAACAGAAAAGGATAAAGTTAACAAGCAGCCAAGATATAAAGGAACAAGTTTAAAAAAAAGAGACAAGTTTTTAAAGTGGTTCAGCACGAAAATGCCAACGTCCACTGATTCTCTTTGTTAATTCACCTCATATGGGCGGTACAAGTTAAGAAAAATATCGACGAAGGTGTTGGATGTTCCATGCCCTCTGGAACACTTCTCCGTCCACTGTTGAAAAAATATAAGCTCCGTTGTGGAGATCTTTATGAATTACATATGGTCCGTCCCAGATTGGATCTAGTGCACCAGGGTGCGTGAAGATTCGCTTGAGGACAAGATCTCCTTCTTGTAAGCTGTGATGCTTGACTTTGGAGTTGTATCGTGCTGCCACTTTTTGCTTATGAGCTGCTGCTTTGAGTGTTGCATCGTTTCTTCTTTCTTCAATTAGATCCAAAGATATGTGAAGGAGTTATTCGTTCTCTTCTAGGTTATAGTGGATCCTACAGTGGGAAGGCACTATAGTTTCTACTGGGAGCATGGCCTCCGATCCGTATGCCAAAGAGAAAGGAGTATGCCCCGTTGATGTTCTGAAAGATGTGCGGTAGGCCCAAAGTGCCGTAGGAAGTTCATCCACCCAAGCGCCATTTTACTTTTTAAGTTTCTTCTTGATTAGAGTTTTGAGAATTTTGTTGACAGCTTCGACTTGTCCGTTTTCCTGGGGATAAGCTACAGACGAGAAGCTCTTGTGAATTCCATGCTCTTGGCACCAGTCGGCGAACTCCTCGCTGTTAAATTGAAGTCCATTGTCTGATATGATTTTGAATGGAACTCCATACCTGCATAGAACACTTTTGATCAAGAAGTTAATAATTTTTATCGAAGATATTTTATTTAGAGGTTCTGCTTCCACCCATTTGGTGAAATAGTCGACTGCCACTATAGCATATTTCGCTCTGCCTCGGCCCACTGGCAGTTCGCCAATCAAGTCAATTCCCCATACTGCAAAGGGCCAAGGGTTGGTCATTTGAGTAATCTCATTTGTTGGTAGTCGAGGAATCTTAGCGAATTTCTGACATCTGTCCCATTTTTTGACGAAGTCTAAGGCGTCTTTGTTTAAGGTGGGCCAGAAATACCATACTGGAGTATCTTCTTCGCCAGAGTCTGCCCTTCAGTATGATCTCCGCAGCTTCCTTGATGGATGTTGTATAAGATTTCCTTGGCTTCCCTTCCAGCGACACACCTTAATAAGGGTTTAGAGAAGCCGCGCCGATAGAGGACGCCTTTTTGTATTGTGTAGAGGGAAGCTTTCCTCAAGATTTTCTTGATTTCGTTACGCTCGCTAGGCAATGTGCCATCTTGTAAGAATTTTCGGATGGGAGTCATCTAAGTTTCTTCTTCGATTGCAACTATCAGATTCACTTGCCCGAAACTCGAGGTTAGTTGCTTTGAGATGGCTACTGTTCCGGAAATGGTACCGTCTTTCATGCTAGCTTGCTTTGCCAGTTCGTCGGCCTCTTAGTTCTCTTCTCGAGGAATGTGTTTGATTAAATAGCGATCCAATTGATCGAGTAGCAGTTTGGTCTTCTTTAGATATGCTGTGAGTCGTTCTCCTCGAGCCTGAAATTCTCCTAGTATTTGATTTACAACAAGTTGTGAATCACTATGAAAACATAAAGAACTGACTCCAATCTCTAAGGCAAGTTCTAATCCAGCTATTACTGCTTCATATTCTACATCGTTGTTGGTGGCAGCGAATTCCAACCTTAGAGCATAGTGTAGCTTCCTTCCCCTGGGAGTGATTATTACAGTACCTACCCCCGAGCCTTGTTCGTTTGATGCTCCATCCACAAAGAGATTCCACTTGATGTCTTCTGCTATTTCAGATTGCTCCTTACCTTCGTTGGTAGTGAATTCGGTAATGAAATCGGCCATGGCTTGTCCCTTGATGGCGGTGCGAGGATGGTAGGTGATATCATATTGACTCAGTTCAATGCACCGTTTAAGTAGTCGCCCAGAAGTGTCGGGACGATGGAGTACCTGCCTTAGCAGTTGATCGGTTAGAACTCTGATGGAATGAGATTGGAAATAGTGCCGCGGTTTCCGTGATGTGATTAGTAAACAGTATGTCAGCTTCTCAAGTTTAGGATATCTGGCTTCTGCCCCCGTAAACCTCTTACTTACGAAGTATACTGGCCGTTGCGCGCGGTTGTCTTCTCTCACCAAAGCGGCGCTTAGAGCATGAGATGACACAGCAAGGTATAGGTATAGCTCTTCGCCTTCATTTGGAGTTGAGAGTACTGGTGGTCTCTGGAGGTGTTCGATTAGGTTAAGGAAGGATGTTAAGCTTTCGTCAGTCCATTCGAACTTTCCTTTGTCTTTCTTTAGAGCTTCGAAGAAACAGATGCACTTGTCAATCGCTTTAGAGATGAATCTGCTTAGGGCGGCCACTTTTCAATTTAGGCTTTGCATTTCTCTTCGAGTGGAAGGTATCCTGATATCTTTCAAAGCTCGGACTTGTTCGAGATTTGCTTCAATTCCTCTGGCATGGACGATGAATCCCAATAACTTTCCTGATGATACTCCGAAGGAGGACTTTAGAGGATTCAGCTTCATTCCAAATTGGTGAAGTACCTGAAACATCTCGCCCAGGTGGCTTACGTGATCGTTGGTTTTCCTTGACTTTACTAGCATGTCATCCACATAAACTTCCATAGTTTGTCCTATTAGTTCCGCGAACATCTTGTTGACGAGGCACTGATAAGTAGCTCCGGCGTTTTTTTCAAAAGGCATTACTCTGTAGCAGTACAATCCCCGGTCAGTGACGAAACTAGTGTGGCCTTGATTGGGAGAGTGCATAAGAATTTGGTTATATCCTAAGTATGCGTCCATAAAAGATAAGAGTTCATGCTCAGCTGTGCTGTGCACAAGCTGATCGATTCAAGGGAGTGGGAAGCAATCCTTCGGGCAAGCGTCATTTAAGTTGGAGAAGTCAATGCATGTTCGCCACTTCCCATTAGCCTTCTTTACTAGTACCGGGCTAGCAATCCACTCTGGGTAGATGGCTTCTCATATGAAGTTATTGGCAAGTAGGTTCTTTACATCTTCATCGAGGGCTCCTGATCATTCTGCCCTCATACTTCTCTTTTTCTGCTTTACTGGCTCCTTGGTATGATCGATGTTCAGTACGTGGCATGCTACGTCTGGGGAGATTCCAGTCATGTCAGCGTGCGTCCATGCAAATACATCCAAATTGTGGCGGAGAAAATCAATGAGTCGATCCTTCAATTCTGCTTTTAGCTGAGATCCGATTTTCAATAGTCTACGTGAGTCGTGTTTATCTACAGATACAAAATCCATAGCCTCTGCAGGCTCGGCGGTGGCCTCCTCCTCTTCATTCCTGGGGTCTAATTCATTGAAAGGATCACTGGTATATCGAAGAGGAGGGGCTTTCTTTAGTTGCTATGCTTCCAAGTTTTTCATGCATAGAGTAGTCTCTGCATTCTTCCCTTTATCCTTCCTGCGGTTATTGCGAAGTTCAGTTACATAGCAATCTCGAGCAGCGTCTTGATCTCCCTCTACTTCCCCTATTCCATTGTCTGTCGAAAATTTCATCTTCGGGCACCATGGGGCCAGGACAATTTGAAAGTCAGACAAGGATGGTCTTCCTAAAAAGGCGTTGAAGGCCGAGTAGCACAAATGTTTGTTTCCGCACAACGGAGCGGGGATGACTTTCTATTTCAACAAAAAGGTCCAGTTGTCCGAGGGGCATCTTCGCATCTCTAGTGAAACCGTGTAGTGGTTTGTTGCAAGGAGACACATCCTTCATTGACAGCTTCATTCTGTCGAAAGCATGCTTGAATAGGATATTTACTGAGCTTCCAGTGTCTACTAGAATTCAAAAAACTTCGGCTGGACCAAATCAGGCAGAGATGACCATAGGATCCATGTGAGGGTATTGCCTTCCCTCTAGGTCACGCCTACTGAATGTGATGTCATCATTCTCTTTCCGCTTCGGGTGGCATTCTTCTATAACAGAATTAACGCGGTCTTCATTGTTTCTAAGCGACTTTCCATATCTTTCCATCTCTGCCCAGCATCTGTCAGCGATGTGTGGTCCTCCCAATATGGTATGGACCACTATCTTCTCTTGACTAGAGCCACTGGTGTTGCGATTTCGTCCGCCTATTTCTGGGGGGGTAGCCTTGGGTTCTCATTGGCAGGAGCTGGAGTCCTGTTCAGATCTTTTGCATAGCGTTCCAGTCTCTTCCTTATGATGTGTAATTCAATTAAGTCCCGGAGATGATGGCATTCATTGGTATAGTGCCCATGAGATTCGTGGAAGCGGCAGAACTTTCCAGACTTAATTGTGTTATCTGATTCCTTCTTATGCAGGGGGCGTCTGTATTGAACTTCGTCTTGGGTGGCCAGGAAGATGTTTTCGATTGTTTCATTCAAAGGAGTGTAAGTGTCAAATCTCGGTCCTGGCCGATATAGACGCTTTTCTCCCTTCTTGCCCCCAGCACCGTCTCTGGAGTCACTTCTTCGAACGTCCTTTGCTGCAGCGGATGTGTCGCCATGAGCTGCCTTAGTTTGTTGCCCTGCCTTCCTTTCAGTGGCAGCGTCTTCAAGTCTCATATACTTTCCGGCTTCATGGAAAAAATCGGGTAAGGTAGCTAGTTTTTCTTTCGTTAATCTTCTAGCAAATTTAGTATCCAGATGCACACCACTACAAAGGGCCATTAAGATAAGTTTCTCATCGGCATCTTGGACTGGCCGCTGCGGCATTGAATCGGGTTAGATATTGTTGCACTGTCTCTCCAGGCTTTTGTTTGATATTAGATAAGGAATAAGCGTCCTTGGGTTGTTCCATATGAATGCGGAACTGGCTGATGAACTTTTCTTTCAACATTTCCTATGAGCTGATGGATCCTTGGGGCAGATGGCAGAACCAGAAGGTAGATAAATCTGCCAAGAATAGTGGAAAGCATTTGCACAATACTACTTCTATTGCTCCGCTCATGAGCATATGCTGTGTGTATCTCTGCAAGTGTACAACGGGGTCAGAGGTCCCCTGTAAGGTTCCATTGTTGGCATCTTCCATTCTCGTGGGGTGATGGCAATTTTGATATTGCGGGCGAAAGGGCTGGTTACCCTAGCACCTATCCCTCGATCTCTTTGATCCTGTTGGACGCACTCTCTGAACAATCGTGCCATCCTTTCATCTGAATCTGGAGCAGATAGAAATGAGTTTGGTTCTTCTCTGTGGGATTGATTCCGTCCAGATGACCTGTAGGAATGGTATCGTCTATCACTCCTAATATTTTCCAGTGACTATCTCTGGTCTTCTAGGAGCATGCTAGGGTCATCTACAGTTAGCCCTTGCCTTGATCTTCCCATGCTGGGTTCTGTTCTAAGCACTTCCTCGAGTCCAACTTCGGGATGGACCCTAGCTCGTCCCCGTTCGTTAGTGTTTCCATGGCTAGGTAGCATGACAGGCTCAGCTACAGCCGACCCTCGCCTGGTACCTCCCCCGCTGGGTTCGGTTCCAAGTGTTTCCTTGGGTCGGAGTTCGGACTGAGTTCAGGCTCGGCTCATACCATTGTTGTTTCTGTTGTTAGCTTCTTCGAAGAAAAAAGACCTTTGTTGCCTCCGAGATCCTCCAAACTGGAAATCATCCCATGATTCAGTGTTGCGGTTGGATTCTTCAGCATCCCTTAAGTGTGACATGAGTTGGTCCACCAAGGCTTCTTGTTGGGATGTGAAGTGGCTAGTCACTTCAGCCACAACCTTGTCTAGATCTGCCCTAGTAATTGTTGTTGGCTGCTCCGTGGCAGGGGCTGTCGAATTTGCCTGATTTCCATTTTGTACTGCTGTTGGAACGGGACGATTCTCTTGATCTGTGACCACTGGATCTGGAATACTGCTAGTTGCGATGTTCTTTCCTTTGTTAACATCTTTCTTCTGCTTGGGAGGCATGTCTTCCAAGCAATATGCGATGCTGTTGGGAAGAAGGTTAAGTGGGAGAAGCTGAAGCTCCGAGCTCCCCGCTCTCAATGAAAGCACCAAAAATGTTTGCACAAAAAATGGGCAAACAACTCCAAGTCGTATGATTTAGTCGATTTTATGTTGTTCTTAATGATTTGGATGATTTATGCAAATATGTAAAAAGCAGGGACTAAACTGTAAAAGACACACAGATTTATAGTGGTTCGGCCAGAATGTGCATGCGTCCACTTTATATGTTATTCTCTTTCACTGTTCAGATTACAAGTACAAGGCTTTTATTATAAGTGTATGAAAGCTGTTTGAAAGTTCTGTCCGTGCTTGAGCCCTCAAACCTTATCCTCTATTGTTGTACCCCTACCCCTCTATTTATAGAGTGAAGCTGGGGGTAGGGGCCTTGGTTGTATATAGCAGCTAGTGGGCCTGGGCTGATGTGATCTGACCTGGCAATGCTGGTTCGGTAACGCCTTCTTCACTTTGGTTCGGTAGCATTGGTTCGGTGGTGAAAGCATGGATTGGTCCGGTGGTGTTGGAGTTGAGTTCTGGTCTAGTGGTCTTGGTCCGGTGGCCCTGGTCCGGTGGTGAGTGGAGTTGAGTTCTGGCCCGGTGGTCTTGGTCCAGTGGAAATACGCCCAACACTATTAGCATTTAATAAAATATGGAAATAAAAATTATAATGGCACGTATCGATATACGATATCGATAGATTATTTAAATTGGATTTTAACGAAGTAAATGCAAGTGAGTTTGGGATCACTTAAGGACCATAATTCCTCCATATTAGGTCGACCACATAAGAGAGAGGGAGGATGAGTTTGCAAATGAATCAATCAAGGGAAAAGGATACTATAAAGAAGGGAAAAGGTCTCCTTTTAATTAGCATTGACTTATTTCTTTAAATCTTTTCATAACCTTTTTGCTTTTCCATGAGTTTTATGGTTCTCTCCTTCTTATCTAATGGTTGAAAATATGAGAGCTTCTATCGCTTCAAAAATTCCCTAAATCAAACACAAATCAAATTGATTCATTAAAGGTGGTTTATCCCTCTTGATCCTTGCCAAATCTGAAGGCTGATTTCTGAATCTAAGAGCTTTGGTTCATTATTTAAGGTGTGATTTATTGGTCACGTCCAAAGGTAATTTTTTTATTCAAATTCACTTATGTATTTGTATGATTGGTATAATTAGATTTTTTATGATTCACCTCATGTTTTAATTATTCATCCTTTTATATATTAATTAAATCTTTCTTATGTCTATTTTGATTAAAACACTTTCAATGTATTGTTTTGATTTAGACCTATGTTTGTTCATCATCTCCTTTTGATGTATGTTCATGATAAATTGATGCGTTTTGAATCCTATAATACTTTTGATAACTTATTATTATTCTTTGTATTGTTTAGATATATAAGTTCTTATCACAAATTACATATGCCTACTTTGTTTATTTTATTTTGGCAACTTGTGCAATTAAAAATTAATTTTGAATAAGATTATTTTATATTTATATAACACTTCTATACTCAAATGCAAATGAATTGTATATGTTAAGTTATCTATCGCTCTTTGAAATCGATCTTTAATTCTATATGGTAAATACTTGTATATAATTATTCCAATCCTTGTTTAAAAAATTTCGATTTAAGATAAATAAATGGATTGTAGTGCAAATTTAATTATTTGTGGTTTTCTATATATAAGTCTCATATAAATACAAAGTATTGTTTCATTCTTAAATTAAAAAGTTCTGTGAAAACTGCTAACTTTGAAATCAAAACTTATTTGTACAAATGTATACATACATATATTATATGCTATCATGTTTGCAAATATATGTTGTTTAATTATTAAATCTTAATAATCATGTTACATATTTTAGTTTAATTCAAATTTTAAGAGGATTTTGTGCAATAATGCAACATTTTGTTATCAAACATTTCTTTAATTGAAATCTTTTTTGTTAATGTTAATTTTGAATTTCAAATTATTTAAGACAACCAATAGGTTTTCACTAAATGTGTGAGTAATCATTATTGATGTATGCATATATTTCATTAAACAAAACTTGGACAACAAAGGCATGTGTAAATTTAGTTGATAAGTTAAAAATGTCATTTAATACATTAATCAAAGGGGGCACTCTTCATATATTTTCATGTCTTCCCTTTATTAACTACATAGGCAAGAGAGGAAAACAAAAGTTTTCCATCTCTTAGTTCATTTATACATGTTCCTTTTACACATATCAACACTAGTTATACACTGCAGTTACACTTTGCACAAATGAATATATTTGATATATTCATTACCTATTAATTTATATTATATTTAAATATTTATTTCAATAATTTAAACAGAATAAAATTTTATTTAAAATTTTGTTAGATTGGGCCTATTATATATTTAGACCACAAAGGCCCAATAAAGATCCAAAATGGTAAAAATATTGAAATTCACTCATTTCTTCCACCACAAGCTAGCTTTGTTCCAATAATGGTATCATAGTACAATAGCCTATGTGCTATAAATTAATCATGTTAAGGCTAACTAATTAAGCTTTCCCACTTAGTACGGTGTCTGGAAAAGTAATGTCTAAGATTGGAATTGGGTAATCAAGTACCGTGTCCTACCTAGCCAGTAGCCTGACCTAAAAGCGAAGTGAGCCCAAAGGTTGCCCTTAATAGAAAAGGCCTAATAATTTCAAAATTATTTTAAAAATAAAAATAAAAAATTTTGAATTTAAAAGTTAAATTTAAAATTAAAACACATTTACTATAAAAGTTATAATACAACATAAGTTTTCAAATGTTTGAAAAGATGATGATATTTTCAAAATGTTTGAAAATATTTAAATATTAATTTTGAAATTTAAAATTTATTAATAAGACGAATAAAATGAATTATTTAAATAGGTTAATTAATTAGTGCTTATATATGTGTATTACATATATATTGATATAAGTTAGGTTATTTTAAAGTATTTAAGATAACATAAGTATACATGTATGTATATAAAATAAATTTTTTAAATTAATATAATTTAATTAAAATCTATTTAATTAAATAAATAAATTAAAGATTAATTATTAAATATTAATAAATAAAATAAAAATAGACATATATAAGATATATGCGTTATACTATAAAGGTTATAGTATGTATATATGTGATATGCATGTATTACTATAAAGTTATATGACATACTATAAAGGCAATAGTTGACATGTCCAATATAAAAGTTGTATTGGAATACTAATATAAAATTAATTAAAAAGTTAATTAATTAAAATTTGTCAAATAAGATTTAGTTAATGTAATGTGATACATAAGATGATTATATAAGTTGGTTAAAATATAAAAGTTATATGATAATTGAAACTTATATAATATGAATTCATAAATTAAAGGTGGAATAGCAAGAAACCCAAATATACTTGAAGAATAAATTCTTGTGTATAATATGTATACATTGATTTCTGATGTGTCTGATACTTGAATCATGAGGGTATTTTATAAGAAAACATTATTCCATAAGTCGATATCATGAATTTGTCAATCGCTATACACAAGATCAAAGATGGTCAATAGTTGTAAACAATATAAATACAGCGGAAATAGTAAAGTAGGTCACACGGTCGATTTTATACTGGTTAGGAGCACCTCTCCTATGCTAGTCCCTAAGAACCTTTTAGGAATTTCACTATCAACACCCTCACTTCACCCAGAGGAATGAGTTTATAGACTCCGCTTGAACAAAACAAGAATTCAACGGTAGTTACAAGGAGTGTAACCATTGTTACTTTCTGACACAGCGTATCTTGATATACAGAATGTCACTTTGATGTATAATAACCCCTATAACCAGACCAAACTATTTTGAGTGGAGGTTTTATAGGCTAAGGAGTTTATTCGACTAGAATATGGGATGTGGAAATGAAGTACACTAGTTGAAATCCCTGAATCACATGAATTTTGTGGAATTCCCAATATTGCTTAGGAATTAAGGCTTTGAGGCCTAGAATTTAAAGCATGGAGTTGTGTTTCAATGTATGTTGATTCCCGAATGGTTAGGGGATTATGTAGTTGATGTAGGGATGCCAATGTAGGGGTGCAACCTTCCAAATTCGCCATTGATGAAGAGAAGTGGATGTAGAAGAGAAGAGAAGCAACTTTTAGAGCGAAGGGACATGAAGGCACCAATTCAAAAAATTAGTCATTTTTGTGCTAGTTCAGTCGACCGAGGATCAAATTCAGTCAACTGAAAGTGGTCGCTTTTGGTCCAGAACTTGGAGATTAATTAAGTTAGCTTTTTTTATTAGTTAACTTAGGCTAAGTTAATCGACTGAGCAAGGATTTCAGTCGATTGAATAAGCATAATTTCCAAAAGCTTGCTTAGTTCAGTGGTAAAAGCATTCGCTCATCTCTCAGCCCACCCATATACAAGTCCCAACTTCGCATATTTTTAGCCAATTTATTTTCACCTTTTTCGTCATTGTTTTGACCTGAAATAACTTGATAAACATATTAATAGCATTGTTGTGTGATTGTTATCATCAAAACACCATACTGTTCTAGCAATCTCCCCCTTTTTAATGATGACAACCACACAACCTTATAATATAAAATAATAGCTCCCCCAAAATATAAGTTATGTGTAATAAGTCTAGTTCCTCAACTTTATATAAATGCTAATACAAAATATTTAAAGCACGTGTTCTTCTCCCCCTTTTTCATCAACAAAAAGGGATAATAGAACTGGCACACTATATGGATAAAAAAAACTCCCCATAAATATAATGTTTCTCTTTAAATTTTAATTATGTACTCCCCCATCAATATGCTCATTATTTCTCCCTAGTTGTATTTAACAAAAAGTATGAGAAAATTAAACAATAAATGGAGAATATCATAGAGAAGTCATAATAATAAACCTTTTTTAACATTATTGTTAAGCAATGAGTATCAAATAGATATGTCAAATGTAAGCAAAATTATACTACAATAGATATAAGGTTTACGACTTAGGAAACCGTATCCAGTTGGATGTGGTTGATTTCTTAAATATATAATTTTCACCATTAATCATAGTGTTGTAATAATTTCTAGTGTATGATTGTATATTATAATCAGTTAGATTAGTAAGAACCTGTATATCAACATTAATTGACCTTAATTTAGTATCCAAAGGATTTTTTCTATTTTTAAGCATAATACTATCATGACATGGATTAATTTTAGAACAATCTCTAATTTTAGTACAAGCATTAAAATGTGTATACATGAATGCATATTTAGTACTTTTTCTACAATTATCTTGTTTATAGTCTGAACAAATTCTATTATTGTGAGCTTTACTATTAGTAGTTAAGGGAGACAAATCATTTTTTTCTCTATTAAAATCTGTAATTTTCTCATTCAATTTATCAAAAACAACTTTGAAATCAAAAATTTCTTTTTGCAAAAAAAATATTATTAATTTTTAAAAATTCACATTCTTTAATTAATTCTAGATTCTTATCATTTATAGTCCTATTCTCTTTTTCAAGAGACAATTAGAATCATTTGAAAAAATTCCATTTTTATTTTGCAAAACTTCAATTTCCTTTAAAAGATCAGTATTTTTATCATTTTAACTGCTCATTTCCTTGTAATAGAAAATCTTTCGGTAAAATAAGTTATTCCAATGTATTCTAAAAAACTTAAGTTTGTTCTACTAAAAACTCATTTTCTTCCGTTAAAATACTAATTTTACACTCACGATCTTCCAGTTAAGCTAAAGCACTAGAATTAACCTTTTGTGATGTTTTAAAACCTTTTAATAACTTCTCATGCATTTGTAAAAGACTGTTACGTATAGAATCTAAGTGTACCAATTTTAATCTGAGATTAGCCATATAACACATGTACCTTGATTCTATTGATTATTGCCGATTCCAGAAATTTGCTTTTTCTCGACTATTTTTGAGCTCTGAATGGATCTTCTCTTTCTGGCCATTATACTATGATGGTGTGACAATCGACAGAATTTCAGGCTCTGATACCACTTGTTAGGCGCTATGCATAGGATCAAAGATGGCCAACAATTGTAAACAATGTAAATGCAGTGAATATAATAAAGTAGATCACACGGTCGATTTTATACTAGTTCTGAGCACATCTCCTACGTCCAGTCTCTAAGCACTTTTTAGGAATTTCACTATCAACACCCTCACTTCACCTGGAGGAATAGGTTTACAGAATCCGCCTGATCAACCAAACAGAACTTAAACAATAGTTACAAGTAGTGTAACAAATGTTACTTTCTGACACAGCGTATCTTAACATACGGAATGTCACTTTGATGAACGATAACTCACATAACCAAACCAAACTATGTTGAGTGGAGGCATAGAAGCTAAGGAGTTTATTTGACTAGAATATGGGATGTGGAGATGAAGTACAGTAGTCGAAATCTATAAATCACATGAATCACATGGAATTCAGAGTATTACTTAGGAATTGAGAGTTTGAGGCCTAAAATTAAAAGCATAGAGTTGTGTTGCAATGTATGTTGACTTAGGAATGGCTAGGGGATTATATAGTTGTTGTAGGGATGCCAATATAGGGATGCAACCTTCCAAATTCACCATTGATGAAGAGAAGTGGTTGTAGAAGCGAAGAGATGCAACTTCTGGAGCGAAGAGACACGAAGGCACCAATTTAAAAAAATAGTCATTTTTGTACTAGCTCAATCGACCGAGGATCAAATTCAGTCGACTGAAATAGGCCAATTTTTGTCTAGAACTTCATGTTCGATTCGGTCGGCTATTTTTTTATAAGTTAGTCAACTTATGCTAATTCAGTTGACTGAGCAAGAATTTCAATCGACTGAATAAGCATAATTTCCAAAAGCTTTCTTAGTTCAGTGGTAAAAGCATGGGCTCATCTCTCAACTCACTCGAGTTCAAGTCCTAGCTTTGCATATTTTTAGCCAATTTATTTTTCCATCATCATTTTAACCTAAAATAACTTAATAAACATATTAGTAGCATTGTTGTATGGTTGTTATCGTCAAAACTCCATATATATGGTTCTAACATAATTAACAATATTGAAGCTTGTAAATCTTTAATATAAGTAATGTACCCAACCATTTATATATTAATAGATTACTTGCATACTCTTTGGTTGTTGAGCAAACTCAAGCTAGAGATGTCATGTGTAGTACTATTAATATATTGACTAGATGAGGTAAGATAACTATATGTATTTATTGAGCAAACTAATGGTACATATACTATACTTAGGTGAAACATCCATAGAATTTTATCAACTTAAAACTAGTAATTGTTTGAATTTCTGAAATTTAAATTGAGTTGATTTGAATTAATTTTAAATTTTCAAAAATATATGAATATATTATTTGTTTAATTATATAGAATGGATTGAATTTCAAATTTGAATTTGAATTTTACTCTGAATCTGGATTTGAATTTGTATTTAAATTTAAATAAATATCTTAAGTGAAATATTTGAATTCATATATATTAACATATGTGTATAGTTTCATAAATTAGTATTAAAACATTTTTTTAAAAGGTTGTATAAACATAAAAGAGAATGTAATTATTTAAATGAGACAGGAAAATAATATGAAAACTTTTATTTAAAATATTCATGCATAGTAATACAAGTGTTAACTAGTGAGGCACCCAATGTAACAAGTGCTTAAATTTTAGAAAGTGAATTAACAAGTGCCGTCTCTTTTGATTTTAATTTTTAAGAAAATTTATAAAAGAAATTTAAACTATTTCTCTCATTCCTTTCATCACTTTTATCCCATTTTCAAAGCTCAAAACCAAAAGAAAACAAAAGAAAAAAGATCTGAGAAGCATCAAATCCTCAAACCAGATCATCAAGCAAGTTTTTAAAACAAATTAAACAAACCAGAAATCAAAACAAATTTAAACAAAGGCTTCTTCTTCAAACTTTTAATCAGCAAATCAAGGTCAAAAGAGATTCAGGAATCAAGCACTGGGAAACTAAAATTTAACTCAACAAATTTTCAGCTAAACAAATCAAAGCTTCGTCATCTAAAACAACAAGGATCATTCGAGTAAATTAAACAAATCAAAGTTTGCAATTTTCAGATTTTTCAAGTTCAACAGAATCTTAGGCTCTTCTTTGTTTTCATAAAATTAACTGAAGGTAAATCCTTTTAACAATTTTAGTTTCAATTTGTTAAGTAATCAAGCAAGTAATTCCATCAGAAGCTAAGAAAATTCACATAACTAGTTGTAGGATAAATAATCCAGGATCAAATTTAAAATAGCTTTCCAGACATAAAAAAAAATCAAACTTCCAGAATTTCCTCTCTGCTTTCTGTTTTCAGGTTAACTGGTGAGTAAAACCCTTAAAGCTTTGATTTTCAATATGTTGTTTGAATGCATGATCCAAGCAAGTTTGAACATTGGTTTGCATGCACCAGTCTGTGAATATGTGTACGTATCTTTCCTGTGCATGTTCATGTATAGGTTTATAAATCCCTGTTCTAGTTTCAGGTTTTCAAAAAAATAATCTGTCAAACCCAAAAATCTTTACTTCTAGTCTTTGTTAGATCGAAGTGTTAAAATAAAAAGTGTTCAAATTCACTAAAACTGAATTTTAAAAATAATTTGATAAACTAATATCAAGAGTATGGAGTCTGGAACAACAAAGTACTGTAAGCTCAATTTATAATTAAAATTTGATTTCCTTGATTATTCGATTTGATTATATAACCTAAATCCTCTTTGAAAATATTGATTTTTAATATTAAAACCAAGATTTTAAATTATGTTTAGAGTAAGCATTTTGACAATGAACTGGAAACAAGTTTTGGGTATTTATTGGCGATCGATGCAATGGGAATGATCGGGGTTTGCTCATGGAGGAGGAGGAAGACTCCGAAACCACCAGAAAAATGTCAAATGAATTTACGATTCACTGTGGTGATGAGTAGGCAGGGATTTAGGGTTTAAACCCATTTCTATAAGGGTCGAAATTTTGGTTGCTACGACATCTTTGGTTGACCGGAGTCGATCGCGCCAATGCCGATAAAAGCATTAGACATCGGTGGAGCTTCGGGTGCGATTACGTGACCTCTGATGGCCAGAGGTAGAAGAACGAAGCGATTTTGTGATGATCTTTTTGGCTCCAGTTTGGGGTCGATAGCAAAAAATTCGAATTCGTCGACATTATGAGTTTCTGGGTGCTCGTCGGGTTCGGGTGGATTGTCGTCGACTCGATGGAGGCTGGAGCTTCCACCGGAGGTGGCGATTCCAACCGTGCATGTGCACAAGTCCTGATGTGTATCAAGAAGCAGGGTAGAGAAACAAAGGGTTGATGTCTCGAAGCAAGCTTCGAGAGAGTCGCGTGGTAACTTGAGATTGGGCTCGAGTAAAATTATTGATGCACCGGGTAAAAACACTTAGAAAAATTAATTTTGAAAATTTGGGGGATCGGGCTGATTTTCGGCAAAACTCGAAGTAAACAGGCAAGGTTCTCGGGTAATACTCGAAGCGGGTCTTGAGCCTGATACGTAAAACAGTTTTTACTTCGAAGCATGGCTTTGTAGAAAAGCGTAGCTTGTGGATGAGACTACGTCGAACCTCACAACCCGGTTATGGTCGAAACAGGAATTGTTACAGCAAGGTTATTTAGGGGTAGTGCCCCATGAGGGTATGTCCATTTTCTTCTGGATTATAAGTGGTATCATGGTATGGAGCCCAGATACTTAACTTTGTGGTTGCTGCAAACTTATTGCTTCATGGTTGTTGGTTGAGAAGCTTCGGATAAAGGTTGGTAACAACCGGGAGATGGCATACTCGCGTCAGTAGTTATCTAGTTACAGAGGTAACCCGGCCTTGTGTTGGCAGAGATCCGGTTAGGTTCTCGGGGATGTCGCTCCAAAGGCGTTCCATTTTGTGTGGGAAGTTCCTTTGTCTGACCATTTGTTGGAAATCCAAACAAAACAATACGAGCCCTATACGGTTTTAGTTGGATAACCTGCCATGCAGCGTGGCGGTAACCTGCTACAAAACATGGTAGCTATAGTAGGCATACGATGAAATGTTGTATGTTGGCTAAGATTAATATTATACTTTAGAAAATGTTTTCATACTAAGCACTAATAATAATAATATCTTAAAAAAGTATTCTCGTATTAAGCATGTTTGACTATCATAAGAAGAAATCTCCTCCAAGTATGCATTTGCATTGTGTATGTGGTGGGAGGTCTTATGGTAGTTTCATTTTCCAAAAGCATATCGATTTTCTTTTATAAACTGTTTTTATTTCAAACAACTGTTTTTGTTTACTCATACCAGTCCCATGACTGACCAGGTTGTTCCCTTCCTAAACTCTGGGTGGTCATAATTTTCCACACTAGCAGCCTAGAAGCAAGTTATCCATGTTTTGGAGCTAGCTTGGATTTTGAAGTCTTTTGGAAGCTGTTGGATTCTGGAAGCTTTTGGATTCTGGAAGCTTTTGGATTTGGAAATCTTTTGAAGTGTTGGAGTTTTTGAAGACCTTATCGAAGTGAAGTATGTCGGAAACATGTTGAAGTTTTTGTTGTCGTTTTATTGTTGCATCACATGTGTATCACTTTGATATTGGTGATCGATGTAGTAATGGATATTGTATCAAAATTGTATCTGTATTGTGATCAATGATATTCATTTTTGTGATGTTTATTTTCATCTAATGTTGTTATAAGCTCCATCCGAACTGGAGTTCAACGTTTGAATCTCCGGCAGTCGAATACAAGTGAGGTATTTGATGTCGATTTTCAATCGCTAGATTTTGGGTCGTGACAAGTGGTATCAGAGCTAAAGGTTGAGTAAGAATTTTAGCTACGGAGTATAACACATTAGGTGGCTCATTAGAGATAGGGTGAAGAGTACCCTAGAATGAGTATAAACCGGGAGACTGAAACCCTAAATTTCTTGGTCTATTCCTTTTAACTGTTGATATTCCCTAAGATATCTTGTCTGTATGCCTAAATTAAGTTTTCTTACTATTTATAGATAGTAAGAATGAGCGGAAGAAGAGGACAAGGTAGGGGACGGGGAAATACCGCTACAACTGGTCAAGTCCCTACAACAGCAACTATGCCTTCTCAACCTCAGCCGAATCTGGCTGATCTATATAAAAACTTCTCGAGACTTGGTGGAAAGCCGTTTACTGGCAAGGAGTCTATTGTTGAAGCCCAAGCTTGAATTAGATCGTGTGAAAGAATTTTTAAAGGATTGAAATTGAAAGAAGATCAAAAGCGAATGATAGCTTCTTGGCAACTCCAAGAGGAAGCTCTTGCTTGGTGGGAGACAGTTACTGCGAATGAGCCAGAAGATGAGTTTACTTGGAGATGATTTAAAGAAGTGTTTGAGCAGCGATATATTCCATCTACTGTTATCTCCCAAATGTACCAGGAGTTCACAGAATTGAAACAAGAAAGTTTATCATTTGAGGAGTACTTGAATAAATTTAACCAATTGTCTCGATTTGGTCCAGAGTTGGTGAATACACCTTTGAAGAAGAATGAAAGATTCATTCGAGGAATGAATAAGGAGTACCATAAGAGGATGACATCCCACATAAAAGAGATTGTTCGTCTCCACGGTATACCCAGCAGTATAGTGAGTGATCGTGATCCGATCTTCACTAGTAGATTTTAGGAGGCATTCCAAGACGCAATGGGAACAAAACTGAACTTCAATACTACTTATCACCAGTAGTCTGATGGGCAGACAGAAAGGATTAATTGAATTTTAGAAGACCTTTTGAGAGCTTGTATTCTTGAATTTGGTGGTTCTTGGGAGGACCATTTACCTCTGGTTGAATTCTCATACAATAATAGCTATCAGGCGAGCATCGAAATGGCTTCTTTTGAGGCTTTATATGGTCGTCCGTGTCGATCACCTGCATGCTGGATCGAGTCGGGTAATAGACTCGTCCTTGGACCAGATATGATTAAAGAAGCCATGGAGAAAGTTGATTTTATTCGAAAGAAGTTAATAACTGCTCAAAGTCGGCAGAAGAGCTATTAAAACCGCAGAAGAAGAGCTTTGGAATTCCAGGTTAGAGATTCAGTATTCTTGAAAGTGTCTCCAATGCGTGGTGTATTGAGATTTGGGAAAATTAGTAAGCTGGCACCATGTTATATTGGTCATTTTCCTATTCTGGAGAGGATCGGTCCTCTTAGCGTGTCGAGTGTATCTACCCAGCAGGTTATCTGGCGTGCATGATGTGTTTTGCATTTCTAACCTCCGGAAATATATGCACAACCTAGATAGTATCATTGAAGAGCAGCTCAGCAGGATCTTGAAGTCACTCCCAACTTAGCAGTTAAAAGAGAGCCATTGAAAATAATCGATCATGATGAAAAGCAGCTGAGGAACAAAATTGTGAAACTGGTTAATGTACAATGGAGTGGCCATCCAAAGGAATGTACTTAGGAAACAGAGAATAGCATGCAAAAGACCTATCCCAATTGCAGAGTGGATATTCTGGCTTGATTGGTAAGCTATTTCTCTATCTTTTATATCTTCATATAATTCCTTGTTTGTCTTTCTCCCTCTCAAGAAAATTTCGAGGACGAAATTTTCTTAAGGAGGGGATCCTGTAACATCCCTAGAATTTTATCAATTTAAAACTAGTAATTTATTTGAATTTTTGAAATTTAAATTGAGTTAATTTGAATTAATTTTAAATTTTCAAAACATACGAATATTTTATTTGTTTAATTAAATAGAATGGATTGAATTTCAAATTTGAATCTGGATTTGTATTTGTATTTGTATTTAATTTAAATAAATATCTTAAGTGAAATATTTGAATTCAAATATATTAACATATGTATATAGTTTCATAAATGAGTATTAAAACTTTTTCTTTAAAAAGGTTGTATAAATAAAAAAGAGAATGTAATTATTCAAATAAGAAAGGAAAATAATATAAAAACTTTTATTTAAAATATTCATGCATAGTTGTTAACTAGTGAGGCACCCAATGTAACAAGTATTTAAATTTTAGAAAGTGAATCAACAAGTGTCATCGCTTTTGATTTTAATTTTTAAGAAAATTTATAAAATTAATTTAAACTATTTCTCTCATTCCTTTGATCACTTTTATCCCATTTTCAAATGCTCAAAACCAAAAGAAAACAAAAGAAGAAGAAAATCTGAGAAGCATCAAATCCTCAGACCAGATCATCAAGCAAGTTTTTAAAACAAATTAAACAAACCGGAAATCAAAACAAATTTAAACAAACGCTTCTTCTTCAAACTTTTAATCAGCAATTGAAGATCAAAAGAGATTCAGGAATCAAGCACAGGGAAACAAAAATTCAACTCAGCAAAGTTTCAGCTAAACAAATCAAAGCTTCATCATCTAAAACAACAGGGATCATTCCAGTAAATTAAACAAATCAAAGTTTACAATTTCTAGATTTTTCAAGTTCAACAGAATCTCAGGCTCTTCTATGTTTTCATAAAATAAACTGAAGGTAAATCCTTTTAAGAATTTGAGTTTCAATGACTAAGCAAGTGATTCCATCAGAAGCTAAGCAATTTTATATAACTAGTTGCAGGAAAAAAATCCAAGATCAAATTTAAAATAGCTTTCCAGACTTCAAAAAAAATCAAACTTTCAAAATTTCCTCTTTGCTTTCTGTTTTCAGGTAAACTGGTGAGTAGACCCCTTAAAACTTTGATTTTTGATCTGTTTTTTGAATGCATGATTCAAGCAAGTTTGAACATTGGTTTGCATGCACCTACCTATGAATATGTGTATGTATCTGTCCTGTGCATGTTCATGTACATGTTTATAAATCCATGTTCTAGTTTCAGATTTTCAAAAAAAAAACCTGTCGGACCCAAAAATCCCTACTTCTAATCTTTGTTAGATCAAAGTGTTAAAATAAAAAGTGTTCAAATTCACTAAAATTGAATTTTAAAAATAATTTTGTAAACTAATATCAAGAATATGGGGTCTGGAACAAGAAAGTACTGTAATCTCAATTTATAATTAAAATTTCCTTAATTATTCGATTCGATTATATAACCTAAATGGTCTTTGAAAATTTTGATTTTTAAGATTAAAATCAAGAATTTAAATTATGTTTAGAGCGAGCATTTTGACAATGGACTGGAAATGAGTTTTGGGGCTTTACTGGCGATCGATGAAAAGGGAATGATAGGGGTTTGCTCTTGGCGGAGGAGGCAGACTCAGAGACCACCAGAAAAATGTCAAATGAACTTATGATTCACTGTGGCGATGGGTAGGCAGGGATTCAGGGTTCAAACCCATTTTTCTTTAAGGGTCGTAATTTTGGTTGCTGCGACATCGTTGGTCCATCGGAGTCGATCGCGCCAGTGTTGATACAAGCATTAGACATCGGTGGAGCTTCGGGTGCGATTACGTGACCTCTGATGGCTAGAGGTGGAAGGACGAAGCGATTTCATGATGATCGTTTTTGGCTCCAGTTTGGGGTCGATAGCAAAGAATTCGAATTCATCGATATTATGGGTATCTAGGTGCTCGTGGGGTTCAGGTGGATTATTCGACTCGATGGAGGATGGAGCTTCGACCGAAGGTAGCAATTCCGACCGTGCATGTGCACAAGTCTTGATGTGTATCAGGAAGCAGGGTAGAGGAATGAAGGGTTGATGTCTCGAAGCAATCTTTGGAAGAGTCATGTGATAACTCGAGATTGGGCTCGAGTAAAATTATTGATGCGCTGGGTAAAAACACTTAGAAAAAATTTAAGTTTGAAAATTTAGGCGCTCGGGTTGATTTTCGGCAAAACTCGAAGTAAGCAGGCAAGGTTCTCGGGTAAGACTCGAAGCGGGTCTTGAGCCTGATACGTAAAACAGCTTTTACTTTAAAAAAATTCAAACATTTAAACATTTTTAAAAACATGTTTTCAAATGATGGTTTTGATTAAAAGATTAAATCAATTAAGGATTTAAATAAGATATTTTTAAAGTGATTAAATTTTAATTTATTTAACTTTGTTAAAATATTAAATTATTTATATTAAATAAATAATGTAATTTAAAAGGATAATTAAGATAGAATGTTGCTTAAACTAATCTTAACCGTTTAAAGTAACTAATGTGATAAAGATGATTTATTAAACAAGTTCTAAAGGAAAATCAAAGTAATTAATTTATCTCTTGATTTATTAAATAATTCATGATTTTGTTAATATAATTACTTAAGAAGTAATTACTTAACTAATTACTTAATATTAAAGATTATTTTAATAAATAATTAAGGTTAATAAATTTGTAATTAATTATTAATTAATTAATTAATTAAGGAATAATTAATTAATAGAAGTAATTAAGATTTAATTAATTAAAAATTAATTATTAATTAGTTAAGATAATTAATTAAGGGATGATTAATTAATGAAGGTGATTAAGACTTAATCAATTGCAATTAATGATAATTAATCATTGATTAAAGATTACTAATGAAAGTAATTATGTGGTTAATAAAATTTAAAACCACACGATTTATTCATCTTAATTGAAGATGTTTGATTGTTATTGAATGATGTTTGTGTTGGATTGATATTTCTAATATGTGATGTGATGCTATGTAATATGAATTGCTTTGTGCTGAGCTGTGATATCTGTGATGAATATTCTTCTGTGTGAATGTGAAAACTCATTGGCCCGTAAAACGGCAATTGAATTTCGATGCGACAGGGAGTCGGATTCCAGTTGGTTATCCAGAACCTACATCGAACCTTGATAGTGAATCTTTGTGAATGATACATCCATGTGTTTTAAAAATTAAGCACCCACTATTTGGTTTAGACAGGAGAGGACCTTTGTGTCGTATAACCCATTCTGAATATGTGATACGATGAAATGGATAGCATTTGAATACGGTGGTGAAGACCGGGCATCTTTGAGAATGATAGGATAACCCGTCGAATGACTCTGCACTGAGTTGCTCTGGTATAGAGGTCTCCATATGTGATGGGGATTCCGATCGGGATTGTGGGTGCCCGGATTGCAAGGACTTGTTCGAAAGTGCCTTCGGTTCTGTTAGAACCCAGAAAAGACTTGTATGGTTGTATATCTGACATTACAATTTGAGACATAAAGCTGATTTCTTTCAAATACATTTCTGTTCATGGCGGAAAATTTATTCTCTTAGCTTCGAGCTTAGAGGTTATGTAGTTGAAGGTTATTAGCGATATGCTCCTAATTTGGTAGCGTGGCATGCTGAGTGTTGCTGATCATTTGTTGATCGAAGCATGGCTTTGTGGAAATGCGTAGCTTTGTGGACGAGACTTCGTCGAACCTCACAACCCGGTTATGGCCGAAACAGGAATCGTTGCAGCAAGGTTATTTGGGGGTAGCGCCCCCTGAGGGTATGTCTATTTTCTTTTGGATTATAAGTGGTATCATGGTATAGAGCCCAGATACTTAACTTTGTGGTTGTTGCAAACTTATTGCTTTGTGGTTGTTGGTTGAGAAGCGCTTCGGATAAAGGTTGGTAACGACTGGGAGATGACATACTCGTGTCAGTAGTTACCTAGTTACAGAGGTAACTCGGCCTTGTGTTGGCAGAAATCCAGTTAGGCTCTCGAGGATGTCCCTCCAAAGGCGTTCCATTTTGTGTGGGAAGTTCCTTTTCCTAACCATTTGTTGGAAATCCAAACAAAAAAATATGAGCCATGTACGGTTTTAGTTGTATAACCTGCCATGCAACTTAGCGGTAACCTGCTACAAAACATGGTAGCTTTAGTAGGCATACGATAAAATGTGGTATGCTGGCTAAGATTAATATTATACTTTCGAAAATGTTTTCACACTAAGCACTAATAAAAATAATATCTAAAAAAAGTTTTCTCGTATTAAGCATGTTTGACTATCATTAGAAGAAATCTCCTCCAAATCTGCGTTTGCATTGTGTGTGTGGTGGGAGGTCTTATGGTAGTTTCATTTTCCAAAAGCATATTGGTTTTCTTTTATAAACTGTTTTTATTTCAAACAACTATTTTTGTTTGCTCGTACCAGTCCCATGACTGACCCAGAGTTTATTGTTCCCTTCCTAAACTCTGGATGCCCATAATTTTCCACACGGGCAACCTAAAAGCTGGTTATCCGTGTTTTGGAGCTAGCTTGGATTTTGAAGTCTTTTGGAAGCTATTGGATTCTGGAAGCTTTTGGATTTGGAAATCTTTGAAAGTGTTGGAGTTTTTAAAGACCTTATTGAAGTGAAGTATGTTGGAAAATTATTGAAGTTTCTATTGTCGTTTTATTGTTGCATCACATGTGTATCACTCTAATATTAGTGATCGATGTTGTAACGGATATTGTATCAAAATTGTATCTGTATTGTGATCAATGATATTCATTTTTCCGCTGTTTATTTTCATCTAATGTTGTTATAAGATCTATCCAAACTGGAGTTCAACGTTTGAATCTCCGGCAGTCGAATACAAGTGAGTTATTTGATGTCGATTTTCAATCGCTGGATTTCGGGTCGTGACATTAGGCCATCGTGAAATAGTAGGTACGAGTGAATAATTTCTTTCCATTTGTTGAGCATATTCAAGGACAAAATAAGGTTCAAACAAGGAACCATGGGTAAGGGGTTGTATATGATACAACCAATAAGCAATTATCCATCGTTTGTGGGGTTATGACTTGTTGAGTAAATCAAGGTCAGAATTCCAAGGCATATTAGTCCTAATATCCACTAGTGAAGTCAAAAGGCTTCTATGTTTTATCTTAGGGTTTGAGAAACATAAAAGACTAGTGCGAGCCTTATTAGAAAAATAAAATGGTAACATTGAAATTTTTTAATGTTATAAGAACATGTGCTATGTATAATTAAAATAATCTACTTCGATAAATTTATACACTAAATAAAATTAATAAAATGTTTAATAATTAAAATATACAAAGGAACTGAATTAAATATTGACGAACAAATATAAAATATACTTACTAATAAATTTTTGCATGTTGACACATGCAAATGCCTAATTATACAACCAATTAGTATGTTCAGAACGTATACGACCTTACTTGCCTGAGACAGTGTATTGTCATCAATGAATTTCAAACACTAAAAGCAATACAAGAATACAGATATTTGATCCAATGCGATCAGGCATAAATGTTGTATGGTGAACAGTCCAATTCGTAATATCCGAAACATAAATAAAATTAGTTCATTGAAATAATAAAAATAATTATAGTGTGAGATCGTGTATTCAATATGATTGATTACAATAATAATCTTGTTGTGCTAAATGTAACACTAGACCAAAGCCTATAAGGTAGATCTAAGAACCGATCATTGAAATGTCAGTTTGATCAGTTTCCGTGAAGTGCAATTTATTTGATATCCTTAACAGTTAAGGATGACCAAATGTGTTTTTTGTAAAGCCTTCATTATGATATTGTAGTAAGGATATCCTTTAATGGTTTAACCATTTAGAAAGGAAATATATAACATTCCCTAATTTTAGCCAAGTTTAATTTGATCATTAGTTTAATTTTTGGAATTTAATTGTGAAATTAATGGTGAATTAATTGGAATTTGTCAGGATAAATATATTGAAAATAAAATTTTGATTTGAAATTCATATTTTTAAAATAAATTGGATTTAAAAACTCTATATTTAAAATTTATAAAAGTTTTTTTTCTAATATATATCTATATTTGGAAGTTGTAATTTGAGAATAATATAATAATTTTCTAAAATTTAATTAAAGATAAGTTACTCATTTTTAACACTAGTATTTGTTTATAGTTATCAATTTAAGAATAATAATTTAAAATTCAAATGAGATTAATAAAAAGGTTTAAAAACATAATAAGTATAAATTTATAATGACATAGGGTTTAAAACAAAATTTATAAAATTATTTGAAAGAGGGATTTAAACATAAAAATACTAATGTTAACAAGTGTAAAAAAAATTACTATGCATTAACAAGTGTAACAAAATAAAACAAGTGGCATTATGAATTATTTTAATTTAAATTATAAAAACAATGTGTTTTAAAAATGAGAAACCTGATTTTAATTCTTAGTCTAAACTTCTCAAACCTGAAACAAATCTAAAAAACAAAAAATGAGATCAAAATTAAAGCATGTAAATTAAAAATGAAGAACAAAGAAAAATTCAAAGCCTGGAAATGAAATGAAATGCAAGTTCAAAGCAACCCAAACGAATTCAAGTACAGATCAAATTCATCAGGGTCCAGATCAAAATCAAAGATTAACAAAATTGAACCACGAATTCAACTCAAAACATCATATCAAAGTTCAGAGTACACAACCAAAATCCAGACCAAAATATTTCTAGTTTCAAGCTACCTGTTCTCTGCTTCCATGTCAGGTGAGTAAACTTCTAAACCTAAAAGCTTTGAATCAATTTTGATGAGGTTGAAATGAAGTTTTGAAAATCTAGTTGCATGTATAAAAAATCATGTGTGTGTGTAGACAGGGTTGTGAATGTCTGTTGTACAGGCAGACAGCTTTGTTCTAAGTTTATAAAGATTAAATCTATTTCAAAAATCAATACTTCTTTCTATGATCCATTCTAGGCTTCAAGAACTAAACAAGTTATGTTCATATAACTGAGATCTTAATTCTAAAAATAGTTTTGAGCTATATTTAAACATAGATTTCACTGGGAAGATGAATATGTAGTAAACTCAGATAAATGTCAAAAATTCAAGTATTGTAAATTCTTGATTCATTTATATAATATGTTTTACTTTTGAAAATGATGATTTTCAAAAGAAAATTCACGTTTTTAATTTAGTAATTCTCGAAATTTTGGAAGTTAAACGTAAAATGGATTCTAGGCAATTTACGGCGATCGAAGTGGAATGGGTGATCGTGGTGGCTTCAAAAGGTAGCTGGAAGGTTGTAGATCGCGGGAAAAATGGATTTTGATTTTTTTTATCATCGTCGCCAACGATACGATGGGAAATAGGGTTTTAAACCTAATTTTGATTGGCGTAATTCCAAGGGAATGTTCGTCGTTGATAGGGCATCGGGCGTGACCGATCCAAGAGGAAAAGGTGCATGAATGATCAGGGAAGCTGTGGTGAAGTCGCAAGGGTTCAAGCGATATGTCGTGGTGGCGTGAAGCATTTTTGGTTGGTCGGGTTAATTTCCAGTTTTGAGATGAGATGCTCGTTCTAGATACTTTGTCGCATTGGATGATCTAGAGGTTCGTAATGGAGAAGGACGTGTTCATCGTCGTGCCGGAGGTCTCAATAGTGGTCGAAAAATGATCTGACGATCGTGCATGTGCATGTGCACTTATGTATTAGATTTGGATTTTGGGTTTGGAGAAGAAGCAAAGGCCTCGGGTTGGTCTCGAGAATATTATCGCGTGGACTTGAAGTAATAATACAGGGAGGTAACTCGAAGTTGTGTTTGGGAATTCGTAGATATGGATCGGGTTTTTGAAACAAGGGCAAGCATCAAAAAGAAGGAAAATGTCTAGTTTTAAAATTTTAAATTTAATCAAGTTTAAATGTTTTCTTGATCAATGTTTTTCAATAAAACTTATTTTATTTAAGTTAGAAACTTAGTTAAAGGTTTTAAAAAAATTTTACTAAGTTTAAAAGAATTTAATATATATATATATAACCTTTGTTTTGAAAGTTTATTTTAAATAAACTTAATATTGTGATTAAATAAATAATTAAAGAATGAAGTGTTTTAGTCCTTAATTTAATTTAAAGGTTTAAAGTGATTAAATGATTAATTACTTAAAAAGGATTTGATTTATGTGATTCATTAATTAGTGTGATTAATTTAAAGATTATTTAATGATTAAAGGTTAATTACTTTAAAAGTGAATTATTTAATGATTAAAAGTTAATTAATTTGTAATTACTTAATGTAATTAAGGGATAACTAATCATGTAATTATTGAAGGTTAATTTAATTAATGTGATTAATTAATAAATTATTAATTAATTAAGATGGATAATTAAATTTGATAAATCAAGTGATTAAAATTAATTTGAAATTTATTAATATAAGTGATTAGGGATAATCACTTATTGAAATTAATCGAGCATAATTAATTAATTAAAGGTTAATTAATTAATGTAATTAATTAGGGATAATCACTTATGGGAATTAATTAAGGGTTAATTAATTAATGTAATTAATTAAGGTTTATTAATTAAATAATAATTAAATAATTAAATGTTAATTATTTAATGATTAAAGGTTAATTGATTTATTAATTAAGGTTGATTAAGTAAAAATCAAAGGTTAATTAATTTATTTTCAAAGGATAATTGATAAATGATTAACGGATAATTAATTAAAGGGTTGTAATTAATTAATGTTAACTAACCAGGATTAGTAATTTATTCATAAGTAGTTAATCTGATTTAAATTACTCAGATAATTAGTTGGTCTTACTTATGGATGTTTGGATTTTATGGAATGTTTGAATTGTTTGATACCTCCGATATGTGATGCCCTATTTTGATTTGAGCTGTGATGAATATAATTTATTTATCTGTAATGAATTTATATTATTTATCTATGAATCTGTTAATGAAGATAAGCGTTATTGGATCATACCGCTTATCAATATTGCTGTATTTGGATTGTGATGATTGATGATGTTGCACTATTGGGCAAAACCCCTGGACTACACCATACACACACAAATAGGGATTTCACGGGAAATTGGTTAAGTCACAGGTATTTGAATTTAATATTATGAAATGGTTTTAAAAGATGAATTTTGAATCCAAAGGGTTTTGGAAATGGAATTGAATTAAATATGGAAAGCTTTTGAAAAGGAAGTTTGAAATTGAAATTTAGTTTGAATATAATATATCTTGTTTAAGTTTTGAAATTGTTTTGGAAATTTGGTTTGAAAGGTTTATACAAGTTATATAATATATATATATATATGGATTTAAAACCATCTTTAAAGTATTTTAAAAGTATTATTTTGGGAATTTAAAATTAACCCAAGTTTATACTTCAAAGGATATAACTTGTGCATAATTGTTCGGATATTTCCGAAATAAAAACTCTTTGTTTTCAAATGATAATTGCTTTCCTATTAAGGAAAGAATTTCCAGTTTTGTTGAAAGGATTTTCCAAGTTATGAATGAATCTTTGGAAATGGTTTTGAAAGCTACGAATTGAATCTTTGTTTTAAAGATTGGATGAGTTAATCCAATTTGAAAGGGAAATTCTTTTGAAAGGCTATGAATGAATCTTTGTGAAATATTGGTGAACTTTGTGAAGTGAATCTTTTCATTTAAAGATTTGAAAATGGTAATTTATTTAAACTATTTGAAGAAAGGTTTTAGGATTTAAGTTGTGACTTAACGGAGATCCCAATACCCATATGTTTTTAAATATTGCGCTCATTATTCGGTTTAGCAAGGAGAGGACTTTGTGTCATATAACCCATTTCGAATAATGATACGATGAAATGGATTGCATTTGAAGACCGGTGGTGAAGACCAGGTATTTTCTAAAGCGAAAGGATTACCTGTCGAATGTCT
This sequence comes from Allium cepa, assembly GCA_030765085.1. NCBI lineage: Eukaryota > Viridiplantae > Streptophyta > Magnoliopsida > Asparagales > Amaryllidaceae > Allium > Allium cepa. The sequence continues at coordinate 968,666,887 of CM060945.1, read as the reverse complement.
CCCACTGGTTGATCCCCGGTATAGAGACCTATATTGCCCTTTGTGATAGGGAGTCCGGACGTGATTAGGGATTATCCATATTTGCAAGGGCTTCTTTTGAAGTGCCTTCAGTTCTATTCGAACCCGGAACAGACTTGTATGGATGTGTGTCTGACATTACACTTTGAGATGTAAAGCTGCTTTCTATCCAATACATTTCTGTTTGGTGGGGGAGAATTTTTTCTCTCTTAGCTTAACACCCTTCTCTGAGACCTACGAGATCAGAGGTTATTTAGTTGATGGTTACTAGTGATACACTCCCAATTTGGTAATGTGGCATATGAAGTGATGTTGATCTTGTGTTGTTTAAAGCATGGCTTTTGTGTAAAGCGTATCTTTGTGTACATGACTTCGTCGGACCTCACAACCCAGGAATGGTCGAAATAGGAAAGTTGCGGCAAGGTTATTAGGGGTCACGTGTAACGACCCAGAATTTTTAGAGATTAAAATATGAATATTTAATTAATTTTAAATATTAATAAGTGAATTTATAAGTCGAATAAATTTTATTTTGAATTATTGGATTTTATTGGATTATTAAATCGATAATTTAATACGTTAAATTATGGAAATAATTGAAAATTGGGTTAAATATGATTTAAAATGATTTGTAAAATTTTATTTTATCATATGGGAGTTAGAACGATATTTTAGAACTTTTAAAATCGAACTAAAAGTTAATTTGTGAAAATTGAATATTTTAATATTTAAAATCGACTAGTAAAAATAGTCAATTTTTGAACAGTCTCGGAATTGAACGAAACCAGTTCCATTGGATCCGTAATAGTTAGTTATTACCGGATTTCAATTTTCGTGTCAATCGGAGTTATCGTTTGATCGTGGCAGCTCGAAACGCATCGATTTATTTTTAATTTAAATTTGACGAGTGAAAATAGACATTTTTCAAAAAGTCTCGGATTTCGACGAAACTAGTTTCATCGGATCCGTAATGTGATATTATTGTAAGGTTTCAAATTTCAAGTCAATTGGATTTACCGTTTGTCCGGTACAAATTAAAACGCCTAGAAATCGACTTAAATCGGTTTAATTCAAATTGAGCGTTTATAGCCATAACTCGCACATACTTCCAAATTAGCTTCCGAAACCTGTTCCATTGTGCCCGGAACGCGGGATAAACCCTAGGTACGTCAGTTACGGCGCGTAAATCGGAGTTCGGAATTTCCAGAATGAATAGTGTTTCGGTTTTCTCTATAAATAGCCCTTCATAAATTAAAAAAAAAAGAAAATAAAACACTAAACCCTAATTTTCACCTAGCCGCCACCTATAGATGGATGGCCAGAAATTATCTCCACTTCCTCCCTCAATCACTCACGATCCGTCAACAATTGGAGGAAGTTGTCAACATGAAAGTTGTAGAGGGGAGTGTGTTCTTCAAATCCATACGGATATGATGGGGTATGGCGCGACGAGGAGGGAGCCAGGGGGTGCGTTTGTAGGCCGCACGGCCTCGTGCTGCGTGCAATCAAGGGGGCCGAGCTTCGAGCTCTTCCTGGTGGAGGTAGCTTGCGTCGAGTGCTTCGCAATGGCTGTAGTTTGATCGAGTATCGTCGAGCGTAGGCGAAGCATAATTAAAACCTAATTTAGCATGATGGGTTTCATGAAGACGGCAAGTTCCTGGAGGGAAGAAACGTGAGGGAGAGGGAGAGTGGGGGACGGCCAAGATCTGCAGGTGATGGATTGAAGGGCTGAGATGAGTTGGGGTTTAAAATTAATTAGATTTAGTTGTAAATTATGAATATAAATCGTGTACAAACTTCAATAATTCATAACTTTTTCATACGAGGTCGAAAACGCACGAAACCAGTTGCGTTGGAATCGTATGGACGAGCACTACGCGATGGAGTTGGTTTGGAGTCATTTGGAGTTAGTGAGAATTTTGGGTAAAATTAAACGTCCGTTTAATTTTATCAGAAATAAATCGCTAAAACGGAATTTAAAAATCAAGGTGAGAACTTCTCACTCAATCGAATCAGTTTTGATTTTATTTTAAATAGTTAAATTTAAAATATTTGAATGCATGTTTGAATGTTGATTTATATCTATTGATTGTTAGAATAGACATTATACGCCGTTAGTAAGCGGATGTTATTTATTAAAAACATATACCGCGAATATTTCATAAACAGTGAAATTGGTATTATATATATAATATCAATATATATATATTGGCATATGTATATATTGCAGTTGTTGATTTCCCGCATTTATTTGTTTAGCGGATGAGACCCTATTACGCCGTTATTAAGCGGATAATATTTAATAAGAACATATACCGCGATAATTTCGTACTGGAGCGAAATTGGTATTGTGCTAATGTTTTTGGATGCAGGAAAACAGGTTGGAGGGATCCAACTGGATTCCTCAACAGTTTTTATTTGATTTCAGATATTTTGATATTTGATGGACTATCATATCGATATATGATGTCGTTGTTGTCGCGATTGACTATTTGGTATGTAGCATCATTGGACCAAGTTTGGAACTTTAAAATGATTTTTAAAGTGATTTTTGAAAATATACTGTATGTTTGGAAATTGATTTATTTTAAATAAATAAACGTTATAATTTTTAAAGTTATAAAAATTATGATTTTTGAGAAATATAGTTAAAAACTGATTTTTGAGAATATGATGCTAACGATTTTATAAAATAGTTTAATCGGAATTTTATAATTATTGTGAAAAGTTTAAATATAGGATTTTATAAAATTTAATTATTTTATAAATCAAAATGGTGAAATTCTAAAGGAGATTAAAGACGTTTTAAAATATTAATATGAATTGATTTATATAAGAGATTTATAAATGGATATTTATAAATTGAGATATGGAAATTATAAAACGAGTTTTTATAAGTGTTTGAATGGAGTGAAAATGAATTTCATTAAAGAATGAAATTTATAGAATTTAAATGGTGAAGTTATAAGAATGGAATTTATAGAATTTTATACGGTGAAGTTATAAATGGAATTTTTATAAGCAGTAGGTTTATAAAATTTATTAAGTTATTAAAATAATGATTTTGGATAAATGAATGAATCTTATAAGTTATAAGATTTATAATTATGAAGTTCAAAAGAACGATTTTGTAAAATAATCATTTTATAAGTAATTAACTTATAATATGAACGTTTAGTTTATAATTTAGTTATAAACTGGAATAGGTTAATAAAAGAATTTATAAAAAAAGAAGTTTTTATAAATAAATAAAGATGGAATTTATAAACGTTGTTTTATAAATTCACAAATGACTTATTTTGATAAGTAAAATTGTTATAACTTATTTATGGAGTTATATTCACGTTTTAGACAGTGAATAATCCTTTAAAATAAAATGAATAAAAAGGATGAAATTTGTTAATGAAGTATATTCACGTTTTTGAATAGTGAATAACACGTTAAAGAAAATGTTTAGAATGTGATGTTTTAAATAGAATTAAAACGATCTAACGATGTTTTAAAATGTGTTGAGATTCGAAACCATAGATTTCAAAATTGATTGTTGAAATAGACGTTTTCGAGAAATAGAAGGAGATGATGGACTATAACACTGTTGTTATAGTAAATAATTTCCGAAAGGAAATGTTTTGTATAGTATTGGGATTTATATATCTATTTAATTTCGAATCCCTATACTAGTGATTTTGGGTTGTTGTAACGATGTTTTACGCAACATTCGTTTTGACCCAAATAAATATGTTTAAGAGAATGATTTCCTTAAAGAATGAAATATATACTTAATTTCGATTGAAGTATATTGAATATTTTCTAAGTGTTGAAAATAAATAAAATCTATGAATTACTTATTAAATAAGTATGGAAATGTTTTCCAATATAAAGTGAATATTTTGAGAATTTATCTTTTTGAAGATAAATTGAAAAGAAAATTGAAATGAATAATTGAAATCGAATATTCATTGATATCTTGGAATGTAAATTCACTATTGAATTTATGAATGAAAAAAAAGAGAATTGGTTTAAAAATAAATATTGATTTATTTTTGAAGTGTTGAAATTATATATCTTGTAAAGATATTTTGGAAAATAAATAATTTGGAAAATTATTTGGAATCTGGTGATGTGTGCATATCCAGTGATAGTTCAATAACTGACTATCAATATTTCCCTTTGAATGGGTAATTGATGTGAATTGTTTGAATGTGAATGCTACACTTATTTTTAAATAAGCGCTCACTATTCGGGTTAACCGGGAAAGGACCATGGGGTCGTATAACCCATTCCGAATATGTGATACGTCGTTATAATTGCATTTGAAGATCGGTGTTGAAGACCCGGTATTTGCGAGAGCGATAGGATGACCTATCGATTGTCTCTGCACTGAGTTGCAACGGTATAGAGACTCCCTAAGTGATGGGAAATCCGATCAGGATTGTGAATATCCGGATTGCAAGGACTTCTTTGTAAGTGCCTTCGGTTTTGTTCGAGCCCGGAACAGACTTGTATGGATTGTATGTCTGACATTACAAGTTGAGATATAAAGCCGATTTCTTTCAAATATATTTCTGTTGGTGGCGGAGAATTTATTCTTTTAGCTTAACACCCTTCTCTGAGACGTACGAGCTCAGAGGTTATATAGTTGAAGTTATCAGCGATATATTCCCAATTTGGTAATGTGACATGCTGAGTGTTGCTGAAATGATCATTGTGTTGATTATTGTGATAGGATCGTTTATTTGATCGTCTATCTTGGTGATCATCGTGTTGATCATTTGTTGACCCAAAGCATGGCTTTTGTATAAAGTATGTTTTTGTGGACGTGACTTCGTCGAACCTCACACCCCGGAAATGGTCAAAACAGGAAAGATGCGGCAAGGTTATGAGGGGTAGCACCCTTTAGGGTATGTACATTTCCTTCTGGATAGAGGTGGTATCATGGTATGGAGCCCAGATATTTAACCTATGTGGTTACTACGAATTTATTACTTTGTGGTTGTTGGTTTTCGGGATCCCGTGAGAAAGGTCGTTTACGATCGGGGAATGGTGTGCTCGTGTCAGTAGTTACCCAGTTAGGGGTAACCCGGCCTTGTGTTGGCAGAGTTCCGGTTTGGTTCTCGGGGATGTCTTTCCAGAGGCATTCTCATGTGGCAATGGGAAGTTCCTTGGCCTGATCATTTGTTGGAAATCCAAAGAAACAATACGAAACTTGTACGGTTTTAGTTGTAGAACCTGCCATCTAATATGGTAGCTATTAGTAGGCATAATATAATGGTACCTATGCTGGCTAAGATTTATATTCTACTTTCGAAATGAATTTTCTACACTATGCACTAGTAATAATATCAAATGTTCTTTTTAAATGCGTATCAAGCAGGTTTGACTATCATAAGGAGAAATCTTCTCCAAGTCTGCGTTTGCATTGTGTGTGTGGCAGGAGGTCTTATGGTAGTCTCATTTTTAAAAGCATTGCGAATTGAAATAAAAATATCTCTCTATTTTGATTTTAAAGATAAATAAACTGTTTTGAGTTCTCACACCAGTCACATGACTGACTTGGAGTTTATTGTTTTCCTTCCTAAACTCTGGGTGCCCACCAATTTCCACACGGGCAGTCAAGAGTTAAGGTATATCAGGATATTCTGGATATTCTGGAGTTGCTGGAGGCAAGCTGGATGGCATGGCGTATTACTTATATAGTATTTATTTTTCCGCTGCACTGTTTGTTGTTGTTGTACACTCTGATGATATGATGTAATATAATGTATAAAATGTAATAACTGATATAGTTCTTTGTTTAAAGATTATTCATTTATTATTATATGTTGTTCCGCTGCGAATTGTGAGATTCTGATGTTGTTGTGTTGTTTTCTGTTCCGTCCTATTTTCTTCTGTTTTTCCTTTTCCTCTATTCTCTTTTCTTTCTATCTAAAATTTTCTACCTTCTATTCTGTTTTCTATTCTCTCTAATTTCTATTTTCTATTTCCTTCTTTCCTATCTTCTTTCTTCTTTCTTCTTTTCTTTTTCTTAAAACCCCTAAGGGTTCGTATTTTCGTTCATCTTGAATTAAACAAAGGAGATTAGTGTCTATTCAAGGAGTACGGATTTACGGGTCTTTACAATTTGGTATCAGAGCATATGGTTAAGCGACAACCATGGTTCTGTTGGGTATTATTCATTAGAGATAGAGTCAGTAGTACTCTAGAATGAATTTGAGTGTAATAATAGCTATGAGAGCGTATTTGTTAGTGAATATAAAAATTGTTTTATATTGTGATGATTGGTTTATTTAGTGGTATATGAACTTTCGTCAGCGTGGTCCGCAAGACTATGCCGAAGGGGTTTCTAAACACTTGAATAGAACAATTCGGCACAGTATTGTTTTAAAAATGGGTAAATGAAATAATTTTACTTGATTATATTTTGAATATAAAGGAATAATTTTTCAAAATTATTAAAGTGTATATAAGTCGATTGTTTAGTTGTTTGAATAATCTAAATAAAGGAATAATTGTATAAGCAAAAGAATTATACGAATTGAATTATAATTAAAGTAATTTACAATTGAGAAATAAACTTATATATATAAGAAGTGAAACTATATGAATATATTTATGAATATGAGTTATAAATAGAAATGGAAATTTACTTTAGAATTGAATTAATGGATTGAATGTTAATCAATTAAATGTGAATAATTGATATTGAATAATGAATATAAGTGTTAATTCATTGAAATCTAATGTTATTATAAAGTTGAATAATTGAATGAAAATCAATTAAATTAAGCCAATTGTAAGCAAAGGAATTTGGTCGTAATTAATATACATTGGTTGTTATATGATTGTTAGTTGATTGTATATGAATTCATTGAGTGTTAATGAAATTGAAAGCTAAAGTAATTGGAATTCAATTGGAAGTTAAATGAAGCTCGAATAGAATTGAATTTAATTTGGAAGTGAACCAACTTGAATATGAATTAGTGAATATAAACTAATTGAGAATGAATGTTGTAAACATCCATTGTTAATAAATCAAATGTGATTTAAATTGAAAACCATTTCATTGAATATTAATAAGAATATGAATGAATATTGATTTGGTTATGGATGATAGTTGGTTGATGTTTGCATTTGTTGTTTAGTTGCATTTGTTATGTGACATATATAGTAATTATGTTGCTATATGTTGTATATTGATATTATTGTCATATATGCATGTCTCTCATGTTGTTTGTTGAGTGATTAGTAGGTGCGGATCGCGTTTGCTTCGCATTTGGAGCTCGCTTTTGCGCTATATTAGCCGTATATGCTTGCTAATAAAATATAAGGTACATATCTCGGATTAAATACAGTACTTTTACACTTTTTTCCCTTCGGGATGCCTCGTTACTTGATGAGATGTATATTTGTGATATATATACTGTCATTTTTTTTTTCGGATCGAGCCGCGCAAAGGAGACTATGGCGAATTTTTCCGAAAATTTAAGGCGTTAGAAAAAAATTTGAAAAAATTGGAATTTTTTTTTGAAAACTTAACTTTGATTTGGAATTGAAAGTTAAACGATATAGTAGTTGTTATTGAAAAGATAACTAAGTATGATTTGAAAACTTAGTAAAGATTTATAAGAAGTTTAACTATGGATTTTGGGAAAATTAATAGATTCTGTAACTTTTCTTACTTGATAATTTCGAGGACGAAATTCTTTTAAGGGGGGAAGATTGTAACGACCCAGAATTTTTAGAGATTAAAATATGAATATTTAATTAATTTTAAATATTAATAAGTGAATTTATAAGTCGAATAAATTTTATTTTGAATTATTGGATTTTATTGGATTATTAAATCGATAATTTAATACGTTAAATTATGGAAATAATTGAAAATTGGGTTAAATATGATTTAAAATGATTTGTAAAATTTTATTTTATCATATGGGAGTTAGAACGATATTTTAGAACTTTTAAAATCGAACTAAAAGTTAATTTGTGAAAATTGAATATTTTAATATTTAAAATCGACTAGTAAAAATAGTCAATTTTTGAACAGTCTCGGAATTGAACGAAACCAGTTCCATTGGATCCGTAATAGTTAGTTATTACCGGATTTCAATTTTCGTGTCAATCGGAGTTATCGTTTGATCGTGGCAGCTCGAAACGCATCGATATATTTTTAATTTAAATTTGACGAGTGAAAATAGCCATTTTTCAAAAAGTCTCGGATTTCGACGAAACCAGTTTCATCGGATCCGTAATGTGATATTATTGTAAGGTTTCAAATTTCAAGTCAATTGGATTTACCATTTGTCCGGTACAAATTAAAACGCCTAGAAATCGACTTAAATCGGTTTAATTCAAATTGAGCGTTTATAGCCATAACTCGCACATACTTCCGAATTAGCTTCCGAAACCTGTTCCATTGTGCCCGGAACGCGGGATAAACCCTAGGTACGTCAGTTACAGCGCGTAAATCGGAGTTCGGAATTTCCGGAATGAATAGTGTTTCGGTTTTCTCTATAAATAGCCCTTCATAAATAAAAAAAAAGAAAATAAAACACTAAACCCTAATTTTAACCTAGCCGCCACCTATAGATGGATGGCCAGAAATTATCTCCACTTCCTCCCTCAATCACTCACGATCCGTCAACAATTGGAGGAAGTTGTCAACATGAAAGTTGTAGAGGGGAGTGTGTTCTTCAAATCCATACGGATATGATGGGGTATGGCGCGACGAGGAGGGAGCCAGGGGGGTGCGTTTGTAGGCCACACGGCCTCGTGCTGCGTGCAATCAAGGGGGCCGAGCTTCGAGCTCTTCCTGGTGGAGGTAGCTTGCGTCGAGTGCTTCGCAATGGCTGTAGTTTGATCGAGTATCGTCGAGCGTAGGCGAAGCATAATTAAAACCTAATTTAGCATGATGGGTTTCATGAAGACGGCAAGTTCCTGGAGGGAAGAAACGTGAGGGAGAGGGAGAGTGGGGGACGGCCAAGATCTGCAGGTGATGGATTGAAGGGCTGAGATGAGTTGGGGTTTAAAATTAATTAGATTTAGTTGTAAATTATGAATATAAATCGTGTACAAACTTCAATAATTCATAACTTTTTCATACGAGGTCGAAAACGCGCGAAACCAGTTTCTTGGAATCGTATGGACGAGCACTACGCGATGGAGTTGGTTTGGAGTCATTTGGAGTTAGTGAGAATTTTGGGTAAAATTAAACGTCCGTTTAATTTTATCCGAAATAAATCGCTAAAACGGAATTTAAAAATCAAGGTGAGAACTTCTCACTCAATCGAATCAGTTTCGATTTTATTTTAAATAGTTAGATTTAAAATATTTGAATGCATGTTTGAATGTTGATTTATATCTATTGATTTTTAGAATAGACATTATACGCCGTTAGTAAGCGGATGTTATTTATTAAAAACATATACCGCGAATATTTCATAAACAGTGAAATTGGTATTATATATATAATATCAATATATATATATATATTGGCATATGTATATATTGCAGTTGTTGATTTCCCGCATTTATTTGTTTAGCGGATGAGACCCTATTACGCCGTTATTAAGCGGATAATATTTAATAAGAACATATACCGTGATAATTTCGTACTGGAGCGAAATTGGTATTGTGCTAATGTTTTTGGATGCAGGAAAACAGGTTGGAGGGATCCAACTGGATTCCTCAACAGTTTTTATTTGATTTCAGATATTTTGATATTTGATGGACTATCATATCGATATATGATGTCGTTGTTGTCGTGATTGACTATTTGGTATGTAGCATCATTGGACCAAGTTTGGAACTTTAAAATGATTTTTAAAGTGATTTTTGAAAATATACTGTATGTTTGGAAATTGATTTATTTTAAATAAATAAACGTTATAATTTTTAAAGTTATAAAAATTATGATTTTTGAGAAATATAGTTAAAAACTGATTTTTGAGAATATGATGCTAACGATTTTATAAAATAGTTTAATCGGAATTTTAGAATTATTGTGAAAAGTTTAAATATAGGATTTTATAAAATTTAATTATTTTATAAATCAAAATGGTGAAATTCTAAAGGAGATTAAAGACGTTTTAAAATATTAATATGAATTGATTTATATAAGAGATTTATAAATGGATATTTATAAATTGAGATATGGAAATTATAAAACGAGTTTTTATAAGTGATTGAATGGAGTGAAAATGAATTTCATTAAAGAATGAAATTTATAGAATTTAAATGGTGAAGTTATAAGAATGGAATTTATAGAATTTTATACGGTGAAGTTATAAATGGAATTTTTATAAGCAGTAGGTTTATAAAATTTATTAAGTTATTAAAATAATGATTTTGGATAAATGAATGAATCTCATAAGTTATAAGATTTATAATTATGAAGTTCAAAAGAACGATTTTGTAAAATAATCGTTTTATAAGTAATTAACTTATAATATGAACGTTTAGTTTATAATTTAGTTATAAACTGGAATAGGTTAATAAAAGAATTTATAAAAAAAGAAGTTTTTATAAATAAATAAAGATGGAATTTATAAACGTTGTTTTATAAATTCACAAATGACTTATTTTGATAAGTAAAATTGTTATAACTTATTTATGGAGTTATATTCACGTTTTAGACAGTGAATAATCCTTTAAAATAAAATGAATAAAAAGGATGAAATTTGTTAATGAAGTATATTCACGTTTTTGAATAGTGAATAACACGTTAAAGAAAATGTTTAGAATGTGATGTTTTAAATAGAATTAAAACGATCTAACGATGTTTTAAAATGTGTTGAGATTCGAAACCATAGATTTCAACATTGATTGTTGAAATAGACGTTTTCGAGAAATAGAAGGAGATGATGGACTATAACGCTGTTGTTATAGTAAATAATTTCCGAAAGGAAATGTTTTGTATAGTATTGGGATTTATATATCTATTTAATTTCGAATCCCTATACTAGTGATTTTGGGTTGTTGTAACGATGTTTTACGCAACATTCGTTTTGACCCAAATAAATATGTTTAAGAGAATGATTTCCTTAAAGAATGAAATATATACTTAATTTCGATTGAAGTATATTGAATATTTTCTAAGTGTTGAAAATAAATAAAATCTGTGAATTACTTATTAAATAAGTATGGAAATGTTTTCCAATATAAAGTGAATATTTTGAGAATTTATCTTTTTGAAGATAAATTGAAAAGAAAATTGAAATGAATAATTGAAATCGAATATTCATTGATATCTTGGAATGTAAATTCACTATTGAATTTATGAATGAAAAAAAAGAGAATTGGTTTAAAAATAAATATTGATTTATTTTTGAAGTGTTGAAATTATATATCTTGTAAAGATATTTTGGAAAATAAATAATTTGGAAAATTATTTGGAATCTGGTGATGTGTGCATATCCAGTGATAGTTCAATAACCGACTATCAATATTTCCCTTTGAATGGGTAATTGATGTGAATTGTTTGAATGTGAATGCTACACTTATTTTTAAATAAGCGCTCACTATTCGGGTTAACCGGGAAAGGACCATGGGGTCGTATAACCCATTCCGAATATGTGATACGTCGTTATAATTGCATTTGAAGATCGGTGTTGAAGACCCGGTATTTGCGAGAGCGATAGGATGACCTATCGATTGTCTTTGCACTGAGTTGCAACGGTATAGAGACTCCCTAAGTGATGGGAAATCCGATCAGGATTGTGAATATCCGGATTGCAAGGACTTCTTTGTAAGTGCCTTCGGTTTTGTTCGAGCCCGGAACAGACTTGTATGGATTGTATGTCTGACATTACAAGTTGAGATATAAAGCCGATTTCTTTTAAATATATTTCTGTTGGTGGCGGAGAATTTATTCTTTTAGCTTAACACCCTTCTCTGAGACGTACGAGCTCAGAGGTTATATAGTTGAAGTTATCAGCGATATATTCCCAATTTGGTAATGTGACATGCTGAGTGTTGCTGAAATGATCATTGTGTTGATTATTGTGATAGGATCGTTTATTTGATCGTCTATCTTGGTGATCATCGTGTTGATCATTTGTTGACCCAAAGCATGGCTTTTGTATAAAGTATGTTTTTGTGGACGTGACTTCGTCGAACCTCACACCCCGGAAATGGTCAAAACAGGAAAGATGCGGCAAGGTTATGAGGGGTAGCACCCTTTAGGATATATACATTTCCTTCTGGATAGAGGTGGTATCATGGTATGGAGCCCAGATATTTAACCTATGTGGTTACTACGAATTTATTACTTTGTGGTTGTTGGTTTTCGGGATCCCGTGAGAAAGGTCGTTTACGATCGGGGAATGGCGTGCTCGTGTCAGTAGTTACCCAGTTAGGGGTAACCCGGCCTTGTGTTGGCAGAGTTCCGGTTTGGTTCTCGGGGATGTCTTTCCAGAGGCATTCTCATGTGGCAATGGGAAGTTCCTTGGCCTGATCATTTGTTGGAAATCCAAAGAAACAATACGAAACTTGTACGGTTTTAGTTGTAGAACCTGCCATCTAATATGGTAGCTATTAGTAGGCATAATATAATGGTACCTATGCTGGCTAAGATTTATATTCTACTTTCGAAATGAATTTTCTACACTATGCACTAGTAATAATATCAAATGTTCTTTTTAAATGCGTATCAAGCATGTTTGACTATCATAAGGAGAAATCTTCTCCAAGTCTGCGTTTGCATTGTGTGTGTGGCAGGAGGTCTTATGGTAGTCTCATTTTTAAAAGCATTGCGAATTGAAATAAAAATATCTCTCTATTTTGATTTTAAAGATAAATAAACTGTTTTGAGTTCTCACACCAGTCACATGACTGACTTGGAGTTTATTGTTTTCCTTCCTAAACTCTGGGTGCCCACCAATTTCCACACGGGCAGTCAAGAGTTAAGGTATATCAGGATATTCTGGATATTCTGGAGTTGCTGGAGGCAAGCTGGATGGCATGGCGTATTACTTATATAGTATTTATTTTTCCGCTGCACTGTTTGTTGTTGTTGTACACTCTGATGATATGATGTAATATAATGTATAAAATGTAATAACTGATATAGTTCTTTGTTTAAAGATTATTCATTTATTATTATATGTTGTTCCGCTGCGAATTGTGAGATTCTGATGTTGTTGTGTTGTTTTCTGTTCCGTCCAATTTTCTTCTGTTTTTCCTTTTCCTCTATTCTCTTTTCTTTCTATCTAAAATTTTCTACCTTCTATTCTGTTTTCTATTCTCTCTAATTTCTATTTTCTATTTCCTTCTTTCCTATCTTCTTTCTTCTTTCTTCTTTTCTTTTTCTTAAAACCCCTAAGGGTTCGTATTTTCGTTCATCTTGAATTAAACAAAGGAGATTAGTGTCTATTCAAGGAGTACGGATTTACGGGTCTTTACATCACGCCCCTAGGGTATGTCCATTTTCTTCTGGATAAAAAGTGGTATCATGGTATGGAGTCCAGATATTTAACTGTGTGGTTGTTGCTATTTATTGGTGAATCCGGGGATAAAGGTCGATAATGTCTGAGGATGGCTTACATGTAGGTGTTACCTAGTTACAGAGGTAACCCGGCCTTGTATTGGTACAGATCGAGTTTGGTTCTTGGAGGCGTCCCTCCAGAGGAATCCCTTTTATTAAGGAAGTTCCTTAGCCTGACCATTTATTGGAAATCCAATCATTCAATACGAGCCTTGTACGGTTTTAGTTGTAGAACCTACCATCTAATATGGTAGCTATAGTTGGCATACTATAATGGTACGTATGCTGGCTAAGATTAATATTATACTTGTAAATGCTTTCTGCACTGTGCACTAATAATAATATCAAAAGGATTTTGCGTATCAAGCATGTTTGACTATCATAAGGAGAAATCTCTCCCAAGTGTACGATTGCATTGTGTATGTGCTGGGAGGCGTTATGGTAGTTTCATTTTCCAAAAGCATTGCAGATTTCTTTTAAAATTCTTTTGTTTATTTTGTTTAAGATAAACTGTTTTGTTTGCTCACACCAGTCCCATGACTGACGTGAAGTTTATTGTTTTCTTTCTAAACTCTGGGTTCCCACAATTTTCCATATAGGCAGTCTAGAGTTAGATTTTCAGATAGTTAGCTAGTACATATAGATTCGTTAGTCTTCAGCTTTCTGTTTGGAAATCTTTAAAGTCTTTGATCTTCTTCGAAGCCGTTTGGATTTGGCGATAGCATTTGTTCCTTCAACTGACCTTCTATAACACAACATGATGATGGTGGTTCGAGCTTTATGGTTTGGGTATTCTTTGAGCTTTTGATTTTGGAGATGAAAGTCTTTAGAGTTTTGGAGCAATTGGTGTCGCAGTGTTGGATTCTTTCTTTCCTTCTCTTTTAAAGATTAGCATTGAAGATGTATCTCTTCTTCGGGTGCTATTATATTTCCGCTGTTGTGTATCTCTTATGTATATTGATATCATTTGTATTGATGTGTTGTATCAAATATTATATATCAATGATATATTCATTTTTGTTTCCGCTATGTAGTTGTACTTAATGTGTTATAAGCTTCGGTGAACCAGATTCGATGTTTGAATCTTCGGCATTCGAATACGAGTGAAGTATTTGGTGCCGCTTTTCGAAGGTCGAGTCAGGGTCGTCACATTTAGTATCAGAGCTGAAGGTTGAACTTTAGCTCAGGAGTGTGACACATTAGGTGACTCATTAGAGATAGGATTACAAATACCCTAGAATGAGTATATCCCTAAGATATCCATCCGAGTGCCTCAGTAAATTCTCTTACTATACACTGAAAGGTATGAGTGCAAGAAGAGGACGAGATAGGGGATAGGGGGAGTACCACTACAAATGGTCAATACCCTACAACATCACGAACAATCTTTTCTCTATCAATCTCTTTGATCATCAATTACTTCCAATTCTTAGATGGCTTCGTGGTAGCTACAAGAAGAAGCTTTGGTGTGATGATGGCCCTGTAAATCATATAGATAAGTTCCTAATTTGTGTTCTCTTCACCTGTTTCTTATCAGCTTTTCGTTTTTAACTTTAATAAATTTAAAATTGTATTTGAAATAAATTGATTAACAAATATAAAGTTAAATTGGATGGTATCAATAAAACGATTTTGGTCAAAACCAAACTTTGAAATTTTTGTCATGATTTCTTGTGAGGATCAAAGTCCAAAGAAGGACAAGTTGGTATATACTTTGAATATTCCAACATAAATTGAGTATCCATTGTTTGTTCAGTTGGGTCCAGATTTATTCAACGAATGGTAAGTATCCCTTCGAACTAACCAATGCCCCTGCATATTTTATAGACCTGATGACCCGAATATTTTGTGAGAGTATCAAATGAGTTCGTTTTTGTATTTATTGATGATATTCTGATTTGGTAAGCAAAATGCAGAATGAATATTCAGTTTGATCTGGTAAAACATTTTTCATCTATTCTTTGTTGTCTCCCTAGCAAATTTCGAGGACGAAATTTTGTTAAGGAGGGAATATGTAACATTCCCTGATTTTAGCCAAGTTTAATTTGATAATTAATTTAATTTTTGGAATTTAATTGTGAATTTAATGGAGAATTAATTGGAATTTGTCAGAATAAATATATTGAAAATAAAATTTTGATTTAAAATTCATATTTTGAAAATAAATTAGATTTAAAAACTCTATATTTAAAATTTATAAAGTTTGTTTTCTAATATATCTATATTTGGAAGTTGTAATTTGAGATTAATAAAATAATTTTCTAAAAAGTTAATTAAAGTTAAATTACTCATTTTTAACACTAGTATCTGTTTATAGTTATCAATTTAAGTATAATAAATTAAAGTTTAAAATTCAAATGAGATTAATAAAAAGGTTTAAAAACATAATAAGTATAAATTTATAATGACGTAGGGTTTAAAAAAATTATAAAATTATTTAAAAGAGGAATTTAAACATAAAAATACTAATGTTAACAAGTGTAAAAAAATTACTATGCATTAATAAGTGTAACAAAATAAAACAAGTGGCATTATGAATTATTTTAATTCAAATTGTAAAAACAATGTGTTTTAAAAGTGAGAAACCTTATTTTTATTCTCAGCCTAAACTTCACAAACCTGAAACAAATCTAGAAAAAAAGAGATCAAAATTAAAACCTGGAAATTAAAAATGAAGAATAAAGAAAAATTCAAAGCCTAGAAATCAAATGCAAGTTCAAAGCAACCCAAACGAATTCAAGTACAGATCAAAGTCATCAAGGTCCAGATCAAAATCAAAGATTAACAAAATTGAACCAGGAATTCAACTCAAAAACATCAGATCAAAGTTCAAAGTACACAACCAAAATCTAGATCAAAATATTTCCAGTTTCAAGCTACATGTTCCTTGCATCCATGTCAGGTGAGTAAACTTCTAAACCTAAAAGCTTGAATCTGATTTGATGAGGTTGAAATGAAGTTTTGAAAATCTAGTTGCATGTATACAAAATCATATGTGTGTGTGTATGTACACAGGGTTGTGCATGTCTGTTGTACAGGTAGACAGCTCTGTTCTAAGTTTATAAAGATTAAATCTATTTTAAAAACCAATACTTCTTTCTCTGGTCCATTCTAGTCTTCAAGAACTAAACAAACTATATTCATATAACCGAGCTCTTAATTCTAAAATATTTTTGAGATAGATTTCACTGGGAAGATGAATGTACAGTAAACTCAGAAAAATGTCAAAAATTCAAGTATTGTAAATTCTTGATTTGCTTATATAATATGTTTTACTTTTGGAAATGATGATTTTTAAAAGTCATGATTTTTAATTCGGTAATTCTCGAAACTTTCGAAGTTAAACATAAAATGGATTCTGGGCAATTTGCGGTGATCGAAGTGGAATGGGTGATCATGGTTGCTTCTGAAGGTAGCTGGAAGGTTGTAGATCATGGGAAAATGGAGTTTGATTTTTCTGATCATCGTCGGCGACGATACGATGGGAAATAGGATTTTAAACCTAATTTTGATCGGCGTAATTCCAGGGAAAGTTCGTCATTGATAGGGCATCGGGGGTGACCGATCCAAGAGGAAAAGGTGCGTGAATGATCAGGGAAGCTGTGGTCGGATTTGCAAGGGTTCAGGCGATGGGTCATGGAGGCGCGAAGCTTTTTTGGTTGGTCGAGTTAGTTTCCAGTTTTGATATGAGATGCTCATTTTAGATTCTTTGTCGAATTGGATGATCTGGATGTTCGTAATGGAGAAGGACGTGTTCGTCATCGTGCCGGAGGTCTCGGCAGTGGTCGGAAGACGATCTGACGATCATGCACGTGCACGTGCGCTTATGTATCAGATTTGGATTTTGGGTTTGGAGAAGAAGCAAAGGTCTCGGGTTGGTCTCGGGAATATTATCACGTGGACTCGAAGTAATAATACAGGGAGGTAACTCGAAGTTGTGTTTTCGATCTCGTTGATATGGCTCAGGTTTTTGAAACAAGGGCAAGTTTCAAAAAGAAAGAAAATGTCCAGTTTTAAAATTTTAAATTTAGTCAAGTTTAAATGTTTTCCTGATCAATGTTCTTCAATAAAACTTGTTTTATTTAAGTTAAAAGCTTAGTTAAAGGTTTTTAAAATATATTTTTACTAATTTTAAAAGAATTTAATATGTATATGACCTTTGTTTTGAGATTTTATTTTAAATAAACTTAATATTGTGATTAAGTAAATAATTAAAGAATGAAGTGTTTTAATCCTTAATTTAATTTGAAGGTTTAAAGTGATTAATTAATTAATTAATTACTTAAAAGGATTTGATTTATATGATTCATTAATAAATGTGATTAATTTAAAGATTATTTAATGATTAAAGGTTAATTATTTAATAATTAAAGGTTAATTTATTTATGAATAAAAGTGAATTATTTAATGATTAAAAGTTAATTAATTTGTAATTACTTAATATATTTAAGGGATAACTAATTATGTAATTAACTTGAAGGTTAATCAAATTAATGTGATTAATTAAGGAATAATTATGATGGATAATTAAAGTTGATTAATCAAGTGATTAAAATTAATTTGAAATTTATTAATGTAAGTGATTAGGGATAACCACTTATTGAAATCAATTGAGGATAATTAATTAATGAAATTGATTAGGGATAATCACTTATGGTAATTAATTAAGGGTTAATTAACTAATGTAATTAATTAAGGATTATTAATTAAAGAATAATTAAATAATTAAAGGTTAATTATTTAATGATTAAATGTTATTTGATTTATTAATTAAGGTTGAATAAGTAAAAATCAAAGGTTAATTAATTTATTTTCGACGGCTAATTGATGAATGATTAAAGGATAATTAATTAAAGGGTTGTAATTAATTAATATTAATTAACCAGGATTAGTAATTTATTCATAAGTTGTTAATCTGATTTAAATTAATCAGATAATTAATTGATCCTACTTATGGATGTTTGGATTTTATGGAATGTTTTGACTTGTTTGATATCCCTGATATGTGATGCTCTGTTTTGATTTGAGCTGTGATGAATATAATTTATTAATTTGTGATGAATTAATATTATTTATCTGTGGATCTGCGAATGAAGATAAGCATTATTGGATCATACCACTTATCAATATTGCTGTGTTTGGATTGTGATTGCTGATGATGTTGCACTATTGTGTAAAACCTCTGGACGACACCATACACACACAAATATGGATTTCATGGGAAATTGGTTAAGTCATGGATATTTGAATTTAATATTATGAAATGGTTTTAAAAGATGAATTTTAAATCCAAAGGGTTTTGGAAATGGAATTGAATTGAATATGGAAAGCTTCTGAAAAGGAAGTGTGAAATTGAAATTTAGTTTGAATATAATATATCTTGTTTAATTTTTGAAATTGTTTGGAAATTTGGTTTGCAAGGTTTATACAGTTATATAATATATATATATATATATATGGATTTCAAAACCATCTTTAAAGTATTTTAAAAGTATTATTTTGGGAATTTAAAATTAACCCAAGTTTATACTTCAAAGGCTATAACTTGTGCATAATTGTTCGGATATTTCTGAAATAAAAACTCTTTGTTTTCAAATGATAATTGCTTTCCTATTAATGAAAGAGTTTCCAGTTTTGTTGAAAGGGTTTTTCAAGATATGAATGAATCTTTGGAAATGGTTTTGAAAGCTATGAATTGAATCTTTGTTTTAAAGATTGGATGAGTTGATCAAATTTGTAAGGGAAATTGTTTTGAAAGGCTATGAATAAATCTTTGTGAAATATTGGTGAACTTTGTGAAGTGAATCTTTTTGTTTAAAGACTTGAAAATGGTAATTTGTTTAAACCATTTGAAGAAAGGTTTTAGGCTATAAGTTGTGACTTAACTGAGATCCCAAATATCCATATGTTTTTAAATATTACGCTCATTATTCGGTTTAGCCGAGAGAGGACTTTGTGTCATATAACCCATTTCGAATAAAGATACGATGAAATGGATAGCATTTGAAGACCGATGATAAGAACGAGTATTTTCGAAAGCGATACCTGTCAAATGTCTCTGCGCCGGCTGATCCCCAGTATAAAGATCTAT
Organism: Allium cepa; assembly: GCA_030765085.1. NCBI lineage: Eukaryota > Viridiplantae > Streptophyta > Magnoliopsida > Asparagales > Amaryllidaceae > Allium > Allium cepa. Next base: position 968,647,295 of record CM060945.1, on the reverse strand, counting down.
ATTACCCTTTGTGATGGGAAGTCCGAACATGATTAGGGATTATTCGAATTTGTAAGTGATTCTTTTGAAGTGCCTTCGGTTTTGTTCGAACCCGAAACAGACTTGTATGGATGTATGTCTGATATTACACTTTGAGATGTAAAATTGGTTAATAATGATACGACGAAATACATATCTGTTTGGTGGCGGAGAATTTATTCTCTTAACTTAACACCCTTCTCTGAGACGTACAAGCTCAGAGGTTATGTAGTTGATGATTACTAGTGATACATTCCCAATTTGGTAATGTGGCATACGAAGTGTTGCTGATTATTTGTTGATCAAAGCATGGCTTTTGTGTTAAGCGTGGCTTTGTGGATGTGACTTCATCGGACCTCACAACCCGAAAATGGTCGAAACAAGAAAGTTGCGGCAAGGTTATTAGGGGTCATGCCCCAAAGGTATGTCCATTTCCTTCAGGATAAAACGTGGTATCATGGTATGGAGCCCGAATATTTAACTGTGTGGTTGTTTCTATTTGTTGGTGAATCTTGGGATAAAGGTCGGTAACAACCAGGGATGGCTTACTTGTAGATGTTACCCAGTTACAGAGCTAACCCGGCCTTGTGTTGGTAGAGATCCGGTTTGGTTCTTGGGGGGTCCCTCCAGAGGCGTCCCATTTGTTAAGGAAGTTCCTTAGCCTGACCATTTGTTGGAAATCCAATCATTCAATACGAGCCTTGTAAGATTTTTGTTATAGAACCTGCCATCTAATATGGCAGCTATAGTAGGCATACTATAATGGTACGTGTGCTGGCTAAGATTAATATTATAATTGCAAATGTTTTCTGCACTATGCACTAATTATAATATCAAAAAGGATTTTTTGTATCAAGCATGTTTGACTATTATAAGGAGAAATCTCCTTCAAGTGTGCGATTGCATTGTCTGTGTGCCGGGAGGCCTTATGGTAGTTTCATTTTCCAAAAGCATAGCAGATTTCTTTTAAAATTATTTCGTTTATTTTGTTTGCTCACATCAGTCACATGACTGACATGGAGTTTATTGTTCCCTTTCTAAACTCTAGGTGCCCACAATTTTCCACATGAGCAGTCTAGAGTTAAAATTTTTAGATAGTCAACTAGTAGATATAGATTCGGTAGCCTTCAGCTTTCTGTTTGGAAATCTTTGAAGTCTTTGGTCTTCTTCAAAGTCGTTTGGATTTGGCGATAGCATTTGTTCCTTTCAACTGACCTTGCGTAACGCAACGTGATGATGGTGGTTCGAGCTTCATGGTTTGGATGTTCTTTGAGCTTTTGGTTTTGGAGATGAAAGTCTTTAGAGTTTTGGAGCAATTGGTGTCGCAGTGTTGGATTCTTTCTTTCCTTCTCTTTTAAAGATTAGCATTGAAGATGTTATCTCTTCTTCAGGAGCTAATATATTTCCACTGTTGTGTATCTCTGTTGTATATTGATATCATTTGTATCAATGTGTTGTATTAAATATTGTATATCAATGATATATTCATTTCTGTTTCCGCTGTGTTGTTGTACTTAATGTGTTAAAAGCTCCGACAAAACAAGATTCGACGTTTGAATCTTCGGCATTCGAATACGGGTGAAGTATTTGGTGCCGATTTTCGAAGGTCGAGTTAGGGTCGTCACAAAGTAAAACATATACGAGTGGATGTAATTTAAGGCACGATTGGGATAAAGAGAATATATGGTCACTTCTGCTTCACAAAGAAATTCAAAAAGAATAATTGTAGAATAATTATAGGCACTTAACACTGGAATAAGAAATTTGGTTCCTATTCAAAATTATTTTTATATAGAAAATTGTTTTCTATGATATTTATTTATGTGAATTTTAAGAAACTTGATCTGAAAATTCTCGACTATAAACTGGTTATGGCAAATGAAAGAAAATAGCATATTTTTAAGTGGTTAAATGAACCTTCGTATTTCATACGCTATTATAGTATGGCGGAAATAGTAGGAGCATGCCATATAATACTTATTAGTCGCATTAATTTATGAAAATTATTTGCATAAAACACATCAAACATTATTTATAAAATAATAATAATTTTTTAGTATTGGCTAAAAAATTAAACAAAGTTTTATTTTAATATGAATATTTAATATAAAATAAAACTATAATAACTGTATTTGTGATGCTTTGTAAAATATAGAAGTATCTAAATTATTTGCAATTGTTTTGGAATTATGGACTAAGCCAAAGTTTGGAGAAATAATTCTTTGATTATACATTTACGAATCATATGGTACTAGTAAATCATATCTCAAACAATAAAAGGCAATCACTCATTCGCTGGGAGCGATTATAAAATTAGTGAACTCTACGGAATGATACTTATAGATGTACATAATCGAAAGTCCATTAATTCCAAAACGATTCCACATATTTCATTGTATTCATTGATGAGTAATCACAAATATGAATATGCGTATTTGATATACATATAGTATGTCTATGATAAGCTCATAGAATACAAGCCGGAAGTAAATTAAATAACGTGTAAAAGAAAATCAAATCATTCGATTTTGATTGAATAATTGGGTATATTAGAAGGAGTTTCGTATGTACCTAGAATGAATAAAGATTCAATCTCAACAGCCACTCCTTCACATAATGTATTATGATGTATCGACAAGGAGTAATTGAATTTTGCTGAGCAAAGTACAATTATGTGAACGAAATTGAGTTATCTTCTTTCTATAAGATCGCGTACTTAAGAGTAATAGTACACAAAGTTAAAATTAATTTCATCTAAAGAATAGTTTACAGAATCATACAAGATAAAGTTTTTGAAGAAATTCCAACATATCATAGGTTAAGGAGTTGGAAGGTTGTGTGAGTCAAAAGACTACATGTAATAATTATACATACGGGATCTTGTATGAGTAGCCACAAAAGGAGTTTGGGAACGATTTCATTGGACGAACAATTTATGTTTTGAATGTAAGTGTTGTAAACTAAAAATCAAATAAGTTTTAGATATAAGGCAATTCATAAAGTGTTTATGCACTACACTGTTGCACTAAGAAACATTATTATTTCATGAAATACCAACTTCATGGTAGAGGAATTTCTTTGAGAAATTATTGGTATTGAAATGGATTTGGATATGATCCAAAGATAAAACTAATTATGTGGGATGAAATGAAATTAACTTACGAACACATCGCATTAAAGTGTCTAATAAATATTCTCACACATCAAAGAGAAACTATAAGTTTCTTATCAATGTCAAGAATAAATAATTCTAAGTTGACAATTAAGCCAGTTAGAATATTGACTCGACGATATGGTATGATGTGCAAATTCAAAATGGATTCCGAAGTCTGTGTCAAAATATGTTTTTGATAGTTGTACCCAAAGGGGGGTGATCCATCGGCCGCGATTGAGACTTTAAGAGCAAGACTAATATAGTTTGAATTTAATGAGCAATGTTGATAAGAATAATGTCATAAATTTCAATTATTCTAAATAGCATAATAGATTCATTACTCAACGTGCTAAAATGAATTCAAAATTACTCCAAAAAATTCGCTTGGTTTGACTTGTGTTTTGGTACATATGCGTTAAAATGGAAAATTCTAAATAATGATTTATAGTTGACTATCTGCCATAGCAACTAAAGTGTCTCAAAGTCGGTCGGAGTGATTTGAGTTTGTAGTTTTTTGGATATGATCCAAGAACAGATACGAAAGTGTCATTTGACATGCATCAATATTGAACAAGTGTTTTGATAGAAATATCAAATAGTTTGATTATTAGTTAAAATGTAGAGGAAGAATGTGTTTATAAGTAAGAAAGTTAAAAAGTAAGTAGGTATTTCTAAATCATAAGTAAACAACATATCGTTGATTGTTAATGTCTTAATGATGTACTTGTGTTAAAATTAGCTTTAGTTGTTTTATTACCTGATGTTGCATTAGCAAATGATGTCTTTCATAGATAAGGGCATTGGGAATGTTCCAAACAATATGCAGAAACAACTTATTAAAGTGTTTAACAAAAAATATGAAATGGATTTCTTATGCATTGGTAATAGGAATTAACATGTTATGTGGTTTACGATGTTATGTTTTGTTTATATATTTGTTGCATGAAGCAAATATCTAATCCAAATTGACATTACTAAATGGTTGTTTAAGGCGTTCTCATGTATTTATGAAATACAAGAGAATTGTTTACAAAAATAATGAACTCCTTATGAATGACTATTTAGACTCAAATTTCATAAGTGGTACTGAACTTAATGTGCCAATAATAAATCCAAGTTAAGAAGCTTTAAGCTAGAAATATTCCAAATGAAGCGTTGTGGCTGATTCAATGAAAACGTTATATACATCGCCTTGAATAGAGCCACACTAAAAACAATACATATAAATGCACAAATTTATATCTGAGTCAAGGGGCGATTCTAAGTATTAAGAATACTGATCATTGTTATATGACAACAATGTAATAATAAGAGCTCACTAGAAGTCAAGAAACATATCCCAAATAGACCTATATGGTAAAAGTAGTTTATCAGTATTAGAGAGAGTTGATTAAGAGAATGATAATTAAACCAACATAGAAAATCCATTCACTAAAGTTCTAAATCGATCAGTTCTTATCAAATTGACTGAAGGGATAGGAGATTGATAGAGCTAAGGATATGCCACAGGGGAAATTAATTTATTACATATATCTAACTCGACAACCAATCTTGTTAGAAATAAAATTGTTTTCCTTCTATTATATACTTGATATAAAGAGTCTTATTAATTAATTTACTTGAAAGTATATTTAATAGAAAATCCATAAATAGTATACTTCGTGATAGTAGTTACAAGGTGTTGCAACCATGAGTAACTTATCACATTGAGATTAAACATATAATTTTAAATATTTCTAATCAAGATGTATAAAGACTGGATATAAATTCATCTGTTGGTGCTATAGTACATAACGCTCTTCAAATGTTGGGCAGTTTATAACCGATGGGGGAACCAAGGGTTACGTACCGATAATTATTGGATATAATCGAATGAATCACTCAATAGTTTTCTATTAGTTAATATAACTATGGCTAAACAAAAACTATCGATATGAAAAAATTACACAATTCGCTTGATTTGAGAATACAATTGATCTTCGATATGGAAACTCCGCTTTGATTACAGTCAAACTGTAGCATGGCATCTATCGAACAACTATAGTTGAGTCGAGTGGAAGATTTGACGTGAAAAACTATACAAGGGAGGATTCTGTTGGATCATAGGTTTTGATTGCTAACATGAAACAACAATTCAGGAATCTACGACTACGACATCATCCGAACTCAACTACTCAAAGTATGGTTCATATAGCTATATATTTTAACAAGAGTCATCAAATATGTATATATAGTCTAGTTTAGTGCTTTGTTAAAATCTTTCCTCAAGAACCATGATTCACATTTAAATACACTTGCATGCATATTTTAATCAAAATCAAGTTTTCAAAAAATGCATGAGCAGGGCTCAAACCCAGGTCACTGGTTTAGAAGGCAAGTGCTCTAACTAAATGAGCTATGTTAGTTTTTTTGCTTAACAACAGAATTCATTCGACTGAATACATTAAGTTAGTCGACTGAATCTGTGCTCTTTCAAATGACCATGCACGATTTAAATTCAACTGACTGGATATTCTAAGGCAGTCAACTGATCATTGTATAACTGCCATATTTTCTGAATAGACACTTCCTTTCGTGAACAGCCTTCTCCTACGTGAAGAGTTGTAGCCATTGTTGTTCGTAGAGATCTCTTCACTAGCAGTTGCAATTTCTTAACTACTATATATATGCATGAATTTTAAGATCAAATTACTTCACTTACTTGCTTACACTTGAATCATATTTTTTGAATTAACTACCCTCTTGAATTCATACATTCATTGCTTACAATCACAATTCTATATTTCTAAAAGCAATTTGAAATTTCCTCATCTTCATATACCACAACTACACACGTCATACCTGAAAATAAGATTATAGGAAGGGTGTACTACAAGTGACAAATCTGTGTTATTTAGAACACACAAAGTCAAGTTAAAATCCAATTTGTAAGAAAGTCTTGTTCGGTTGCTCAGGCGGTCAAAGTCCTGTTCGGTTGCTCAGGCAGTAAAAGTCATGCTCTGTTGCTCAGGCATTCAAGTCATGTTCTGTTGCTTAGATGGTAGTAGTCATGTTTAGTTGCTCAGGCGGTGTAAACCTATTCCATCGGGTTAAGTGAGGGTTGCTAGTTTTAATTCCAAAAGGAGTCTGGGACTGGACGTAGAATGCGAGTTCGAACCAGTATAAAATTCCTGGAGTCATTTTACTTTACTGTTGTTATTATTTTTCGCACTAGTTAATTTTATACTCATATTTGACATCAGTAGATAACTTAGTTTATATCGCATTGCCACTACATTTACATTGTTTATAACTGTTGGCCATTTTGATCCTATAGCATAGCCGTCACTTTCATTTGGTATTGGAGCATAACGGCTTTTAGATTCATCTTCTCGGTTTAATGAGGTTAGTATCATGGTCAAGTGAAGTCAACTCAAAGTCAAAGTCTACAGCCAAAGCAGTTCGGTTAGTAATAATTGTTATTTTTAAACAAACGACTTTGTATTTAGAATATAAAGTTAAATATGGACGATATTGGGATTTTTGCCTTTATCAAATTGCATAAGTCCAAAGTGATGCACTTCTGATGAAGAGAATTGGTGTAAATGATTGTCACTGCCTGATAACGCTTAAATAAAATTGGATTTTACCAAAAATATGTGTAAGTAATAAATTCAGCTAAAATGTCATACTACTACCTAAGATGACATATCAGCATCAATATTCGAATTGTTCAATATTAATCCCTAACAGAATTTGCATCTTTGAGTCGCGCACCATAATAATAATACTCTGAGTAAACCACATGATTCAATTAATTTATAATCATTGTAAATTAATTAATATTTTTGAAATATCGATTATTAAAAATTTTATATGCCATTATCATTTAATAAAGTGCATAAATAGAAGTTATAAACGCACATATTGATATACGATATTGATAGATTGTTTAAATTGGATTTAGAAAATAAATTCTAAATGGGTTCAAGATCACTTGAGGCCTATAATTCCTCCATGTTTGGCTACCATATAAGAAAGCGAGGATAATGTTCAAATTAATAAGGGAGAAAAATTATATAAAGAAGGAAAAAAAATCTCTCTTTAATCGGCATTGATTACCTTTTTTATTTTGTTCTTTTCATAACTTTTTTGGCCATTCATTCTTTTCTGTAACTTTTCCTGCTCACTCATTCCTCCCTAACGGCTGAAATTATGAGAGCTTCCATGGCTGCAAAAATTTCCAAAATCAAATAGAAATCAAATCTATTCGTAAAAGGTGGTTTATCCCTCTTAATCCTTGCAAATCTAGAGACCGATTTCTAAACCAAGGATTTTTGATTCATTGTTCAAGATGTGATTTATTTGCGACATCCAGAGGTAATTTTCTTAGTTAAATTCACTTATGTATTTATATGATTGATATAAATATATTTTCTACGATTCACCTCATATTTCAATTATTCATCTTGCCACATGTAAATTATATATCCTTTACGTCTGTTTTGATTAAAACACATTTAATGTATTATTTTGATTTAGACTTATGTTAGTTCATCATCTCCCTTTAATGCATATTCATGATAAATTGATGTGTTTTGAATCCCATATTATTTTTGATAACTAGTCATTATTCTTTGTATTGTTTAGATATGTAAATTTTATCAAAAATTAACATACGCCTACTTTGCCCCAATTTATTTTATTTTATTTTGGAAAATTATGAAATTGAAAATTGTTTTTGAATGAGATTTTTTATATTTATATAACACTTACATACTCAAATGCAAATGAAGTGTATATGTTAAATTATTTGTTGTTCTTTGAAATAGATCTTTCCATATGGTAAATACTTGTATATAACAGTTTCAATCCTTGCTTAAAAAAACTTTGATTTAAGATTAATAAATGGACTTTTGCGCTAATTTAATTCTTTGTGGTTTTCTATATGTAACAGCCCGCAAATCCGTACCCCTTAAGCCAACAGTATTTTCCAACACATCAACTCAAGGTGAACGGAAACACAAACCACTTGGGCTAAAGAAGAAGAGGGAGAAGAAGAAAATAGAAAACAAAATCAGAATCTAACCATCGCAGCGGAATAGAAATATAATGGATAATAAATGATCTTTACACAAAAACAAATATATCTGTTTATACATTACATCATCAGAGTATACATAACACACAATTGGAGTAATCATAATCTGTCCTCACAATCTAAATACACAGCTAATCAACACAGTGGAATATTTAAAACAAGTACGGAAGTACGTATCGCCATCCAGCTCGTCTCCTGAGCTCCACAGCATCCTTTCCTGTATCCTATAATACTCGGTTTGACCCGAGCATTATAGTGTAATAACATCCGAGTCAATCTGGAATACCAGTGTGAGCAAATCACACTCAAATTGATTATTAAAGTTTCAAAATCCTTTGAAAATCAAAAGCATCTCGTAAGACCACGCCACAAATAAACATGTCGGGTTTTTACCTTATGATAGCCAAAACACTTTTTATCATATCCATCTGATATTATAATAGTGTCTATAGAAAGTAAAATAGAATCTAGCTGGAATGCTTGCATCTCACGTTTCAGCAATAGTTGGGCACAATCAAAACCGTATAGGTGCCTAGGGAGAATGGATTTCCAACTAATGACTAGGCACTAGGGTACCACCTGTCACAGTAAGTGGCCTAGATCACTGTACCGAGGATTACTTCCAATCCCCTGCAACACAAGATCGGGACTACGCCTTACTGGGTAATCTCGAGCAAGATCACCCCCACGGTTGGGATCAGCAACCGCACCGCTAAGCTGAATAAAAAGGGACATCTAGACAGGGATGACCTCACCCTAATGGGTGCTACCCACTTAGCCTTGCTGCATAACCCTTGATTTTCAGTCATTCCCGTTGATGAGGCTCGAGGCTAAGCGTTACCTTTTTAGAACACATCTCTTAGAATGCCCACCATCCACCTGACGATGTTCCGAAAGCATTCACCCATACAATCCGTCCCGGGTTTGAACGGAACTGACGGCACTACTCCTACTACATCCATTTTGGAATCATCCTTTGGATTAGTAGCGACTAGCCCTTGCACTTCACTGGCACTTGTTTTCCACACGAAAACGTTCAAACCTGATCGAAGTGGTTTTCGAGAAATTAATCCCGATCCCGGTCTCTTCGAAACGATCAACGCATTGGCCAATATTGATAGTCGGTTATTTAACTATCAAATAACATTCACAAACAACCATCAAACATAAATAATTTCCCCAAATAATTTATAAATCACAAAATATCTTCATAAGGTATATTTCCACTTTTCAAACCTTTTTGAAAACAGTTTCAAACCATCTTCCTCTCATGGAATGAATTCCCAACTATTTATTTCCACTGAAAACACTAAGTACAAAGCTTTAGATTTTAAAATAATTTAAAAATCTTTATTATAAAATATCCTTTAAGTCATTTAAGTTAAATTTATTTTAATACTTATTCAAAAATATTATTTTAAGAATATTTAAAATAAAGCCGCTTTATAAAATATAAAACTAACTTTTCTCTTTCCTTAAAACAAATACCATGTCACCTCTAAATAATTACTACTATAATAAATTTGAAAAATACTTACTTCAAAATTTTGAACATTTAAAATAATAATTTTCTAAAACATACCTTTAAATCAACTTTAAAACTTTTACTTATACTTAAAATTTGTTTCGAAAATGTACTTGGCTATCCAGTGAAGACACTTCTCTTTCACATCCTTTAAAAATAAATAACTATTTATTTTTAAACAAATTTACCCATTCCTTTAATAAATTCCCACAGTGAATTTATTCTTCCAAATATCCACTGATATATTGCTTTACTTTTATAAACCCAGTTTATAAATTCATAGTCACATTCTCCTTTAAGTTTCCAATTTCAAACACTTAAATCAATTACCAAATTGATTTCCAATTTACTCCATTTTTAAATAAATTCCTTTACTTACTCATTTATTTCAAAATCCGTTGATTTCAGACTTTATTCCTTAATTATGATTTAAAATCTTTTAACTGAAAACATCAATTTCAGATTTCCCCAAATTCCTTCTTTATCCTTTTAAATAAATTCAAACCTTGAATTTTAAAATAAATTCTTTATTTCTTGATATGACATCACTTAAGTTTAAAATTCATTATTTCTCTGTTTATTCAAAATCCTTTTTTCATACTGGAACTTATTTATTAGAATTTTAAAATCACTTTCATTCTTTTCCAATTCAATTTTTAATTTATCCCAAATTTTCAAAAACCATTTTATTTACAAATTCTCTCTTTTAATTTTCTTTTCAAAAATCCAATCCATATATTTTTGGTAACTCAGTACACCCAAATATTTTCAATCAAACATAGAATCCAACGTTTCTGTTACCAATATAATTTATCACAGATTAGCGATGACCAAATCATAGAATATTAAATCATACTAAATAAATTTGAGGAATCCCATTGGATCCCTCCAACTTGTTTCCCTACATTCACATATGTTAGCACAATATAAAATACCAATTCCATTTCGATGTGGAATATCGTGGTATATGGGTTTATATAATATCATCCGCTATTTTGCGGCGCATAGGGTCTCGTTCGCTATATAATGCGGAAACCAATCACTCCAATATATACTATATACTACTATATATAATATAGCACATCAAATCAATTCAATTATTCAACCAATTATTTAAATTTAACCATTTAAATTTAAATAAAACCTAGAGAAGTGATCTCACCTTTATTTTAAATTTGCAGATCGTTCCAATCTTTGATTTTATTGCGCAGATTCCGCAGCTACGAATCTAAATGACTGATTCCGTTAGACTAAACCTCGTATTAGCAAATTTTAATTCATATAAATTAACGGTTTCAAAATATAATCATAATAAATTAACTAATTACTTAAATTTAAACTAGTTACATATTTATGAATTAATAAGCAACTTGAATTCAATAAATTTACTTAGTAGCTTAATTAAAAGTTAATTACCACATTAATATACAATTTACCTCTTCGTATCCTATCTCTCAGGTTCTAACTCGAGCACAATTATGCCAATCCCAATCAACCACACCTCCCATCGAAGCAACCTTCCACTACCGCACCTTTGGTCGAGATCTGGCCTCACCACACGCCATCGCCACCTCGTAATCCCTCCAAACCGACGTCGATCGAACTGCACGCGAACTACTCCTCCCAGTCGCGATTGCCACACGCGCTTCCTCCATGTCTAGCACGCCTTGCTAGTGTCACACTTCCCTTGTCGCCCCCAAATGCATGCCACCACCACTCTCAAGCTCTCGATCTGCTACTGATCAGGTAGCGACAGTATCGATGTCGCATCCCATTCCCGTTTCCCCCTCCAGTCTCGAGCGTGCTTTGCCCCTCCTTTTACCTTTTTTTCTGTCGATTTTTTTTTAAATGGAAGAAGAAGGAATGAAGGCGGTTTTAAATATTTTTCATACAAGCATATTTCGATTTGGGATAAAGGAGGAGACACGATTTTTAGCAGAGAGAGCGGCGTGTTTGGGACGGAAGGAACGGCGTATTGGAGAAGGTTACTGTTTATTTGATTTTGCTTTTATATTTTTTTTTTCAAAATATCTCAAATTATATAATGTAAAAATTTGAATTCCTATTTAGATGTGCCACTGGACGTTTGTAATGTTATGCCCCTATTGCGAACGCAATGGAAAAGGTTTCGAGTCCTAATTCAACCGTATGGAGAAGATAGCTTTTTGATCCCGGTTATTATATTAAATTTCGATTTAATTATAAGCGCGTTTACTTATCATACGGCCAAATGGTCACTCCAAACACTGCGAAAATCGAAATCCGATAATAATACAATATTACAGATCCAATGAAACTAGTTTCGTCAAATTCCGAAACTGTGCCTTGGAAAGCTATTTTTAAATATCGATTTAAATGATATATTTTCAAAACTTAACAAATCACCTTTAAGTTCAGTTTTATCACTTTTACTATCTTCAGTATTATCAATATAAATTTTACAAGCCTTCAAATTATTTTTAGCAGGCTTAAAACTGAAGATTCAATAATTTACCCAATTTCAGTTTATTAAATCCAATAACTTAATTGCTAAATAATAATAATAATATTTGCATTCAAGTTAAAAATTAACTTTTAAATATTTAAAATCAATTAAATATTTCAATTTCAAACATCTAAAAATTCCGGGTGGTCACATTTCTCCCCCCTCAAAAAAATTTCGTCCCTGAAATTGCTAGTTAAGAAGAATGATCCAATACACATTACTATTTTCCAAAACCAAGCGGTTTTATCAATTTGCTATAACATATCTTTTATTAAAGATCCACTATTACTTCAACCAACTTCCCAAAATCTTCTATGGTTTCCAACAACATTATTTACTCCACTTATTCAAATTTAAATTTAAATTATAAAAACTTTCTCAAAAATTTTCTAACTCTCTAAATTTTCGAAAAAATTCGCTAGCGTCTCCTTTGCGCAGCTAGCTTGGTACAACTACAAAATGCCAATATGGGCGCCCATATTTCAAAAGAAAACAAAAGCCAAGTGGCTAGACTAGAAAATCATCAAATTTCATATAGAAATTTAAATACATACCTTTGCCAAGAAAATTTCAATTTATGCTCTGCAATAAAAAATCCCAAATTTACTTTCCTAATCCTTTAATTCCAACTAAACAATTAGTTTGAATTTCCATTTCCAAAATCCCTTATTTCAATTCCCATTTGAAATCGTTTTGTCGCTAACAAAAATTTTCTAACTCCCAAAATTTTCGAAATTTTTTGGCAGAGTCTCCTTTGTACTTGACAAGAGATATAAATATATATACATCGACCCACACGGTCGGAAAAACAAAAACAGTTAATATTTCCTATTTTTATTGCGTAGGCGTACCTTTATTTAGCATTTCTAAGCAAGCGGCTTATTATTTTAGCAACTAGCGCGTCCAAATCCAGCCAAACGGCTTCCCGCTACCTGTACTTACTCAATTCAAACATGCAAGTACTAAATATATGAAATTTATTAACATTTCAATTACTTTCAATAGCTAAACACATGCATTTCATAAGCAACATGCACCAAACTCTTTCCACGAGCAATTTATATGATTTCAAAACTAATTCAATTTCTTTCAACCAATTCATGTGCCATTCCATTCAATTTTAATGGTTTACACTTCAATTTCTTACATTCAATTTATTTTTAATCCGAACAAGCTCATATTCGACTCAATTGATTTCAAAATCAATTTTATTTCACTTCTATCAATTCATAAAATTTTATTTAATCTCGTTTTCATCAAATGACAATTTATTTCTACGCAAATGTTCATGTGAATAAATAATTACTTAAGCTTATAACAATTTCAAATTGATTCTAACTCAATTTATATTTAATTGCTTCCATTTTAATTCATTCACAACCATTTTATTTAGCTCGACACATTCCATACCTGTATACTACTAACCATTCCCAAATCAATTCAACCCAGGCTTTTATTTAATGGTCTACCCTTCCTACTCGAGGTCGAGCTCCTCATTATTCTTAACTTAAGTTAATTTACTTAAATTTATTCCAACTTCAAACTTAATTTCACTTCTATTTAATTTGATTCTCATCTAATCAAATTCCATTTAATTCAGTTAGCCTATCCATTTTATTTTAATTCACCTTCTCAATTTATCAAAATAATATCCAAGCACGTACTTAACTCATTTATACTCGAATTGGATTTTATTTGTAACTCAAATCATTTCTATTATAATCCAATTCCGTTTCATTTTTAAAACATCTCCATTTATTTTAATTAATTATTAGTCCACGTCGAATTCTATTTATAATTCGAGTTTACTTCCAAACTTCATTATTAACTTACAATCCATTTTATTTAACCGAGTTAAATTTTATTAACATACTCTATCAATTAATTTATTTAGCTAATTAGCTTACTTCCAACTTTTAAATCAATATTCGATTTTATTACAAAAATCACTTCATTAACTTTTCCTGATTTTAATTTGTTTCTCGTAATTCCAGTTTGGATTTTCTTTCATTTCCCAAAATTCCAACACTCTTATTTTGGCTTATTTATTCCCTTTTTACATTTTTATAAGCTACTCACTTATTAATATTCATACTTCTCCATCCATTTACAGTCAATCACATTTTCGCTTTACTTTTAACTAGGGATTATATTTTTATTTCAATGCTTTTCAATTCTTTTATAAGCTTCCAAAGCTTATTTATCCCAATTCAATACTTACTTAGTTTACGCTTATTTATTTAAGTTAGAATTTTATTCCATTCAATATTATCTATAATCAACTGAATTTATTTCAATTCTAATTTTATTTAACTTAACTTCAGTTAAATGTAGCATCATACAATTATCTTTATTCCACCCAATCCACTTGAATTTAACTTAAGTAAGAACTTTCTTCTACTTAATATCATCTAAATCTCAATTTATTCCATTTCAATTCAATTTGAACTTAATTCAAATACAATTAGGTTTTATTTTCAGTTTAATTCAATTTATTTCAATCCAATTAAATTTTATCTCCCAATCCAAATTTAATTTCTATTTTCCCATTCCAATCACATTCAAGATTTACTAATTATATCTTCCAATCATCCATTAAATTTTCCACAATTTAATTTTTCCAAATTAAATTTATTTAACCTTTTCACTATAAATTTTAATTCCAACATTCAAAGCTCATATTTTCCTTCCTTATTTAAAAAAATCATCTCTACTTTACAAATTTGTAACTTACCTCATTAGGATTTTCAATTCAAATAAGGATTCAGGATTTCAAACACCCGGCTTTTGGTTCAATCATTTTAAAACCACCATTATCCCAAAATCACATTTATCAAAAAAAATTAAACCAATCTTGGTTTTTATCCCCAACAAGTTTCCTTTGAAATTTCAAAAACAAACTAGTTCTTCTGAATAAATCAATTTGGCATCAATTCATCACTTAGAAACTCAAAAATGAACATCGATGATGCTGCAGTCATCACCGAAATCTGAAATGAGCTCAATGTTATATCCCTTCCCAAAATTTATTTGAAACAATTTCCTTTCAGAAATACTTCTAAAATAATAATGCTATTATTTATCTTCAAAACACTTCCAAATCTCCAAGATTTTAAATTTTCAAATTTTGACTTAAATCAAATTTTAACTATAATTCATTTGTATAATTTATGCTCATACAAATTCACATTTGATTATCCAAGTCATTCCAATTTTTATAATCTTATTTCTTTAAAATATCATCATCAAAACATATAAGTTATAAAACAATTTAAGGAAATACTTCTTTTATATCAAAATATATTCTGGGTAAAATTATTTCATTCACCCACCGTTAAAACAATACTGTGTCACTTTATCGTGTCGGGTGTTTATAAACTCTACTCGAATAACGGCCAACTTACTCGATCAGAATTCATATTCCACTAAACCAACAAGTCAACACAATATTAAAACAATTTATATTCACTAACAAATATACGCTCATATCTATTAATACACTCAAACTCATTCTAGAGTACTACTGATTCTATCTCTAATGAGTAATTCCCACCAGAGCCAAGGTTATCACAAACCTATGCACTGATACCAAATGTAACGGCCCGCAAATCCATACTCCTTAAGTCAACACTATTTTCCAACACATCAACTCAAGGTGAACGGAAACACGAACCATTTGGGTTAAAGAAGAAGAGGTAGAAGAAGAAAATAGAAAACAACATCAGAATCTAACCATCGCAGCCAAATAAAATATAATAAAGAATAAATGATCTTTACACAAAAACAATTATTTCTGTTTATAAATTACATCATCAGAGTATACATAACACACAACTGGACAGTAATCATAATCTGTCCTCATAATCTGAATACATAACTAATCAACACAGCGGAATATTTAAAACAAGTATGGAAGAACGTATCACCATCCAGCTCGCCTCCTGAGCTCCAAGCATCCTTTCCTGCATCCTATAATACTCGGTCTGACCCGAGCATTATAATGAAATAACACCCGAGTCAGTCTGGAATACCACTGTGAGAAAATCACACTCAAATTGATTATTAAAGTTTCAAAATCCTTTGAAAATCAAAAGCATCTCATAAGACCACGCCACAAATAAACATGTCGGTTTTTTACCTTACAATAGCCAAAACACTTTTTATCAAATCCGTCTAATATTATAATAGTGTCTATAGACAGAAAAATAGAATCTAGCTGAAATGCTTGCATCTCACGTTTCAGCAATAGTTGGGCACAATCAAAACCGTATAGGCGCGTAGGGAGAATGAATTTCCAACTAATGACTAGGCACTGGGGTACCACATGTCAAAGTACGTGGCCTAGATCACATACCAAGGATTACTCCTAATCCCCTGCAACACAAGACCGGGACTACCCCTTACTGGATAATCTCGAGTAAGATCACCCAACAGTTGGGATCAGCAACCGCACCACTAAGCCGAATAAAAAAGGGCATCTAGACAGGGATGATCTCATCCTAATGGGTGCTACCCACTTAGCCTTGCTGCATAACCCCTGATTTTCAGTCATTCCCAGTTGATGAGGCTCGAGGCTAAACGTTACCTTTTTAGAACACATCTCTTAGAATACCCATCGTCCACCTGACGATGTTCCGAAAGCATTCATCCATACAAGTCCATCTCGGGTTCGAACAGAACCGAAGACACTACTCCTACTACATCCATTTTGGAATCATCCTCAGGATTAGTAGCGACTAGTCCTTGCACTTCACTGCTCCACCTTCGAATTCAAACTCTTGATTTCCACACGAAAACGTTCAAACCGGATCGAAGTGGTTTTCGAGAAATTAATCCCGATCCTTGTCTCTTCGAAACGATCAGCGCATTGGCCAATATTGATAGTCGGTTATTTAACTATCAATTAACATTCACAAACAACCATCAAACATAAATAGTTTCCTCAAATTATTTATAAATCTCAAAATATCTTCACAAGATATATTTCCACTTTTCAAACCTTTTTTGAAAACAGTTTCAAACCATCTTCCTCTCATAGAATGAATTCCCAACTATTTATTTCCACTGAAAATACCAGGTACAAAGCTTTAGATTTTAAAACTCTTTATCATAAAATATTCTTTAAGTCATTTAGGTTAAAACTATTTTAATACTTATTCAAAAATATATATTTTAATAATATTTAAAATAAAGCCGCTTTGTAAAATATAAAACTAACTTTTCTCTTTCTTTAAAACAAATACCGAGTCACCTCTAAATAATTAATGCTGTAATAAATTTGAAAAATACTTACTTCAAAATTTTGAACATTTAAAAAAAAAAAATTCTAAAACATACCCTTAAATCAACTTTAAAACTTTTACTTATACTTAAAGTTTGCATCGAAAACGTACTTGGCTATCCAGGGAAATACACTTCTCTTTCACATCCTTTAAAAATAAATCACTATTTATTTTTAAACAAATTTACCCATTCCTTTAATAAATTCCCACCGTGAATTTATTCTTTCAAATATCCACTGATACACTGCTTTACTTTTATAAACCCAGTTTATAAATTTCAAAGTCACGTTCTCCTTTAAATTTCCAATTTCAAACACTTAAATCAATTTCCAAATTGATTTCCAATTTACTCAATTTTGAAATAAATTCCTTTACTTACTCATTTATTTCAAAATCCATTAATTTCAGACTTAATTATGATTTAAAATCTTTTAACTGAAAACACCAATTTCAGATTTCCCCAAATTCCTTCTTTATCCTTTAAAATAAATTCAAACCTTGAATTTTAAAATAAATTCTTTATTTCTTGAAATAACGTCACTTAAGTTTAAAATTCATTATTTCTTTGTTTATTCAAAATCCCTTTTTCATACCCGGAACTTATTTATTCGAATTTTAAAATCACTTTCATTCTTTTCCAATTCATTTTTTCAATTTATCCTAAATTTTCAATAACCATTTTATTTACAAATACTCTCTTTTAGTTTTATTTTCAAAAATCCAATCTATATATTTTTGGTAACTCGGTACACCCAAATATTTTCAATCAAGCATAGATCCAACATTTCTGTTACTAATATAATTTATCACAGATTAACAATGACTAAATCATAGAATATTAAATCATACTAAATAAATTTGAGGAATCCTGTTGGATCCTTCCAACCTATTTCTCTGCATTCACAGATGTTAGCACAATTTAAAATATCAATTCCACTCGAGGTGGAATATTGCGGTATATGGTTTTATATAATATCATCCGCCATTATGTGGAGCATAGGGTCTCATTCACTATATAATGCAGGAAATCATTCACTCCAATATATACTATATACTACTATATATAATATAGCACATCAAATCAGTTCAATCATTCAACCAATTATTTAAATTTAACCATTTAAATTTAAATAAAACCCAGAGGAGTGAGATTAACTCACCTTTACTTTCAAATTTGTAGATCGTTCCAATCTTCGATTCTATTGCGTAGATACCGCGGCTACGAATCTAAATGACCGATTCTGTTAGACTAAACCTCGTATTAGCAAACTTTAATTTATATAAATTAATGGTTTCAGAATATAATTATAATAAATTAACTAATTACTTAAGTTTAAACTAGTTACCTATTTATGAATTAATAAGCAACTTGAATTCAATAAATTTACCTAGTAGCATAATTAAAAGTTAAATACCACATTAATATACAATTTACCTCTTCGTATCCTATCTATCAGGCTCTAACTCGAGGACAACTATGTCAATCCCTAATCAACCGCACCTCCCATCGAAGCAACCTTCCACTACCGCGCCTCTGGTCGAGATCTGGCCTCACCATACGCCATCGCCACCTCGTAATCCCCCCAAACCGACGTCGATCAAACTGCACGCGAACTACTCCTCCCGATCGTGATTGCCACACACGCTCCCTCCATGTCTAGCGCGCCTTGCTAGTGTCACACTTCCCTTGTCGCCCCCAAATGCATGCCACCACCACTCTCAAGCTCTCGACCTGCTACTGATCACGTAGCGAGAGTATCGATGTTGCATCCCATTTCTGTTTCCCCCCTCCAGTCTCGAGCGTGCTTTGCCCCTCTTTTTACCATTTTTCTGTCGATTTTGTTTTTTTTTTAAATGGAAGTAGAAGGAATGAAGGCGGTTTCAAATATTTTTCATACAAGCAGATTTCGATTTGGGATAAGGGAGGAGACACGATTTTTAGCAGAGAGAGCGGCGTGTTTGGGACGGAAGGAACGGCGTATTGGAGAAGGTTACTATTTATTCGATTTTGCTTTTATATTTTTTTTTTCAAAATATCTTAAATTATATACTGTAAAAATTTGAACTCCTATTTAGATGTGCCGTTGGGCATTTATAATGTTATGCCCCTATTCCAAACGCAATGGAAAAGGTTTCGAGTCCTAATTCAATCGTATGGAGAAGGCAGCTTTTTGATCCCAGATATTATATTAAATTTCGATTTAATTATCAGCGCATTTACTTATCATACGGCCAAATGGTGACTCCAAACACTGCAAAAATTGAAATCCAATAATAATACAATATTACGGATCCAATGAAACTGGTTTCGTCAAATTCCGAGATTGTGCCTCGGAAGGCTATTTTTAAATATCGATTTAAACGATATATTTTCAAAACTGAACAAATCACCTTTAAA
This sequence comes from Allium cepa, assembly GCA_030765085.1. Lineage (NCBI taxonomy): Eukaryota > Viridiplantae > Streptophyta > Magnoliopsida > Asparagales > Amaryllidaceae > Allium > Allium cepa. The sequence goes on along the minus strand of CM060945.1, from coordinate 968,627,353 downwards.
TTCAATTTTATCACTTTTACTATCTTCTTTATTATCAATATAAATTTTACAAGTCTTCAAATTATTTTTAACAGGCTTAAAACTAAAGATTCAATAATTTACCCAATTTCAGTTTATTAAATCTAATAACTTAATTGCTAAATAATAATAATAATAATTGCATTCAAGTTAAAAATTAAATTTTAAATATTTTAAATCAATTAAATATTCCAATTTTAAACATCCAAAAATTCTGGGTCCTCACACTGTATATAAATTCTTATGTCAATACAGAGCATTATTTATTCCCAAATTAAGTTTAGGGAAACCTATTTACTTTGAAACCAAAACTTATTTGTATAAATGTATATATATGTGTATTATATGCTATCATATTTGCACATATATGTTATTTAGATCCAATTTATTATATCTTAATAATCATGTACAAGGAAATATACATATTTTAGTTTAATTCAAATTTTAAGAGGATTTTGTGCAATAATGCAACATTTTATTGTCAAACATTTCTTTAATTAAATATTTCCCGTTAGTGTTAATCTTGAGTTTCAAATTATTTAAAATAACCAATAGGTTTTCACTGTGTGTGTGTATCTATAATCATTATGGAGTATGCATATATTTCATTAATTAAAACTTGGACAACAATGGCATGTGTGAACTTGATTGATAAGTTAAAATGTCATTTAATACACTAATTATTATAATTAAAGAAAGCTCTCTCATATATTGCCGTATATTCCCTTTATTAATTGCATAGGTTAAGAGATGGAAACAAAAGGTTTCCATCTCTTAATTCATTAATACATGTCCTTTTACATACATAAACACTATTTATATACTGCACTTACGCTTTATGTAAATGAATGTATTTGATACATTCATTGTAATACCTATAAATTTAAGTTACATTAAATCTCCATTTTAACAATTTAAATGAAATAAGATTTTATTTAAAATTTTATTAGATTTGACCTAGTATACATTTAGACGATATAAGCCCAATAGATCCAAAACGGTTATAAAAAATACACTCATTTCTTTCGCTGCAGGATGGCCTAGTTCCAATAATAGTATCATAGTACAATAGTCATACGATCTAAATTAATCATGTTAGGGCTATCTAATTAAGCTTGCCGACTTAATACGGTATATAGAAAGGTAATGTCGAGGATTGGAATTGGGTAATCAATTACCATGTCCTACATGGTTATGACCTGGCCTAAAAGGTGAAGTGAGCCCAAAGGTTGTCCCTAAAAGAAAAGACCCAATTTTAGGTGTACCTTGGGATAAAATTTGAATTTCTTTAAAAATAAAAATAAAGATTTTGAATTTAAAAGTTAAATTTGAAATAAAAACATGTTTATTATAAAAGTTATAATACAGTATAAATTTTCAAAATATTTGAAAAGATAACGATATTTTCAAAATGTTTGAAAATATTTAAATGTTGATTTCAAAATATAAAATTTATTAATAGGATTAATAAAATGAGTTAATTAAATAGGTTAACTAATTAATACTTATATAAGTGTATTTTATATATATACTGATATATGTTATGTTATTTTATAGTGTTTAAGATAACATAAGTATGCACATATCTATATAAAATAATTTTTTGAAAGGGAAAGATCTACGCCCATGTGCTCCAATCTCCATTGTAGTAAGATGTAGCAGTCGCCGAGGGTGATAACCAACTTAAAGTCAGAACAGTATGTGTGATATGCAACCACCTCTCTACTATGGCCTGAATTAGGGGTCGATCAAAAGACTGGGCATGCTTGATCTGCAAAAAAAAAGGACTCGCTTGAAGCATATCTATAATGGGAAAAGGAAGGGTCTCGTAAAACTGTACAATTCCCTTATCTCAATTACCACGACTATGTATGTACTGGTTTAATATATAATTTAACGGTGCATAAATAAATTTATTGATGGTTGTTTAATATGCAACTGGGATACAATTTAGTGAGTGATTATAAAGTAAAATAATTACAGAAATATACCTACAAAAAAGACAATATGGTTTGGACCCATGATGATAGTCGAGTAGATGCTTCTTCAAAATCCATAGATAGTCACTCGTTAACTCAAGAGCTGGAGGAACATGCACATGACTAGCTTCTTCCAGCCCATTTCTACGAACATTCTACTTGCGATTTTAGTTGGACATGGTAGCACCTCGATGTATTTTGTAATATAAAAAATTAAAAATTAAAAATCAAAAATTATGGGTATAATATAGGGGGATTCTTAAGGGCCCACTACAAGGGCGCCTGAAGGTCGAGCGCCCATTTAATGGGCACTTGAGACTCGTTAAATGTACAATTATTGTTTATAATATACTAGTATTCATCAAATAAATGTACTAAAATGTACTCTATTGTAATGCAATCATTTTTTTACAAGTTAATTCTAATGATATAGTGCATAAATAACTTTCTTATATCGTTTAAATGCAACTAAGTTAACAAGAGAGAAATGCAACTGTTTATATTTTAAACCAGCAAGGTAGTTTTTGGCTATGTTTTGGAAATATAGTTATCTGTGCAGTTAAAGAGCTTAATGGTTCTGTAGTGGTAGTGGTCCAAAAAGTTATGGTGGGGATAAAGCTATGATATATGATATAGCGAAAAATAAAGGAGGTGCAAAAGGCTTTATCAGAAATAAAACCAAATATATAAGATTAATTTATTCTCATTCTCACATCATTTGTGTAGGAAAATGAAATATTTTTTATCTTATACAGCAAAACTTAAGAATATCGGTCTAAATTTGGTGACTATAGTAGATTTCTAACTATATTAAGCAGTCATGCCTTAAAATTAGGTCTTTACTCCAACTTTATTTATTTATTTTAAAAGAAAATTAGTGAAATCAATTTTTTACTAATGTTGTTAAAGCAGATGATATAAAAGCCTTAATTTAGCAGATGTAGCGGAAAATAGTGGGGCTTAAAGCTAGTCGACTTTTTAAAAGCGCTAACATGAAAAAATGTAGTAGTCAAAGTGTGCTACGCGCTATAATGAAGATTTTGCGAGGTTTTAGCAAGGCTTTAACTACATAAAGAATTATAAATTTATAGCCTAGTTTGAATGATATTTTATGTATGAATATATTATTATCATCGTTATTATCATTTAAACGCAATCAAATTAAAAATAAAGAAATGCATTTATTTTATTCTAAATAAATTTCTAAGATATATTTTGACTACATAAAGAAAAAATAATGATATAATCAGTTAGAAGCTATTATAACTGTATTAGAAAGGTGCATTATAGAGGTAACTCTCCAATGTAGCTATGACTGCATCTTACAACTGCAATTATAACTGCATCACTAAGTTCGGAGTGGAAAGATTCAAAATTAGATTCGTCGCATGAGCTAGTGATTTCTTATGCAATTAGTGAGTGTGGAAGACATTGAGCTTTATGATCACCTTTATGCTCTTGTTTCAATATTCATTACCAAACATGGATTAAGGCTTGATTTAAGATAAAAGTAGAATCTTTGAATGATAATCGTGTTGACGTATATTTGGGTTGTATAACGAATAAATCAAAACATATAAGAATATGATGAGTACGATAATTTATGTTGTTGGATTATGTTGAGTGCCATTGGTATTAATTGTGTTTAAACAAGTAGAAACTATGTTAGGATGAAAGAGAATGAGGTTGTATGGTGGTTGTATATATACACACACACGTGATTTTGTAGATTGGTGCTTCATTCCTCAAGGTTATTCGTTGAGTTGCCATAAGGAAGAGGTACCCGTTTAAAATACAAATAGCTTTAAAAATAGTGTTGAAAACATGTAGCGAGATGCGCACACAAAGTGCCGCACCGAGTGGAGCTAAGCGTCAAGTGAATCATCAAGAACGATCAATATATGAGTCATGGAGTGGAGGGAACAAAGGGGAAGGATCCAAATCACCTCCAGCTAAAAATGAATGATCTGCTAAGGTTGGATACGAGCGAGCAATCGATTGGTCAGAATCCAACACATGGCAAAACTAATATAAGTCATTTTGGCATGTATTCATTAGATTAGTTAGGACCAACTAGTCGAGGACCAACCAGTTGATTGAAAAAATAATCAATCGACTAGTGGGAACTAATTAGTCGATTGAACAAGTGGTTAACTAATTCATTGATCCAACCAGTAAATTGATTAGTTGAGCAATTATTTCCTCAACTGGGTGGAATTGGTGATGAGGTTTGAAAAGACTCAACGACATTGCGGAGTTAAGCATTGAATGATGCTATACAGCATGGAGGCTAACTTTTTTCTTACGATGTGTTTTCATTCTTATGATAATTTTTGTAGACTCGTCAAGTAATGTTCGAAATGAAATGACAACGGTATTCGACATGAATTTCCATATGACATATTTTATATATGGAACAAGTCTGTGTTTCTTGGCTATGACCTTAGAATTTGAAAGTGCTAGACTATTGGTTATGGAAGGCGTTGCTATCTCTATCAGGTGTATTCCTGTGATGTCGAGTCAAAGGTAGGAGAAATACTATATTAGTAATAAGGAATTTTTTATCTTGACTCCGCATATGTAACTCAAATGGTAACTATGTTGCATGTGACATATCGATTCAAGTTGCATGTGATCAAAGGTAGTGGTACGAATGACTTAGTGCATAATCGTACTATTATTAGATTAGTTACCGGCTTGATTGGCATCGACCTTATCATGGGGCCTAAGGTTCGCTACCCTAGATGGTTGGAACTATGCCATCCTGCACTGGAAGTTAAGGGTGAATTTCAAAAAAAAATCCTTATTGGATCTTTAATGGGCCTATGAATTCTAATTTATTTAGAACATTTCTAAATTTTATTTAAATAAAATCTTTTATTTTATTTAAATTTATAAATTAGTTTACCTTTATTTAATTTATGTTATGATATATATGTATGTATGTATGTACGTATGTATCATATACACATATATATGTATGTACAAGTGTAACATATCAATCCCATGCAAGTTATAACATATCCATGTATAGATGTTGGGATTTACATCGCAACTGATACATTAGCTCATCCAATATGCAAATATATATTGTTCAAATATATGTATTTATATATATACTATTATTTATATATAAAGATTACATATAAATATAAAGATTGTATATATATACACACATAATATGTTTTGTTTAAATAATTTTATATACTTATATAAACGTGTGTCTATATATAATCATATGAATAAAATATTAATATAATATATACATATTATGTAGTAGATTTATAAAAATAAATTATTTATAGATATTGAATAAAAAAATTTGAAAAAACATTGAACTATTCAAAAGTATATTCTTGCAACTTCATAACGAACTCTGTACAAAGATGCATTTGATCATCCTTAACATTTAAAAGCATCAAATATGTTATTGTTTGTGTAAACTGATCAAACTGACGTTTCAATGATCTAGTTCTTAGATTTATATTATAGTTGTGGTCTTATGTTAAATTGAACATAATACAATCCTTTTGTAATCAATCGAAGTGAATACTTAATCTCATAGAACTATTTATTAGCTTATTTCGAATGAACTAACTTCATCGAAATATCATAAATTAGGACTGTGACCGTTCCCCATATAACACTTATATAAAATAGTGTATGAATCAAATATTCATAGTCTTGTATTGCTTTTAGAGTTCGAAACTCACAAAATGCAATACATGGTCTAGACCAAATAAACATGCAAGTGACCAAATTATGAATGTATTTAATAGTTGTAAATCAGGTGATTGCATGGGCGTTGCAACGTTAGCATGCAATAGGCATTTATTAGTAAGTATATTTTATATTTCTATTTGTCAATCTTTAATTCAATTCATTTGCATATCTTAATTGATAAACATTTTATCAATTATATTACATGCACAAATTTTACAATGTAGACTTTTATAACATTATATAGCATATGTTCTTACAATATAAGAAAGGTTAAATATTATCATTTCATTTTTCTAGTAAGATCCTTATTAGTCTTTTACGTTTCCTTAAATCCTAAGACGAAACAAAGAAGTCTTTCGACTTCACTAGTAGGTGTCAAGACTTGTCCATTTTGGAATATCGACCTTGAGTTTGCTCAACAAGCCATAGCTCAATGGACAATAGATAACTCCTAATCAGTTGTATCACATACAACTCCCGACCCTTTGTACTTTGTCCTAATTTCACTTCGACCTTGAATTTTCTCAATAAATCAAAACAAAATAATTCACTTGTACCTACCATATTGCGATGGTCTAAGTATAGTATATGTACCTTGAGTTTGCTGAATAAATAAACATAGTTATCTTACCTCATCTACTCAATAATAACTATATAAACATCACCAACTTGAGGTTGCTCAACAGCTAAGGAGTATGAAAGTAATTATTAATATATATGGTAGAGGACAACATTATATCGAAGATTCATAGTCTTTAATACATTTTATTGAGTCATATCAATTTTTGGAATGATGTATTTCTTTTGAAATACCCTCATGATTCAAGTGTCAGGCACATCAAAAATCAGATATACGTACAATTACGTATGTATTTATTTCTAAATTCTAATTAGGGTTTCTTAACGTTCCACCTTTAATTTATACATCCATATTATATAATTTTTATTATTGTATAACTTTTATATTTCATGTTACTTTTATAACAATCTTGTGTATAATATCATATTAATTAAATCTTATTTAATTAATTTTACATAATTTTAATTTTATATTATTTTAATATAACATTTATATTAAATATTTATTATATACTATAACCTTTATAGTATAATACATACATCATATATACGTGTGTGTATTATATAATTAATTAAATTAATTTATTTAATTAAACAATTTTAAGTAAATTTATACTAATTTCGAAATTCATTTATATACGTACATGTATACTTATGTTAATTTAACATTTTAAAATAACATAATATACATCATAATATAAAATACATGTATATATTTAAAATTAACTTATTGAATTAATATATTTTATTAACAAATTTTATAAATTTCAAAATTAACTTATATTAGTTTTCAACCATTTTGAAATTTTTCATTATATTACAACATTTATAACATGTATAAATTATATTTTCAATTTAACTTTTAAATTTAAAATCTTGTATTTTCAATTTTCAAAACAATTTTAATTCATGTTATAACATTTATCATATTTTTTATTTTAAATTTAACTTTTAAAATTAAAAGTTTTATTTTTAATTTCAAAACAGTTTTGGAACTAGCCAAATGCCCAATTCAAATTGGACCTTTTTATTAGCAATTATCATTTGGGCTTGCCTCATCATTTCGGGCTAGGCTAATAGCTAGGTAGGACAGAGTACTTGCTTATCCAAACCAACCTTGATACCACTTTTCTAGACAACCTACTATATGGGTAGGCTTTAAATAGTTAAACCTAACGTGACAAATTTAGACTGCATATGCAATTGGGCTCTGATATCATTGTTGGAACTGGACAAGCTCATAGCAAGGTTAAATAATTAATTAATTTAGTTAAAGGTTAATTAATTCAATTAATTAATTAAATAAATATACATATATATAAGATATATGTGTAATACTATAAAGGTTACAGTATGTAACAAATATTTAATATAAATGTTATATTAAAATAATATAAAATTAATTAAATGTTAATTAATTAAAAATTAATTAACTAAGATTTAATAAATATAATATTATACATAAGACTATCATGTAAGTGGTATGAAATATAAAAGTTATATAATAATAAAACTCATATAATATGAATGTATAAACTAAAGGCGGAACATTAAAGAAACCCAAAATAGACTTAAAGAATAAATACATATGCAGACGTATGTATATCATTATTTTTTATGTGTTTGACACTTGAATCACGAGAGTATCATAATATATACATTATTTCATAAGTCAATATCTCTCAATATAGTATATTGAAGATTATGAATTTTCAATATAATGTTGTCCTCTATCATATATATATATATATATATTAATAAATTACTTGCATATTCCTTAGTTGTTGAGAAGACTTAAGTTGGGGATGTTATGTGTATTATTATTAATATACTGGATATATGAGGTAAGATAACTATATATATTTATTGAGCATACTCAAGGTAAGTATACTATACTTAGACCGTCGCGATACAGTAGGTATGAGTGAATAATTATGTTTCGATTTGTTGAGCAGACTTAAGATCAAAGAGGAATTAGGCAAGGTACCAAAAGGCTAGGAGTTGTATATGATACAACCGATAAGAAACTATCCATCATCCGTGGATCTATGACTTGTTGAGATGACTCAAGGTCAGAATTCCATAACGGATGAGTCCTAACACCTATTAGTGAAGTCGAAAGACTTTTATATTTCGACTTAGGATTTGGTGAAATATAAAAGACTAGTAGGAGCCTTATTATAAAATAAAATGATAACATTTAACTTTTCTAATATTGTAAGAACATATGCTATATAATTTTATAGTAACCCGCATTGATAATTTATGCATTTAATACAATTGATCAATTAAGACAAATAAATAGAAATATAATATATATATATATATATATACTTACTATCAAATGCTTTTTGCATGTTAGTGTTTTTGATACCCATGCAAGTACCTAATTTTACAACTACTTAATACATTCATAATTCGGTTTCTTACGTGTTTATTTGGTCGAGACCGCGTATTGCATTATACGAGTTCTAAACTCTAAAGCAATACAAGACTATGGATACCTCATCCATATACTATCATATATAAGTGTTATATGGGGAACTGTCATAGTTCGTAATGTACGATACTTCGATGAAATTTATTCATCCGAAATAAGCAAATAAACTATAATACGAGATCAAATATTCAATTTGATTGATTATGATAAAGATTGCATTGTGTTAAGTGTAACACAAGACCAAAACTACAATATAGATCTAAGGACATGATCACTGATATGTTAGTTTGATAATTTTATGCAAAGTGCAACATATTTAATGTCGTTAAATGTTAAGGATGTTTGAGTACACTTTGGTAAAGAGTTCATTATGATGTTGTAGTAATGATTTTCTTTTGAACGGTTCAAATACCAAGAAAGAAAACGAATGTATAAGAGAAGGTGTGATTAAAGGTATAATTTGGATGAGGAGTGAATAACTACTTATGCTTCATTAAGAAACACCAAAAACAAGAGTTTTAATATAATAATTGATAACTAATATTGAAATTAGAAATATGATTTCTATTCCGAAATGCATTTTCATGTAGAAAATAGTTTTCTATGAGATTTATTTTTTGGAGTTCAAGATATTTGATCGAAGAACTCCCCATGTTATACCAGTTACAGCGTACGAAATAAATAATCAATATAAGTAAATATGGACCTCCAAATTTAATATGCTATTACAGTAATGGTGGAAATAGTGAAATAGTGGGAGTATGCTATCATAGCACTTATTGATTGCATCAAGTTACGAAAATTATTTTCATAAAACATATTGAACATTATTTATGAAATAATGACTATTTTTACGTGTTGACTGAAAAATAGACATAGTTATATTTCTATGAATATTCGTTATGAAATAAAACTATAATGTGGTATTTATTTTCATAGAAAAATTTGATGCATTGGAAAATACTGAACTATCTAAAATTATTTACAATTATTTTGGAATTATAGACTAAGACATACTATTAAGAAATAATTTTTATTATATGATTATGAATAATATGGTACTATTTAGTTATATCTCAAAGAATTAAGGGCTATGCACCCGTTTACTGGGAGTGTCATAAGAGTTGATGAACTCTTCGGATTGATACATTTAGATATACGCAATCGTAAGACTATTAATACCAAAATGATTCAACGTACTTCATTATATTCACCGATGAGTCGTAATAGAAATGGACATGTGTATTTGAAACGCATGTATAAGTCTATGATAAGCTCATAGAATATAAAATTGAAGTAAATAATATAACATGCAAAAGAATTGATCTGATCTGATCATGTGAATAAGTATATTGGAAAGAGTTCCAAACGTACCTAAAATGAATAAAGATTTATTCTTAACAGTAAATTCTTTCTATAATACATAATGATTTATTGATAAGGAGCAATCGAACTTTGTTGGACAAAGCACAATTGACAATGGGTGAAGTTTAATTAAACTCTTTCAATAAGGTGTATACTTAAGAGTAGTACACAAGGTTAAAATTAATATCATCCAAAGAATAGTTTACAACATCATACAAGATATGAGTTTATAAGAAACCACCTCATGTCCTTGGCTAAAGAGTAAGCGGGATATATGAGTTGAAAGACTACATGTGATAATTATACGTAATTGATCTTGTATGAATCGACCAAAAGAAGTTTAGGTATGATAGTCATTGGATGAATAACTTATGTTGTGAACATAAGTACTGCGAACTAAAATCAAATCGGTTTTATATATAAGGAAATTCATAAAGTGTTTATGAATACCCATTTCATTGCATTAAGTAACAACTGTTGTTTCATGAAATACCAACTTTATAGTAAAGAAATTTCTTTGAGAAATTATTGAAATTAGAATGGATTTGGTTATGATTCAAAGATGAAACTGATTATGTGGGATGAAATGAAATTAACTGAATCTAAATGAACATAAAAACATTAGAATGTCTGATGAGTATTGTTGTACATTAAAGAGAAACCGTGATTTTACTGTCAATATCAATAATAAATATTTCTTGATTATATGATTATACCATTAAGAGTATTGACTCTATGATGTTGTATAATGCGCTAATCCGAAATAAACTCCAAGCACATTATCAAAATATGATTTTGATAGTTGTATCTGAAAGGATATGATCCTTTTGGCCACAAATGTGTCTTTAAGAGAAAGATAAATGCAGTTGGAATATAGCGAGCCACATTGATAAGAATAATACCATAAATTTCAATCACTGAAATAAATGTAATAGATTCACCGTTCGATATGCTCAAGTAGGTTCGAATTTTACTCAAAATTATCGCATAGTATAACTTTATGTTTTGGTACATACAGTTAAAATGGAAAATTCTAAATAGCGATTTAGAATAAATTGTTTACACATTATAATCAAAATGTCTCGATGTCAGTTTGAGCTTATCAGATTTTGGATATGATCCAAATATAGATAAGAAAGTGTCGTTCGACGAGCATCGAAATTGAACAAATGTTTTTATAAGAACATCAAATAGTTTGATTTTTAGTCAAAATGCAAAGGAAGCTATGCTCAAAAAATAGAAAATTAAAAAGGTACATAGATATTTCTAAACCATAAGTAAACGACAAACCGCTGATTCAACCTTAGTTGCTTTAATACTCAAAGTTGGATTTGTAAATGATGTCTTTTACAATTTAACAGACGTTGGGATTGTCTCAAACGTTATGAAAAGACACCTTATTAAAATATTTAATACGGAATATGTAAGGTGGATTCCTTATGCATTAGCAATATGAATTATCATACATGTTAAGTTATCAATGATATCATGATTTTTTTATGATTTGATACACGAATCAAATATCAAATCCAAATAAAAATCACTAAAAGGTTGTTTGAGACGTTCGCTTATATTTTTGAATACTAGAGAACTATTTATGGAAACAATGAACTTTTAATGAAAGAAATGTCTAGACTCAAATTTCATTAGTGATATTGAGTATAATATGTCAATAATAAAATCAAGTTAAGAATCTTTGAATTGAAAATGCTCCAAATGAAATACTGTGGCTGATTCAATGAAAAGTTTAACTACCCGCCTTTTTGACCATCGAAAGTTGACACCGAATACTACCATTGTGTTCAAATGTCGAACATCCAATCGACAAAAGCGCAGATTGTTGTGGTAAATAAAAAGAAAATAATAGAGAATGGAGAAAATTAGAATCTCATAGTAGAATCGACTACGTATAATAAAATAAGGGAAATAAAAACAACCACTCCAAAATACATAGTACATCAGAGTTAAAAACAAACATTCTCAACTGGGCAGTTATAAAATCCCGACTTTACAATTGTTGATGTGGATACTAATGCAGCGGAAAATAAAACACTAGGATAGGTGACCTTCCAGCTCCTCCCTAAGATCTTTATAGCACCAAGGAAAAACTGGGAAAATACTCGGTCTGACTCGAGCATTATAACATACAGATAAGTTTGGAAATACCAACTTAAGATAACTCAAATAATGGGAAACATAAAAAGTTCCATAAGACCATGCCGCTAACGTGGAATGGGTTTTAACCTCACAAGAATAACATCCATACAGGCAAGAGTAGAGATAAACAATAGGAAACAAATCCATATAAGAATGGGCAAAAATAGTATTAAAAACCAAACTTGAAAGAATGAAAATAATCCAAACCAAATCTAAACTAGATAGAATGGATAAATCAAGATAATAGTCCAAACTTGATAGAATGGACAAAATAAGGTAACATTCCAAACTTGATGGACAAAAACCAATATGTAACCACCCTGTATTTTGTGATTTTTTAAATTGTATATTTTAATTATTTTAATTGAATTTCCTGATTTAAAAAATTTATTTTATTTATTAAAGTGAATAGTTTAGTTATTTTAAATATAAATTTTGATTTTTGATATGAATTAGAATTCCAAACATGACTAAATAGAATATTTTTCCAGAAAAGTGAATTTTGGTCAATATGGTCAAACTTTAAATTTTAAATTTTAAATTTTGAATTTTATATTTTATTGTGAAAGTAAATAAAATTTTAAGAACATTGTTTTTTGTTTCGTTGAAATCTGATTTATAATGTGAAAGTTATGTCTTTTTAACTATTGTGTGAAATTTATGTATTTAACAAAATTGTTTATTTTATTTTATATAAGTAATATTTTTTTTGTCAAGTTCTAATTTATATTTATGAGTATAACATGATTCTATGTATATATATATATATATATATATATATTTTTTAAACATTTTTGAACGTGTAATTGACATTTTCCAATGTCAGTTGTCTTTTGTTTTCTAGTTTCAATTAATTAAAGTAATTCTTTATTTATTTTTCTATTTTTTTAAGATTTTATTTTATTCTCATTCCCATTTTATTTTGTTCAGCATTTTATTTTATATTTGACATTTTATTTGTTTTAAAGTGAAATAGAAATTTTTCTAGAGCCAATGGTATTTTATTTGTAATCTTCATGTCCTGTTTTCAATTTTTAAACAATTTCATTAATTATTTTTTTATTTTCTCTAAATTTAATTATTTATTTCACTTTGAATATGTTTAAAAAATTATTTTATTTCAAAATTTTGCTTTAGAATATTTTTTAAAATGAAGTGGATATTTTTCCAAAGCCAATGATGATTTAATTGTAATTTTTGAACCTTGTTTCCAATTTTTAAGCAATTTCTTTAATTCTTTTTCCATTTTCTTTAAATTTTATTATTCATTTTTATTTTATATTACTTTTTTTCGGTTTTTAAGGTCAAGTTGCCAAAATTTTATTTGTTTTATCTAATTAAAAAGAAGTGTAAATTTGAAAGGACTTAAGCTTTAACTTGTGTGACTTTTCATCTGCTAGAGTCTTCATTTTCTTTGACTCTTCAATTGCCTTGAGTTTTGGCCGTACATTTCAGTTCTTGGCTGTGAATTTTATTCATTTTCACGTGAGAAACATTTCATCTCACTTTATTTCTCACGGCAAAAGCATTTGGTAATGGCTTCTCCTTCCTTTTTCAACTTTTCTCTTCATTTTCTATTGTTTTCAATGATTTTTGGCCATGCTCTTCATATACTTTCCTCGGCCATAGCCTCCACCACCTCCTCCATCTCTTCCTTGCCACCATCACCACCTATCCCTCAGGTCTTGACCATGGCCGCACCATCCATGAAGCAAAACTCCACAAAAATGCAACATACCTTGAAAACATGCAAACCAAGCCACCACCACAACATACACCACCATACATCACCTTCGCCGCCCCTATTTGCTCCACCACCACCTTGCTACCACCACTACACATCACTTTAGCCTCTGTCCAGATCTGACCTGACCTGTACATGCCATGGCCGAGCCATAGACCCATGTAGCCGAGCCCAAAAAGTTCACCGAAACTCCACCTTAGTGCCTTAACTCCTTGTATTCATGTTATGTAACCTCTACCACTTCCTATTCCTTGTAGCCATGCCTTTTTAGGTCCAAACCTGAGCCAAAAGCATGTCTTGGCGGAGCCATATAGCACCCTAGGCCGAGCACATGAGTGTTGAAAGCGTGGCAAATTATTGTGTTCATTATGGTCTTTAATTTCAAAGTTATTTCAGTTGTATTGAATTTATATTAATATTTGGTTTTGTTTATGGGTTGTGACAAGATCATCAGCTTGGTTCTCATCCATTTGAATCTATTGTTGGGTTATCGTGCTTTCTAGAATATGTTTGTGTCATTGTAATTGCCAACTCCTGCACAAAAATGTGAGTAAATCTCACATGACATTATATACTTATGCAAATGTGAAGTGATAACAATTGAATGTGTAGAATTATATATGATGTTATAACTGCCTGTGATTATTTATATATGATGTTAAACCTGTTAAATTACATGTCATCTCATCTGTTACTGTTATATACTGTTAAACTGTTCATTTATATCTGTTCATCACTGCTAGTTCCCTGTTAGACTAAAAATCACTATGGGTTGAAATGATACATACCCGAACGGACTTTAGAATATGGCAAAACCGTTATGGGCTAAAATGATAGGCCTGAACGGTTGTTTGTTTATTTTATTTTTACTTGAGACTGTGGGTTTGAAATGATAGAACCCATATTTTTGTTGTAAATTGCGGATTGAAATGATATATGTCCGTATCATTTGACCTAGGTTAGAAAACTATATACAGGCCCGTGGTTATTTTATAAAGTATTTTGAATATTTTTAAGTATTCTTAACAGTGTAAATTTATGAAAATTTGATTTAAATTGGATTTTTAATGTTTAAATAAAGAAATTTTGATTTTTCTATAAGTTAAAAATGTTGAATAAATAAATGATTAAATTGAATTTTTGAAACATAACTTAAATCTGGAAATTTGGACTTTGGCTTTTAAAATGACATTAAAGTTATATAAATAAAATTTTAAGTGGTTTAAAATGTAAATTTATGATAATTTGATTTAAATAGATTTTAAACTGTTTTAAATAAAGGATTTATGATTTTTCTATAAGTGGAAAATGTTAAATAAATAAATGGTTAAGTTGAATTATTGAAATATAACTTAAGTTTGGAAATTTGGGTTGTGGTTTAAAAAGGAAATTTGAGTTTATAAATAAATAAAAATGGAAACTAAGTTATATTTTTAAAAATGGTAACAAAATTTAAGTGTTAAGTTTATTTATTAAAAATGCGAAGGCTAGAAAATTTACACTTGAATTTATTAAGTAAATTATTGAAATCTGATTTATTTATGAAATGTTACTTTATAAAAATCATAAGTTGAAAGAGTATTTTTAATGAGCATTTTTGAATGTTAAAAATGTGATTTTATAATGTTTAAAGGGTTTAAATTGAAGTTTATTATTTGTTGAAAATACACTAAAATCTGAAAAATAATTTTAATAGCATTCAGAAATGCTATGGTTTCTGCAAATGAACTAAAAACCTAATAAAAGAGGCTATTATTGCAGTTCTGAAATGCTGTAGTTGATGTAGTCAATTTAAAAGGCTAAAACTTAATAAAGGCTTATTACAACATTTCTGTAAATGCTGTAGTGGTATGTTGTCTTTGCTGAAATTAATAAAAACCTTAAACTTGAAACCTGAGCTATTACACTGTTTTAAACTAAATTTAAACTAAAATGAGATCTAACAGCAGTTTTTAAATGTTACCTTTGCTGAATTAAAATGTTTTCAAGTATAACTTATAACAGCTTTTTCTAAATGCTGCGTAAGGCGAAATTTTAAATGTTTATGGTTTTTGACTTAGTAAACGAGCTCAGAATGGTTTAAAACTTTAGAAATTGAATACTTGATTTGAAAGTATAATAACTTCACTTTTAAATGATTTAAATGAATAAATTTAATGGAATATAAATTATTTAAAGGGCGATTTGAAATGAATAAATGAAATTATACCTTGGAATTTAAAAAGGCATTTTAAATTTGATATTTTTTTCTTTAGAAACTCAACCCAGAGCACTAATGAAATCGAAGGGATAGGAGGATCCCCCAACCTGCTTGGTCCGACCACAGACAGGATTGATATTTGTATTTGAATTCAAGTAATGATTTGATAATGAAGCTTTGAAAGGATATGATATTTTGACATTGAAATGTTTTGGAAATGATTTAATCTTTATTTTGAAAAAGATATGGATTTGAAATGACATTATTTTTAAAGTTATAACCATGGGTTATAATAACGATTGGTAGGCAAAGAGACTGGGATCGTATATGGGCATACTCTTTGTCGATACCGAAAACCACTTTTACAACCGTATGCGCGGTGGAGATTCCAGAATGAAGTAGGATGGTGGCGACGTTCTTGAGGTATATTACGTGGACCCAACTCCCATGAGTTGGCTTAAGGTGGCTAAAACATGAGCGATCTCGGGCCAAAAGGGGTAGCTCCTCTGGTCGGATGCATTTCTTCGATACCATTCTATTACTTTTGTGATTGATTGGGTGCACCCCTCCGATTTGGGAATGTGTTCCGAGGTGGGTGTATGTGGCTGATGCGTTACCACCAACCCGTGTGCATAATTGGTATATCTATCATGCCATTGCCTCGTGTGCCGTGTCACCTACCATATCGAGCCTTTACTATGAGTTTCTATTTGTGTCGTACCTATGCAGTATCTTCTCATAGTCTCCCAATTAGGAGATATGCAAAACTGTATAGACTATTGGCATTATTTGTGTTATGGGGAATATTGGGTCATTCCTTAACGTTATTTTAAAGTAAGTTTATTTTACTGTAGACATTATTATAATAGAGCAATATACTACATAGTAAATATTTTAACGGATCCTTAGAGGATGGGCGATCCTAAGCATCCTTTAAGTTACTTGTGCCTTTACTACAGTTCATTTGAGTTGGTCTACGTTGTATAAGTATGTATGTCCTGACTCGAGTGTTTGTATTTTTATTTACGCTCGGGTCAGCCTGAGTATTCACAGATTTGGATTCCACTTTCTGAAGATTGGAATCGCTGGAGATTATTTGCTTGTCTAGTTTTATCTATTTCACTTCCAGTTATCCCGTTGATCCTAGTGTTGTATTCAGCTTGTACTTGGTTATCATATTGAGGCTTCTGTTGTATCTTATTTAACTCTGATATATTTATATAGTAGCTTCAGGAACTACTATTTCTTTTACTTACGCTGCATTATTATTACTCTATGTCTGTGATATGTGATTATTTATTTACTGCATATTCTGAGATTTGCCAAATTTTATTTACAACGCGGTATTTTGAGCAATTCAAGTCCGACATGTGCGAATGAAAATGGTTGAAAATACTTGGTTGTTACATAATAATTAAACACTGCGAAGAGTGGTTGACTCTTCATGTTGCAATTAAATAAAAACAAATTCAAAGGTGCGAATCCAATAAGGAAAGGAAAATTTCCAATAAATAACTAGGAAGGCGCACGACCCTTGAAGTATACCTCTAGTAATATACTTCTGAGAAGCTCACATACTTTGTCACATTTCTCGAAAATGTACTAGCTGGACCTCACTAAACCTTAGCAAGAATCCAAATATTTCACACCTAAATCTCAACCGTTTTAAGGTGACGGTACACCAAAACTATAGGTAAGATATAAAAATACCATAATGGGAGCAACCCCACATGGTTGGACGTCCTTTCACGCTTTGGATTCAGTTATATACGGACAAAGGATTACAAAATTTAAAAGAGCAACAAACCATTTTTAAGGTGATGATACACCATGGAGAAGCTAGATTCGATAGTACATAAATCAACTATCGGAGATAGTTAAAATGATCGTATATGAAAACTAAATATCATATATCTAACACTACTCGTCCATTCCAAACAAGTGCTATCCCTTGATTAAAAATGAAGCTAGGCAAGTTGAGGTAGGGTTACCTTTAGGCATTGCCCTAACAACATATTTAATCTTCAAGATAGAAGCGCGCCCAAGCCTCAACATTTAGCTTTAAAAGTATGACTAAATCATTTCCATATAATCGATAATAATTCGGGAACTACTTTTCCATAACTGGAATTGAACTTTAATTTAAAAAACTAAAATTGGTAAAACACTTTTAGAAATGCCTTTTAAAAAGTTCTTTAAAAGAAAATTTTATAATACTAAGCGTATTAAACAAGGGTCAAAAACTATGGTCGTTAAAACATTGTTTACTACAAACCCAAAATAATTTATAGTTAGCTTTATTTATAAATAATTCATTTTTAAAGAATTTTCTCATTTATAAACTTTTATTTATATATTTAAAACAATATTTATTATACCAAAAGTTAATAAAACAATTTAAATACCTTCATAAATTTAAAACAATATTAATTATCCCAAAAGATAATTGATCACATTTATAATCTCTTTTAAATAAACAAACCAGTTATCTTTGATAAAATAGTTAATTATTTCAAAACATTTTATATCATCAGTAAATTAGATTTAAACCTTTATTGAATTAGTTTATTAACCTTAAAACACTTTCATCAAATTAGTTAATTCACTTTAATCACTTTTATTAAATTACTCTACTTTAAATATCATTAATTAAAAGATTTATTAAATTCAAATATTCATTAATTAAAATGAATAATCAATATCAAACATCATTAATTAAAATTATAAATAAATTTTAAATATCATTAATTACAAATAATTAATTAAGTTCAAATAATCATAAATTAATTAGATTAATTAAATTTAAACATCATTAGTTAAAAAGATAAACTAAAGCATCATTTATTAAAATGATTAATTAACTATAAAACATCATGAATTAAAATAATTAACTAAATTTTAAATACCACCACTTAAAAATATTAATTAAAATTTAAAACAGTTATTAATTAAAATGATTAATTAAAGTTTAAAATCATTAATTAAAATGACTTAATTAAATTCAAATCTCATTTATCAAATAGATTAATAAATTCCAAAACATCGCTAACTAAAGTAAGTAATAAATTTCAAAACCATTAGTTAACATGATTAGTTAACTTTGAATTCATTAGATGAAGCAGTTAATTAAATTTAAAACAACCATTAATTAATATGAGTAATTAAAATGATCTACTTTGAATTCAAATCTCATTAATCAAAAAGCTTAATTAATTTCAAATACCATTAATAAAAATGATTAATTAAATTTCGAATATCATTATTTAAAATGATTAATTACTTCAAATAACCATTAATTAAAATAATTAATAATTTTAAAATGTCATTAATTAATATGATTAATGAATTTTAAAATTTTGTTTAGTGCAAAAACAAGCTCAAGTTCGAAACGCGCATGGCAGGGTTTTGGGGATGAAAAATCAAGAAATGACGGTATAGCGAAAATCGCTATAACGACATTTAAATAATTTTAAATGGAATATCAAGATTTATTTCAATTAAACGTCAATATAACAGCATAAAGATGTAATAAATAATTATTGGCAAGAAACCCCATAGGGTCTATCAATTTTTCCTGTAAACAATGGTTACAGATAATATATACAATCCTATGGGTTCATAACAATCAAGTTAATATGTCATCCATTTTTCAAACGGAAATTCAACCAAACAATCAATCAAATAATTTAACTAACATCCAAACAATCAATAATAGTTTCAAGCATCAGAGATATGATATAGAAAAAATGAATGTGAGTTAAACTCACATTGAGTTTCAGTTTTTGCTGAAGATTTTCGATTTGGACTAAACCGAACGGCCGTCAAATCCAACCAAACTAATTCCATTGTGTAGCTATCGTCTTTATGAGTCAAACATAAAAACTGATGTTTGAATCCAACCTCGTATGCAAAAGTTATTTGATTTATAAGTTTTTGGTTTTAAATAATATAATTAAACACTAATTACATTCCTTAATTACTTTTACCCTTAACCTAGACAATCTTCTTCCTCCCTCTCAACAAACGTGCACAGCTGAAAACCAAACCCATTAATATGAGCATGAAGATGAAGTGATATGGAGCTAGACGCGATGATTCTCCAATCCGTCTTGGCCAACGTGTCACTCTACGCAAACTCGACTTACTCGTACCCAAAAATCCACACCTGCCATGCCTAATCAAAACGTGACCCGATGGTCCTGGCCCTCTACCCCATGGTGACGCTCCACCTATAACGCGCCGCACCCTACCAAACCGACACCGTGAGCTTGCCTACCACCGAGAAACTCTCTGATGTTAGGAACTGAGATGTTGGTTTTTATGACAACGACCTTTTTAACTTATCTTACTATAAAATATATACTAACACTATTGTCAAGATAGATATGTATATGCAAAATATGTATACATATATATGCAGGTATTGATTACTGAAGACAGATCAGTATAAAGACTCAAGACTCAAGGCTCATAATGGAGAAATCAAGATCGAAGATTCTAGAGTATCAAGATTAAGATTTCAAGATAAGTGTCTAGTTTTTGTTAAAACTTCATCGTAGCACGGAAATCTTCATTCCAAATTTTATTTGGGATGGAACCCATTTCTATCTTCTTAGTGGCTTACGAACCCACGAAAAGTTGCTTACAAACCTACGACAAGCGGCTTAGAAACCCACGAACATCTTGGTTTCGTACAAGTTCTCGAGTCCTGATGTGATGAGATATTCTGCAGAAAGAAGCTTGCAAAACTACTTCAAACTAGTTTTTCAAAATATTTTAGCCTTAAAAATTATCTTTTCAAATGGTTTTCAAAAAGATGTTTTTGCCTTAAAATACTCTTTGTTTTTGTTTTTATATAAACTCTTGTTTTAAACTTCGTTTGGTTTCAAAACTATCTTCTGATTTGTAAATATTCTTTATATAATATATATATATATATATATATATATGCACTTGAGATTTAAATTCAAATTTATATATACATTCTAAAAATATATTTTTCTACTCTTCTTTGTTTTAAAACATAGGAAAATTAATTTATTTTACTCCAGAATCATTTCATCTTGTTTTCCTTTCAATACCATTTTCAAAACAAATTTTATATTGTTTTTTAACTAAGGATGTTGACATCATGGGATACCCCATGTCGACATGGTGGCCGTCAAATTCAAAAGTTTCAATTTTAAAAAGAAGTGTCTATTCGTTTAAATCTCTTCATGAATGGTTATGACCGTTGGTGGTCTATAAATAGCCTTCACAAACGAATCTTTTAACTAGCAAATTTCTTATTTTCTTCAGTCCTTCTTCTCTGCAAATCCATATTCCAAAATTTTCATATTTTTAAGATCGTGCCAAAATTCTGCCGAGTTGTTAAGTGAATCAAATTAGAACCCATTCTTGTTTGATTCTCTTCCCTCTCTAGAAGATCAAAGTGCTATTCAGAGTCATAGGATCAACTTGTAATCAAAAGTTTATCGAGTCTCTCTTTAAGGTGTGGTTGTGCCTGGAAATCAATTAGGTGATTTTGTGCCCTATAAACCAAGAGAGTTTGCCTCAAACTCGGGAGACATGAGGGTACCTTAATGCCTTTAGAAATTGAGGATTGTAATCTTGACATTGGTATAATAAAAATCTATACGAGGTGTTTGCCTTGGTGCAGGGCTGGATGTAGGGTAACTCCGAACCAGTATAGAATCCAGTGTATTCTTTCCTTTTGCTTCTTTTTATTTATTTTCTACATCTGTGTTTGATTCTGTGATTTTTTCTGTGATTAAGTTCTGCATTTGTTTATATCATAATTTTTAAATTAGTCCATATAAGTCTTCGAATCCATTAAATACTATTCACCCCCCTCCTCTAGTGTTAAATTAGCCTTAAGATCATTAATCTGCACTCCCTCTCAATTGGTATTAGAGCATAGTTTTTCATAGTTTTCAAAATCTGAAACTCGAAAATAGCTTTAATAGCTACCAACACTTGGAATGTCAACTCTGGAACTAGTTATGTTAACATAACACTAGCTCATTTGTAGAAGGTCAGTCTATTGTCAAACCGCCATTTTTCAATGGTAGTAATTATGCATATTGGGCTTGTAGAATGAAAATTTATTTACAATCAGTAGGATTAGACACTTGGAATATCACACAAACTGAGTATGTTGAACCAACTACCAATTTTTCCTAGTGGACTGCTGAGCAAAACGGTGTTGCACAAAATAACTCAAAGGCCATGAATATATTATTTTGTTCGCTAGATAGGAATGAGTTTAATAGAGTGTTTGTTTGTAAGTCTGCATTTGAAATCTGAAAAACTTTGCAAGTTTCTCATGAAGGAACAAAAAAAAGTTAAACAGACTAGAATTTCCATATTAACTAATCAGTTTCAATTGTTTAAAATGCATGAAAATGAGTCCATTTCCGACATGTATTATCGATTTCAAGATATTGTTCATCCACTAATTGCACTGGAAAAAAGCTTTTCGGAGGAAGACCAAGTCAGAAAAATTCTACGTTCACTCATTCCAGAATAGGATCAAAAGACACTTGAAATCGAAAAAGCAAATGATATCAATCTAATGAAAATAGAAGAATTGATTGGGAATCTGATGTCATATGAAGTTCAACTGCAAGGAAGAAGAGAAAACAAGACTACAGAAAAGAAGTCATTAGCATTCAATCCAATAACTAAAGATTTGAAACTAGACAGTGATGACGAGATTGCTTTAATGTCAAGAAACTTTCGAAAATTCCTAAAATATAGAAAAATGAATAATTACAAATGAAATGATCAAAGGAATTCTAGAAATAATATGGAGAACGTCGACAACAATAGATGCTACAATTGTAATAAAGTCGGGCATCATAGGAAAGATTGTCTGTGTCCAGATAAACAGTTGTTCCCTCCAAACAATGATTCGTCAAGAAAAAGAAAGAAAGCATACATAGCAACTTTTGATACTCAGACTCATCATCCAGTGACGATGAAAAAAAGACGGATAATTCAAATCTGTGTTTCACTGCTATTCATGAATCAGACAACGATGTGAGTATGGATCTAAAAATAGGTACGCATTTACATTATTTTTAATTTTTCTTGTTTGAATGGTTGCTTGTTTGTTTGCTTGAGTTTTCATTAAAATTCCTTGAAATTTAAATTCAAATTTATCCCTTGAAATTTTAATTTTAAATTCAAAAAGTAATATTATTTTAATATTAAATTATTAATATTTAAGTATTGTTGTATTTAGTGTTATCACAGGAATTATAAAAGTAAAATATAGGATATAAGATATACATTTATTAGAAATTAGGAATAGACACTTGTCTTTTGATTCAATAGGCACATGTCGACATACCCGGATACCCCATGTCGACATGCTCCTCGGAATTTAATTTCAAAATTTGAATTCAAACTTTTGAATTTCCCTCCACCTTTTCACCAACTTCAATGCTCTGGAAAGATGCCTCTTGACCAAAGAACATGTCTATAGAATCTTTATTTAATTCACTCTCCTTATCATCACTTTTCACTTTTATTTCAAATTTCAAATTTATATTCATTATCTTCAACTCCTCTCAAACTTCTTCAATGGCCTCTTCAAGCACTCCTAACACCATTAGGCTTTCAAAAGCTATTAAAAAAATTTCTTTTCAACGACCCGAAAGCCATCAAAGCTTACATCAACTATGTAAACTTTGGTAAGGTCCATACGGGGAAATTTGCTATTTTTGAAGATTTTCCTTCTTATGAAATTGAAAATCTTTTTCAACGATGTTCCATTCTTAGCGTAGCAGGTAATAAACAAAATGATTTTGTATGTTATCCAAATCTTGTTAAGATGTTTTATGCGAATTTGAATCGTGGCTTTTATGACTGGCAAGATGGACAGATTTGGAGTAGTGTTAAAGGAACACAAATAGTTTTGGATTGTGAAATTTTAATAAATACTTTAGGATGCAAGTATACTAGAATGAATCACTTGGAGTTTCAAATAAATGAAAATGATCGAGAGATATTTCATCACATCTTTGAAGGGGTTAACAATTTTGAATTCAAAAATCGTTATTTTCATCCAAAAGCAAGAATTGTTAACCTTCTTATTCAACACACACTTATATAAAGATCGGGAAATTACAATAACCCAACTTTGAAAGTTTGCGAAGCTCTTTTTGCAAATTTTGGAAATTATGACATCAATTGGGCTCAAGTTATTTTCGATGATCTAAGTCCCAAGAATTTTACCATGGGTGAAAAGACATTATATCATGGAGTTCATCTCACTCGGATTTTTAATTACTTTGGAGTTGATTTCAGAAGGGAAGAATTTATAACTAGAAAAGTGTTCAACCATGGAAAAATTTCCCTTATGAAAATTCCATTAGTGTTTCAACCATATGAAACACTTATGAAAAAGGAAGAAAGGCTTGCTCACTAATAGATGGAAGAAATAGAGGAAGAAGTAGAAGAAGAGGAAGAGGAAGGGATGGAAATTGAAGAGGAGGAAGAGGAAGATCAAGAAACTTGCTTAGAGAGTATTGAATATCCTACTAATTCCGCTAAACCATCTAATAAGACTATTCTCAATAATCAAAGAATTATAGTGGAAAATCAAAAGACACTCAAAAGATCAATGAGTAAGAAAATGGATAAGATTTCGACTAAAATCAACAAGTTCTTTGAAAAAGCTAGTAGAAATCTTGGACAATCATCTTCTTTATCTTCATCTAATTAGTTTTAGTTCATGTTATCTTGTTTACTTCAAGTTCTATCCATGTAATTTCTTTATTTATTTAATATTGTATTATTTTATGTAATGTTGACTAGAATATTAATGAAATCTTTTATTCCCTATTATTCAACTTCACTTGTCTCTGTAATTGCTTGTTTTTATATTATACAAATTTTAGTTGCATAAATTTGTTCATAATATTCAAAACAAAGTAAGTTGTCACTTTAGGCAGAGGCATGTCGACATCCACCATCCCCGCATGTGGACATACAATGGGCAGAAAGTAGTTACACTTTCAAATTTTAATTTCATGTAACTAACTTGTGTCTATTCATTTTAATCGACTTTCTACCATATTTATACCTATTTATTCCAGAATAAATTATCAAACTTCATTTCTAATCACTCTCTTTCATATTTCTTCCTATTTCTTGAATTATGGTTTCTCCGATTAAAAATCTAAGTGGTAATCTTAAGGAAACTCTCACTTACTTGAAGAATATCCTTATGTTCATACTTCGTAATCACTGCCACTTAGAATTGAGTCAAATGCAGATGATCAAGGAGCGAGGGAGACATTTCGACGCCCTTCGTTAGATGATCTCAGCTCTTAACAAGGACGATCTCGAAGGAAATCCACCAGTCACTCTCGA